>OY740781.1:176837372-177437372 GCA_963514005.1 Raja brachyura
TTACCATCGCGGAGTGGGGCGATCCCTTGCGGGGATCGCCAATGTTGGAGCTCCGGAGCATTGGGCCTGCTGATTTTGTGGAGCTGTGGTTTGCAGAGCATCTAACCGCGGGCATGACACTGACTTTAACATCGCGGAGGCCAGGGATCTTTTGCTGAGGATCGCCAGTGTTGGAGCTCCGTCCAGCGGGACCTGTGGACTTCGGAAGCCGCAACCTCCGGTGAGAAGCGGCCGACTCGGAAACTCCAAGCCGCAGAGTGTGTTCCTCCGTTCCGACGCCGGAGTTTCGATCAGCCCGGCGAGGGGGCTTGTACATCGGGCCGTCCGTAGCTGGGACTGCGGAGGGTTCAAAGGCCCCGACCACAGGTGAACAAAGAGGAAGATGACTGAACTTTATTGCCTTCAATCACAGTGAGAAACGTTGATTCCACTGTGGTGGATGTTTATGTTAAACTCTATTGTCTATTGTGTTCTTTATATTCGTATGGCTGTATGGTAACTCAAATTTCACTTTACCAATTGGTGCAGGTGCAATAAATGTGAACGTGAACTTGAACTTGACCGTTTCAGGCTACTGAACGGTCCTTCCGTAGAAAGAGTCCAATCTGAATCTCCTCTAAGTCAGTGCGGAAATTGTACTTTGTTTCTGGAACTGTTGTGCTATAATGCTGAGAACTATATTTTGCACTCTGTGTCTTACCCTTCACTCCACCCATTGTACTTGAATTCGGCTTGATTGTATTTCTGCATAGTATTATCTGATTTGATTAAAAAGCAAAGCTTTTCACTGTACCTAGGTACACTTGACAATAATAATTCTAATCCTGCCTAAACTTAATGTTCCAAGCTTGGCAGAGACCTGACTAATGGACAACAATTCATCATCCTCACTCCACACTTAGTGTTTGAATTTAGGTTTCATGGCACGCTCTGTTCAAACATCTACCATAGCATTAATATTATCTTTGTTTACCTTGTGTAATCTCAGTTTCTTTCCGAATTCAAACACATCACTATTTTCCTTATTTCTAAACTTTGACACTCATGAACTTCTTCCCAGTCAATTCTATTGGTGTTATTTTTGTCTTAGTTTGACATGACAATTATATTGCATATTTGACCATGCCTGTCCATTTAATTTCAAACAATCTTTGCCAATCCCTGTGAGCAGTTCACATCTCTTCAGTTCTGCTCTATCTTTGAAACAAAGTTATCTCAAGGTACTAAATTCACATCTTCTGCAAACGTTTAATTCAAAATCCTTCAGGCCACGCTTCCACATACTCTAACTCCACTGGCAAAAATGATAATGACATCATCTATAACTGGATACAGAGAACGACACTACTCCTCATCTTGTCAAATGTATTTGTCAGTCAGCGAGTTATCTTTCTGAATTTATGTGTTACCAACTTGCGATAAAGACTATGTACTTGTAGGGTCAGGTCCTATATATATTCTGATGTCACTTAGCTCTACTGTTTGCCCAACTTTACAATTATCTATCTGGTCAGAATATTTATCCAGCACCGAATGACAGAAAAGCCAGATTTCCCTCCAATTAAAACCCAGGATCATGACAACAACTGGGCATTTGAATGGGAGGTGGGGAGATACCATAAAACACATTTCAGCATATATTTTTTTACTTATCGTTCCTAATGAGTTAGTTTGTGAATGCAGTGCATGGCGTGGAATGGTGTCACACAAAGGACTCCAACTTCAGTTTTCCACCTCTGTGCTCAGTTAACTGATAGCAACCCCAACCGTTAGCCCGTTGTCCCTGGGACAGCAGAATAAAATTAGAAAACAGCGAACAACCCAAACATAATTACTGCTTAATTACTTTTGAAGTCCACTACAAATTCAGCGCTGATCAAATAATTTGAAAATATTTGTTATATAGGCTCACATGGCTAAGGTAATGAAGAATGACCAATGTCTTCAGGCCAGTTTCCCATCATTTGGAGGATTAGAAATGAAAGTTATATTACAAAGAACTTCTTTTCATTTTCTGAATAATGGAATATAGCTAATTTAGATGTAATTCACAATGAAAAGTTAGAATTCAAATAAAATAATTCTGTATACAATAAAATAATATAATTCTCTATACAAAGAACTGCGCAGTAGGATAATTTAAAACATCAAATACTGCAGCTGTTTCTTCCTTTGAGCAAGGAGGTCAATTTTAAATTCACTCCACTTTCTACAGAATAGACACAGAATTAGGTACCGTCATTTCCAAGAGAATGCCCAGTTCAAGCTTTAAAATCATCCAATCACTATCAGCCCTATTAAAGGTACGTAAAAGCTAGAAAACATCGTATGGTACCAAACGTCGAGTATAACTTGGCATAAACTCTTCAGTAATCCTAATACTATGAATTCAAGAGCACACTGATGAATTCTTCCCCCCCCCCCACCCCACCCCCCTTTTCAATCTCTTAATGTGTAGCCTGTCTTAAAATGTCATCTAAATTCAATTGTTCGTTTATAGTAATATCTGGTGAGTATCGATCCTTTGGTCCAGTAGTTAGTCAAAGGCTATCTCCTTTGACTAACCTTTTCCTTGGTGTCATCCTTCTTGTGATGAATTGTTACAATCTCAGCTAGCGTAATTACATACAAGCAGAGTGGGTCATTCATTTCTTCGGCGTCGCCATTTGCCAAAAAAAAAACCTTTTATCTGTAGCCCCAAATCTTCTATTTGCTGTTGAAAGACAAAACAATACATAACAAAATAATGCCTTGAGAGCTGTCAGAACCCATCCACCTGCTAAAAAACTAGCAAATCCTTCATTATTGAATGTTGATCATAACTTTAACCGTCTGTTTGGAAATAGGATTGAAATGGAAAAGGACTTTAAAATATTACTTTAACTTTTAAATATATAATTATTTTTGTAAGCACTTAACTGTACCACATATCGTGGTGGAAATTATCTTTCATTATTTTGATATACAATGTATTTACTTTGGTTTTATATTTTATCTAGGCTTTCTACTTTTTCTTTTATATTACCTTGCTTACATATGTACAGAGCATATACACAGATTTCTCCACGTGAAAACAGTTCTTGAACTATTTACCACAACAATCGTCCCCACCGCCAAATCAACTATACATAAGGGTAAATGGGCAAATTAAATGCAGAATTTCAGAAAAGAGCCCAGAGACAGACAATGTCCCTTGCAATCTAACAAAGGAAGAATACAGAGGTACAAAATTGTCTCAGCAGTGTTATTACAACTGGGATATATATATGAAAGGATTTGATATTTAAAACAGAATCTGCGAACGGATCTAGAATTGATTCTCTTTGCCTATTTTTCAGTCTCACAATGCAGAAACAGCAAAACTATAAACAAACAGAATCAGGTATATATATTTTATAGTCCAGAACAGAAATACAGTACTTGGTGTAAAAAAATAGCAACTAAGTTACGTGTGCAGTGCCACCTGAACACCAATGACCATCTTTATGTTTGTACCATCAATACCATCAATAGTGGGCAAGCGTTCTTATAATGTACAATTTAAATGTACCTGAAGAATTAAGTTAGTTTTCAGCCATATCTCTAGAATTTTGTTGGTGCTGCTAAGAGTTGAAGGGATCTGAACTAGCATAACAAATCCTCCCAATTCCACTCAAATAAAATAAATAAATAACATTTGTTCCAAAAGGGAATTATAGATGGTTAACTGTTTTTGAAAAGAAACAAAGATCATTTAACTGGTGGCATTTTGAAGAGGATTAGAATAGAAATAATCTGCATATTAAGTGCATATATTTATGAATTTTTCATTTGTATTAGGAGAATATTGAAGTGCTCAGGGATTTTGTCTGCACTTGTTTGACTCATTCAGGAAATTAAATCAGGGAGTCTCATGTTTAAGCACAAAATAACATGCAATTGATATGCCAGAGGAAGCAGGCTCAATGTACTAAATGGCCTCCTTTCATTACATTATGTACTTAAATGAAATTGAAGAATGTGCTATTTTACATGAGAATGATTCTAGTAAATTGACAGGGGCCAACATTCTTTTGCCCCAAATCGTGCCCAGATGCAGGTGAAGCACAAATAATCAGCTTAATACTGACATGCATCCCGACAAAATGCGACATAGCTCCAATGTTTGTCTTCCTGATGAGACCTACGAGTGATTCGGGATGCATAATTGGGGGGGGGGGGGGGGGCGGCGTCCTCCAAAAACTCAGTTTATGCATTTGACGACCACCTTACTTAGGTGGCCACTAAAACACGAGTATGGAACCCTAAATACAGGCCCTATTTCTACCATTCAATGCAGCATGTATACCTCCTATTCTGGCCATAACAAGTGATGATTGATGATGTGACAAATCACAGCACAGTTACATGGGGGATTCTTTCCATGGGGAGCTCCATAGTCTGATCCCTTATGGAAATCCCTATGCAATCTCATGTATCTGTGTCCCAGCAAACTGTAGGGTTTTCCAATGAGGTAAATGAAAGCAAATTGTCAAAATAATTTAAAAAAGACTGCTATCATCAGCTTGATTTGATTTTTTTTATCATTAGCACTTGATTTGTCATGTACCTTTTAATAAATTCTCATAACACGGTATAGGTCAGCCCATCAGACTACAACAATACCTCCCTTGTCGGCAGGTTTAAGAACAATGTTGGGATTATTGATTAGTGAGTGGAGGGCTGTGTGTTCAGAGGAGGTGAGTTTTGAGTGGGTAAGGGGAGCAGAGAAGTCAAGACAGTTGATGTTGCGCAGCAATTGGAAATAGAGGTGGTCTAGAGATGGCAGAAGGACAGCGGGGGGGGGGGGGGGGGGGGGGGGGGGGAGGGAGTCCATGAAGAAAGGGAATGTTAAAGACAGGAGAAGGGGTCATCACTGGAAGGTGGGGACTCCTTCCCATAGAAATAGTCCCAGAGGCGACGGAATATAAGTTCTATATCATAGTGGCCCAAGATTCATTGTGGTGTGGGCATTGGTGTAGGCACACCTCAACAAGTTGCATGTCTTCCACTCACTTAGCAACCATCCCAACACTGTTATTAAATCGGCTGACAAGGGAGGTGACATTGTAGTCTGTCGGGCTGACCTGTACCGTGCTGAGGCCTGGTGCCAGCTCCCGCATAGCCACCCCTTTTCCATGACTCCACAGACGAACACCAGGCCATCATCTCCCAGACTGTTTCTGAACTCATCACTCTTGGCGATATCCCCTCCACAGCATACAACCTTATTGTTCCCCAGTCCCGCACTACCCGCTTCTATCTCTTCTCAAAATCCACAAACAAGACTGCCCTGGCAGATCCATTGTATCTCCTAGTCCTGCCCCACTGAACTCATCTCCATATATCTTGATTCCATCCTATTCCCCCCCTTGTCCAGTCCCTTCCCGCCTACATCCAAGATGCGCCATACGCCCTTCAACTCTTCAATAACATTCAATTTCAAGGCCCCTTATGCTTCATCTTTACTGTGGACGTCCAGTTCCTTTACACTTTCCCTGAATCTGGAGGTGTGCATTCCAGAAATGCTGCATAGCCCGTTGAGTTACTCCAGCAGTTTGTGTCTTTTTGTAAACCAACATCTGCAATTCCTGGCGTCTAACTAATTCATCAATTTTATACCAGGTTTTGTGGATTTTCCGGCAACTCCTTTAATCCTGACAACATTACGAAAGTGCACTTGAAATCCCCCAAAAATGTGGCGCCTAGGCTAGGTGAGGCGGCCGATCTCATCCTCATCGAGACTTCCATGGCTGGACATCCGATCAGCCGGTCAAAGTTGCCGCCTGTGGCTGGGACTATGGAACTCCGGCCCGGCTGGAGACGGTGGATCCCTTTCCCTCGCCGACTTTGCATGACGGTCTGTCGACCTCCCGGTGGCATAGGTGGTCCGTTCCGGTATAATTCAACTCCTCGCAGGGCCACAACAGATGGCGAAGGGTGGTAGGCAAGCCCACTTTACTGCATTTTTGGCAGATCTCCGGGTCAGCCGGGGTTCGGGCAGGGTGGTCCTGCCAGGAAAACAGAGCTTCGGCCACGCAGGCAGCCGCTGATCTGACCCTCATCGAGATTTCCATGGGCAACTCGTTAAAAGGTGCCATGGCTGCCTGTGCAAGAAATATGTTTTGCTGTAAATGTAATTTACATTTAATTTTTTTTTTACATTTCTAGCAGTCCATGGTGCTTTAGAGACATTATTGGGTCAAAGGTGTATTGTTGAATTATTATTACAAAACGGATAATACAGTAAGGCTCTGGAACCAAGGGTGCGGAAAAATCGGTGGTGAACCTGTACTTGTGGACTCAATAACGTAACATGCAGAATCTTAGTTTGTAAGCATTTGTTCTGTAAAAACATTTTTTCCACTTAATTATGTCACTATTATACAAGAGTAAGTCAGAAACAAAGGTTCTGAACTCAAACAAAGGTGTTTTTGAAGGTATGAGAAGTGCATTGGCCAAGATAGACTGGCAAGTGATTCTTAAAGGGTTGACAGAGGAAGTGCAATGGAAGGTATTTAAAGACTGCATGGATGAACTACAACAATTGTTCATCCCAGCTTGGCAAAAGAATAAATCAGGGCAGGTAGTGCATCCATGGATAACAAGGGAAATCTGGGATAGTATAAAAGCAAAAGATGAAGCATACAAATTAGCCAGAAAAAGCAGCCTACCAGAAGACTGGGAGAAATTCAGAGTTCAGCAGAGGAGGACAAAGGGCTTAATTAGGAAAGGGAAAATAGATTACGAAAGAAAACTGTCAAGGAACATAAAAACTGACTGCAAAAGGTTTTATAGATATGTGAAGAGAAAGAGATGAGTTAAAACAAATGAAGGTCCCTTGCAGTCAGAAACAGGTGAATTGATCATGGGGAACAAGGACATGGCAAACCAATTGAATAACTGCTTTGGTTCTGTCTTCACTAAGGAAGACATAAATAATCTGCCGGAAATAGCAGGGGACCGGCAGTCAAATAAGGTGGAAGAACTGAGTGAAATCCAGGTTAGCCGAGAAGTGGTGTTGGGTAAATTGAATGGATTAAAGGCCGATAAATCCCCAGGGCCAGATAGTCTGCATCCCAGAGTACTCAAGGAAGTAGCCACAGAAATAGTGGATGCATTAGTGATAATTTTTCAAAACTCCTTAGACTCTGGAGTAGTTCCTGAGGATTGGAGGGTAGCTAATGTAACTCCACTTTTTTAAAAAGGAGGAAGAGAGAAAACGGGGAATTACAGACCAGTTAGTCTAACATCGGTAGTGGGGAAACTGCTAGAGTCAGTTATTAAAGATGGGATAGCAGTACATTTGGAAAGTGGTGAAATCATTAGACAAAGTCAGCATGGATTTACGAAAGGTAAATCATGTCTGACGAATCTTATAGAATTTTGAGAGGATGTAACTAGCAGAGTGGATAAGGGAGAACCAGTGGATGTGTTATATCTAGACTTTCAGAAGGCTTTCGACAAGGTCCCACATAAGAGATTAGTATACAAACTTAAAGCACACGGTATTGGGGGTTCAGTATTGATGTGGATAGAGAACTGGCTGGCAGACAGAAAGCAAAGGGTAGGAGTAAATGGGTCCTTTTCAGAATAACAGGCAGTGACTAGTGGGGTACTGCAAGGCTCAGTGCTGGGACCCCAGCTATTTACAATATATATTAATGATTTGGACGAGGGAATTGAATGCAACATCTCCATGTTTGCGGATGACTCTAAGCTGGGGGGTAGTGTTAGGTGTGAGGAGGATGCTAGGAGGCTGCAAGGTGACTTGGATAGGCTGGGTGAGTGGGCAAATGCAGTATAATGTGGATAAATGTGAGGTTATCCACTTTGGTAGAAAAAACAGGAGGGTAGACTATTATCTGAATGGTGGCAAATTAGGAAAAGGGGAGATGCAACGAGACGTGGGTGTCATGGTACACCAATCATTGAAAGTAGGCATGCAGGTGCAACAGGCAGTGAAGAAAGCAAATGGTATGTTAGCATTCATAGCAAAAGGATTTGAGTATAGGAGCAGGGAGGTTCTACTGCAGTTGTACAGGGTTTTGGTGAGACCACACCTGGAGTATTGCGTACAGTTTTGGTCTTCAAATCTGAGAAAAGACATTCTTGCCATAGAGGGGGTACAGAGAAGGTTCACCAGACTGATTCCTGGGATGTCAGGACTTTCATATGAGGAAAGACTGAATAGACTTAGCTTGTACTCGCTAGAATTTAGAAGACTGAGGGGGGATCTTATAGAAACTTACAAAATTCTTAAGGGGTTGGATAGGCTAGATGCAGGAAGATTGTTCCCGATGTTGCGGAGGTCCAGAACAAGGGGTCACAGTCTAAGGATAAGGGGGAATTCCTTTAGGACCGAGATGAGGAAAACATTTTTCACACAGAGAGTGGTGAGTCTCTGGAATTATCTGCCACAGAAGGTAGTTGAGGCCAGTTCATTGGCTATATTTAAGAGGGAGTTAGATGTGGCCCTTGTGGCTAAAAGGATCAGCAGGGTATGGAGAGAAGGCAGGTACAGGATACTGAGTTGGATGATCAGCCATGATCATATTGAATGGCGGTGCAGGCTCGAAGGGCCGAATGGCCTACTCCTGCACCTATTTTCTATGTTTCTATAAATTTGTCTCCTCTCAAAATGATCTCAAAGTCAAAAGTGTTTATTGTCATGTGTCCCTGCCAGGGCAATGAAATTCTTTCTTTGCATTGCACAACAGAACATAGTAGGCATAAATACACACATGAATTAATAAATTAATAAAGTGCAAATAACAGATGGAGGGATATTAATGTTCAGAGTTCCGAGCCAAGTTTAATAGCCTGATGGCTGTGGGGAAGTACCTATTCCTAAACCGGGTTGTTGCAGTCTTCAGGCTCCTGTACCTTCTACCCGAAGGTAGCAGGGAGATGAGTGTGTGGCCAGGATGGTGTGGGTCCTTGATGATGCTGCCAGCCTTTTTGAGGCAGCGACTGCGATAAATCCCCTCGATGGAAGGAAGGTCAGAACCGATGATGGACTGGGCAGTGTTTACTACTTTTTGTAGTCTTTTCCTCTCCAGGGCACTCAAATTGCCAAACCACAAAACAGTGGATCTCACAAAGCAGTGGAAACAATGCACCATTTAGTTATCACTTAAAAATCTCCAAGGACTGTGTCACATCACCAGTTAACCTTGTTAGATTAAAGGGCCTGTCCCACTTAGGCAACTTTTCAGCGGACTGCCTGCGACCTTCAAGCTCGCGGCACTCGCCTGCAAAACCGCGAACTGGAACGGCGACTGTCAGAGCGGAACACATCGCAAAGGCGGGGGCCAGGGAAAGCGGGGGAGCACTGTCTGAAATTCCCATGGTGCAAAGCCAAGGTGATACAGACACACACCACGATGAACAGGAAGGTTAAAGACGGCTAGCACGAGGACGGCTGGCACAGTGTGCGGTAAGTCCTTTAAAAGAGCGGGGGGGGGGGGGGGAGGAGAAGGGGGCAGAAGGGGTTGGAGAAGGAGTGGAGTCACTTTTAAGAAGCCAGACAACTTTTAATAAGCCAGAGATACACAGTTGTAAAGTTTAGCGGGCATTCAACATTACCGGTCGGTTTTCCTTGGCTCTGAAAACTCGTGCTTACGTTTATTTTCCCCAATGAGTCAATGAAAATGCCCGGTCAGCAAAGGTGATTACCTAAAACTACCTACGGCTGCCTCGACTACCTACAACGACATAGTAACCCCACTACCACTGCACCTACGACTCAAAAGTATCAATTTTCTCCGTGACGATCATGAGGCGAGCGCAGAGTCTCCTGCACTCGCATAAAACGTCGCTTATGTGGGACAGGCCCTTAAGTGAAAGAGGTACTTCCCTTCAAGTGTCTCTTCACAATTGCAACATTTCATTAGAATACTAAATTTTTTCCCCTATTGTTTCCTTATTCTTTTCTCATGTTTTACCTAACCTTGCCCACAATATACAATTCACAACACATTTGTGGTGAACAATTGGTGCAATCAAAGGCTCTTGGAGAATAAAACCATCAGATAAGAAAAAAACCATGATATATTGACGCAATAAAATAATTTTGAAATTGAGAAATAAGGGTGTAGATGCTGGATTATAAAAATAAGACACAAAGTGCTCAAGTAACTCAGCAAGTCAGGCAGCACCTCTGGAGAACACAGATAGGTGACATTTCGGATTAGGATCTTCAGACTGATTGTGGGTGGGGCGGCGGGGGAAGAAAGCTGGAAGAGAGGAGGGGCAAGACAAAGTCTGGCGGGTTTTAGGTAGATACAGGTAGGGGGGAGGGGGAGGGGGGGCGTAGATTGGCGGATGGTTGGACAAAGGGCAGAGATGAAAAGACAGAAGATGTGAGACAAAAGAATCAAAGAGTTGCAAATTGTGAAGCTAGAGGAAGGAATTTTGGTGGAAGGGGATGAGGAGGGGAGAATTAGGTGCCAGGTTTTGAGCTGAGGGAGGAGGTATAGGGACAGGTGTTACATCTCCTGCAGTTTCAGGGGAAAGTACCCGAGGAGGGTGTAGTTTGGGTGGGAAGGGATGAGTTTGTACGTTCTCCCTGTGATCTGCGTGGGTTTTCTCCGAGATCTTCTGTTTCCTCCCACAAAGACGTACAAGTTTGTAGGTTTCATTGGCTTGATAGAAAAAAAATTAAAATTGTCCAAGTTGGCGATATGCAGAGTACTGACCTGCTGACTACAACATTCAGATGGTTCAGAAGGTGAACCAAGGATTTGCAGAGGGAATGGACTCTGCAAAAAGGCGAATGGGCTGGAGATGGGAAGATGCGACTGCTGGCGGGATCACATTGGAGGTGAGGGAAATGTTGATGATAATGTGTTGGATGCTGACACTGGTGGGGTGAAAAGTAAGGGCCAAGTAAACTATCCTTGTTCTGTCTAGAGGGAGAGGGAGTAGGAGCACAACTACAGAGACATGGGTGAGACAGGTTTGAACAGTTGTGGACTGTGAAGCTAGTGGGAGGACATTAGCAGGGGGGGTGCACAGGGGATGAAAGTGGGGGGGAGATAGAGGGGTATGGTGTTGTCGGAGGGAAAGGATGAGTGAACCAAGAAGTTACAGAGATACCGGTCTCTGCGGAAGGTGGAGATGGGAAGATGTGACTCGTGTTGGGATCACCAGTTGGGGAAATCTTGAAATGCATATAAGAGTAGCTTGGCAGGTTAAATAAACTTGAAATCATCAGTTGCATTGGACTAAATAACACATAGTCCTAGCATATCAAACAAACAAAGGAATACATTTGCAACGTGGTGTGAAAAAGCTTCCACATGGTCATAAAATCTGTAACAACAGCCAAATTTAAAAATGATGACAAACCTGATCTGGAAAGCAAGTGGCCTCTCATTTATGGCACATAAACTGAGGAAGGTTGTGAAGTATTGACTTTATTGCTCAATACCTATAAAAGCTAAGCAAGCTAACAAATTATTCGCCAAGTGATCTTTCTCCATCTCAAGCCTAGCGTCAAATAAATTGGGCAGTGCAATTCCCAGTGATATTTCAAATGGTGCACATGTCAGGGACCCATGCAAAATCATTAATGGAACACAAAGCTACAGGAATTCATGAACAATTAAAAAGAAAACCAGTGCAGAATATTGAAGAATAAATATTATGTTAGCATATATAAATTATTGTAAAGTAAATTAGCACAAATTTGAAAGAACAAGGAATGCATCAAATAATTTTGAAATAATATGTATTTTCAAACAAAAAGTATTAGCATACACAGCCAGGGTACAGAGTGTAAAGGCACAAACATGTTGCTGACATTTTATTATGCGATGCTCAAGCCACAAGGGGGTGAATCAGAACAAAAAGAGAAGATGCTAGATATGCACAGCAGGTCAAGACACGTCTGTGGGATGAGAAACAGAGTCAATGTGTCAGGTCAGAGACCTTTCGTAAGAACAGCTTTTTTGATTCTCACAGGGGATATATCAGAATCATCCCACAAAAAGAGAATGAGCTAAGCGAAAGGATTTGAAAAATCACATCAGTTTTGATCTCCTTATCTTCAATGCAATGTGATAGTTGTTTTGGTATACAGTAACTGCGGAACCAGTATGTTGTTAAACTCTATAATGTTTGTAGTCTGATTAAGATTTATTAGGGCTAAGACTATGTGTTATTTAGCTCAAGGCAACTGATGAATTCAAGATCATTTAACCTGCCAAACTCCTCTTATACCCATGTCACGATTCCTTTGTTGCACCAGGAAACTCCTCTTATACCCATGTCACGATTCCTTTGTTGCACCAGGATATCGTTTTTTTTTCTCATCCAGCGGTTTTATTTTCCAATCACCTTTGATTGCACTTCAGTTGTTCCAAGCAGCAAATGTCACTCTAAATTTTCTGTACTCCATGGGAACGCTGCCATTAGTGCCATAACTGTTGCACCATTTTCACCCTTTGTTCCAACAGACTCCTTTCTGTGACTTGAGACAATGCAGGACCAGGTAAGACTAGTAGCTGGAAGCAAAAAAAAACTGCTGGAAGAACTCAGTGGGTCAAGCAGCATCTATTTTGAGGGGAGGAATTATCAACCTTTCGGATTGAGACCCTGCATGGAGTTTGGAAACGAGAAATCCCTCTCAATCACACGTTTAATAGAAGAGCTGGTTGCAGCAGCAGTTTGCGTGGCAGGGCATTTTTATACCCCTCAGCAACTATTGCTGAAGTTTCTCGCACTTCTATATTACATAAAATAGTAATTCTGCACAAAAGCAGTACTAATAAGAATGACATACATGCCAAGAGACCTGACGCAATATTGACCCTTATTTATCATTTCCATAACTGTTTTTAAAGTCACAGTTGCTTCCTGGAATTGTAAAATAACTTAACTGTATTTGCAAAGTGATATTGTAAAATGCCTTTATCTAATCCTTTAACTTTCAACACCTGAAAATATCTTAGTAAATGATATCATAATCGGCTTGTTTGACTGTTTGCAAAATCAACAGAAGCACAATGGTGAATAGTAGAACACCAAAACTAATAGATGTAATTCCTAATGATTGTGTCTTAATTAATGTTTAATTTTACTTTCAATTAAAGAAGAATGATAAGTGTGGTTTCTGTTCTAGGTGCACTTGACAATCTGGGTAGCTACTGAACATAAAACTGTGGTAATGTGGCCAATGCATGTTGCCACGTGTCAGGTAGCCAAACACTACTAGATGAATTTAAGAAAATAATTTTATAATGAGACACTTTTTATAAGTTACCTGACCTTTTAAGAATGGTAACAACGCAGTTTAATTAACACAACTTAAA
Organism: Raja brachyura; assembly: GCA_963514005.1. The sequence goes on from OY740781.1 coordinate 176,850,707, forward strand.
ATGGTTAATGTAAAAAAGGGCATTTTAATCTAGAATGTATGATAAACCTTGCAGAAGGACCCTATCTAAAATAACTTAAAATTACGTCTGAGAAGAAAAATACAGAAATATTGATATGTTACATCTAGATAATTCGATAGTCAGTTTGTAGCAAATTCAAAAAACGGAAATGCTCTAAAGTTTTGGAAATTAATTCTTACACTCAAAAAGTGATAACTTAATTTAGATTACTGGAGGAAAGCAAACAGGGTCCTCTTTTTCAAGAAAGGCAGCAGGAACAAGCCTGGTAATGACATTAGTGGCAGAAAAGATGCTGCAAAACATTCTGAGAGAGAGAGGATTAGTGATTATTTGGAAAGGCAGGGACTTTGGCTGTGCCAAGAGCAGAGCCTGTCTGCCCAGTTTGACTGAATTCTTTGAAGAGGTAACTGTTATATTCCGGACGGCAGAATGAATAACAACTTACACGCAGGTTGCCTGGATCACGAGAGACTTATTACCCAACATTCCCAGCTTATATTGAACACCCACTCATTAACATATACATGAATATGCATGAATACATTACACTGCTATCCTTTTTGGCATCTCCAATGCCAACTCAAACTACACAGATGCGGACCGACTGTGGATCCAAGCAGACAGCAACATTGTTTTTGTGAGTTCCACCATGTTATATTCCGAAGGGCAGAATGGAGAACAAGACTTACACACTGGTTGCCTGGATCACGAGAGATTTATTACCCAGCATTCCCTGCTTACATTGAACACCAACTCATTAACATACACATGAATATGTATGAATACATTACACTGCTCTCCTTTTTTTAAGTATTAAATCTAAGTACTCAGTTACAATTTTGTTGCTATGATACTTGATTTAAACCAGTATTTATAAAATTCTAAATGATAAACATAATATATTTATTTTACATAAAACATTTTTGTTTTACTTATACAGTGAGTTACTTAACTTACAAACCTCATCTGACTACTGGTTTACGGATCCTGCCTGATCGTCTAACAGTAACAGGTGTAACAGGTTTAGGTGTTGATTCAACTGTAGGCTTGTTTGGCCCTGTTTTCGTACCCTGACTTTGACCAAAAGAATCTGTTTCTTTGTCTGTACTTGCTGAACTTTGTGTTTCAACCACAGTGGTCTCTTCCAACTCACTTTCAGGTAAAAACTCAGGGATTAGGACTTCATGCTCAGTTTTTGGTTCATCTTCGGCTGGAATCTTTTGATCCTATCTCCAACTTCAACTAAGTATCTTTTTGTTCCACACACTTCCACTATTTTCCCAACATCCCATTTGTCTCGACTGGACTTGTTGGGAGGACTGAGAACACAAACCTGCTCATCTGGCTTGAAGTACCTATCCTTTTTGTGGGAATCAAATTGGTGTTATTGACTTAACTGTTTTTGCTCAACTCTCAAGGCCAAATTGGTTTGAACTAGACTTAGGCGTATTCTTAGCCTTCTCTTCATCAACAGTTCTGCAGGTGAGTAACCCATTGTGTGTTATGCGGTTCTGTACTTCAGCAAGAAACTAGCCAAACGATGTTTTATGCTGAGCTTTGAACTACCCTGCAAAACCTGTTTCTTGAGAGCATCTTTGACAACTCTAACGGACCTTTCCGCCACCCCATTGGAGGCTGGATGGTATGGGGGATCAAGTGTGTGTTTTACACCATTCCGCTGCATTAACTCTTTGAACCGTTCTGAATGAAACTGAGGCCTGTTATCAGAAACAAGTTCGTCCGGTAAACCATGGCATGCAAAAATTTATCTCAACTCATCTATGGTACACTCAGTAGTAGTGCTTGACCCCATATGCTTAACCTCAATCCATTTGGAATAACTATCTACGAGTACCAGAAAGTGATCATTACCGTTTTCACAAAAATCTACATGAATTCTCTGAAAAGGTCTCCTTTGCCACGACCGTGGTTGCAGTGGTGTTTTTGGATGTTTACTCTGACAATATTGGCAGACGCTACATTTGCTCAACAGTGACTCAATGTCACTGTCGATACTAGGCCAATACACAAAACTTCTGGCAATTGACTTCATGCTTACTATGCCAGGATGTTCGGCATGAAGTTCATTCATAATTTTGTTTCTCAAAGACTCTGGTACAACCACTCTGTAACCTCACTTAATGCATCCCTGGTCACATGATAATTCATGGTCTCGATTATGGAAAGGCTTCAGCTCTGAGTTCAGAACTGAGCTCAATCCACTATCGATTTCAGTCCAACCGTTCAATGTCTGTTCATAGACCCACTTCAGCACAGTACCTTTCTCTGTTTATGGTGCAATTTCTGTTGCAGTCACTGGAAAGTCTTCATCTACAACTTGCAGTGTGTAGATTGAGTTCTCATTTCTCATGTCAGAGTTCTCATGGGGCAACCGGGACACGCATCTGCAACAGCGTTGCACTTGGAGCTTCTGTACTCAACCTTGTAGTCATACTGGGACAGCAACATTGGCCAGAAATCACTAGTGATCAGTGATGGATTATGATCAGTCACTAGGGTGAATGGTCTGCCGAGAAGAAACTGATGGAATTTCTTGATTCCGAACACGATGCTGAGTGCTTCCTTTTCTATCTGTGCATAATTACACTCGGTGATAGGGTGCGGGAAGCAAAAGCAATAGGCTTTTCCTGTCCGTTCATTACGTGGGAGATCACTGCACCTACACCATAACTTGAAGCCACACAAGCAAGTTTCATCTCGCGTGTCGTATCGTAGTGAACAAGGAGTTTGTCACTTGTCAAGTTTTCCTTGTGAATGTCATATGCACGTTGCTGTTCCTTTCCCCACGTCCATTTCACATCTTTTTGTCGCAGATGATGTAGTGGCTTTAGCACAGTTGCTAAATGTGGAAGGAATTGTGCATAGAACTGCACCATCCCAATGAATGATCGTAGCTCTGACACATTGGTGGGTTTTGGAGCATTCACTATTGCTTCAACTTTTGCCATCACAGGGCAAAGTCCTTTGGCATCTACTTTGAGTCCAAGGTAGACGACCTCTGACTGCGCAAATACACATTTACTTTGTCGCAGTTTGACATAGTGGCAGTTCAGTCGTGTGAGAACTTGCGCAAGGATTTCCAGATGTTCTACCATGCCCTTTGTGAATATCAGTAGGTCATCCTGGTTGCACACACAGTGCGGAATGCCTTGTAACATTTTGTTCATGACAGACTGGAACATTTTCAGGGAGCAGTTCACACCATAGGGCAGCTTTTTATATGAATACAATCCCTGATGTGTGTTGATAGTCAAGTACTGCTGACTTTCCTTGTCGACATTGAGTTGGGCGTAAGCATGAGACAAATCCAGTTTTGTGAAGACTCTTGCCCTGCACCAAGTTCTGCGTACAGATCTTGCGAGGTTGCTAACGGATATTGTTCGTCGTCGACGGCTTGGTTGATTGTGACTTGGTAGTCACCACATAGTCGAACAATTGTGGTAGCAATCTTGCATTCTTTCTCGAATGTAAGATCTGGAATGTTCATGAGTTTGGACTGAATTTGTTCATCCACTAGACCACAAACAAACCTGTCGCGTAGTGCGCTTCCGAGAAAGGTTCCAAAGTTACAGTGCAAACTTAAGTTTTTCAAGGCAACAATGTACTCATTGATTGTCTCATCCTGCTTCTGGTTTCTAGTGCTCCTCCAACTTCTTCATAATGTCATTGAATGGCACGTCTTTTGCCTTTATGGGCGCAAGGAGATTCAGGAGCGATCTCCGTGAGCAGAATCGCTTTCCTGCGTTCGCAAGCGGCCTTATTTGTTTCAGTCACTATCTCTCCTTCACCACTAATCTCCATTATGAAGTTTGCCGTGAAAAACATGTTTGCTCTATCCATATAGGAGCTGAATGGCTCTCTACTCTTGTCAAAAGTGCCAAGGTTTCCGATGTAGCCCGTCGTTCTCTTTTTTTTTAAGTCCGTTCAAAAACCCCAAATTCCTGTCTGTCCTGGCGTAACAATTCACCTAAAACTTAGTTGTACAAAGGCTATTCAGCTTGAGGAAATCGACAAAAAAAAATCTTATACAATCCCAAGGACGGCATCGTGCTACGTAGACACAACGTAGATATAGCCTGACAAACTCTCGACGATTTGTCCAGCTGCTGTTTTAAACTACAGTCCCCTGCATAGAAAGATCTGCGGGCTATCGAGTCCAGCTCGCAAACAACTGTGACACAGCTCCGTATTTGTTTAAACAGTTAAACAATACTGCGTGTTGCAAAACAGTCCTGCCCTGTATTTAAAGATGAGTTCACAAACTCTATCCCATCCTCGTCGCCAATTTTGTTATATTCCAATGGCAGAATGAATAACAACTTACACGCAGGGTGCCTGGATCACGGGAGAGATTTATTACCCAACTTTTCCTGCTTATATTGAACACCCACTCATTAACATATACATGAATACATTGCAGTAACAAAGTGTATCAATGAGGGCAGGGCAGTAGATGTGTTTTACATGGACTTCAGTCAGACACTTCACAATGATCCACATAGAGGCTGGTTCAAAATGTTCGGGCCATGGGCTCTAGGACAATATGACAAACTGGATCTAAATTGGCTTAGTAAAAGGATACAGAAGGAGTTGGTGGAGGACTGTTTATGCAATTGGATGTCTGTGACTCGTGGTATCTTACAATAATCAGTGCTGGGACCCTTGCTATATTTATGTGAATAACTTGGATGTAGATGTCGACCACCAGGGGCGCCACACGATTGGCAGCCCCGCCAACAGTCAATCTGTTTTTTCAACTTTTAAACATTTTTAGTGTGTGTTAAAAGTCTGTGTAAATGTTCCCCGGTTTGTTTTATGTGGCGGAGGGGGTCGGGGGAAACCTTTTTTCAGTTTCTTACCTTGCTGGAGATGCAATTGTTTTCCGGGTCGCATCTCCAGTCGCTCTGCGGCCTAACATCGTGGAGCTGGAGGCTTCCTCGAACTGACTTTGTGCCCCACCGTGGGGCGTGGATTTAAAGGCCTGCGGACTTTACCATCAAGGGCTCTCATTCTCGGGAGAGGCTAGTTGGGAGCTCCAATGACGCAGAGGCTTGACCAGCCCCGACGCAGGGTTCGATCGCCCAACGTGGGGTTTGATCGCCCGGCACTGGGGAGCTGGCATCCCCCCGATGCGGGAGCTGATCACCCCAATGCGGAGGGCCCGACCTCCGGCTACAGGAGTCAAGATCGTCCCGTCAACAGAGGGCTCGAGGCACCTGACCACGGGAGATCATAGAAGGGAAGAGATTTGAACTTTTTTTCGCCTTCCACCACAGTGAGGAATGTGGAGGAATCACTGTGGTGGATGTTTATGTTAAAATATATTTTGTGTGTTCCGTTGCTTTTTATTTGTATGACTGACTTGGCAAATGAAATTCCTCGTAGGTTGCAAAACATACTAGGCTAATAAAGTATTATTGTGATTGTAATTGGAAGGCACAATCAGTACGTTTGTAGATTTTACAAAGATTGGCCGAATCATTGCTGGTATGGAAGGTAAACTTAGGCTGCAGAGAGATATCAATGTTATGGTGAAATTGATTGGAAAAATGCTTGATGGAGTTTAATCCAGACAAATTGAAGGTAATGCATTTAGGGCGTACTAATGGGGCTTGGATAGTAACTGCAAATGGTTGGATCTCTGGGGATATTGAGGAACAGAGGAACCATGGAGTACTGCATATAGTTTTGGTCGCCATGCTATAGGATAGATGTGATAACATTGGAGAGGGCACAAAGGAGATTCACCAGGATTTTGCTCAGAATGGAGCCGTTCAGATACGAGGGGAGATTGGAGTAGGCAGGCCAGGTCTGTTCTCCCAGGAGCAAAAGAAGTTGAGAGGATATGATTGAGATATATAAAATTATGAGGGCTACAACAGAATAGACTGCAGGAAATGTTTCCTCACATCACAGGTAGATAATACCAGGCGACACAGATTTAGGATAAGGGGAAGAGATTCAGAGGGAGTACAAGAGTGGCCTTCTTTACCCCGAGAATTGTAAGTACCTGAAATGCACAGGATTAAAGAGTGGTTGCAATTGGGTCGCTGACAGTACTTAAGAAGTGCCCAGATGAGCACTTGAATGGCCTGTTTCCATCTGTAAATTTTATGACTCCGCTCACTTTGCACACAATGCAATTCACATATCAAATCCTGTGATTCGTTGCACTGATTCTGACAATTTTGGGTGATTTGCATGAAAAAAGCTGGCACAACCAGGTGGAATTATTCCCCCCATATAAATAAATTATCCATGGTATACTCTATATCTCATAATAAAATCTGAACTATTCACTGGAATTTGCGCTGCGCAACATTGATTGCAAACAAAAGATTATAAAGTGCATTACCCATTATTAACATTCTAGAGAGTTAGTGTTCTCCAGAAATTTAACTAGACCTGACACATTAAATGATGTTGCTTGAACAGCAAATCAGTGGATGTCACAAAAGCCTCATTTCGTATCTCACCATGTCACACCAACATCCACAAGGTATATCAGGAATGCGATGCCATGCTTTCCACCTGTCTCAATAAGTGCAGCTGCAACAATGCTTGAGAAATTTTACCGCCTTAAAGACAAAGCATGCCACTATATCTAATTACAAATTTTCAAGACTTCTTCAACACACCTTCGAAACCCACAGTCTCTACTAATTACTGGAGTAGAAAATGTGTGGGTGCCCAACTAGCCAGGTTCCATCCACTGCAGGTCCCACATTTTCATGACTTTGATATTTTGCTGTTCTTTCTTAAGGTTGGGTTTTAAATCCTGGAATTCCGTAAACACAGAGCTGCCAAGTTTTGTCAGAGCATTTCAGTATTCTAGTACCTGAAAATCAGTATTTTGCTGAGGAAATCAATATTTTTACGCGGTTCCAATTTTGCTGAATTTTTTGTAAATGTTTTATGTGCTGTATAACTTTGCTACCAATTGACATGTCTTCTGCACTTGGCAGTGCATTCATTGCCATCTCTTTGTCTACTTCTGTTTAAATGGCTGCTTCCTGCTTTTAGCACCAGATGATGATGTAGAAACCATTTTGGAAACCTTCTCTCTCTCCTTTGCTCACTCTCCTTCCTCTCTTTTCATCCCTCCCTCCCTCCCTCTCTTCCTCCCTCTCTCATTCGTTTTTTCTCCCTCCCTCTCTTATTCCCTCCCTCCCTCTCACTCCCTCTCTCCTTCTCCCTCCCCAAACAGTCTGTGACCCATAGCACTATGTGTAAAGGCAATAGCGCTCCAGCTGGTAGCGCTATAATTAGAACCCATAGCGCTGTTCGTTTAAATTGCCACGCGTTAAACTGACAGTGCTGTTTAAACCTGTAGCGGGACAGGCAGATCAAAGCTTACAAAAATAATCATCCAGATCTTGAAATTTAAAATACTAATAGATTTAATCTGTTTTAATTTTTAGAGTTACAGGAAGACTTTTTATATCCTTGCATATTTAAGCAGCAAGATGAAACAGGAAGTCGAGCCGATTTTTAAAAAATTTGTATTTTACAAAGCAACTCCGTACATCCGTATTCTTATTGCATTTCCGTACAAATACTGAAAATCTGTACTACTTGACAGCTCTGTAAACATCATCGCCACGGAGCTCAAGAGTCAAGAGTGTTTTATTGTCATATGTCCCAGATATAACAATGAAATTCTTACTTGCTGCAGCACAACAAAATATGTAAACATAGTACACTGTAAATAATATGATAAATGAGAGAAAAAAAAGTTCAGTGTGTATATATACACACATACTCACAAGTACACACACACACATACTAAAAAAAAACCGAATAGCTCTTAGACCAGATCAATTGCGGAGCTTCAAGGAGGCAGCTAAGTAATGTAATTAAGGTATGAGAATAGAATGTCTTTTATTGTCATTCAAACAGCTTGGTTTGAACGAAATTGCATTTTCTACAGTCTTAACATTACAAAAAAAAAACAAGTTCCACACTTAAAATAGTTTACACAAACATCCACCACAGTGAATCTCCAACACCTCCTCACTGTGATGGAAGGCAAAAGTCTTATATCTTCCCTTTATTCTTCACCTGCGGTCCAGCAGTCTAACTGCAGCGTCGAGGCAACTGGGGCTCCCGATGTTAGGCCCCGCTCCAAGTCATTTAACCCTGCGATTCCGGCGGGAGAAGTTGCTGTTGCGGGAGCTCCGAAAAGCGGTCTCCCACCAGGGACCTGCGAACTCTCAATGTTACCATCCACCGGGCCTGCGGTCGGAGCTCCGAAGCTCCGAAGTCGGGTCGCAGCTGTGCGCCACCGTATCTCTTCCAGTTCCCAAGTCGGCCAGCTCCGCGATGGCAGGTCCGCAGGCTCCGCAGGCTCTGCGACTGGAGCCTTTAGGTTGGTTCCGGCCGGAGGCCGCCGCCGGCTCCAGATGTAAGGCCCAACGACATCGGAGACCCGACAGGGAAAATGTCGGGTCCCCGTACAGGGAAGATAATAAACGGTGTGTGTGTGTGTGTGTGTGTCCCTCCCCCCCCCCCCCCATATACACAGTTAAAAAAAAAAAGACTTGAGTCAAAACAAACATTTAACGAGACAAAAACTTAAAAAAGACAATCGGACTGTAGTCGAGCCGCTGCCGTTAGGCGCCGCCACACCACTGGAGAAGGCATCTAAAGAGAGCTTTCTCAACTTTTAGGCATTTGGTTAGTTAAATTTATCCTTAGGGTTACTCTCCGGTTGTACAAGTATTATGGTCCCCATAAAATATTCCTGCTTTTCTATTATACCAAGATTCTGAATACTCAGGTGAACAAGAAGAGGGAAAGTCGATTTAACATTTCACATCAGATAGTTATTCAAATATTGCAATATTCTTTACCTTGTCTTAACAAACTAACACATGCAACGATCGTATATAGTACTTCAGCAATAACAATCAAAATCTGTAAGCTTTGGTAATAGATGGAACATTGTATCATTTGAATTATATGATCCAATGACTTATTAGGAACATTTTGGCAGTGATAAGAAAAAGTATGCCAATTTCAGGATTCCCTTAAGAACAAAATTAGTATTGTTTGTGCCACATCTAATTGCAATTTATAATGAGGAGCAACTTTACTGCTACTTTTAAACTGCTACCACTATTTCTCACCATACTTCAGGTACTTTCCAAAATTAGTGATTTTTTAAAATTAACTATCAAACGAAGCAGTAAGATTGATGATAGATCTGATTATGGTTTGCAACCCATAACTTTGTAGTAACATGGAGCAATGGCAAAAAATTCCCAAGGCATTATATTATTAAAAATATAACATATAAAAATGTCATGCAATCCTCAACCAGAATTACTACATTCTTATAGAGGTAATTATTGTAATGTTACAAACACCACACAATTCAGCAATGTATATTTCATTTTAATTTTTACCAAGAAATTGTGCTTGATTATTGCAATCAGAATTTCTGCAATCATGGATGAAAAAGCCAATGACTGTGCCTTTGCAGCTCAGGTCACTTAATCATTCATATAGCACTTTAAGCTAAGCAGAAACAAAGGAATTTATCACTGAAAGTCCACTGCCATCTTCAATTTCACTGTCATTTCATTGCATTTAATGAGCAAAGCTCAGGTAAGGATATACATTAAAAGGTTATACCTTATTTTGGAATAATTCAAATGGGGATTGAAATGAATGTGGGCTTTATAGGTCATAGTTTGGTTTGGATATGATTTTTTTTAATTTGTATGTGTGAAATAACATGTTAACATTCAACAAGAAAGGAAATCACTTAGCAACCCACGAACTTGGAAGTAAAATTTTGCCATGGTTCAACTTAACAGTAATATAACTTTTTACATATATTCTAATTATCTGCCAGAAAAAAATAATCAATAAATAATATTTCTTTATCATGGCCAGCCGAAATGCATATTTGATTTTTGTAAAATATTTTGTGCAAAAATGAATTTAAGAGCGTAGCTCAACTCAGAAAGCCCATAAATAGGCCAAAGCTACAGTTTAATTAGGTATATGATCCGCAGAACCGAGCGAATAGTAAGCTGCTGGTTAGGTACATAAATATCAGAAATGTAATGCATCTTTAAATCAGGGAAGGCTTATTACCAGCTGTTTATAAACATGTTTATTGTTGCAATACAGAAGAAATCAGTCGGAAGTTAGCTACAAATCAGAGAATTTAATAACGTTATAAAATTAGATTAAGAGAAAAGAAAAAGCATTGGCATAATTGAAATATCTAATTCCGCCTGCTCCCCACAAAAAAAAACAAATTTGGAAACCAAACAAAATCTAATGTGGCATTAAAATTCTTCAACTCTATAATGCAGAACTCAGCGGGCATTTTAATGAACATTTTATTATAACATAGCATTGTATCTCATACTTGTGCATTCAATTAAAGAAGCATTTCTCTCAAAAAATCTACAAATAAACAAGCTCAAGTCCAGTGGTTGGTTCTCTATTAACCTATTATTCCCAGTTTACATTGTAACTGCAAAACTGTTCTATTAAAGGCAATATTCATTTTACATATTAGATTTAAATTTCAAGCCCGACGTTCATATCAAACTACATGGTTCTAAAATGACATACTACAAGATAAAATAGTAATGCTAATATTGATAGTTTGTCCATTACAGGTCAGCTAACTGTCCACTGGAACAGTTACAAAGCTGTTAGTTTCGATTTCACAAGGCCAATCAATATGAAGGCATACTGTTTCAATTTTGCCTGCATTGATTTTTTTTTTTGTAACACCCCAACCTAAGAGCATTCATCTTTCTGAAGGAAGGAAGATTTGATTTACTGAAGAAAAATTGGAGAGAGCATCACAAAGATTTTGCCAGCAAGTCTGTGACACAGAAAAAGATGAATGTCCCTTAGGCAGGGATGTCTTTTGCTTAAGGGCATCCATTAGAAAATATTCCTGTATGCTGCAGCAGCTAAAGCATGCATTTAAAATCTAGCTCGTCTGCTAGCATAATTAGATAAAGAAAAATGTGTAAATGCTGTTCTGCAAACATATTTTCACAACACCTTGCATTTCACAGAGATTTGGAAAATATATTACATGCCTAAGTCATGAGGTAGATGCTGTGTTTTCTGGAGAGCAAAATGCCAGTTTTCTCAATACCTAGAGCAAATTTCCATGGTACATTAGTCAGCCTATTAGAATGCAATGAAGGACGATATGAGAAAAGGGGAGTATGTCCTTAGAGACTTGCATCCAGCATTCTCCATCATCTCTCTTCATCCTTCGTACATTCAGCCACTTTACCAAGTGTCATCAACATGAAAGATGATTTGTCTCCTGACCCAAATAAACACAATGCCTGCTCTGTGCACAGCAAAAAATTACTTCTGCCACTCTGCTCATTTACAAAACCTTTTTGCTTTTTATTCCTTTTCTTTAAAAAAAAAGCTTCCTGGTTTCACCTGGGTCTCACCACGGGTATTGTATGAACGAATATTTGGTCATCTGCTTAGTCCTTGAAACCTTGTAACATTTGTAAAAGTAATGACAGAGGAGGCTTACAGCAACATTTGCAGCATATCTTCCCCTTAGCTAGGGCAACTCTCTGGATATCAGAACTACATTAAATGTTAGAGGTTTTTTTCTGCAGTGGCAACTGGTTCAAACTGGATAAGAAGCACAAATTGTGTTGCGGCAGATCTCTGGGTAACAAAATATATTCAATGCCTGCTGTGTAGAAACAATAATGCCCATCTGTTTCAGGAAAAACAATATTTTCATTTTCTGTTTTATTGAAAGAAAACTTCTGGGAATATGCAAGCATAAGGCCATCCGAGATAGCAAATGTGGCATGTTCTGAAGGTTACGTTCAGGATAGCATGATACATAAAAGGCAGAATTCAGCTTGTTTAAAAGGTAGAGATTGGATTCTTCTCTCCAACCAACAGTTATGATACTGTACCAGATGTTTCTCAAATGGCACATGCTGGGGCTCCTACACAGAATGCAGCTTCTGACCTTCTGCATAATTGACAAAAAATATTGATGTAATGACACTAGTCTGATTGTGATTTATTAAATCCACTGGCAATCCCAGGCAAACTGCCAGCATTGCAGCCGACTGATCACATGGCATTAGGGAAGTCATCAATATCAAAGCAAAAATAAATAACATTAATGGGCAAATATTAGACATTCAAAACCGAGATCTGTGGAAGATGAGCTTTGTTGTGCAAGTACGCCACCTGTATAACACGCATTATTTCAGCAACTTTTTTTAATTAACTAGTATAAATATGTAATAGTTAGTTAGTGAACAAATGCATATCACATGACAAAAAATAAAACTATAATAGATTGCTGACGACAAATAACCCTTTCTTCTAATTATTCTCGAACATATCGTTCCCTCTCATTTCAGTGGTAATCGTTAAACAGTCAAGAACTATTTGTAGCTCATCAGTCTCTAGTAAACGAACAACGTACCTGGCCTGAGTTCACAAAGTGCCACTTGAACAATGAGCCATTAGTGATCAAAGAATAAAAACGGATTTTTTTTTTTTAAATAAAACCCCATAGAGATTCCTATACAGTCAGAATGTGGGTGTGATCCTCATAAATGGTTTTGCATAGGGTTACATTTTCCCCCCAATAATTAGATGTCTTAATGATTGCTCTGTTCCAGGAAAAAATTCTAGGAGCATCTTCTTAGTTGTTAGGCAAGTACTATATGACTGAGGTATACATAGTTTGTCCAAATAACATTAGATGGTCAACAATGTATGATGTGGAATGGACATCAAGATCTATTCAAGCAGCCATTTTAAATATGTAGCTTATGTGCTTTCAAATGTGTACTTGCTGTGCTTTCAATTCAGAAAGCCAAACTGCTTTAGAACATAGAACCATTGCCCACAATGTCAGTTCTGAATGTGATACCATGATAAACTAACCTCATCTGCTTGCACATGATCAATGTCCCTCTATTCCCTGCATATCCATGCGTCTAATCAAAAGATATGCAAGAATGGTAAAATATTTGAAGATATCACTGCTATCTTGTCCTCAAATTTTGGGGAAATCCAAACTCAACACAACCCACCAGCTCCTAATTTGCATTGTATGGGAAATTATCCTCACAGTCTTACACGAGCGTTATATTCCGATTTAGGTAACAAGATCTAGATTCAAGTCAAGAGAGCTTATTGTCATGTGTCCAAGATAGGACAATGAAATTCTTGCTTGCTGCAGCACAACAGAATATTGTAAGCATAAAAAATACAGAAGAGTTTAGTGTGTCTATATAGCATAGACCATGTATATACACATATAAATAAACAGATAAAGTGCTATAGGCTGTAATAGTTCAGAGTCTGTTTGTTGGTGAGTTTAATAGCCTGATGGCTGTGGGGAAGAAGCGATTCGTGAACCTGGATGTTGCAGATTTCAGGCTCCTGCACCTTCTACCCGATGGTAGTGGAGAGATGAGTGCGTGGCCAGGATGGTGTGGGTCCTTGATGATGCTGGCAGCCTTTTTGAGCCAGCGACTGCAATAGATCCCTTCGATGGTGGGGAGGTCAGAGCCGATGATGGACTGGTCACAACTTTCTGCATTATTTTCCGCTCCTGGATGCTCAAGTTGCCAAACCAAGCCACGATGCAACCAGTCAGCATGCTCTCTACTGTGCACCTGTAGATGTTCGAGAGAGTCCTCTTTGACATATCGACTCTCCGTAATCTTCTCAGGAAGTAGAGGCGCTGATGTGCTTTCTTTATAGTTGCATCAGTGTGCTGGGACCAGGAAAGATCTTCAGAAATATGCACGCCCAGGAATTTGAAGTTCTTGACCCTTTCCACCATCGTCATCGTTTCTGCCACCAGACAAAATATCCTATGAGCGTCAGTCATGTCAAGCCATCACAAAATCTTAACCCATGTTGACAAATCATTGTAAAATCAAAGTGTCCTGTTATCACTTCTTTAAGAAAGAATTCCAGCATTTTCCCAATGATAAGCAATAGGTTAACTGGGCAATTGTTCCCCAATTTCTCTTCTTTTTTTGCGAATAATAGTGTTACCTTGTGGTTTTCAAATCCCCTGATAATATTCTGAATCCCAGGCAGCTTCACAAGATCACAGCCGATGCATCCACCATCTCTTCAGCCTCTTCCTTTAGGATCCAGGCCTTTAGGATCAGGGGGGTATCAGCCTTTTGCCCCATTAGGTTGCCTCAGTAGAAGTTGCGATCACTGTCGTACATAGCATTGTATGGAATGATGATAATGCACACACACCAAAATCCTACACTTCCAGCGATGGATGTCCGCAGGAACTTAGCAGCTGGTCGAGGTTCTGGCCCATCTGGGCACCATGACGACGGGTCTTTAAACCCTGGGCACACTCCGGGGAGGGATCAGTCCGACTTCAGCTCTAAGGCGGCTGCACCCCTTCTTAAGTGCAAGAAGTTATTGATGTTTTCAACTTTCAACGCTTTAACTATTGGTGAAGAGTCATGGTCTACCGAGATGGCAGCATGTAGTCGGAGATGCAGGGTTGACGTCCTGGGCATTCAAGATTATCGTCGTGTCCACTGAGTCGTGGAGATCAGGTTTGACAAAACGGGTGGTATGGACCTCATCACTTCGTCAGCGTGGAGAGTGTAAACAACTCTGCGTGTAAACAACACTGCTCAGGGAGGTGGACAGAAATGCTGGAGAAACTCAGCGGGTGAGCCAGCATCCATGGAGAGAAGGAATAGGCGACGTTTCGGTTCGAGACCCTTCTTCAGACCGATTGCGGGGGGGGGGGGGGGGGGGAGGTTGGCGTGAAAAAGAAAGGAAGAGGCGGAGACAGTAGGCTTGTGGGAGAGCAGGGAAGGGGGAGGGGAAGGAGGGAGAAAGTAAAGACCATCTGAAATTGAAAAAGTCAATGTTCATACCGCTGGGGTGTAAACCACCCAAGCGAAATATGAGGTGCTGTTCCTCCAATTTTGCTGGGCCTCACTCTGGCCATGGAGGAGGCCCAGGACAGAAAGGTCAGATTCGGAATGGGAGGGGGAGTTGAAGTGCTTAGTCACCGGGAGATCAGATTGGTTAGTGCGAACTGAGCGGAGGTGATGGGCGAAACGATCGCCGATACCCAAACAGTCTTTCCAGGTGAGGCAGAGGTTCACCTGCACCTCCTCCAACCTCATCTACTGCATCCGCTGTTCCGGGTGTCAACTTCTCTACATCAGCGAGACCAATCGCAGGCTCGGTGATCACTTCGCCCAACACCTCCGCTTAGTTCGCACTAACCAACCTGATCTCCCGGTGGCTCAGCACTTAAAAATCCCCTTCCCATTCCGAATCTGACCTTTCTGTCCTGGTCTACAACCGCTTGATTCTCAACCAGATTAGGGCTGCTATCGGCTACGTTACAATCAGAACGGCTTCAGAGAGAAAAGGAACACGGTCACACAGATCCTTGCCCTCCGAAAATCATTGAGGTGAAGAATAACAACCTGCCGGCCGTCCTAACCTTCATAGACGTCAAGAAGGCGTTTGACTCGATTCATCGATGCAAAATGATGAAGATTTTGAAGGCTTATGGTATCCCTCCGCATCTCCAGAGAGCCATTAAGGATATGCACTTGGGCACCACGGCCATGGTTGTCTCCCTGGATGGCGAGAGCAAAGTGTTCGAGATCCTCGCGGTGGTCTTGCAGGGAGACACGCTGGCACCCTTTTTCTTCGTCATTGTCCCTGATTATGCCAGTGCTCAAGGAACATGAGGATCTTGGCTTCACAATCACCCCAAGGCGTTCAAGAAGAATCAGGCCAGTCAACTTGTCAGACCTCGCCTTAGCTGATGATATTGTCCTGCTGTCAGACCAGATTAGGGAAGCACAGGAGCTGCTTGGCAGGATCGAGACGGAGTGCGAGAAACTGGGCCTCCACCTCAATGCCAAGAAGACAGAGTACATGGCGTTTGACGTTGGTGACCATGAGCCTCTCCAGACCAGTTGGGGTGCATCTCTCAAGAAAGTGGAGGACTTCAAGTACCTGGGAGCGAGGATGCAGAGCTCGGAGAATGACATCAAGGTCTGGAAACCGTTCGCATGGAAAGCCCTCAATATCATGGGGAAAATCTGGATGTCTTGGATGTCTAAGGGTCTCAAACGGAGATTCTTCCATGGAACTACAGAGACCATATTATTGTACGGGTGGGAGGCATGGACCCGCACTCGAGCACTGTCCACGTCTCTCGATGGTATATGCACCCGAATGCTCAGTAAAGTTCAAAATTTCAGTTGGAGGGACCACATCACCAGGTGTTTTATAGGGACCTGCTCTATGGGGAGATCCCACCTATGACCGAGAAGATCAGGTCAGAAGGATGAGGCTCGCTGGTCACTGCCACCTCCACCCAGAAATGCCAGCAAACAAGGTTGTGCTGTGGGAACCCATCTGTGGAAGACGTGACCCGGGATGGACAATCAAGACGAGGCTGAAGACCTTGATGGAAGACGCATGCGTAGAGACAAAAGAGGAGCTTGTCAGCTGCATGGAGGACAGAGGTGTGTGGCGCGTCCGTCACCATGCCCGTCAGAAACCAGCACCACTGTCACTAATGTTTTCAACTATATAATAAAAAAAATAATAATGATACGGTTGCCTAATACATTTTCTCCAGTAAATAGCTTACTGTAAATTCCACCTTTCCTTTGCTCCTAATTTCAATTATTTATGATACGTCCACTGTGAAGTTGGGTACAAAATATCTAATACTTTTGCATGATGAATTTCAATGCTCAATCTGGAGAAAAAATATGTTCAAGGAATTTGAAGGAGCATGGCCCTTAAACAATTCAGCAATATCCTTTTGTGTTATTAGTACTATTCTCTACTTTTAAAAAAATTTAAACCGCAAATGAAAAATATAATCAGCATCTTTTGATTCATTATGCAACTAATGGAATATTAGATTAAGTTTCATCTCAAGTCCTGACAAGTTCATACCCTGACAAACTCATATTCTAAATACTCATTACTTCTCAAAAACAAAAGATCAACAGATGTGTTTTCACAAAAATATGAACTGAACACAAAATCTGATTCTAAACCAATAAAAATCATAAAACCATTGTAATAAAAAGGAATTTCCCTTATTCTGTCACTTTATGGTGATGGTCTTGGACACAGGGCTTTATTCAGAGCAGTTGTGTAGCATTTTTTGTGTGCTGTCAGCCTTTTTTTGTAGCTGCGTCAGCTATTTTGAAATGTTTTATAGTTTGGTCCAAATAATACTATAGAACTGGTAAAATATTAGACCAACAACCCTGTGAGATTTTAATCTTAAACATTCTTTCACCTCATGCATTGCGATATTATTTTTGTTTTCATTTATAAAAATTAATCCATTGCGCCATTGTTTACTAAAAAACTGCAAAGTTTTTGGTTGGTAAATATGGAACAGGATCCAGCTTGGTTAAGAATAGAAAAGGAAGATTGTTTACCCTTTGATATAAGTACAATACTCCTTGCCCCAAGGGCGGTACAAAAAAAAAAGGAAAATCCTATAATTTTAAGCAATATACGTATTTGGAAACAAATAGTTAAGACTTTACATTTAGAAACTATGTCGCTTTGTTTACCAATTATGAATAATCCTCTGTTTAAGCCCTCGTTATTGGATGGGGGGTTTAGACATTGGAAACATTTAGGAATTATAAGGATAGAACATATTTACAGGAATGGGAATTTTCTCTCATTTCAAGAGTTGAAAGAAATTTATGGATTGCCCGCAAACAACTTACTTAGATATTTACAAATCAGAGATTATGTCAAATCAAATACGCAAGATTATAGAAATAGAGATCCAGGTTTACTGGATGAAGTGCATAATAAGCATCCAAACACAGAGAAATTAATAGCATATATATATATATAACATCCTTTTGGACAGGGAAATACCAACAACAGAATCATTTAGACAAATATGGGAAAATGAAACTGGTTTACCGATATTAAAAGATTTTTGGGAAGAAAGTTTACAACGTATACATCGTTGTTCGTTAAATGCCAGACATACTTTGATACAATTCAAAGTATTACATAGATTACATTAGTCAAAAAAGAAATTAAATAGAATTTTTCCTAATATATCACCATTGCGTGATAAATGTCAGTACATAGAAGCTGATTTAACTCATAGTTTTGTAACATGTACAAAACTCAATAGTTATTGGACTGAGATTTTTAAAATTATTTCTATAGTTCTTAAGATTACATTAAATCCTGACCCAAAGCTAATAATATTTGTGTTTTAGATTCAAATCAAACATTAACAGCAAATCAAAGAAATTTTCTTGATTACTGTTTAATGATTGGAAAAAAATTAATATTAAAATTTTGGAAGGGACCATTATCCCCTACAATCAAAATGTGGATAGTGGAAATGTTGGAGACGTTGCAATTGGAGAGAATTAGGTTTATCCTAATGGATAAACACGAACTTTTGGAACAAATATGGTCTCCATTCACTGATTATTTGAAGGGGTAGCTGGAGCATTGAAACTCAACAAGTACCCGGTGGTAAAATCAGATGAAAAGGTTTAATCTGAGATTTGTATACTTGTCTCTATATATATTATTAGAAATTGTTCCATTCATTGTTAAGATGTGTGCTTTTTTTCTATCTTTAAGTATAATAATTGTTTGTTAGTAATATGGGTTTTTAATTTTTTTCCCTCTTTCTCTTCTCACATATAATCAAAATTATAATCACACTTTTTAAATTAAACATCTATTCTTTCTTTACTCTTTTTTTCTCTTCACTATAAAAAAATTGAGGCTTATATATATTGCTTTGTAATACTCATATAATTTTAGAAATATGTAATATGCATATCTGAAAAAATTATTATATTATTTGTAATACGTATGGCCTCTAATAAGGAGCTGGACAGGACCACTCACCACCATCAGGATGTAGAGTGGTGTTGGTTAATCCTTGCAAGATGTAGATTGCAACTGAGCTCACCATGATTCCCCAGAGGAGGATCGATAACAAGGTTAGAGCATGTAGAGTCGGGAGTTACATACAGTTATCAATAGAGAATAGGTTATTGAGTGCAAAGCAAAACTGGAAATAAATGGATCATCTCTGTTTGTTAGGCTTACTTGTGGAATAACGCAGAGATTAGTGCATAGCCCCCAGTCATTCACAATCCATGTCAATGATTTTGCAGGAAGAATGTAGTTGAAAATATCTTATTTCCTACTTTACTGACTCTAAAGGCTAGGTGAGAGTGTGCATTCAGAAGGGGATACAATGTGCATTCAATGGGATATGGAGCAGTTGAGTGAGTGGACAATAACATGACAGATGGAATGTAACGTGGAAAAATAGAAGTTCATTTATTTTGTGTAGGAACTGCAGTTGCTGTTTTACACCGAAGATGGAGACAAAATGCTGGAGTGACTCAGCGGAACAGGCAGCGTTTCTGGATGGAAGAAATGGGTGACGTTTCGGGTCGAGACCCTTCTTCAGACTGAGAGTCACGGGAGAGCGAGACACAGAGATAAGGAAGTGTAAGGTGTGAAAATGAGACATCAAAGGGGATGTGGCTCAAATAGAATAGAACATTGTTAGTTAGGAGAACAATGTCCCCCCCTTGTCCAGTCCCTTCCAACCTGCATCCAAAACATTTCACTTGTTTCACTTCAATATTTTTTTCAATTTGAGGCCCCCATCGCATCATCTTTACCATGAACCTTCACACCACCATTCCCACCAGGAAGGCCTCAGGGCCCTCCTGCTCTTCCTTGAACAGAGACCCAATCCGTTCCTATCAACTAACACTCTCCTCCACATGTCTGAATTTGTCTTCCTATGGTTACCTCGACTGTACCTCTTTCCACCCTGCCTCTTGCAAGAATGCCATCCCTTACTCTAAATTTATTTCTCTCTGCCGCATCTGCTCCCACGCTGAGGCTTTCCACTTTAGGACATCCAAGCTGTCTTCTTTCTTCAGTTGTGGATAGAGACTCATCCATGTCTCTTTTGTGTCCCGTAGTTCTGCTCCCACTTCCCCTCGTCCCAGACAGAATAAGGATAAAGTTACCTGGTCCTCACCTTTCATTCCTCTTACAACATATGATTCTCTGACATTTCAATGTGATCCCACTACCAATAACATCTTCTTGCCCCTTTCTTTTTTCTGTAGAGACCAATCCCTCTGCAACTCCTTGGTTCATTCACCCCTTCCCATCCAACCTGGCCCTCCCCCAGGTGCTTTTCCCTGCACTGTAGGAGATGTAATAGATGTTCCTACACCTCCTCTCTCATTTCCATCCAGCAACTCCAGCAGCCCTTCCATTGTCAAAGTCAAAGTCAAAAGAGTCAAAAGAGTTTATTGTCATGTGTCCCTGACAGGACAATGAAAATCTTTCTTTGCATAGCACAACAGAACATAGAAGGCATTGACTACAATTCTATACATAAATACATATGTGATACATAGGTTCATGTGCATAATCTCAAATATTACCCTCTGCATTTGGTGCTCCCCTTATAGCCTCCGTCGATAAGATCAAGCGCGGAGAGGGTGACTTTCGCCAAATATTTGTGCTCTGTCTACCAAGGCCCGCTACATCTCCCTGTTGTTAGCCATTTTGACTCACCTTCTCATTCGCATACTGGCCTTTCAGTCCCTGGCCTACTCCATTACTAGAAAGAGGCCACACCCAAACTATATGAACACCATCCTTTATTCCGTTGGTGCTGCTTAAAACCCTGAATTGTCAAATTTCAAGTAACACCCCTTTTTCCTATGCCACCCCCCACAGATCCCAATACCCACACACTTTTCCCACAAATCTCCCACTACTTCCAGTTACCCTGCTTCTTTCCCCTCCTTCCCACACTCATGTCCTATTTCCCTTTTATGCCCCTTCTTTTCTCCCCTCCCATGCCCCCTTCCAACTATATCCTTTCCTCCGGTATTACTTTTCAATCCCCCTCTTCTCTCCTTATCCAAATCCCTTTTATCTGTTTATCATCTCTAGCCTTTGTCACTGGCACCACCCATCTGCCAATCAGCACCCCTCACCTGTATCCACCAATCACTTGCCAGTTTTTGTCCCAGCCCCATTTTTCTTGTCCAGCTCCCACCCGCTACTTAAATCAGTGTGAAGAAGGGTCCCAACCCAAAACATCGTCAGTCCATTCCCTCCACAGATGCTGCCTCCTGCACTTTTTATTTTGCTCAAGATTCCAGTATCTGCAATTTCTTAGGTCTCCAAGTTAACTGTGTCTCTCTCTCCACAAATGTTGCCTGGCATGAATATATATAGTTTTTATTTTCTTCAATATTCACTTTCACTGGGCTAATTCCAATCATTTGCCTCTTTGGCATTTGGAAATTGGAGCAATATTTATTTAAAAACATGAATTCCATTAAAACTCTCATCTTGTTATCTTCCGGTTTGCGTTGTTTTTAAATTTGCGCAAAAACGGTACACGCTAACGGTACGATTTTTCCCCACCCTACCCTCCATTCTCCTGTGATGGAAGTGAAACAAGTTTTGTTCTGATCGGTGGTATATTATAACAGTTATTAAGGTTTACAAATCTTTAAAACCATGAATGCGCAGAATGGTCGCCTCTCCTGTCAGTCACCGCCGGGACGGCGACGCCCCTTCCTGCACCATCACTGCACTGATTGGCAGCACCACTGTCAGTCACCGTCGGTGCCCGCCTCTGCCCGGCACGGCCTCCAGTCAGAGGAGAGGCAACCTCGAGATCCTGGGGAGGTGAGGAGTGAGAGTGGGGGAGTTGAGGGAGAGGAGGTGGTAGGGAGGGAGAAGGGGGGAAAGTGGGGGAGGTGAGGAGGGAGACGAGGGGGTAGGGAGGGAGAGGGAGGGGAAAGTGGTGGAGGTGAGGAGGGAGTGTGGGGGATGAGAGAGGAGTTATGGAAGGAGGGAGGGAGGGAGTGACTGAGGGTAGGGGAAATGAGAGGTGAGGGAGGGATTTGGGGAAGGTAAGAGGAGAGGGGAAAGAAGAGGGAGGAGGTGAGGAGGGAGAGTGGGGGAGGAGGGGGAGTAGAGGGAGAGGAGGGCAGTGGGGAAGATGAGGAGGGAGACCGGAGGGATTGAGGGAGAGGAGGAGGCAGGGAGGGAGACGATGGGGAAAGTGGGGGAGGTGAGGAGGGAGAGTGGGGGAGGAGAGGAGATAGAGGGATAGGAGGGGGGTAGGGAGGGGAGAGGAGGGGAGAGGAGTTATGGAGAGAGGGAGTGGCTGAGGATAGGTGATAGGAGAGGTGAGGGAGGGATTGGGAGACGGGAAAGAAGAGGGAGGGTGAAGAGGAGGGGGAGGGAGTGCTGGGGATGAGGGGAAATGAGCCTCGCCTGCGCAGTTGGGGGCTATGGGTGAGTGGTGGAATATTATGTTGGGGGACTGGGTTGCGTTGGGAGACCAGGCCTCCCATGTGACAGGGACCCAATGGGTCCCACTTAGTCTAGTACCTACATATTTCTTCATCAGCAAGAGTGAACAGCCCAGAATTTCCACAGGAACAACAAGCTACTAGTGCTTAGAGCTTCCTTATCCACCAGACACAAACATGTATCCCACACCTCCTAGCTTTCAAAACCATCAACATTTGAATGCTTGTGAATGTCCCTTATTCAATAAGTATTAAAAACTTGGAAATTAATCATAATTTTCTAACCATTTATGAACAGCAGTACTTAAAATATTAAAAAGCACAAAAAACAACATATTTAACTCACTTAATTCCCAAAATGGCATTGCTCCCTCAAATGACATAAATCAAATTATGCACCAGATATGTTTTCTAACATATCTGATGAGAAACATCAGGAAGTTGTTACCTGCAGCTGGGCTCCACAAGGTTTTCAAAATTGAAACAGACCCCAAATGACAACAAAAAGGATATCACAAGAACTTCACACTTTTACCTTAACACATACATTCTTTGTGTAAGTGGCATTGTTTCTCAAAATCGTTTGATTCATTTGAAATGATATCCAGGTATGCCAAAAGCTCCTTGGGATTTAAAAAAGACTAATTTTGCTCTCTATGCAATCATATTTTGTGTTCATTAAAAGCAGTGTTATTGTATTAATATTGAATTGCATACATTAATAACACATGGCTCTCAGGTTTATTCCTTCTTCTTTTTCAAATTCAAATTAATTTAACATCAAAAGACAGTTTTGAAGTACAAAGGTTGGATCTCCACAAGCAGCAAAACACGACGACTTTGAGACAAGATCTGTACCAAGACACACACCAGAGGCATACATTATCTAGTAATAAACATGCCCCAATGGCATATTTATTCTGATGAACAGTTCTCTCTAAAATCATCTGAAATAAAAAGTTCAACATTTTCCATACATGCAGATAGTTGATTTTGCTAGAATATTTTTCATTCCATTATGGAATACAGGTGTCACATATTTATTACTATCTGGAAATGTGCAATAGGATGTGAGCTATCTTCTTGAACTGCTCTAATCCTTCTGGTGCAGGTCCTCCCTTAACACTACTGGGTTTAAAGTATACCCCATTGACAATGAGGAAACAGTGGTATATTTCCAAGTCTAGTGTGCTGTGGTGCAAATGGTGGCACATACATGCATTTGGTACCCTTGTTGTAGAAGGCATTGGTTTTGTAGATGTTGTTGGACCAGCCTTGTCAATTAACTGATGTGCACCACGTGCTCATTTTAAAAAGAGTAATTATTTAAAGTGATAGATTGATTAAAATGTAGCAGTTTGCCTTGACGTATATGGAGTTGACATCTTGAGTGAGCATTGCTAGTACTGCACTCACTGACTCTCTGGACTTTCAAAAAGCCTTTGACAAGGTCCCACACAAGAGATTAGTGTGCAAATTGAGAGCACATGGTATTGGGGCTAGGGTATTGACATGGGCAGAGAACTGGTTGGCAGACAGGACGCAAAGAATAAGAACTAACGGGTCCTTTTCAGAATGGCAGGCAGTGACTAGTGGGGTGCTGCAAGGCTCTGTGCTGTGACCCTAGTTATTTACAATATATATTAACGATTTAGATGAAGGAATGAACATCTCCAAGTTTGCGGATGACACAAAGCTGGATGGCAGTGTGACCTGCGAGGAGGATTCTATGAGGCTGCAGAGTGACTTGGATAGGTTGGGTGAGTGGGCAGATGCATGGCAGATGCAGAATAATATGGACAAACATAGAAACATGGAAAATAGGTGCAGGAGTAGGGCATTCAGCCCTTCGAGCTTGCACTGCCATTCAATATAATCATCGCTGATCATCCAACTCAGTATCCTGTTCCTGCCTTCTCTCCATACCCCCTGATCCCTTTAGCCACAAGGGCCACATCTAATTCCCTCTTAAATATAGCCAATGAAGTGGCCTCAACTACCTTCTGTGGCAGAGAATTCCAGAGATTCACCACTCTCTGTGTGAAAAATGTTTTTCTCATCTCAGTCCTAAACGAATTCCCCCTTATCCTTAAACTGTGATCCCTTGTTCTGGACTTCCCCAACATCGGGAACAATCTTCCTGCATCTAGCCTGTCCAACCCCTTAAGAATTTTGTAAGTTTCTATAAGATCCCCCCTCAATCTTCTAAATTCTAGCGAGTACAAGCCACGTCTATCCAGTCTTTCTTCATATGAAAGTCCTGACATCCCAGGAATCAGTCTGGTGAACCTTCTCTGTACCCCCTCTATGGCAAGAATGTCTTTACTCAGATTTGGAGACCAAATCTGTATGCAATACTCCAGGTGTGGTCTCACCAAGAGCCTGTACAACTGCAGTAGAACCTCCCTGCTCCTATACTCAAATCCTTTTGCTATGTAATAACTTGCTATAAATGTGAGTTTATCCACTTCGGTGGCAAGAACAAGAAGGCAGATTATTATCTGAATGGTGCCAGATTAGGAAAAGGGGAGGTGCAACGAGACTGGGTGTGCTTGTGCATCAGTCACTGAAAGTAAGCATGCAGGTACAACAGGCAGTGAAGAAAACAAATGGCATGTTAGCCTTCATAACAAGAGGATCTGAGTGTAGGAGCCAGGAGGTCCTACTGAAGTTGGACAGGGCCCTAGTGAGACGTTGTGTGCAGTTTTGGTCTCAAATTTGAGGAAGGGCATTCTTGCTATTGAGGGAGTGCAGTGTAGGTTCACCAGATTAATTCCCGCGATGGCGGGACTGACATATGATGAAAGAATGGATCGACTGGGCTTATATTAACTGGAATTTAGAAGGATGAGAGGGGATCTAATAAAAACATATAAAATTCTTAAGGGATTGGACAACCTCTGTCTGGTTTGGGGACTGTAAAGCCTCCGACAGGAAGTCTGAGCAGAGAGTGGTGAGGACAGCGGAAAAAATCATCGGGACTTCTCTCCCCTCAATTGGGGATATTGCGACCAAACGTTGCGTGTCTAAGGCCAGCAGTATTATAAAAGATCCCACACATCTCCATCATGGACTGTTCACTCTGCTGCCCTCGTGCAAAAGATATCGTAGCATAAGGAGCAGAACATCAAGGTTCTGCAACAGCTTCTTCCCACGACCCATCAGACTCCTGAATGCCATGTAATGGACTGCCACCATTGTCCATTTATCCTTTTATCCATTTTATCCTATTATCCATTTTATCCTTCTGTTTATTATCGTGTTGCATGGGGAGCCAAATGCAACGGAATTTCGTTTGGAATTGCATATATCGATGTATTTCTAAATGACAATAAAGTTTGTTTGACTTGATTTATGACTGACGGGCTAGATGCAGGAAATATGTTCCCCATGTTTGGGGAGTCCAGAACCAGGGGTCGCAGTTTAAGAATAAGGGGTGGTCCATTTAGGACTGGGATGAGGAAAAATGTTTTCACCCAGAGTTGTGAATCTGTGGAATTCGCTGCCACATAAGGCAATGGAGGCCAATTCACTGGATGTTTTCAAGAGAGAGTTAGATATAGCTCTTAGGGTTAACGGAATCGAGGGAAAACAGGAACGGGGTACAGATTTTGGATGACCAGCCATAATCATATGAATGGCGGTGCTGGCTCGAAGGGCCGAATGGCCTATTCTGGCACCGATTTTTTATGTTTCTATGTTACTTTTTCATCATACTGCTGTCCAATGCCCTACATTTAGAGGTTAGTCACTCGCATACTTCAGATAAATTGTGCCACTTGGTGTGGAACGCAGCACAATAAAACCATTGCATGTAAAGATTACATTGCTAGACTCTCATGTGCTGGAAGTCGACACATATGACGGGAATGTTACTTGCCACTGATTACCCTTTGCCAGAAGACTAAGTTTAGCTGTATTCAAGCAAGAACTATTTCATTTTCTCCCTTGGTGTTCTGCAGTGACATTCTGGGAACGAGATGATGGACTTTTATCAACCACAACCTTTGTTCAAGCTAATATCTCAAATTAATGGCCATTTCCCTTCAAGCCCACTGATTTCAGATTTACATAGACTTCCTGGTACAAAGTTAGTCAAATACTACCTATGATTTTAAGCCCATCCTCTCTTTTCAAATGTCTGGAATTCAGATGTTTGGTCCATGGTTGTAAAAGGGGTCTGAACTGAGATGTCCTGTAAATCACCAATGCTTATATTGCATTTAAGTTCCACTTGGTAGCACTTTTAACAACAGTTTCCTTCACTGCTGATTGAAATTAGCCATGTTGAATTCGCTGTGCTTTTTGTACATATCAAAGCAATCTTCTGCATTAATGGGCAGATACTATTGTAGTTGTGATAAAAGCAGCTCGGCTGGATGCATGGCTAATTTGGGATAGATAAGATGTTGTCTGGTGCCAATGCCTTTGCTGTATCCAGTCCTCTCAGTCACTGTTTTCTATCATGTGGATCCTATCAGCTTTGCACTCCCTTACCATTTTGGGGATTTCTTGTTTTTCTTGCACGGGTTAATGTGCGGCAGCTCACTCTAAGGTACACCTGGATGCTGTACACAGTACATTCTACGTGCTAGGGTGAAGCACAGTTTGTCCTGACTTGGTGTTGATGGTAGAATGTGGGATATTTTGATCCATGAAGTTACATAGTGGGGTGGCTCATGACCCAGAATATCACATAGCTGCCCAACTTTGAGCCATCTGGTAACTGCTTTCCAAAATTTGTCCAAACAACACAATGAATGGCGTTACAATGAGAGCGTCTCCAAAAGAACTATGCCAATAGTCACCCCTACCAATGTTATCATGGATAGATGAAAAATGGCAAAGATAATGTAAAATAGGTTATCTTTAGATTGATTCTTTTACTTGCCGGCAATAGTAAGTGATTAGATATTTGACCTTTCCTCACAAGATAGTTGAACAATGTGCGTTCTACATAACCTTGAGGCAATATTTTAATCATGTTCAATTGAATAGCTATGCTGGTTATTTTTCAGTACACCAAACATATTTATAATCAACATGTCTTAAGTTTCTGAATGATGGTTTCTAATACTGTATTAATATTACACATACTAACACCTACGATCAATCAAGTGCTCTGAGAGATCCCATTTCTGAGCTAAACTTTGAATATAAAACCAGTGTATTTACCTTGATGAAGAGCTTCCCCAAGCACCATGCTTATCTGTCAAAATGTTGATAATCTTCTGTATCAGCTGGGTTGATGTCACATGATCTCGATACTTTGCTGCTCTTATTAGGTGATCGCACATCTTTTCTTCTTCGCGTCGTTCTGCTGAGTACTGGGCACACAGAGACTGTCAAGAAAAGGAGTGTTTTTATTTACAACGTTATCATTTTTACAATCAGACACACCAAGTCATAAGGGTTGTGGAAAATGGGATCATATGTTTAATGTCTTTTTGAAAGACTATCATCTTTCACACATTTATTGCGGCACTACTATTATTATCAGCTGATGAAAATCAGAAAATCAGAATTCTTATCACTATATTTCACTGACACAGAGCAAACCTCCAACATGCGGAACATGTATAGTACTGGTTCATGTCAAGACAACCTACTGGTCACCATCAGCTGTGCTTACGGAGTGGAGGCAATCTTTAGTTAATTGTTGAAATAAATATTTAATAACTTACATGTCATGAAAAGTTATGGTGAAAAAATTGAAGGTTGAGACATTACTTTGCACAAGCCCAACAAAAAAAGTGATGGCTGCTCTGATCTCTCTAACCTCAGGATAGTTTATTTGAGTAAATGCAGAATCACTCAGATGTCAGGCAGCATCTGAGGTAGGTTGAAACAGTGTATGTTTTAGATCCAGAACCATTCATTGGAAATCGTATGCAGGATCTTATTGAGTGTCCCAAAACTAACAGTTTCTCTTTTCACAGTTGCTGCCCAACCTACTGAAGTTCACAACATTTTCTGTTTTTATTTCAGATTTCCAGCATCTGCAGTTTTGTTTTATTTGCATAGTTTACTGTTGTGTTAGCGAGGTCATCCTAATTCCATTCTCATAGAGAGAAGACCAATCACTTTTTGGTCAAGCCATAGAACCAAGCAGAGCAGCCAGAGAAATTGCGAGAATTGCAGACTTCCCAGAAATATTGGCATTCATAAACCACTAACAGTGAGTTCCCTCGTAACCTCCACTCCATGGGCCCTTTGCATAAAGTACAAGCTGGACATCAGTCTGATTGACCATGACTTACGCAGAATTTGTGGCCACAACATGCAGCATTCACATTAATTAACTGAGAATTGGCAAGCTTGCACCTCTCAATCAGTGGCTCGTGGAATGATGAGCCATTCTTGGTCTTCCCAGGTGATTGTCAGGAAAACCCTTAAAGATGTTTCTCAGTCAGGTGGCACAGTGGTGATGCTTTATGGACGGCACAGTGCACCGCTAGAAGAGCCGTTGCTTCACAATGCCAGAAACTCAGGCTCGCTCCTGACGTCAGGTGCTGTTTGTGCGGAGTTTGCACATTCTCTGTGACCATGTGGGTTTCGTCTGGGTGTTCCGGTTTCCTCCCACATCCCAAATTGTGTGCGTTTGTAGGTTAATTGACATCTGTAATTTGCTCCTAGTATGTGGGGAATGGGTGCAAAAGTGGGATTGCATTAAACTAGTGTGATAATCAGCTGGGACTCGGCAGGCCGAAGGGGCTGTTTCCACATTGTATCTCTAACCTGAACTAAACTAAACTCTATTTATTCATCGTCAGAATTTCTGTTCCCTCCCAGGGTCCCATCAAAGACCTCTTGGCCATCAGTGATCAAAGCACCAAAAAAAATCAGTGCAGCCTGGATTACTACAAAGGCAGATGGGTGGGATCATCACCCGTATAATGACTAGATTACATTACCAGCTGCATGGCAAGGGACATTATAGCTGATGAATTGGTGGGCAAAAATGTAATCACCAAGGTATTCTACCCCATTCAGCCACTTTAAAAATGAAATGAACTAATAACAGTTATTTTCATAAATGTTCGTCCACATATGCCCAAGATATATCTCCTGCGCGCACCGTTCCACAACATTTCATGTTGGACCCTCCAATTTCCTGGGGGAAATTCACCCACCACCCACCACCAGCTCAGTAGCAGTTTATAATGTGGCACATCCTTTTAAAGAACAAGCTGTCAATCGATCAATTAGCTGTAATTGATCGATTGACTACACTTTACCGAAACCAACATTAAACTTGCAATTAGGGATAGTTAGTTGAGCCACTGTCTTGCATTGCTAAGGAACTGGGTTCAATCCTGTCCTCGGGTGCTGTCTGTAGAGTTTGCACATTCTTTCAGTAACAACGAATTTCCTGCGGTGTTCCAGTTTCCTCCTACGCCTCAAGGATTTGCAGTTAGATCGGTTAATTGGCCAGTGTAAATTGCACCATGTGTAGAGACGAGTAGTAGAATCTGGGGGGAGTTGGTGAAATTGGGAGTTGGTGCAGAATAACAAGTTGATGCTGATGATACAAAAGTGGGTGGTTTTGTAGATAGTGAAGATTGTTGTGAAAAATTGCAGCAGGGTCTTGATCGATTGACCAGGTGGGCTGAGGAATGGTTGATGAAATTTAATACAGAAAAATGTAAGGTTTTGCATTTTGGGAAGTCTAACATGGGCAGGACCCACACAGTGAATGGGCTCTGAGTAGTGTTGTAGAGCAGAGGGATCTAGGAGTGTTCCTTGAAGGTGAAGTCGCAGGTAGATCGGGTGGTCAAAAAGGCTTTTGGCACATTGGCTTTCATCAGTCAAAGTATTGAGTAAGGCCTTAAGGCCCTCTGTTTCTTCCTGACCACAGAACCATCCAATTTGATGAGATGTCCTCATTCTTTAGTCAACGGGAGTTCCCCTCTCCCATCATAGGTATGGCCCTCACATATTTTCGCCACCTCCAACGGGATCCCACCTCTAGTCACATCATCCCATCTCCACCCATTTCCGCCTTCCGCAGACCGTTCCCTCCGCAACTCCCTGGTTAACTCATCCCTTCCCACCAAA
The DNA here is from genome assembly GCA_963514005.1 of Raja brachyura. The sequence goes on from OY740781.1 coordinate 176,881,210, forward strand.
CCACCCCCTCCCCTGCAACCGCAGAAGATGCAACACCTGTCCCTATACCTCCTCCCTCGACTCTGTCAAGGGACACCGACAGTCCTCTCAGGTTAGGCAGCGGTTCACCTGTACCTCCTCCAACCTAATCTACTGTATCCATTGTTCAAGATGTGGACTCTTGTACATCAGCGAGACTAAGCATAAACCGGGCGATCATTTAGTCCACCTGGACCTACCTGATCTCCCGGTTGCTAATCACTTTAATTCTCCTTCCCATTCCCACACTGACCTTTCCGTCCTTGGCCGCATCCATTGTCAGGGTGAGGCTAAACACAAATTGGAGGAACAACATCTCAAATTTTGCTTGGGCAGCTAACACCCAGTGATATGAATATTGATTTATCTAACTTCAACTAACCCCTGCATTTCCTCTCTTCATCCCGCCCCCACCCAAGTTGCACTAGCTTCTGTTTCTCACCCAACAAACAGCTAACAATAGCCTGTTTCTTTTATCATCGTTACTTTTTGGCATATCCTTCAATCAATGTTCTATATCTACATCATCGTCTATATCTCTCGATTTCCTTTCCTGAGAAGAAGAGTCTCGACCAAAACGTCACCCATTCTTTCTCTCTGGAGATGCTGCCTGTCCTGCTGAATTACTCCAGCTCTTTGTGGGTATATTGAGTATATATGTTGCGAGGTCGTTGCAGTTATATAAGGTGATGCTGCATTTAGTTTATTGTGTTCAGTTTTTGGCACCATGCTAGAGGAACAATGTTGTCAAGCTGGAAAGGGTACAGTGAAGATTTACGAGGACGTTGCCAGGACTAGAAGGTCTGAGCTATAGGGAGAGGTTGAGTAGGCCGGGACTCTATTCCTTGGAGCACAGGAGGATGAGGGGTGATCTTATAGAGGTGTATAAAATCATGAGAGGAACAGATCGGGGTAGATGCACAAAGTCTCTTGCCCAGAGTAAGTGAATCGAGGACCAGAGGACATAGGTTTAAGGTTAAGGGTAAAAAAAGATTTAATAGGAATCTGAGCGGTAACTTTTTCACACAAAGGTGGTGGGTGTATGGATCAAGCTGCCAGATGAGGTAGTTGAGACAGGGACTATCCCAACATTTAAGAAACAGTTTCCAAAGCTTCTACAACTTCATGTTAATTGTCATGGATAAACTATATTAGATTTCAAAGAAATGCTGCCTAGTTTTCACATTGATAAATCAGTGGTTTTGTTTTTACAAATGTATTTCTAAATCAACATGTACATCTTTGTATATGTACAGTAAATCTTTATTTAATGTACCTCATTATAATGGGTTTCAATGATAGCAGACTGACCTCGCACCAGCAGCCCCCACGCCACCCCTGGCTCACATCACCTCCCCGGTTACTTGCAGCGCTAGCAGCCCCCACGCTACTACCAGCTCACGCAGCTTTCAGGACCTTCTGCTGCCACTGCTGTGCAGCTTCCTCAGCCACTTCCAGGCTGTGCCTGCCGCCGCAGACCCTTACTATCAGCGGTGATGGCTCGAAGGGCCGAATGGCCTACTCTTGCACCTATTGTCTATTGTCTTACCTGCACTCTGGCCACCTGCAGGCCGTGAGCATTGACTCTCCCCTGCCGCCAGTAGGCCAGGACCTTAAACCCACCTGGATTCCAGGCCCAGTTCCAGAGAGAGAGTCTGAGGAAGGGTCTTGACCTGAAACATCACCTTTCCTTGTTCTCCGGAGAGACTGCTTGACCTGCTGAGTTACCCCAGTAGTTTGTTCCTTTATGTATTAACCAGCAAGTGCAGTCGTTTGTTTCTACTACTTATACAATAATAGCTTACTCGTTTTGAGCGGACAATCGGCAATAACTGTCTCCCCCCCCTCCCACATGGTCCGTTATAATGATGGTTTACTGTATTTTATTAGTTAAAAAATCATATTTGTATTTCTTGTCACTTTGATTTTACACACTTGAATGAAGTTCTGCAAATCTGAAGTGTAACTGAAAGCTAGATGATCTACTGATCAAAACCTAAATTTAGTGGTGGCAACAGCAGTGTGAATGCTAGGTATGCCACGGTACTGTGAAACTAACAGCTACTATGGGAATTACTACAAATATGCTAAAATTCCAAAGTTGCATTCAACATACCTGTGTTTGCTTCTCTACCTAAATCACATGTACTGATGCAACTTCCAGGTATTTAAATTGCATTGTAATGACCTTAAATTTAGTGGGGTTTTAATGACGGACTAAACCCTAATTCCAGCTACCTGATCCTGAAGAACTAATTGTACATATGCATGTTTCAACCTCCTTCAAAATAAAATAATTTCAAAATGCTTATGATATTCTATATTAAGTACATGAGCATGTCCTAAACTTTCTTTTGCAGCCTGCATAATGTTTTAAACTGTTAATTAAAACATTGTGCATTTTCATTCTGGGTAAGCTATCTATGAAAATTATTTGACATTATTGGTGGCAGCAAGTTTGATAGCATTACAGCAGCTGTTAGCCAGGGACTCCTTTGAACTGCTCTTGGAAAAAGGAAAGTTCTCACCAGAGAAATATTGAGTGGGAACCATGATTGTGTGGCCAAGTACAACACCAACTTGATCTTTATGTTTACATTGTCGTCAGCCAGATCAACAACAATGACACAGAAACATTAGATTGTGGCCCATGTGTCATTGTATCAGAACCACAATCTAGCCCTTAGCATCAGCAAGACAAATGAGCTATTGTTAACCTAAGAGAGTGTGGGGCAAAGACAAGCCTGACCTCATCAGCAGGCTTGCTGTAGAGATGGTCAACATCTTCAGGTTCCCAGGAATCCATATCACCAATAATGTATACTGGTCCCTTCACACTGATGCAGGGATCAAGAAAGCACATCAGCATATGTATTGGAAGGTTGGAAGTATTATCATGGATGCCTGTGCTCGCGAACCCCCCCTCCCCTGGCCATTTCCTTTTTCTATTAGCTCCCATCTGAGAGAAGGCATATTACTTTATTTCAGCTTGAATATCGTGACTTAAGAAGAGCCTCTTCCTCACCGCTATCAGACTCCTGAATGAGACATCTCTTTCAAACCCACTTCCTGGAGGTGCTGCCAAGTACTCTTACTCATTTGGTTGTTCAGTTATTGTTCTTCAATAATGATTACTATGTATATTGCTGCATCATCTCAACAAGGAAGGTCATGGCATCTGGTGAACATGACTAAACTAATGTGAATCTGAAGTTGTGACTATATATTATTTACAGATATTGCGGTATTCAGCAACAATTTTACAACTTTATTAGATTAGGAAATAAAATTCATTTATGTATTTCTTTTTACAAATACATACTGGTTTCAAGTGTTGCTCAATGCATGCCGGTAGTATATTATGGAAATATTGGTGGAGGAATTAAAAGTAATAGCAAAAATGGGTGAATGGAATAAGGTGTTTAGCAAATGTCTTAAAGTGCACTATAATTTACAGTTAGAACCTCCTCCACAATTTAACCATTAACGTTTCAAGTCAGACACATAATCTATAGCTATAAATCATGTTAACAGGTTACGCTTTCCCTTTTATCAATCTCTGTCTCCTTAAAGAGAAGTTTGGCTTTAAACATGTGAACAAAAGGAAATCAAACAACACTTAGTAATGACAAATGGACTTGCATTGTACAAATGGTAAATCCATTGAATTGGGTAATTGTGCCAGTATAGAATTCCAAATATGAAGCTATTGCATGTTAATCAACTTATTTTATATCCAAATGACAGCCTCTAATGAGTCATGATGTCATGAAATGGTCTGGTTTGGAGTCTGTCAGTCACCCTTTAACTTTGTTTTAAACTTGTAAATTCTTTCATCTTTGGTTAATATAAATTTCAAAGCTGAAACTCCAATGACCTTAGTATTACCAAGAAAATAAAATGATCAATATTTATTACACCAACGCAATGCTCTAAACTTTAGAGACTAAAGTACTGAAATACAGTGGCAGTGCATTTTTTTTAAAAAGCACATTTTCATCTCTTTGTGCTTAACACATTTGCATTTCTATGGGATCTTTAAGATAGCAAAATATCCAGAGATTTTCAAAAGTATTAACAAAATTGGGTACAGTCACACGTGTAAAAGTGTTGGTCAAATATATAGTTTTTTTAGACTGCTTAAAGCAGGAAAGTAAGATTGAAAGAGAATCTTAGGAAGGCATTTCCAGACGTTGATGAATTGGCAGTTGAAGACAGGTAACCAACATTGCAAGAAAATGCAGGGAATTCTCAAATGAGGGGTGGGAGGGATCATGATTTGTGGAGTGCAGCTACAGAAGAAGTTATAGATCTGGAAAATGGAGACAGGAAGTGACAATATCATGCAGAGATTTGAATGTTTAAATCAAGGATTTTCTTACTCAAGGGTCAGTGCAGGTCAACAACCTAGAGGTCATGGTTGAATGGAGTATGGTGTGAGTTAGGTCACGGGCAGCAGAGTTTTGAGGACAACATAGTTATGAAATTAAGTAGCAGGAAGGTTGGTCTGGTAGCAACTGGAGTCAAAGTTAGAAGGTAATAAAGAAATGGAAAGGGAATTCAACATGCAATATTTTAAGGCAGGAAAAGTATTAGCTGACGTTGTGCAAGTGAAAATGATAATTAGTCTGATGACTCGGTTGGGCAAGCTAGAGCTTAGTTTAGTCTTGCAGCATTCTATATAAGCAGGGCTGCCAACTTTGGGTGAGAGTTGAGAGTGAGTGGGGGAGAAGATGTGGGAGGGGGGGCTTTTAGCAAGTCTTTTAGCAAGTCTTTTAGCAAGTTAAAAGACTTGCTACAGTATGCACCAGATTGCACAATTTCAAGCTGAAAAATGCAAAAGCTCCCTAGGGAGCTTTTGCATTTTTCAGCTTGAAATTGTGCAATCTGGTGCATACTGTAGCAAGTCTTTTAACTTACACTTGAATGCAACATTTATGCTTCAAATTGGATTAGGTATGAATAAGGTTAGGCTAAATTACATTCCTAATAACATTCCACAGTAGAGCCAGGCTCTGATCAACAGGTGCAGCACATGAATGACCTTAGTATATTCATGTATGGAAATCAGATTATAATTCATGCTGTTATGCACATATATAGAGAAACAAAAACATAGAAACAAGAATCAGACTTCCATCACTGTTCTGCACAAATAAATCAATCAACCTTGCCCTTTGACTATAGAAACAAGACGAAAATAATACCACATATTCAACTGTATATGGTTCAATGAAATAAAGATATATATATGTAAAGCATATATTTGGAAACAGGCCCTTTGGCCCACCAAGTCCACACCGGCCAGTAATCTACCATACACCAGTTGTATCCTACACGCCAGGGACAATTTACAGAAGCCAATTAACCTACAAACCTGCAGCGACAATCAGCGACAGGGAGTCTCAACGACTACCGGCCAGTGGCACTCACCCCTGTCATCGCTAAGTGCTTTGAGCGGCTGATCCTGGCTCACCTCAAAGCCAGCCTCCCCCCCACACTGGACTCCCACCAATTTGCCTACCGGTCAAACAGGTCTACAGAGGACGCCATATTGACGGCCCTACACTCTGCCCTGACCCACCTGGACAGCAACAACACCTACATCAGGCTGCTGTTTATTGACTTCAGCTCTGCCTTTAACACTGTCATACCCGCTAGCTTGATCACCAAACTCAGCGGTCTTGGCATCTCCACCTCCCTCTGCAATTGGACACTGGATTTCCTCACTAACAGACCACAGTCTGTTAGGGTCAACAACCTCACCTCCTCCACTATAACACTGAACACCGGCGTGCCACAGGGCTGTGTGCTCAGCCCTCTCCTCTACTCCCTCTTCACGCATGACTGCATCCCCAAGTATGGCTCCAACGCCATCATAAAATTTGCCGATGACACCACGGTGGTAGGACTGATCAGTGATAATGACGAATCAGCCTACAGGGAGGAGGTCCAGCACCTGACTACCTGGTGTGCCAACAATAACCTCGTCCTCAACTCCCAGAAGACGAAGGAAATAATTGTTGACTTTCGGAAGAACAGAGGGGGCAGACACACCCCCATCCATATAAACGGGACTGAGGTGGAGCGGGTCTCCAACTACAAATTCCTCGGGGTACACATCTCGGAGGATCTGTCCTGGTCCCTCAACACCTCAAAGCTAATCAAAAAGGCACAGCAGCGCCTTTACTTTCTGAGGAGGCTCAAAAAAGCCCACCTGTCCCCCCAGATCCTGACAAACTTCTACCGCTGCACCATCGAAAGCATCCTGACCACCTGCTTTACGGTATGGTACAGCAGTTGCACCGTGGCAGACAGGAAGGCACTACAACGGGTGGTGAAAACCGCCCAGTACATCATCGGTGCCCCGCTCCCTGCCTTGGATGCCCTCCACCGAAAACGGTGCCTGAAGCGGGCCGGGAAGATCATCAAGGACCCCTCACACCCTAATCATGGACTGTTTGCCCTCCTCCCATCAGGGAGGCGGTACAGGAGCCTCAAGTCCCGCACCAGTAGGACGAAGAACAGCTTCTTCAACTACACCATCCGACTGCTGAACTCGGAGCCCAGCTGATAGACTTGTCTGTACCCTGTATTTATTTATTTTCCATATTGCTACCACTGCACTCTGTATTTATTTTTCTATATCGCTATCACTAAGAACGACGCTAAACTGCATTTCGTTGTACCTATACTTGTATTTGTGCAATGACATTAAACTTGAATTGAATTGAATTGAATTGCACTTCTTTCGGATGTGGGAGAAACCGGAATATCCAGAGAAAACCATGTGGTCATAAGGAGAATGTACAAATACTGTACAGACAGCACCCGTAGTCAGGATCAAATCTGTGTCTGTGGTGCTGCAAGGCAGCAACTCTATCGCTGTGCCACTGTGCTACCCCTTTAAATTATTTTTTCTACATTTATTATGGTGTCACGACAATAAAGATGAACACATGATTCTGATTTCTGCCCTTAGTTGGATAACACACATCTCCAGTCAATGTGTTTTATGGCTGGTTTTCAAACTCTTCAGTCTGAAGGTCCCGACCCAAAACATCACCTATTCTTTCTCTCCAGAGATGCTGCCTGTCCTGCTGAGTTATTCCAGCTTTTAGTGTCTATCTTCAGTTTAAACAACCATCTGCAGTTCCTTCCTACACTCTTTGTTGAGAAAAACAGGTCCTATTCTCATAATATTATTCACCTCAACTAAGTATTTTCTTCACCTCCACTGCTGCAGAGAATACAATCCCAGTTATCAAATCTTTCTTCAAAGTGAAAAAAAAAATTCCAGGCCTGCCAATATGTTCATAAATCACCCCTGGATCATCTCCAGAACAATTTCACCCTTTCTACAGTGTGTCACAGTCTTACAGCATAGTCATCCCAACTTGTCCATGCAGATCAAGATGCCCTATCTAAACTAGTCCCATTTATCTGCATTTGGCCCATATTCCTTTACACCTTGTGTGTGCCAGTGTGTGTGTTAGGTTGTGTGTGAGAGTGTGTGTGTCAGTGAAGCGGCGACAACACCCGCAGTGAACGGAGACTTGCGATGTCCGGGGAGCATTTCCCTCTCTCCCCCCTCCCCGGGAATACGGGCTGGCCCTGGTGCTCTGTCCAACTGGGGTCTGGGGGAGGTGAGGGTCAGTGACCCTGGAGTCCAGGGGAGGTGAGGGTCAGTGACCCGGGGGTCCAGGGGAGGTGAGGGACAGAGACCCGGGGGTCTCTGCGTGGAGCTATAGCCCAAGATTCATCCCCACGGCTCCGGAGGCAGCACCGACACCCCCACTCACCCGGTCCGCTCCTGGCCGGGGTTAAAACTCCATGCGGTGTGAACCGAGCGGCCGACGGACAGAGAGCCGCCAGAGGTGAGGGTGGAAGGAGTGAGCGGTGCCTCAGGGGGTCGGTGCTGGGACCACCGCCGTGTCTCACCTATCGCACAATCTGCACGAGAATGTGAATGCGGGTGAGGCAGCATCTATAGAGCGGGAGACAAAAATGCTGGAAAAATGCTTGAGTCTGAAGAAGGGTGAAACTAAGACATAGATGCTGCCTCACCTGCTGAGTTTCTCCCTTTTTTGTATGTATGCATTTTTGTTTCCATTGCCATTTTAAATAGTGTGCGATGGGCTTAAGCCAATTAAATTGCTCGTTCTTTACGGGGAACCCGCCGACAGAAATCTATTCTCATTGGTGAATGTGACTCTATTTATTTATTTATTTATTTATGTTTTTAAATGTTTTTGAGCGTGAGAGCTTCTGTCATCAGCATGAGAGTGTGGGAATTTCATCAAATGCGTGAGCCTCACGTTCAATGCGTCAGAGTTGGCAGCCCTGATATAAGATGCTCTGAACTGTGAGCAACTTGTTCCGCAAACACACCATCCTTGTTGCCAATAACAACCCTCTCCAGTGTCACCAGTGCAGGCTAGACATGACTTTTCAGTTTCTCCATCCTATTCAAATTGTTGCTTCACTGCCTTGGAAAGTCTGCTTGCTTCGATTATAATTGCCCACCTATTTTCTTTCCACTTGAAATTCTCGTTCAAAGGTCTATATCCCATACCAATTCTTTGTAACCTGCTATGGTGATCTAACATCATTTGGGGCAGCGTCACACTAAATCAGACAATTTTGCCTTTAACGAACTCTGGAGCTCCTTGCTAATACATATGCTTTCCTTTTAAGACCTTTTTTTTAAAATAAAGGTTTATTTTACCAAGGTTCTGGTCATTCCAGCTGGTACTTCTTTATTTTGCTTTGCATCTCTTTTGTGGATGATTACTTTTTTAAAGTGTCTTGGTGCAACAATGTGCACTGAATGCAGATGTTCATCAATTTATGAAGGAGTTAAGTACCAGCAAATGGTTGCGTTAAGCGGAAACCCAAATGAAGAAGCATTTATCATCAGTTTGAATGCAAAGATTCTTGTTGCATTCTAGAGCTCAAAAATCACTGTCAGATAAAAGCTAAATATGCATTAATATGTTTAGAAACTTAATTGAAACATACAGAATCCCGAAGAAGTATATGGAGGGGATGTTTCTTTATGTGGTAGAATGTAGAATAAGGGATAAATATTTAAAACTAAGGTGTGACCCATTCAAGTTAGAGATGAGATGAATTATTTGTTTGTTTCATAATTATTTCAATGTTACTTCTTCAAAGAGAAATTGGAGCAGTAGGTAGATTCATAATAAGCAAGGTTGTAAAAAAGTTACCACTGGTACAGAGAAATGCAAAGTTTAGATAAAAATTTAGATCAGCCATGATCATGTTTAATGTAGGTGCAAGCTCAAGGGACCAATAGGCTTAGTTCTGCTCCTAATTTGAAAGTGGGCACAAAAGTGATAAACAATGAATGGCATACTAATCTGGCCACAAGAAAGTGCAGTAATTCTGGGAATAGAGGTCTATTTCCAATAGTCAATTCTATCAACAGTCAATTGTGTGATTGCCTTTTATAGAATGTATTTCAGTAGTTTAAAACCTGCGCAAACAGAGATATTACTTACTTGACCTGGATTTCAATTTCCTGAGATTCAATTGTAGGTTATTGCTAACATTAAGGATTGGTTATTGTAGCAAAATAAATGTTGACAATAAAGAACACTTACATTGAACTCAACTGCATTATAGTAAAACCTGTAAATGGAATGTTTGTAAACCAACAGATACCTGCGATTATTCTGATGAAAACTGAAGATTCCATGGTGTTATTTGTAAACACTCACAAATGATCTCATAAAGCATAAATACATCCAATCATTTGGAAATCCTGCATGTTCTTTGCCAATACTCGTCCCTCAATGTACAGTAAGTTTGATGTATGCAAAGTATTCTCAGTTTTCTGGTGCATATCAACATACAAGAACTATATATGCTATAGGAACACATTCTATAGGAACAGAGCATTCTCCCTTTTCACTGAGCTCAAGTTGTAAAACTCACAACAAAATCTTCTTGAAGAATTTGTGCCATTGTAATAGTGTGTCAATAAACCAACAAAGGGAACTCGGAACATAAAGAATTAAATATCACATCTCCACCTCCTGGGATAATTTGCACATTGCTTTTTCATCCAAGCAAACTGTGACTTGAAGAACCTGTCCAAGGTCATCGGCAACCGGATAAAGTCTGTTCTGGGACAGATGATCCTCCCGGACAAAACCTGTGCTCTTTCTGGCAGGAACATCTCAGGCAGCCTCGTGTGCTGTTCATGAATGCGACCATGCAGAACAGAGAAGTGGACACCCTGCTTGCTCAGCTTGGAATAGGTCCAAAGGCAGGATATCACAGACGTACATAATTTATATACACTCCAAAGTGGACTTTGGGGAAGTAATCGGGAACTCGATCCAACTGCAAATATCTGTGGTGCTGTCCAAAACAATGGATGGAAAATGCATAGCTTCCCTACCAGGTCTGGAGTCAGGAGGTTTGCTCTCTTTCTCCTGTCTTGTTTGTGTGGTGCACAGCATACTTTGCTGAATCCATCGGATGAGCCAAGAGCACAAGAGGGGTGACACTGTCAAGTAGTGGTGTGTAATATATTCATACATATTCATGTGTATGTTAATGAGTTGGTGTTCAATATAAGCAGGAAATGCTGAGTAATAAATCTCTCTCTCGTGATCCAGGCAACCAGTGTGTAATTCTTGTTCTTCATTCTGCCGTCCGGAATATAACAAAATTGGCGACGAGGATGGGATAGAGTTTGTGAACTCATCCTTTAAATACAGTGCAGGACTGTTTGGTAACATGAGGTATTGTTTAGCATTTTAAACAGCAAATACGGAGCTGTGACACAGTTGTTTGCGAACTGGACACAATAGCTGCAGATCCTTCTATGCGGGGACTGTAGTTTAAAACAGCAGCTGTATAAATCGCCGAGCATTTGTCAGGCTCTCTCTATGTTGTGTCTACGTGGCAAGATGGCGCCCTTGACTGAGGATTTTAGACTGAGTTTTTTTTGTCGAGTTCTTGCAGCTGTATACCTTTGTACAGCTCAGTTTTAGGTGGATTGCTGCACCAGAACAAACAGGAAATCGGGGTTTTTGAACGGACTTTTAAAAAAAAGAGAACAACATGATGGCGGCTTCCACAGGCTACATCGGAAACCTTGGCGCTTTCAACAAGAGGAGAGAGCCGTTCAGCTCCAATATGGACAGAGCGAACATGTTTTTCACAGCAAACAATATAATGGAGATTAGTGATGAAGGAGAGGTAGTGACTGAAACAAATAAGGCCGTTTGCGAACGCCTGAAAGCAATTCTGCTCACGGAGATCGATCCTGAAGTGTACCGCACACTCGTGAATCTCCTTGCGCCCATAAAGGTAAAAGACGTTATGAAGAAGTTGGAGGAGCACTTCAACCCAAAGCCAATGGAAATTGCAGAAAGCTATAAATTCAACACTAGAAACCAGAAGCAGAATGAGACAATCAATGAGTACATTGTTACCTTGAAAAAAATAATTTTGCACTGTAACTTTGGAACTTTACTCAGACATGCACTACGCGAAAGATTTGTTTTGTAGTCTAGTGGATGAACAAATTCAGTCCAAACTCATGAACGCTCCAGATCTTATATTCGAGCAAGATGGCTACCACAATGGAGATGGCATCAATAAATGCTCGCGAGTTTTGTCCACCAGAGACTGCAGTGGCCATTTACAGTCACAAGTTAGTGCCTATGGCCAAACCAAGAGATGCTAAACCAAAACTAAAATATGGCCGTGAGTGAGCCAAGTTCAGCCGGTTGTTATCATTGCAACGGTAATCACTCATCCCAATTTTGTTAGTTCAAACTGGCCAAGTGCTATAACTGCCAGAAGAAAGGCCATATCACCTCAGCATCTCAGGCCAAGCTTAAAACAGGAAAGTAACAACCTGCAGGAAACAAGTGACAACACCAGAAAGGAGTTCACAACTTGGAGATGAACCCAGATGGAAATGAACTTGGTTTGTACACCATTTATGCAACCAACATAAGCCTACAACCAGCCAAGGCAAGGACTTTCGAACTAAACTATTGATTAATGAACACTTAATCGATATGTGTATTGACACGGCAGCAGATTGTTCGGTCATGAGCAAAGATCTGTACGAAACAAAGTTCCCACAGACGCCATTGTTTGAGAGTAAGGTCAAGCTGATGCGTGGTCCCGGTTGCCCCATGAGAACAGACATGGGAAGTCCTTGTAGTATCGTAGTGAACAAACTCCTTGTTCACTACGATACGACACGCGAGATGAAACTTGCTTGTGATGCTTCAAGTTATGGTGTAGGTGCAGTGATCTCCCACGTAATGAATGACGGACAGGAAAAGCCTATTGCTTTTGCATCCCGCACCCTATCACTGAGTGAGCGTAATTATGCACAGATAGAAAAGAAAGCCCTCAGCATCGTGTTCGGAATCAAGAAATTCCATCAGTTTCTTCTCGGCAGACCATTCACCCTAGTGACTGATCACAAACCATCACTGATTAGTGGTTTTTGGTCCCAAGTCAGCTATACCTTCCATGGCGGCACCAAGGATGCAGCGCTGGCCAATTTTGCTGTCCCAGTATGACTACAAGGTTGAGTACAGAAGCTCCAAGTGCAACGCAGTTGCAGATGCGTGTCCCAGTTGTCCCATATGAACTCTGGCGTGGGAAGTGAGAACTCAATCTGCACACTGCAAGTTGTAGATGAAGACTTTCCGGTGACTGCAACAGAAATTGCACCATAAACAGAGAAAGACACTGTGCTGAAGTGGGTCTATGAACAGACATTGAACGGTTGGACTGAAATCGATAGTGGATTGAACTCAGTTCTGAACTCAGAGCTGAAGGCTTTCCATAATCAACGCCATGAATTATCATGTGAGCAGGGATGCATTAAGTGGGGTTACAGAGTGGTTGTACCAGAGTCTTTGCGAAACAAAATTATGAATAAACTTCATGCCGAATATCCAGGCATAGTAAGCATGAAGTCAATTGCCAGAACTTTTGTGTATTGGCCTAGTATCGACAGTGACATCGAATCACTGGTGAGCAAATGTCTGCCAAAATTGTCAGAGTAAACATCCAAAAACACCCCTGCAACTGGTCATGGCCAAGTAGACCTTTTCAGAGAATTCATGTAGATTTTTGTGAAAAGGGTAATGGTCACTTTCTGGTACTAGTAGATAGCCATTCCAAATGGAATCAGGTTAAGCGTATGGGGTCAAGCACTACTACTGAGTGTACCATAGATGAGTTGAGATCAATTTTTGCATGCCATGGTTTACCAGAAGAACTTGTTTCTGATAACAGGCCTCAGTTTTGTTCAGAGAGTTAATGCAGCGGAATGGTGTAAAAACACACTTGTTCCCCCATACCATACAGCCTCCAACAGGGCGGCGGAAAGGTCTGTTAGAGTTGTCAAAGATGCTCTCAAGAAACAGGTTCAAAGCTCAGCATGAAACATCGTTTGGCTAGTTTCTTGCTGAAGTACAGAACCACACAACACACTACAACGGGTTACTCACCTGCAGAACTGTTGATGAAGAGAAGGCTGTGAATATGCATAAGTCTAGTTCAACCCAATTTGGCCTTGAGAGTGGGCAAAAACAGTTAAGTCAATAACGCCATTTTGACTCCCACAAAAAGGAGAGGAACTTCAAGCCAGATGAGCAGGTTTATGTTCGCAGTCCTCCCAACTATCCAGTCGAGACAAATGGGATGTTGGGAAAATTGTGGAAGTGTGTGGAACAAAAGGTACTTAGTTGCAGTTGGAGATAGGATCAAAATTGGTCATGTTGATCAAATGATTCCAGCCAAAGATAACCAAAAACTGAGCATGAAGTCCTAATCCCTGAGTTTTTATCTGAAAGTGAGTTGGAAAAGACCACTGTGATTGAAACACAAAGTTCAATTAGTACAGGCAAAGAAACAGGTTCCTCTGGTCAAAGTCAGGGTACGAAAACAGAGCCAAACAAGCCTACAGTTGAGTCAACACCTAAACCCGTTACACCTGTTACTGTTAGACGATCAGGCAGGATCTGTAATCCAGAAGTCAGGTTAGGTTTGTAAGTAACTCACTGCACAAGTAAAAACAAAAATGTGTAGATATGTAAAATAAATATATGTTTATCATTTAAAATTTCATAAATACTTTAAATCAAGTATCACAACAACAAAATTGTAACTGTGTACTTAGATGTAATACTTTAAAAAAGGAGAGCAGAGTAATGTATTAATACATATTCATGTGTATGTTAATGAGTTAGTGTTCAATATAAGCAGGGAATGCTGGGTAATAAATCTCTCTCTCATGATCCAGGAAACCAGTGTGTAAGTCTTGTTCCTCATTCTGCCCTTCGGAAATAACATGGTGGAACTCACAAAAACAATGTTGCTGTCGTCTGCTTAGATCCACAGTCGGTCCGCATCTGTCTATTTTAAGTTGGCATTGGAAGCCAAAGTAAACCACAGGAAGAGTGAGTGCATGCTCTTCGGCAACTGGTCTAACCGATCTTCTGTCCCCTTCACCATCAGGTCTGATTCCGTGTTGGGGATCTGGTTCGGAGGGGCCAAAGCATGCAACAAAAATTGGCTGGAGTGGAGAGCCAAGGCCAAACGAATATTGGCACCATGGAAACAACAATCCGTCTCGATAACCACGAAAAACTTGATCATTGTGTTTGAAGTTCTCTCAGGTCTGCTGTACTTGACACCAGTATGTAGTACCAATGTGTCCTGTGTACTACACCTCTGCCTTGGCGATCACCCAATCCTTCTTCCAGTTCATCTGGGGATCAAAGATGGAATGGGTACGATGGTACACAATATACGTCCACAGACAAAAGGGGCAAATGTTTCCAATGTCGCCCTCATTCTGATGGTCACCGGTGCTCACTAACAAGCACTAAGACCTCACTTGGCTGGTGGTCAGATGGGCCCTCTCAGTCAGATCCCACCTGGACCATCAGTCTTACTACCAATGCCACTACCCTCAGTGTGGCTGCTAGGGAAAGGAAATGGTTGCCCACCTCTTTGCGGAGTGTGAATTTGTGAAGAGGGTCTGGAGAATGATGCAAGGGTCCTTGTCACGGTTTATCCCGGACAGTTCTGGACCCCCTGATTTATGGGCTGATCCCTGGGACACTTTCAGTGATGGGTATCGTGCTGCTGGAAGACTATCAACTCAGTGAAAGACGCTTTGTGGTCTGTCCGAAACTTGTTGATCTCCAAACACAGCAAGACACCTGTCGGGGAATGTTGCCGACTGGCTCATTCCAGACTGCAGGGGTACGTACTGAGGGATGCGCTGGAGCATGGTGCAGCCAATGCCAAGGTTCTATGGGGGAGGACCACTGCCTAGGGTCCTTCCACTGCTGGACATTGAGAGACATCATCCCAGGGGGCCACATGAGTGGCAAGAATGTTTTGTTTAAAGATAGCTGCGAACATAACTGGGTGACACCACTCAATGTATAGACACTGAGAGTGTATGAAGAGTTTTTGAACAGCTTTGGTTTCCATATATTTTATATTCTGAATTAAGTTTATTTTGGGGGAAAGAATTGTGAATATTTAAATGTTGTAGCCACACCTTACCTCCACATCCAATAAAATCAATGTTATTAACATGCGTTTAACTGCCAAGAAGTGATCAACATTATTTTTAAGTGCAAACGTACAGTGTAATTAGCTTGTTTTCTTGAATAACTGTTTGCATTATTATACCAAAACTATTACAGTAGTTTGCATGAAATATTCCAACATTTGAAACCAGCTAAGCAAATCGAAGAATTTGTATACTCAAGTACATTAGAACATGATCCTGACAGAACTAGCTGGCCCATACCACAGATTTAAGATTATTTAATTGAGGTACTTAAAATGACAAGCGGTTTTGAAAGGATAGAGAGCAAGAGGACCCCACTGGCAAAGATTCCAGTACACCTTAACTTTAAAATGAGAACATAACAACTTTGATGTGTTCAAAAGAACCTGGGAGTGGTCAACATTTTACTTTTTTCATAAGAAGATGAGAAGAATTTGTATACTCAAGTACATTAGAACATGATCTTGACAGAACTAGTTGGCCCATACCACAGATCTAAGATGACTTAATTGAGGTACTTAAAATGACAAGAGGATTTGAAAGAATAGAGAGCAAGAGAACCCCACTGGCAAAGATTCCAGTACACCTTGGCTTTAAAATGAGAACATAACAACTTTTGATGTGTTCAAAGCAACTTGGGAGTGGTCAACATTTTACTTTTTCCATAAGAAGATGAGAACCAACCCAACTAATTTTTAATTCCCTTTGATAAGATCTGGCACAGTGAAGGCTTTTTAATCCTGAATTAAAGATTTAATTAGTACATATCTCAATAAATAGTAAGCAGATTTATGTAGCCAGCACAAATGCCAGAGTTCTTTACACACGTGACAGATACTATGTTCAGGGAAATTAATTAAATGAGTTAGGGAAGGGGTAGTTAAATGAATCAAGATTTTTCTATGAGAGATAAACAGAAGAAAGGGATCAAAGCCAGTTTCTCATAGTGATTGAAAATGTCCTAGTGTTCTATTCTGAGCCCATTTCTATACATGTATACATTAATACACTCAGATATAGGGCTAAAAGGTAATAGTGCCCGCATCTGAAGACATTACACTGGGAGTATACAAGGCAAATCTGAAGAGCAATGGTAATATAGGCAATGGTAAAATATAACTGGCAAGAGAAAATGAATATCAATGTTGTAATTAGGAGGTAAAAATACTTTGGTTAAAATAAATTAAGTGAATGGGTGCGAATTAGATGATGTGATAATGCATACAAAAATTTCACCAACACGATAATAATGATGATTTCACAGTGTACAAAATGCGCAGGAATGGGACAAGATAATTAAAGACAAACTGTTAAAAGTGGGTGGTGCAGAGGGGCAGTTGGTCGAGCTACTTCCTCACAACTCCAACAACTCGGGTTCGATCCCAACCTCTGGTGTTGTCTATTAGAGGAGTTTGCATTGTGAAACCTCATGGGTTTCCACCAGGTGCTCCTGTTTCCTCCCACATACCAAAGATGTGTGGGTTGGTAGGTTAGTTGATCACTATATATTGCCCCTAATGTGTCGGTGAGGGGTAGAATCTGTGGAGAGTTGATGAGACTTTAGGGAAAATAACATAGGATTAATTTGGAGGAATGGTTGATGGTTGGCGTGGACTAAAGGGCCAGTTTCCTGGCACTACAGGTTGATAGCGTGGTAATGAAGGCATTTGGGGCATTGATCTTCATCAGTCAGGATATTGAGTATACAAGTTGGGACATCGTGTTATAGTTGTCAAGACATTGGTGAAGCCAGCATTTAGATTATTGTATTCAGTTTTGGTCACCCAGCTATAGGAATGATGTCATTAAGCTCGAAAGAGTGCAGAGGAGATTCATGAGGATGTCGCCAAGATTTAAGGGCTTGAGCTACAGGGAGAGGTTGAACAGGTTAGCACTTTAATTGCTGAGGAGAGAGCTTATAGAGATGTATAAAATAGATTGGGCGAATGCACCTAGGAAAGGGAAATCCCTTTTACCCAGTCTTTTACCCAGGAAAGGGAAATCAAAAACCAGAGGACATAGGTTTATTGTGAGAGGGGTAAGATTTCATACAAACATGTTGGGCACCGTTTTTATACAGAAGGTGGTGGGTATATGGAATGAGCTGCCAGAGGAGGTAGTTGAAGCAGGTACTATCGCAGTATTTAGAAGATACTTGGACAGGTACATAGGATAGGAAAGATTGAGAGGAATAAGGGGCAAACGCGGGAATATGGGACTAACTTAGATGGGGCACCTTGGTCGGAAAGGATGAGTTGGGCCAAAATGTTTGCTGCATGACTCTGAGTGAGAGACCTAAGAAGAACGGATATAATCATAGTCATAAGATTTAAAATGGGTGGCACAGTGGTGCAGCTGATAGAGCTGCTGCCTCACACGCCAGAGACCCGGGTTCAATCATGATCTTGAATGCTGTTTGTGTGGAGTTTGCACGTTCTCCCTGTGACCGTGTAGGTTTTCTTCGGAAGCTCCAGCTTTTTCCCAAAAACGTGTGTGTTTGTGGGTTAATTGACCTCTGTAATTGGCCCTAATGTTTAATTTAGTTTAGAGATACAGCACAGAAAAAAGCCCTTTGGCCCACACTGACCAGCGATCCCTGCACACTAACATTCTCCTCCACATGCTAGGGACAATTTACTATTCTACCAAGACAATTAACCTACAAACCTGTACGTCTTTGAAGTGTGGGGAGAAACCAGAGATCCCAGAGAAAACCCACGCAGGTCACGGGGAGAACGTAAACTCCGTTCAGACAAGCACCCATTGTCAAGATCGAACCCGGGTCCCTGGCATTGTTAGGTTAGCCACCTTGCCGCCCGAATGTCCCTAGAACAACCCTATGGATCTTGCATCCTTCCCTAATCTGTCTACATATCTGATCCTCTATCTCTGGCTGGCTATTGGATGGCCTATAATATATCCCACTAGACTAATTGCTCCTTTCTTATTTTTGAGCTCAACACATAATGCCTCAGCAGACGTACCCTGCAGTTCTCTCCGAGTAGCACCATGACAATCTTTATAATTAGCAATTCAACTCCTCCCGCTCCTTTACCCCCCTGTCCATCTCGTCTGAAATATCAAAACACAGGCATGTTGAGTTGCCAATCGTGTTCATTTCGCAACCAAGTTTCCGTAATGGCCAGGACATCATAAATCCAGTGATCCAGGCTCTATATTCATCAGCTTTACGCACAATACTCCTTGCAAGTAAATACACTTCAGCCCTTCATTATCCCCATATTCATGAACCTCTCGGAGTCTTTTCTTTCTTTGAAACTAATTTATCATTACACTTTCTCATCACCCCTTCCCTTTGCTGACCTGCTGCTCTGTTTCCCACTCGCTGCCGTTCTAGTTTAAAATTGAGTTCGAGTAGCACTAGCAAGCATCCCTGCAAGGATGTTGGTGCCCCTCCAGTTCAGGTGCAAGTCTCTCTTGTACAGGTCACCTCTGCCCCGGAAGAAGAGACCCAATGGTATGATTCGAGAAGTAAAACAAAATTATATAATTGCATTTAATTAAAAACACCTTAAAATCATTAAAATAAAATAAATGTAGCATTTTTCCGAGAATCAGAGATCCCACACTAATGAATGGGATCACAGACCATAACACAGTGTCCCTGGCTTAGAGCCTTAGGCCAGATGCAAAGCACAGCCAGGTCTTGCTCCAAATGTCCCTGAATTTTCATAATTAAATTAAACATTACATCTGATTTTTCTGATAAAACTTTAAATAACCATAATCTGCTCTTTAGATCATTTGAATAAATCATTCATGAATAGTGAATCTACATTATTGGTAGAAGTTACCCATACCAAAAACAACTGGTCAATGATTATCAGCATATTCGTTTCTCCTCTTTTTTGTGATGCGTGATATATTATCTGTGAACTCTAAGATTTTTTTGATATAATTTTGGCACTACACCAAAGATTATGGAAAGTGATTGCATGTCCAAGCTTATTTCATATCCAAG
Organism: Raja brachyura; assembly: GCA_963514005.1. Next base: position 176,900,811 of record OY740781.1, read on the forward strand.
GTACCCATCATTCAGCCTTCAACATTCTCTACATTTAGATGCATTATTATTGTTTTTTATTCACTGTTTCTTTTTGAATATTTATTTCCAGAAGTGTTCTTCTAAAGTCTCAATTATAATTTTCCCTGCAAAAAAAGAGATGTGAAGTATCTTTAGTGCTTTCTCATTCCCGAATCAAAATGATCTCCATCTTACAATAACTATCCTTTTATTACTTAAATATAAACCCTTTGCTTTCCTTTCGTGACCCACAGATGACTTTCAAACTGTCTCTTACTCTCTCTTGTTTATTTCCTTTTATCCCATCATCTTTAATGTTAATAGCACATTTGAACATATTTTTGTCTAAACTACTTTGTTAACGCACGGAATCCCAGGTTTTGATTTCATCTGTGTTATGTACCTACCCTTTAGTTTACCAAAAAGTACAGACTACCTGCACGTCAATAAACAAATGGTAATCTTATAGCAGCAGAGGCATAATATGCAGTTCAGTCACATCTTGGCTGATCCTCTCCACTTCTTTTGCCTCGCACGCCTTCATTTTTTTTAAATGCACCTAAATCTACTTGACGTACTCATTACTAAGTGACCGAGCATCCATAGTCTTATCGAGTACAGAATTCAAATTTTCAATGATTTATAATCTTCTGATCTCAGGCCAAAATATATACGCAAATATCAACCTTAAAATTGTTCTCTCCTTCCTTACATCTTCTCACTTTCTTATTCATTTGCCACCCTCTTATCCTCTTTCATAACATGTTCTTATCCCTACAGGGATTTTTCTTTCTCCACAGAGCTCACTTCCCAATCCAACTTCATACCACCAGAAAAGTTGATTATGGTGTATTCTTTTCATCTACACCTTTAATATAGATTGTAAAGAGCAGAGAACATAGAGTGACTCCATCTGGTACCACACTATACAATCTACCCATCTGAGAAAAGATCCATTTATTCCCAAATCGTTTTCTGTTTCTATTGAGCTCTTGTTTAAGTACTCTGGAATATCAGTTTGTAATTTCCCTATCTATTAATCTGGTTTGCTTTCCATTCAACCCAATCTTAACTCATGAAACTACTCTCATTTGAGCCAACCTTACAGGCTTCCATTCCAAAGATCCTTGTATTTAAACCAGCTGAAACTGCAGTACAATAATGAGTAGTCTTCCAGAAGGAATGTTAAATCTAAGACATTGATTGCTCTTGAGTGGATACAAAGGAAACTATTCACGTGGCACATGTTCAACTGAAAAAATGCCAAGTGCTTGATGCAATAATGTAAAGGCTTTAATCAGAGAACGATAGGGGAGCATATCCAGTATTCTGGCTAGTATTTATCCCTCAACCAACATCACCAAAACAGGTTATGGAACCACTACTGTTTATAGGACCTGTATACAAATCATGCTATGTTAAAGTGGATCAGGAAAGGAACTCCATAGATGTAAGTTTGAATAAAAAATGTTGCACTTGCCAACATTTCTCTTGACTGCATACTCTTTGTGCTCTAGAAGCTGGAATTATAGCACACCAGCTGCTTTTTGCATATTTGAAATTTTAATATCCCTTTTCCAAGTTAGGATTGAGTTACTAACTAATTTAGACCATTCTCAATTCATGGAATTTAAACATAATCTTCAACCTGACATAAATGTGTTTTAAATCCGTAAACAAAAGCCGGGGTTTAAATCCAACAAGATGATTCTCAAAATTGTGGTATGCCACACCTTAAAACTATGTAATTACATTTCAATCTGGTTAAAATATAATTAAAAGACCTGCAGGCAAAAAAATTGATGTATTTTTAAAAAAGCTAAAGGGGACTAACCGCATCATGGAAATGTGTCTGGAATGGACTGATATGGTGCAACTTCAGAATTTTCTAATCAAACACACCACTTAATAACAACAAACATATTTCATTGTTAATGAAGCACTATAAAGGAGGGTTCGATTCTTTCCATCAAAGTAAAGTATCAAGGAAAATCACATAGAGCAAGTGGAGCATCAACAGAGGATCTCTTTCACATTAAGAATCCCATTAGAAAGAAAACACTAAAAGGTAATTGAATTTCCTTCAGTTATCTTCATCTCTGTCAGCTACTGCTACGATAACTTACTCTCCAGAGCAGAGATAACTCAATTCTTTCCAGCAAGCATATGTTATGAATCTTTTAAGCAAACTTGTCTAAATCATTCTGGCCCCCTATCAGTTTCCATGTGTATAAGAACCCTGACAGAGTGCAAACATAAATATATTTTTATCTATTTGATAATTCGCCCTCTTTCATGTTTTATTTGAAGGTTCACCGGACATTCATATTACATCTGACAACTGCTTTGTTACAAATGTTTTTGAACTAATGTAACATACAAAAAATGCAATATTTTATCCCAAACAAATAATTATTGCTTGAATAAAACTGTAAATTAGTCTTGGTTAAATATTCAAAAATTGAGATACAATTTCAGTATTTGTTATTAGATGCTTACATATTGCTAATAACTGATTACAATATTATGAAGTAGAAAAACTCATTAACACTTGTGATCAACGTACATTGAGTGAAACAAATGAAATCTTGTTTCAATGGTATATGAAGTGCAAGCAAGTCAACCACCCAAAGCAATACACGAGCCTCAAATACTTCCAACATTATTACAGAGTTAAAACAAATACTTTAATTTATCTGCAACATTTTATCACATTTCAAAATCTCTGCACACAATTGGCTATGCAATGTAGATCAGTGATATAGATGAGCAAGCACAGCAGCCATTTTGTGCCATTTTAAATTTCATGAACCCCAGACCAGTTTTGCTTGTTTTTAATATAGTGGTTTAATTAACAACTTTAATAAAAAATATATTATTTTATATTTTATTGTATAGAAATTAAAGTACATAGGGAAACCATTTGGTTTCTTGCCTGACTATAAAATACCTAAATTACTTTATTATCGAGTATCCTTCAACTCTCTTTTGAGAAACATTTGTTAAATCGCCTTCTGCCAATCCTACAGATAGTGCTCAAGATCTAGAGAAAATTAGAATCAAAGGAATGTATGGTACAGAAAAGTGTCCAACTTGTTCATGCTGGCCATTAATTTTTTTTTTTGTTTAGGTTAATCCACTTCCCAGCTCTGCACATGTAGCTCTGTAGGTTACATGTTTCTAATTGCTCAACCGGGTATTTTTAAGTGTGACAGGAATTTCAGTCCTTTTTATTGAAGACGTAAACAATACTTTTCATGAAACTGTTTTTCTCAATTGCATTCTAAATCTTCCTCCTATTAACAAAAATCTGCATCCCCTAGTCATTGAGCTTTCTAAGGAAAATACTTCTTCCTGCTTACCCCATCTTGGTGTCACAAACCTCAGTTAAATCTCCCTCAGTATCTATTGTTCCCAAGAAACCAGCACACCAGTCTTACCAAATTTTCCTCATGAACTACATTCTTTAGACCTGGTAATTTGTACTGTAGCTGGGGCCAGAAAATGCTGCTTTGGGTAATTCTGGCAAGATATTCCTGGTTTTGCATTCTGAACGTTGCCTAAAAAAGGCTAATAATCAACATGACTTCTTATTGGCCTGATTGATCAATCCTGCTACCTTTTGGAATCTGTGGACAAGCAGTTAAGACTTCAGAGGAAACATTACTCCTCAGTTTTCAGTACCAAACCATTTATGATCTATTTAATTCCCAAATTTATGAGTTCTCACTTCTGACTGAATCCGATTTGCCACATTGGTGCCAACCTAACGAGCTGGGGAGCTTTTCTTGCATTCTACAATTTTCACTGTTATCGTCAATTACACTGCTAACTTTGCTATCCTCTATATATTATCTGCTATATGCTACATATATTAATAATTGTGCACAATTATTAACATATATCACAAAAAGGGAAGCTAGGATTTAATCCAGCAGTCTCAAAGACTCAATGTATTTATTGAGCATTGTTGCCACAGAATGATCATTACCCTCTGAGGGTATCTGCCAATGAGCCAAGTTTGAATTCAATGTCACTTTCCTTTGGTTCTCTTGATCTAATACCAGATTTAAAACATCACCATTAACAAGGTCATGTTTTGAGGAAAAAAAATCAACCCTCTTCTAGGTTTTCTGCCAATAATTTTGAACCTTTGACTGCTAGACAGCGACCCAGTCACCAGAGGAAATAACCTTTGAATATGTAAGAATGTGGTTAACCATCTCATCCAAACAGATGGTCCAAGTGAATTTGAGGATGGGGTGAAAGTTGGTGATCGAAGATTTCTGCAGGGTTACAAGATGTAGCCCCAATGCATTCGTCGATGTAGCCAAGAAAGAGTTGGCAGTAGTGCCAAGGAACATGTGGAACATAATGAGTGTGGCTAACAAAATTCCATTGAACAAATTTCAGCAAGTTCAGGATATCTGTGTTCTCACATACATGTGCGAAAATCCCGAACTTGCCAGCAGTTCTTTGGGACAAAAATTGTCAGTAATGATTCAAGTCGATTATCAGTTCCAATTAAATGTGTTAGGGAGAGCCAAGGTCGCCATGTTCTTATTTTAAATTCTGCAAGTGTTTATTTTGTGCAAGTCAAATGAAGGACATTTTTCTAAGGAGAATTGCAGACCTCTGGTACCAGCAGTTGCTTGCAAAGTGGTCAGTTATTTGCAAAATGTCTTCTAGCAAGAATTTGGCCCATTTCTCGCTGAGGTATGTATTTATCTATTTTTAAAAGATGACAAGGCATTGCTTAGGATTATCAGTGATCACTAGAACCGATTTCCACATACTTGGACGTTTAAGAGATTGAGGAGGAGTGGAGTAGGGTAGCGATGCCATCAGAGAACAATCACCTAATCTTTTCTCTTCAAAAATAAAACTTCCAGGAAATCATTAGATTAGGTAAGGAGGAAAATGTGTACATTGTGACACAGCAGGTATCACACCTAAAAGATAGGCAGGATTATCTGGAGATTCCTTCACATTCATTATTCTTCATGTACTTTGACAAATTTTGCTGATTTCTCCTTATCCCCTTTTTAGCACATTGTTCCAGTTGAAACGACGAGGTTAAACTAACCTTGTTCACAAGATTTCTACCAAGTCAAGTGAAGTTGAGTTTATTGTCAAATGCACAAGTGTGGCAAGGTGCATGTACAAGGACATTCTTGCTTAAAGCCCTTGCTTAAAGCAGCATTGCAGGCACATAGATTCAGACAATACAGAAAATCATTAATTATACATAAATAATAAGATTAAATGAGAACTTACCAGTTTGAAGTTTGATCTTTATTTTATGAGGAGTTACGATGAAGGATTACGTGAAGACCCCGCCAGCAGGCATGCGCGACATTCTTCAAAGCAGTGGTGTGAAATCACAGATACCAAAGTTGACTAACATAGTAAGATAAGAGAGAACTTTATATACCAGGTGACCTTTATAATAGAGGGTTTCGGAGCGGAGGGCACGTAATCCCTCATCGTAACTCCTCATAAAATATAGATCAAACTTCAAACTGGTAAGTTCTCATCTAATCTTACTATTTTACTTTGGAGTCACGTGAGTGACTACGTGAAGATTTCAAAGCTCTGTGATTTCATTCCCTGGAATGAGTCCATGCTCACACACTGCCAAGCTATGATGTAACGTATTTCAGACATGAAACTGTGCTGAAAAACAAAAAGGTATTTATTTCATACCTAAAATAATAATGTCCCTACATTGGGTAATCATGAAACAGAACTTAAAATCTTTCCTGCAAATGTCTCGGGAGCGGCCACGGGTTTATTATAGAAGCAGTGAAAAGTCCGTTCATTGCTCCAACCCGCTGTTGCAAGGATGTGGTCCATTGGAACTTCCATCATCCTTGCCGCCGATGTGGATGCAGCCCTGGTGGAGTGAGATTTGAAAACATTAGTATCCACCCCCGCTGCACCCAATACCACCCTTAACCATCTGGAAATGGTTTGTACTGTGACCTTATGGTGAGGGCATTTGTGGCTAATAAGTAAAGCCCTCTCCATGCCTCTGAGACTCTTGGTGACCTCTATATATCGTAATATATATGTCACGATGCAGAGCCGACAAACTGCAGGATAGGCCAGAAATTCACATTTTTGGCCAGTGGATCCGGGTCTGTCCTGTTTAAGTAACCCCTGTATGAGGAAAGTTATCTTGTCTTTGTTAATGTACATGGCATCCATACTTAATTTATGTAGGGACTGAACCCGTTGTGCTGTTACAAGTGCCATTAACATAACCATTTTATAGGTTAATTTATCCAGTGACAGTCCCGATACAGGTGTTCATCCTCGAAGCATAGTCAGTACTATGCTTATGTCCCATATATGGGTGTATCTGGGCCTGGGGGGATTAGAATTAAATATACCCCTCATCAGTTTAGATACCAGTGGGTATCAGTGGGTGTGATCCAACAGCCAGATGATCACACCCTCGCCCCAGGTCATTGGATAGGGCACTGCGGGCACAATTAATGGCACTGTAGCTCAATCCATCATCAAAATGGAGGGTAGCCAGGAACTCCAGCACTTCAATGATGGTGGCTGTGTCGTATGAAGTGTCCGTTCTGGTGCAGAACACTTCCCATTTCTTCACATATGTGAGATATTGTCTTCTGGTGGACGCCCTGCACGACGCTGTGATGATATTTTTCGTCCTGTCAGAGAGTCTGTAGTCCAGAAATGGCCTGTTCAGAATCTGCAAACCAACAGGTTAATTCGGTCATGACACAGATGACTTTCCCCTGTCACAGGGCGTGTCAAAAGGCTTGGACGTTTGTTGATCCGAATGCAGGGTTCTGCGGCCATATTTTGTACTACTGGGAACCATGGTTACGTAGGCCAGTCGGGAACAACCGGGATACACGAAGCGGTGTCTTGTTTGATTTTTTGTAAGACCCGACTGATGAGGCAGAAGGGGGGAAAAGCATAGAAAAACAAATCCCCCCAATATAGCAAGAAAGCATGCATCGCTACTGCCCCAGGGTCTGGTTCCCAAGCAACATATGTTGGTAGTTGGTGATTTAATCTGGATGCAAAAAGGTCGATATCTGGTGTCCCATACTGTTCTATAATATCGGCAAACACTTTCCGATCCAACATCCATTCGGTGTTGTCGTTGAATTTGCGTGACCTGGTGTCCGCTACTGTATTTAGCTTACCTGGAAGGTAAGTGGCTGAGATCCATATATTCCTTTCCAGACACCAGTGCCAAATATTATTAACCAATTTATCACATTATATCGACTTTATTCCACCCATATGATTAATGTACGCCACCACAGTGGTATTATCAATCTGCAATCGTACATGCAAATGGTGCATGTCTGAGCAGTAGGCCCGGAGTCCATGAAATACTCCCAGCAGTTCTAGATAATTAATCCCTAGTGCTCCCAACAGGGTTAATTCTTGTGCACTCCATCTGCCACCACAACTAGAGGTGGTATTTGTTGCTACCCAACCTTTTGCACTGGCATCAGTCTGTAAAATAACCGTGGGATTCATAATAGTGATGGGGTTAGAACAATGCTGAATATTGTCTATCCACCAATTTAACTCTAATTTAGCTTCCCCTGGTAGTTCCATAGGCCTATCAAAATGGCCTGCTTGAGTTTTAAGAGCTAATATTTTCGCTCTTTGTAGATTTTGATAATGGAGTGGTCCAAATTGTGCTGCTGGAAATGCAGCCACTAGTTTCCTAATCACTCTGGCTACTTGCCGAATGGATGGTTTTCTGATGCTAGTGAGGCTTTTACATGCTTCCGTCAAGTCTGCCACTTTGTTTGGTGGCAAGGTGATAGACATTTGAACAGAATCGATAGTGAACCCCAAATAATCCATGGTAGTGGAGGGTCTCAATTTTGATTTATCTGGATGAATGATAAATCCCAGCTTTTGAAAAAGATGCTTTGTGGCTGATACTGCCAATGTAGCCAGCTCTAAATTTTCCCCTACAATGAGAATATCATCAAGGTAGGCCATAACAATATGGTTTTGTTTCCTCAAATGTGCCAAAGCTGGTTTTAACAATTTGGTAAACAGCCTGGGTGCCGATGATAGCCCATTGGGTAAGGCCTCATACTGCCAAAGCTGTCCCATCCAGACAAATTTCAGATATTTCCGATGATCCTTGTGTATTGGTACTGAATAGTATGCATCCTTTAGGTCGATGCAAGCCATGTAGTACCTGTTGGAGATTAGCTGTTTGGCTGTGACAAACGTGTCCATTTTGAAATGGGCATACTGAACGGAAGTATTCAGTTCGGTCAAATCTATAATTATGCGGCATCCGCCGTCTTTTTTGTTTTTGGTAAAAATGTTTGATACGAACTCTTGAGATTCTCTGTTTGTCTTCTCAATTACCCCTTTGGTGTTTAATCTTAAAAGTTCAGCATGGCCTTCTGTCCTTTCTTTTTGTGAAAGTATAAACTTCCGGCTGGTGTATGCTGAACTGGGATGGGGAGTTCGTAAACAAATTCACTTTTATATCCCTGAATACTTTCCAGTATGTAAGGATCAGAGGTAAACGTGCTCCACACATGACGAAACAAGTGCAACCGTTCCCCAACCCGTGATGAGTCTAGACATGCTATGTTTTCGAGGCAACCAGACCCACCTACCTCCATGGTTACCAGCGGATCTGTGTTGGGTTGTCTCTGTTGCTTCTTGTTCTGTTGTGTTGCTGTGTTGTGGGGTTGGCGCATTTTCCAAGAAGGCCGGGCTGGGCCATGGTCTAAAAAAGACCGTTGTGCAGGTGGGCCGGCCTTCGAGCTTTCATCACCAGATGGTCTCTCGTTGTAGCGGTGCCTGGTGGTTGTGTAGGGGTGCTGCAACCGCTGATATGGGGTTTAGGAGGTGGTTGGCACCTTTATCATGCCGATTGCCTTAGCCTCCTCATCCAGGTCTTTAATCTGCTTAGGGAGGTTGTTCCCAAACAGAAATGTAGGCGGCCGTGCACTGCTAGGCCTGCATAATCCCGCAAACTTGGGATTGAGTGCAGGTTTTATGATGCTCTTCCTGTAGCTGTTGATTTCAAACAGCGTAGTGCACAGGAGTGTTAGAGTGTCTTGCAGCTCTTCAGGCATCTCAACCCCATCGACATTTCTGGCTACTGCTGTAATCCCAGCAGCGAGCAGTTTGAGGATTCTTTGGAGTTTCACCTCCTGGCTCCTTATGGTCGGGCTCATGTTGCCCCAAATGGGTTTGTTGACAGCAGGTACATTAAGATAAATACAATTCTCTGGCGCAAGGTATTTTTCTGCCATGTCGTTAATTGCTTGTTCCTGCAGCTGGTTGGTTGGCATGTAATTAATACTGGCAGCCAGCTTGGGATGCAATGGCAGACATTTTTGGGTAGGCATAGTAAATTTGTTGACCATACCCAATAGTTCTTCTTGCGGCACCCTTAACACAGGTGAGTCTTCAGCCATGTCTCCTTCTTCAGGGTCAGCCCAGTTCTGACCCCCAATGCTCCCCTGCGAAGAGGGTGAGACATTTGGCAGTCCTTGATAGGAAGCTGCCGTGGGTCTGCGAAGAGACCCACTGTGACTCTGCCCCTGCATAAGCAGGTCACGCTGGAGCAATTGCTCCACCATCCGCTCCATGCGGGAAAGACGTCCGCCGTCGCTATCCGCGAACGGGGTGTCCTCAGGTCCAGACCCGGCCGAGTCTACGGACCTATCCGACTTCCGGGTGGTTTTGCCACCGGACTGCGGCGCACCTGCGGTCTGTTGCGGCGAGAAGTCGGGAGCCGCTGGCAGCACCTGCAGCTCTGGAGACTCGGCACGCTGCTGGCTGCTTTCCACAGCAGCGATTTTTGCCGCTATTCTCCCCGATTTCCTGGGCTCCATGCTGTTCTTGGCTGTGAAAATACACACACAGGGTCTTTTCCAGAATGGTACAGTGGCTTGCAAAAGTATTCATACCCCTTGAACTTTTCCAACTTTTGTCACGTTACAACCACAAACGTAAATGTATTTTATTGGGATTTTATGTGATAGACCAACACAAAGTGGTGCATAATTGTGAAGTGGAAGGAAAATGATACATGATTTCCAAATTTTATTATAAATAAATAACTGAAATGTGTGGCGTGCAAAAGTATTCAGCCCCCTTTACTTTGATACCCCTAAATAAAATCCAGTGCAACCAATTGCCTTCAGAAGTCACCTAATTAGTAAATAGAGTCCACTTGTGTTTCATCTAATCTCAGTATAAATATAGCTGTTCTGTGAAGGCCTCAGAGGTTTGTTAGAGAATATTAGTGAACAAACAGCATCATGAAGCCCAAGGCATGTCAGCATCATGACAAAATGTGGAAATGTTCAAGCGGTATGAAAACTTTTGCAAGCCACTGTAAGTACTTACCTCTGGTTGTCTTTTTAACTTACGCTGGAGGAGCAACGCTTCCACCCGACTGTCGCTTCCGCAATGCGTTCGACGATATGGCACGCATGCGTGCTGGCGGGGTCTTCACGTAGTCACTCACGTGACTACGAAGTAAAATTACACATAAATTCTATAAGACAATTAAAAAAAAAAGACTGTGCAAACACAAAACATTAGTGTAAAATTCAATTAGAAAACAACTCCACGGAAGTGCAAGAGGTTGTCCACAGTTTTCTGGTACTGAGGTAGGATTAGGTTTCAACCTACTTAGGTGTTTGGGTGGTTAAAACATCAATATTTTAACTTTCAATAATTATTCAGGCTTGAGTTCATTCCTGTGTTGCCTTCAGGATACACATTTCTAAAGTTGCTCATCTTAAGATTCTTTAGTCTCCCTGGCACTCTTCCACTCTAACTGATCCTGCCTTAGTCCTACTTTCTATTCTTCTGTATGATATTCATCTTCCAACTCCCACACCAATCCCTCAGAGCGAGTGCCTTCGATCTCACCTTCACTTTTCTTCAACATTTGTCCCCATTGTTAACCCTCCGTAAAATCTCACATCATGAAACAGCTAATGCAGTCATTATTTTTTAACTTTACAGCAAGTCAAGTTGAACACTGTAGACCTTTATAAATTTATACCTCCTTAAATGGTTACACATAAAGACAAAGCGGAATTCAATTTATTTATCTCAGAAAATATCCATTTACAACAAAATGACAAGTACCACAAAAATTGTTGATTAAGTTAATAGCTCAAGGAATTGTTTTTATTGGATTTGGCCATGTACAAATCAGTTCATTGGGTAACAACTGCTGGCTGGTTAGCGCACAACAAAAGCTTTTCACTGTGCCTTGGTACACGTGATAATAAACTGAACTGAACTGGACAAATGAAATAAAATGGGGAATACTTTTAATACTCAATAGGTCATGCAGCACCTGGGGAGTGAGAAACAGGTTCAAAGTTTGAGGTCAGCAATCCATCATAATATTTGAAACGGTTACCAATTTGATTTTGTCGAGGATAATTGATTAGAAAATATTGCTGCAATCTACAATATCACAATTGGGGAGATTATGTTAGGTCAATATAAAGTTAAATGCACATATGATTTTAATGGAGACATTATACCCCATATAAGTGGCAAAGGTGAAAATACCTAAACAAACTACAATCTGATTTTGCAAATGTAATGTTACAGTTTTGTCATTCAATCTGTTTGACATCCATGAGAGGTCATTCTTAACTGAATTCAGTAAAGGCAAGAAGAAACATATTGCATTGTAGCAAAATAATTAATAGAATAATCAGAATAGCAATGACTGTGATGTGATAATCTGCAGCCAGCAATCACCATTTAGTCAATTTGGCATGAACTGGATCCACTACAAGAAATCTTTTAGCACATTTCAGTAAAAATGCAACTGAAATAACAAACATTTAAATATTGCAAACGTTCCTTGTTATTACCTGGTATTGCATACTTTTTGTTATAATTTTCAACATTTTGAGATATATGGATAAACTGCAAGTGTTTGTGGACTCTGCAATCTAATTACCCTTCCTACCCAATCAAAAATTAGTGCACTTATTATCCACGAAAACATTAAACAGTATCAAGCTGGTTTTCGCTTTAATTAGATTCCTGCTCCCTAAATTTGTGCTCCCAGGAGATTGTGCTTGGAGCCTTATTACTAACCCAGACATCATTTTAAACATTCCTACTTTTCCATGGTGGCGTTACCCCAAACTGAATGGCTAATGATCAATTGCTGTTGTGAATCCTTGCCCAACCGAGATGTCATCTTTAGATATTTAGTGCTGATTATTTATTTAATTCTTTATTTCGAACAGAATAAAAGAATAAAAAACAAGTGTGAAACACCATACAAAAAAAAAGAATATTTATAAATTGTCATAAACAGTATCTATGAATAAATGAAATCGTATGTGTCCGAAAAGGAGCAGGAAGAAGCCAAAGCTTATTAATTACCACCCCTTATTCAACTGCTTACAATTATCTTATACAAATTTAGCAGCTATATGTACACCATATGTACACCAGCAGCTATAAGTACACCAAATTATTTACATTTATACACTAATCAAATATTTACAAAGCCATACAAAAAAAGAGAAAAAAAGAAAAAAAAGAAAAAACCCTCAAACACAATACAGTATCTCTTAGTCATATATACAACCCATCACCCTATAATCACCCTTCCCAATACAATCAGTATAACAAATATCCCACTCACAATCACCTATCCTATCCCAATATCCTTTTAAAAAAGTGTTTTTGTACATCTTTTTAAACTGAATTATGTTTGTGCTAAGTTTTATCTCCTGTTCCTCTCCTGTGACCATTCCACAAATTCACCTCACAGATTGCTATGCACATACTTTTAAGAGCTGTTCTGACATTGAGTTTTTTAAATTATGTTCCTCTCTCAAATTATACCCACCCTGTCTTTCCATAAACAGTTTTTGTATATTTCCTGGAAGTAAATTATTTCTTGCTTTGTACATGATTTGTGCAGTCTTAAATTTAACCAGATCGGTGAACTTCAGTGTATGTGACTTTAAGAATAATAAATTGGTATGTTCAAGATATCCAACATTATTGATAATTCTTATTCTGATTACGACAAAGAATATTGATAACATTACTTTCCATTAAATAAAGCAGGGAAAGGTCTCCTTGCATTGCAAGCTACCGAGAAATAAATGACACATTGTATTCAGCTAGAGAAAAATAATTGAAAAAAAAAACTTTATACTTGATAAACATGTACTCATGGGTAATACCCACAATTTCTTCTCTACCCGTAAATAAATAAATAATCAAAAACAATCACAGTCCTCTGCTCAGTGACAACTCTCCCAATCACATGAATGCCATTGTGCATTTGTATTTAGTGCTCAATAATTCCTCATGCACCACCTCTCATTTTTCATTATTTACATCTGTCTTCATCTGTTTCTTCCACAGAAGCTGGAAGTTCCTCCATGTCTCAATTGTTACCTCCCTCCAACATATATTGGAACTTGTTATTTTCTCACCCTTTTTCTCATCTTGACATTCTTATGGCAGCCCACTTTGCTCACATTTTTCTTTTACCTTTTTTCTCACTTTGTGTGTCTATCTCTTTCTCAACAAGTCTCCATACAACTCTTTTGCCCTCAGTCTGTTAGTACTATTTCTTTGGAGTCACAAGCCAACTTATCTTTCTGATTCTTCTATTCCATATATAATCAATTTTCTTCATATAATGTGTCCTTTGCATACATCTTTTATTCAATGCAAGACATGAATCTCCAACATGAAAGGTAGAGCTGGAAATATTTTTACCTTTACATTTACTAAACGCCTGTTATGCAGGAGACCTGCACATAATTTCCCGAGTTCAATCACTACAATTTTTTAACTGCAGTGTTTCAGCCAAAGCCTTTGTGCAATTACACGTCATAAAACTTTCCTGTCCTTGTTAATGGGCTGCACAGTAGATTAGCAGGCAGTGCAGTTGTCTTACAAATCCAACAACCCTGGCGCAATTCTCCAGCGCTGTCAGAGTTAAGTTTGCATGTTCTCCCAATAACTATGTGGATTTCCCCGGGTGCTCAGTTTCCTCCCGCATACTAAATATGTGCTAGTTGTTCGGTAAAATGTCTACTGTAAATCATCCCAAGCATAGATGAGTGGTGGAAAAATTAGGGGTGTTAAGGGGTAATTGTGAGGGAATGCAGTGCGGGGAAATGAGTGCAGTAATGGGATTCATAGTGCTGCATTGAGGCTGAATGGCTTCCTTCCATATTGTAAGGAAATAAGAGAAATAATACGAGAAATACGACATTTGTCATGCAATCAATATTGTGCACCCCTCAAATCATCTTATACTAAACGGGGTTTAGGAATCACATCTCAAACTGGAGAAGACCATTCATTTACACCAATACTAGAAGTCATTCTGGAGTCAAAACTGAAATTTTTCTTTACCGGGGCAGGGGGTAGCCCCCTTATTCAGCTCTCTGTGCAGAAAGTATGCGGCATTGCAAAAGGCTGCCACAAAAATAATTATCTAGAATCAATCATAGAAACATAGAAAATAGGTGCAGGAGTAGGCCATTCGGCCCTTCGAGCCTGCACCGCCATTCAATGTGATCATGGCTGATCATCCAACTCAGTATCCCGTACCTGCCTTCTCTCCATACCCCCTGATCCCTTTAGCCACAAGTGCCACATCTAACGCCCTCTTAAATATAGCCAATGAACTGGCCTCAACTACCTTCTGTGGCAGAGAATTCCAGAGACTCACCACTCTCTGTGTAAAGAATGTTTTCCTCATTTCGGTCCTAAAGGAATTCCCCCTTATCCTTAGACTGTGACCCCTTGTTCTGAACTCCCCCAACATCGGGAACAATCTTCCAGCATCTAGCTTGTCCAACCCCTTAAGAATTTTGTAGGTTTCTATAAGATCCCCCCTCAATCTTCTAAATTCCATCGAGTACAAACCGAGTCTATCCAATCTTTCCTCATATGAAAGTCCTGACATCCCAGGAATCAGTCTGGTAGAACTGGTTCCAGTGTAACCTGGTAATCATTGTAGAACTGGTTCCAGTGTCAAAGTTTAACAATACTAACAAACCACATAGACACATAAGGAATACCATCTAGTGTCACTGATGAAAAAGATACTCTGCCTTGCAGGATAGAAACCAATGTGTCAAGGAATTGTCATCTAGCTCAGCAAATGATCCTTTTAAGCATAGCAACTGGAGGAGAGAGTGTTACAATCGTGGGTTCTGCTCACTTTGCCAAGCTGATGATGCACTTAGCCAACCTTTCCTTTTAAATCCCTCTTCAGCTAATCTTACTGAATCTTCTACTTCACCCATTAAAATATTCCTTGGATATCCTGTGTCCTTAGTTTACCCATATCATTCATTTTGCCTTTATCACGGAAGAATCATAGGTTATCAAACAGTTCAACTTGGTGTCTCTCAAGCCCTTGGTCCACATGATAATTATTTTCCTTGCCTCACCCACTACCATGAGACATCATTGGGGCCAAAGTCAACGTGAGGACTCCTAGCTGCATTCCACCATGTCACCATCTCTGATGAGATAGGATATGTCCTGCTGTTCGTACAAGATAGACCAGGTGATGCTACTTTAAAAAAATTGCGATGCTGGATGAAAGATCAACCTGTAAGCGTGGCATTGACAAATTCTCAATTGTTCCTGAGGGGAACGAACAGAGGCAAAGATTAACTGCTGAGTGTCAAAACCAACACCTAGATTGAAACTTGCTGTATGTGTTAAGTTTAGCTATGGTAATTTGGTCAGAAACCCTGAAACATTTCAGAATTGAAAAACAATGCCTTCTCAAGACATACCTTTTGTTTGAGCAAAAAATAAAGTGCTGGAGGAACTAAGCTTGTCAGGCAGCATTTGTGGAGGGAAATAGACAGATAATGGGTCCCAACCCAAAACATCCTCTATTTTCCTGCATGGCTACTGCCTGACCTGCTGAGTTTCTCAAGCAGTTCATATATTTTGCTCAAGGTTCCAGCATTGCAGTCACTTATGGATGGATAGCAGGTTGGCTGGATGGCAGAAGACAAAGATTAGCAATAAAGGGGGCTTTTTCTGGTTGGCTGCCAATGACCAGCCGAGTTCTGTAGGGGTCAGTGCTGGGGCCGTTCTCTTCACATTGTATATTAATGATTTGGACGAGGGGATTGAAGGCTTTGTGGCCAAGTTTGCGGATGATACGAAAAGAGGTGGAAGGGCAGGTAGTGTAGAGTAAGCATGGACTCTGCAGAAAGACTTGGACAGCTTGGGAGAGTGGGCAGAGAAGTGGCAGATGGAATATAGGGTAGCAAAGTTTGGAGTCATGCATTTTCGTAGTAGGAATAAAAGCGTAGACTATTTTGTCATTGGGGAGAGAATCCAGAAATCAGAGATGCAAAGGGACTTGGGAGTGCCGGTGCAGGATTCCGAAAAAGTTAATCTGCAAGTCGAATCGGTAGTAAAGAAAGCAAACTCAATGCTAGCATTTATTTCAAGAGGGCTTGTGTACAAAAATAGGGATGTATTGCTGAGGTTCTACAGGGCGCTGGTAAGGCTGCATTTGGAATACTGTGAGCAATTTTTGGAACCTTATATGAGGAAGGATGTACTGGCTCTGGAGAGGGTCCAGAGGAGGTTTACAAGAATGATCGCAGGAATGAGTAGGTTAACCTATGATGAGCATTTGTCGGCACTGGACCTGTACTCGCTGGAGTTAAGAAGAATGAAGGGAGACCTCAATGAAACATACAGAATAGTGAAAGACCTGGATAGATGTGGAGAGGATGTTTCCACTAGTGGGAGAGTCTAGGACTAGAGGTCATAGCCTCAGAATTCAAGGACGTTCTTTTAGGAAGGAGATGAGGAGAGATTTATTTAATCAGAGGGTAGTGAATCTGTGGAATTCTTTGACACAGAAGGCTGTAGAGGCCATGTCAGCGGATACTTTTAAGGCAGAGATAGATAGATTATTGATTCGTACAGGTGTCAGAGGTTATGGGGAGAAGGCAGGAGAATGGGGTTTGGAGGGAGAGCCATGATTAATGGGCCAAATGGCCTAATTCTACTCCTATCACTTATGATCTTATGTCCCAATATCTACAGTTTGATCATGGCAGGGTATCCTAGTCCTGGTCGCGATAATCTACTCTGTCGACTGGTTGCCTTCCAAAGTTTCAAAGACTGAATTACTACTAATTGTACAACTTTGATCAATCATTCATAATTTTAGCTGACACTCAACTGTGGGAAACAATTCATTGTAGGATTCAATTTAGGATGCGAGAACTCAGGGCAAAAACCTAGAGAAACACATCTGTAAAATCTGGACCATAAAAATAAAAATGTGAATTAAAGGTATGTTAGACTGAAAAAACTCTGGTATGAAGGCAGCAATTAACATGCTCCTGTATGCAGGGGCACTCTGGCCGCACATACAGAGATGGACAGATATACGCATGGTTTTCTGCACATCCATTCTTGGCAAGAAAAACACCAAAGAAGGAATTAAGAAAATGAATATATCTAAAATTAAAACTTTCATTATCCATACATATGCAATTTCTCTGAAGGTAAGTATTGAATTAACAGTATCTCAAGTGTTCTATGGGAATATATTTATTGCGTTCTCTGTCACAGGTGAAAACACAGATTGTGGCTTACTTTCATGATGACCCATCTCTAGCTCAGTCATCTCTATGGGATACTTGTCAAATTTACCCCTGATAATACATTATAAATTCCAATTAGAATTTTATTAGCTGTGTGCCACCATTCAGCACAAAGACATTGTACTTTTCCAAAGTTGTACTAATCCCTCTTGTTTTTACCTATATTTTCATTACAGTTTAGAACATCTACTTGACAAGATTTAGCATGGAATATTCATACAAATAAGGCAACAAGTATTTTTTATCAATTTTCAAAGGGCAAGTCACCTCATACGATAAGCAAATTACCTCTAATTTATTTAAAACAATGAAAAACATGATGTGCAAATGCTTCACGTCAAAAAATGAATGGCTTAGAGAAGGTTCTTTGACCAGAAACATATACCCGTAATTGTTCTCTTTTCACAGATAATGCTTGACTGGCTGAATTCTTCCATCATTTCTATTTTACTTGCAGATTTCATCACCTGCAGTTTTACTCATTTTCCATTACAGGCAAAATTCAGCTTACCTCAAACTCAGCATGTCTATGTATATCTTCTGCCCGCTGTCTGCTCAGGATAAACTCAGCTTCATTTGCTACCCTCACCAGGTGATCTTTCATTGTGTGACATAGGAGTCTATGAAGGAGAAAAATGCAATTAAGAAACAAATTCTAGTAACAAAATATCCTTTTGTTCAATACTCCAAAAGTGTAAATTCTTGTCACGCGCTTATATACAAGGGCAAGATTTTGTTTACAGTGATAAGAAAACACATTCTATTTATTTTATTTTATACAAAATATTTTCCTCTTAAAAGGACAAGAGCATAAATCCTCAGGTAGAAAATGGATAAAATTTGCCTGAGCAAGTTTAACAAATTAGCAAAATTTTGCACTCTTTAAAAATTTTAATCAGCAAGGATTTAAATTGGGATTCATATTATTGCAAAATTTTAACTTTAAAAATAATTTATTGAAACCAAACTACTTAAGTTGTTATACAAGCTATAATGTTGTAAAATATATTGGCATTATGGCACTTTCATATTAAAGTAAAATTAAAAGAAAATATATAAAATCAAATAATCACAGATGCTGGAAATAAAACAAAATATTCAGCAGGACAGGAAGCATTTGTGGAGCAAGAAGTACATTGACTCCTTCCATCTTTACAGATGTTTCCTGACCAGCTGATTATTCTCAGCATTTCTGAACATTCTCAACATTACATTCTATAATTTTTGGTAACATTCGATTATCCAATTTTAAGTAAACATTGAATTATCCAATTTTAGGTAACATTAAATTCTGATATTTTAGGTAACCTATGTACAAACCCCATCCTCTTCTCTCCCCCTTCCCCCCATTCACTTCCATTCTTTTCCCTGTACCCCATCTGGACATACATTAATTTATCCCCCCACCCACACCTATATTCCTTATTCCTTCCTCTGGCTTCACAATTTGTACTTCTTAGAACCTTATTTTTAACCTATTGTCTTATCGCTTATGGCCTTTGTTCAATCATCTGCCTATCACCCCCCCACCCACTCCGCCCCCCCTCCCCCGTCTGGCCCCTTCTTTCTTCCAACCTTCTACCTCCACCACAATCAGTCGGAAGAGGGGTCCTGACCCAAAATGTCACCTATCCACGTTCTCCAAAGATCCTGCCTAACCCGCTGAGTTACTTCAGCACTTTGTGTCTTTTTAGTAAACCAGCATCTGTAGTTCCTTGCTTAAGCTTGTTATTTGTTGTGTTTTAAAAAGATAGCTCTTCTAAATCTACATTTATGTAGGAATGGTTGGGTGGTCCATCAACAAAATGAAAGCATATCAAAATCCATAAATTACTTAATTGCCACATATGTTTCCATGTATTATTTTTCAACTTATTTCTGCAATCTGCCTTATGTATGAATCACTGTTCATATATAGACTTTGTAATACACTTTTATTTTAAGGAAAGGAATCTTTATCTAGGTTGAAAATGTTGTTAAAGCCCAAATATAATGATGGAAAATTGTGAGGGAAGGAGAAAATTAAGGTTAAATTATATTAATCTAAGAAATTAGATCCCACCTTAATCAGTAAACCCTCCTCCAAATAAATCTTTGGCTTTATCAAATTCTGGATGCAACCCTTTATGCTTTCATCACACTGAGCACCATCGAGAAAAAATGTTTTCTATTTTGACAGTTCATGAAGTTTTTTCAAAAATTGTAAAATAGAAATGGAAATGTACTAATTAGTTTCACAAAGTATGGAGAAACAATCTGGATTAAAACCATGCACTTCAAGTTCATTGGCATTAATATTACTAACAATCTGTCGTGGCAGACGGCATGGTGCCGGGCTGTGCTGCACAGGGTTATCAGGCTTCTGAACGATCCTTCCATAAGCTAGGGTACTATCTAAAACCCCAATGCAGACATTGGATTTGTTGATGGGACTGTATTCTGTATTTGCTCTTTGTTCTACCTATTGTACGTACTTGAGTTTGGCTTGATTATATAGTATAGTATTTTATGATTTGATTGGATAGCATGCAAAACAAAGTTTCTCACTGTACCTCAGTACATGACAATAATAAACCTGAACTTAGACCTAGCTCTGCAAACCAATATCACAATTATCCCAAGGCACTTTTTATATCTGCAATGTAATCATTCAAATACCACGTCAAAATACCCAGGTCAGAAATGGCATTATATATTTTCACATCAAATAATATTTTATTCACTTGGTTAGTATTAATAGTGCTGATTATAATCATTAGCTCAAGGACATAAGTTGGCATTCTCATTCTGGTCAAGAAACATCACAATATAGTCAATCTGTTTTCTAGATAATCAAATCTTAAATGCTGCATTGAATGTAATATGTCTCGCTAAGTTGTTTCAGTGCAGGACCAATAGTCTGTTACTCCTTCACAATAAGAGATTCCTTTCTAAAAGTCCGTCCTTTTATTCTGAAACACTGTCAGATTCCTCTACTTGGCAAATAATTTTATCAATTTAAACTAACATTCGATTGCTGAAGTTTCTATATTTAAGCAAGCACAATGCTCGTCCATCACACAAATTTTCAAATTATGCAGCACTGAAATGGCCATGCAGTTCAACCAGTGCAGCAGATGTTTAAGTTCCGTTTAAGCATCCTCATATTTACCTTACCTTGACTACATAACCCGTTATTCCATTCACCCTCATATGCTAATCTGGTTTATTCTTAAATTCACATATACCAATGACCTTTGCCACTCCCAGTGATAAAGTTACAAATGTTCACTATTTTCTGGGAAAATATTCTTCTCAATTCCTTATTTTATTTCTTGGTGACTCTTGTCTCCCCAATTAGAAACATTATCTCTGTTTCTATACTCAAAATTATTTTTTGTAAAATGGTGACTGGAATTGCTCACACCGTGCGTAGGGATCGTTTCTTTAACTTCATCCTTGTAGGAACCTGGATGCGTGTTTGCTTTTTCAATGACCTATTAATCTGCCTCTTCATTTATCACTGGCTGTATTTTGAGGTTGCAATGGTAGCAAAACTGGCCTTCAATGTATCCAGAAATCATGGTGCGATTCAGTGCTTCTCAGCATTGTGTGCTGTTTATTCAACTTTCTGCACCATAATTAAAGAAAATTCTTGATTGTGATTTTAAAAGTTTCAGGTATCTTGCAGTGCAAACAGTGCGAATATCTAAAAATATACCATGTTGAATGGGACGTGAGTGGGGTTTTAATAGCAACCAAAGCCAAGAGTATTGCTGAACAAAATATCTCGCCTTTTAAAAAATTCTATGGACATGGACTGCCATTCCCTCAAACATTTCAAAAATTAACAAATACTTCAGTTCCAACCTTAATTTTGTACATATCTCCAAACCGATATTTTGTGTTAAAGAAATACTTAAAAGTCAAATTTCTTCAGATCATTCTCAGCTCAGCCAAATTATATTTGTCATCCATTAAAATTGAGAGGTGACAGTGACCAGCAACAGAAAGTGGGTACTCATGCCACGAAGATCAATGGATTGTGAGTGGCTTTCTTTCAGATCATTGATAAGAAATATCTTCATGTAGTTTGTTGCAAGTCTCCTCGGTTTTTAAGTCTCCAGTCTCTCCACAATTTTACATTATTATAAGTTAAGTAATTTTATTTTACTGAACTCTAAATTTTGTGATTAAAGGTAGTTAACTACCCATTGTACAACTTGGTCCTGGGTGCAAATGCTTTTACTTTTTATTTTGTCTATTGAAAATAAAAAGGCAATATGCCAACCAAAGAAATGACAAGGTCTTGAAAGCAGACAGTATTCCTGCTGAGCTTCTAAAACCAAGCAGTCAGTAGTTTCAGTCACAAATCCAAAACCAATGAGAAAATGCCAGGGGACCTCAGGAGATAACATAATCATTACCATCTTCAAGAGCCGAGACAAATATTACTACAGTAACTACAGAGGCATCTCCCTGCTGAGGAAGTAATTGCCAGGATCTTCCACAATCACCTCCTCGCTGTGGCCAATGCGCTGTTCCCCAAATCACAATGTGGATTAAATTAATCTATACTTCAATTCAAGACATGATCTTCTCTGTACAATAAGTACAAGAAAAATACAGGTAACAACATCAACCACAATATGTTGTAGCCTATATTTCAACCTCACTGAGCCTGAACTCATTAATTAGCATCATGCCATGCATGCCACCATGAAACAAAGTCAAGAGGGTGCGCCATGGTCCCTCCTGGTTCACTCCATCAACCAGGAAGGACCATGGTGCACCCTCATATGTTTGTTTCATGGTGGCATGGAAGGCATGATGCTAACTAATGAGCCTACACTGCAGATTGGTGTCAAAAACACAAAACTAAACCACAGAATTAATTCCTGAATTTACTTCCCTTCCATTATAGAACGAGGGTCATCCCTATGTCAGGGCTTGAACTGCAGTAAATAGAAAACATTTGTTTCATGGTGGCATGCAATGTTTGATGTTAACAAATCCGATTAACTAACTAATACATAGCTTTCATGTTGCTCTCTGTATTTTGAACATACTTGAGGGCAGCTTCAAGTCATCCTTGACTCATTCACTTGCAAGTATGAGAAGGGTCTGAATCTCTGCAAGCAAAGATCATCCACTAATCTACTCCATGATAGCACACTGCACTCTAACAAGTTTCCCGGCAAAACCCTGGATCACAAAGATCACATTTTGGGAGTCCTCTCTCAGCAAAAACAGGCATCAATGAAAATCACCATCACTTTCAGTGTACAAAAAACACAATCTCTGAGAATAAGGACATGTGAAGAACAAGATCTCAACCCCATATAGAGATTATGGTCTATCAGAATCCCCTTCAGTCATGATATTTGTATGCCTGGCAACAGACCCCCAGAAAAGACTATGTTACAGACAGAGATTACCAGATGGATGGCCTACTTAAAATGCAACATCTATACCTACCCCCTTTATCTTTCCTGTGCCCCCTCCCCATTATATACCCATTTCTCCCACTATTCCACTTCAGGCTTGCTGCTCCTTTCGCCTCCTTTTGTACTCTAATCTCCCATCAAAAAGTCCCTCATTTGCCGTTTATCCTCCCTCTTTCCCCTCCCCTTTCCACATATCCCCCCCTGGCTTTGCATTTCACCTCCTCTCATCTGCCACGCTTTTGTTTCCTTTTCACTTCCAGCCTATGTCACTTACTTCACCCATCTACCAATCCAAACCCCCCTCACATATCGACCAAACACTTACAAGCATAATCACACCCACACCTCTTTCCGGCTTTCTCCTGTCCACTCCAATCAGTCTGAAGAATGGTATAAACCCAAAACGTCATCTGCCCATTCCCTGCATAGATGATGCTTGACCCGTTGAGTTCTTCCAGCACTTTATGTTTTACTCAAATTTCCTGCATCTGCTATTCCTTGCGTCTCAGGCAATTCTGTTTCTCTCTGTAGCAATGCTGTTTCACCCGCTGAATATTTCCAGTATTTTCTACCTTCCTCAGATTTCCAACATCTGCAATTTTGCTGCATTTCAATGTCTGATAAATTGCTGTATTGCAGCTGAATATTATTTAAATATAATGCAATGATAATGGTGGGGGTAGATATCACACCAACAGACACTAATCGATCAAACAGCATTGTCTTGCATGGCAATTTTTCATCCAGCTGCAATTACAGTGGCAAGAGATGAGTATTCTATCATATTCCTGATAAGATTATTAGCGATGATGAACAGGCTTTGAGCAATGAGAAGGTAAGATGTTCTTTGCAAAGTACCCAAGTCTGTCCTTCTCCAGCAGTATGTTGGCATTCTGGCCCAGTTTAGTTCCTTGTTAATGATGACCCATTAGGTGTTAATAGCAAAATAATTGGTAACTGTGGATCATGAAACTCAAGAGGGATACCTGGAATTTAACTTGCTTCAGGTGGTGATTATGAATGTCAATGTTTAAAAACAAATATTTGACACGTGTCTGATTGAATTCATAATTCCATCCAACTGACAGAAATGTGAACAATCTTTACATTTCATGGAGCCTGTAATTTGATTACAGGTTTCAACTATCCTTTCCAATATCTTGGCTCAGTCAGTGCATTTAACATCTTTCCAGGTTTAAAGCCCTCTGCTACAAGTTGCTCTGAGAGCAGCAAAGCCTATTGATTCAGTTCTCCTCACTACTTGTTTGCAGCTGTCAATACACTTTCAAAGACAACAGAACATCATTTTAGCCCTCAGAGGTTTTTTTGAGAAAGAAATATATTCATTCCAGAACAAAGAAAACCATACGATTGTTTTACTTAAAAGGATCAAATATAATCCACATTCAATTAAATAAAATTCCACAGTCTGTTCTGACATTTTCTCAATATGAATGGATTATTAGGAGGAAGCTGCATCAAACTCTAATCCTAATGCTTAATTGTTAAATTTACCAATATCATAAATGGACTTCTGTGATTTAGGCGTTTAGTGGATAATTATGAAACCCAGCTCTGGAGGTACTTGGCTAACTTTTGAATTGCATGAGCCATAAAGACATTAGCAAATGTATGTTCAGCATATTATTTCCTCTCATT
This sequence comes from Raja brachyura, assembly GCA_963514005.1. The sequence goes on from OY740781.1 coordinate 176,925,559, forward strand.
TTAAAATTGGACATTCTACATCAATATGTGGAATTAAGAAGAATTATGATACCTTTCCATTGGTTCTGTAAAAAGAATTGTGATTATTTAACCACGTGAATTTTGTAAAGACCTTACTGTACTCCCTCAGCACAGATCGTCAAAAAACATGGTTGGTAATTGCTTACACTTCTACATCACTAATTGATTTGTTAATGATTAACATCTAATCCAGATGGACCTTACCAACTCACTTATGAGCTCAGAATCCTGGTGTTAGCACTGCTCATAAAAAATTAATCAAGGGCCAAATTCAGAGTAACCGTTCTATTGCAAAAGGTCAAAACGGGTCAGGACCATATAATGAGAAACAATAACAGGCTGGTTCTTCACAATGTAACCCAACACCCTTGTTGCTTTACAATGACTGCCAGGAACAAATTTGGAAGCAAATCTCCATAGCTTCCCTCCACCCAGCCCCAGGCCCTCCACTCTCACCCATCCTAACTTACAATAGAATTCTTCCACAACTTGACTGACATTTAAATGGCCTTGTTCCACAGTAATTTTAACAGAAATACATTTACCTGCAATGATTTTGTAAAAAAAAACTAAAAACTCATATTACATAAACAAAGTATTTTTTTAAAACAATAATATGTCCTTCGATAGGGCAGGATAAACCGCAAAATGATAATTCAAAGTTAAGAAATGTACCTTTAAGTGTAATACTACCAAAATATGCTTGAGAAGTTTATGTGCAAAAATATAGTACATGGAAGATCTGTTTTTATTTTCTTATTGCACATTCTTCATGAGCAATTAGAAAATAAAGACTCAAAAAGTAGTTTGCTTATCATGAACTGAAATAAAATTATAAAACATTCAACAGTAAGTGGCCGAGTAAAGAAAAACTTTTCCTAAACTCAGTGTCATACGATAGGAAATAAAACGTTTTTTTCATGCAATGCGCCCATGCCAAATTTTCAAGGAAAAACATTACACGCCGCTAAAGAAGTATCTGACAACAGTTACTATGAAATATTAATCACTTCATCTGTTTCCAACACATAATGCAGTTGTTATTAACAGTGAATCTACAATCCAACAACAAGTCATCAATGTAAATACAAGTGTATATTTGAACATATTGCAATTATTTGTTAACTACAAATCAGCCTTGCCTGGTAAAGATCTGTACTAAATAATGAAAATACCTAAATAACATTACCTTCCTTCATTGACAAGTTCAATAAATGCCAGCCCAGCATTTTTCTGAATTGAGTTCTGCCATTCCTGTAATAAAATTTAAAAAAATTGACTTCCAAGTGAGTGAAACACACAAAAATAAATCAAGTTACAGTGTAATTCATAGTCTACAGCCTTCACACTATAGCTGCCAAATGACAGACACTTACTCTGAATTTTTACTTTATAATTAGTGAAGATAGAAAATGCCAAACAGAGAAGAAAATATATTTATCATGATATGGTTTAGCATTATCTACTTCACACACAATTACCAAAGTACACTCTCCAAATAAGCCTCAGCTGAATCAAATCCTAAGTGAGTTTTAATAGTTCTGGAAACAGCTTAATGGTCAATATCTTTCACAACCAATTTAATATTTCAACACTGCATATTCAATGAATAATATAAGAAAATGCTGCAGAGTATGTAAAGGTTTGAAGTAGCCATGTCCCAGGGCACTGCAAAAATAACATGTTAAAAGCCTCAGACCTGACCACTAATGCTTCTAAAGTGCCGGAAATCATATTTTAGCGCTTCAAAGAGACAGGCTGTAAAATGCAATTAACAACCAATAAACATACCCAATTCTAAACTGTACCCTGATGTTTTTCAGAGATGTTGCAAATTATATTTGCATTACATTCTATTCCTGTTAGAGCAATGCAATCCAGAACATAGAAATACCTGTGGCTGCTATGAAATACAATTGAATCCATATATTAAAAGGTATGTGGAGATTTTATCTTCCTTGCACCTCGTAATGCTCACATTTTGTATCAATTGCTTCAAATTAGTTGGTATCATATACAGGATTAGTGGAAGAACAACATTCTCACCTGACCCAGAAGGCCATGGCCTCCTCTGCTGAACAAGCAACATAGACCAAAGGTAGACCCAAAATTCTGGAGTAACTCAGCTGGACAGGCAGCATCTCTGGAGAAATGGAATGGGTGATTTTTCAGGTCAAGACCCTTCTTTAGACTGATGTCAGGGGAGTGGGTGGGAAAGATATAGAATGTAGTCGGAGACAGTAAGACTGGTGGGCGAACTGGGAAGGGGGTGGGGATGGAGAGAGAGGGCTATTTGAAGTTAGAGAAGTCAATGTTCATACTGTTGGATGTAAGATACCCAAGCAAAATACGAGGTGCTGTTCCTCCAATTTGCACTGGGCCTCACTCTGACAATGGAGGAGGTCCAGGACAAAAAGGTCAGATTGGGAATGGGAGGGGTAGTTAAAGTGCTGAACAACCGGGAGATCATGTAGGCGGACTGAGCAAAAGTGTTCCGTGAAACGATCGCGAGCCTGCGCTTGGTCCTGCCGATGTACAAGAGTCGACGCTTGGTCTCGCTGATGTACAAGAGTTGAACCACAGCCAAGCAACTTCGACCTATATTGACAGAGATGCCATCTTTTGGATGACATGTTAAATCAACACCCTATCTTCTCCTTGAAATGAAAATCAACAAAATCATATGGCATTAATCTCAGTGCAGTCCTCCCAGTATCTTAGGCAACCTTTAGTTTCGAACCAACACCTAAAATAGATGGTCTACCTATTTTGTTTATTGACTGTAAACTTGCTGTGCACAATTTAGCTACACTGCTTCCTCCATTACAGCGGTGACTACAAATCAAATGTATTCTGTTAGCAGTAATATGCTTTGACACATCTGATGTTTACAAAGACATTACTTTAAAACATGTATTTTTTGCTATTATACAAAAATATTTTTCGAAAAATAAACCTGCAAATTCAACTTATGATTCACACCAGTTAATAAATCTCAGGGCAATCGTTGAAGGAAGGAAGTTAGCAGACTAATCACAAGCACTTCAGATAGAATACAAATTGTGTTACAAAGATTGCTATAACATTTGGGCAACAATGCAGTTAAAGCTTTTCTGCAAACTGAGATTACTTGAGGAAACCAAAGCAATTATAGAAACAAGGAGCTGGTGAATACACAAAAATACATCCAAGTTTGCGGATGACACGAAGCTGGGGGGGGGGGGGGGGGGGCAGTGTTAGCTATGAGGAGGATGCTAGGAGGATGCAAGGTGACTAGGATAGGTTGGGTGAGTGGGCAAATGCATGGCAGATGCAGTATAATGTGGATAAATGTGAGATCCACTTTGGTGGCAAAAACAGGAAAGTAGACTATTATCTGAATGGTGGCCGATTAGGAAAAGAGACCTGGGTGTCATGGTCCACCAGTTATTGTAAGTAGGCATGCAGGTGCAGCAGGCAGTGAGGTAAGCGAATGGTATGTTAGCATTCATAGCAAAAGGATTTGAGTATAGGAGCAAGGAGGTTCTACTGTAGTTGTACAGGGTCTTGGTGAGACCACACCGGGAGTATTGCGCACAGTTTTGGTCTCCTAATCTGAGTAAAGACATTCTTGCCATAGAGGGAGTACAGAGAAGGTTCACCAGACCTGGGACGTCAGGACTTTCATATGAAGAAAGACTGGATAGACTCAGCTTGTACTCGCTAGAATTTAGAAGATTGAGGGGGGATCTTACAGAAACGTACAAAATTCTTAAGGGGTTGGACAGGCTAGATGCAGGAAGATTGTTCCTGATGTTGGGGAAGTCACAGTTTAAGGATAAAGGGGAAGTCTTTTAGGACCGAGATGAGAAAAACATTTTTCATACAGAGAGTGGTGAATCTGTGGAATTCTCTGCCACAGAAGGTAGTTGAGGCCAGTTCATTGGCTATATTTAAGAGGGAGTTAGATGTGGCCCTTGGTGCTAAAGGGATCAGGGGGTATGGAGAGAAGGCAGGTACAGGATACTGAGTTGGATGATCAGCCATGATCATATTGAATGGCGGTGCAGGCTCGAAGGGCTGAATGGCCTACTCCTGCACCTATTTTCTATGTTTCTATGAAACAAAGTGCTGGAGTAGCTTAGCAGGTTATTGGCCTGTCCCACTTAGGCGGCCTTTTAGGCGACTGCAGGAGACTGTGCAGGAGATTGACACATCTGATGTTTACAAAGACATTACTTTACAACATGTCTTTTTTGCTATTATTCAAAAATATTTTTCAAAAAATAAACCTGCAAGTTCAACTTATGATTCACACCAGTTAATAAATCTCAGGGCAATCGTTGAAGGAAGGAAGTTAGCAGACTAAATCACAAGCGCTTCAGATAGAATACAAATTGTGTTACAAAGATTGCTATAACATTTGGGCGTGAGGAATTCCCGCATTCTGGGAACTAGTCGTGGCCTCATTATGGTCGCCACAAGTTTTTCAACATGTTGAAAAATTAGCGGCAACTAGAATGAACCCGCCATGGAGAGTAGCAAGAATTCTCATGCCATAGGTGGGCCGCCAGGAGGTCCGAGTGAGTTGCTAGGAGGTCGAAGGTTCTCGTAGGTTGTAGCCAGTGCTGACCAGTGAATTTCATTGGCTCATTGGGAAAAAAAGGTAAGCAGTAGTTTTCAGAACCAAGGATAACCGACCGGTTATGTTAAATGTCCGCCGACCTTCACATCGGTGTATCTCTGGCTTCTTAAAAGTTGTCTCCTCCCCTTCTCCCCCTCCCGCCCCCCCCCCCCCCCCCCCCCCCACGTTCTCTCCCCTCCCCCCCCTCATTTAAAAGGACTTATTGTACACTGTGCTTTAGCTGTCTTCATTACAGCGCCAACCTTCCTGTTCATCACAGTATCACCTGGGCTTTGCACCGTGTGAATTTGACTAGGACACCACATCCCCTGCTTGTCCCCCTATTCTGGCCCCACCTAAGGACAGGCCCATTAGGCAGCATCTCTAGAGAACATGAACAAGTGACGTTTCGGGCCGAACCCTTCTTCCAATCTGAAGAAGGGTCTCGAACGAAACATCACCGATCCATGTTCTCCAGAGATGATGCCTTACCTGCTGAGTTACTCCAGCACTTTGTGTCCTTATAAAGCAATGATTGATTAATTATATGACAGGGTACAGCTCCAAGATTATCAAAACTGGTTTTCCCACCAATTCCTCTCAAATAACACAAAACAAAGTGGTATATTTCATCGTTACAACATCATATTATAATATAATCAACCTGTCTGACTGAGTAGCATCTCAACTCATCAAGATTTTCAGATGAATTACATTTTTTTTTAAAATGGAAACAAAGGTACACCCTCAATGTATTTGAATGGAGAAGCAGACCACTGTGCATATTTCAAGATATACGCAAAGATGGTATTATATGCTTTCGATCCTTTCTCGGTAAATAGGAAAGGAGTGTGGAAAGCCACTCTATCAGTGTCAACTCACAGATTGAGCAAAAAAGCAATGCAACTACAGGTTTTGTGATGACCAGCAACTGGGCAGAAATGAATCTGCACCAGAATCAGAGCCTTGTCTCACGTATGAGTACCCTACACGAGGGTGGTAGCCCACGGCCAACAATGGACCATTGTGGACTCCACCTTTCCTTGTTCATCATTACTTTTTTACAATTCTTCATTAATTTGTTCCATATCTCTCTATATAATTATCTATGTCCCTCGTTTTCCTTTCCCCGACTCTCAGTCTGAAGAAGGGTCTCAACCCAAAATGTCGCCTATTACTTTTCTCCAGCGATGCTGCCTGACCCGCTGAATTACTCCATCTTGTTGTGTCTATCGAGAGTGATATTGTCATCTTGGACTCAATAGCTACAGTGCCCTCCATAATGTTTGGGACAAAGACCCATCATTTATTTATTTGCCTCTGTACTCCACAATTTGAGATTTGTAATAGAAAAAATCACCTGTGGTTAAAGTGCACATTGTCAGATTTTAATAAAGGCCATTTTTATACATCTTGGTTTCACCATGTAGAAATTACAGCTGTGTTTATACATAGTCCCCCCATTTCAGGCCACCATAATGTTTGGGACACAGCAATGTCATGTAAATGAAAGTAGTCATGTTTATTATTTTTGTTGCATGCAATGACTGCTTGAAGTCTGCGATTCATGGACATCACTAGTTGTTGGGTGTCTTCTCTAGTGATGTTCTGCCAGGCCTGTATTGCAGCCATCTATAGCGTATGCTTGTTTGGGGGGCTAGTCCCCTTCAACTTTCTCTTCAGCATATAAAATGCATGCTCAATTGGGTTCAGATCAGGTGAATGATTTGGCCACTCAAGAATTGACCATTTTTAGCTTTGAAAAACTCATTTGTTGCTTTAGCAGTATGTTTGGGATCATTGTCTTGCTGTAGAATGAACTGCTGGCCAATGAGTTTGAGGCATTTGTTTGAGCTTGAGCAGATAGGATGTGTCTATACACTTCAGAATTCATTATGCTACCACCATCAGCAGTTGTATCATTAATAAAGATAAGTGAGCCAGTACCTTCAGCAGCCATACATGCCCAGGCCATAACACCCCCACCACCGTGTTCCACAGATGAGGTGGTATGCTTTGGATCTTGGTCAGTTCCTTTTCCTGGCTAGCAGACAGGAGGCAAAGGGTAGGAGTAAACGGGTCCTTTTCAGAATGGCAGGCAGTGACTAGTGGGGTGCCGCAAGGCTCAGTGCTGGGACCCCAGCTATTTACAATATATATTAATGATTTGGACGAGGGAATTCAATGCAACATCTCCAAATTTGCAGATGATACCAAGCTGGGGGGTATAGTTAGGTGTGAGGAGGATGCTTGGAGGCTGCAGGGTGATTTGGATAGGCTGAGTGAATGGGCAGATGCATGGCAGATGCAGTACAATGTGGATAAATGTGAGGTTATCCACTTTGGTGGCAAAAACATGAGGGTAGACTATTATCTGAATGGTGGCAGATTAGGTAAGGGGGAGATGCAACGAGACCTGGGTGTCATGGTACACCAGTCATTAAAAGTAGGCATGCAGGTGCAGCAGGCAGTGAAGAAAGCAAATGGTATGTTAGCATTCATAGCGAAAGGATTTGAGTATAGGAGCAGGGAGGTTCTACTGCAGTTGTACAGGGTTTTGGTGAGGCCACACCTGGAGTACTGCGTACAGTTTTGGTCTCCAAATCTGAGGAAAGACATCCTTGCCATAGAGGGGGTACAGAGAAGATTCACCAGACTGATTCCTGGGATGTCAGGACTTTCATATGAGGAAAGATTGGATAGACTCGGTTTGTACTCGATGGAATTTAGAAGATTGAGGGGGGATCTTATAGAAACCTACAAAATTCTTAAGGGGTTGGACAAGCTAGATGCTGGAAGATTGTTCCCGATGTTGGGGGAGTCCAGAACAAGGGGTCACAGTCTAAGGATAAGGGGGAATTCCTTTAGGACCGAAATGAGGAAAACATTCTTTACACAGAGAGTGGTGAGTCTCTGGAATTCTCTGCCACAGAAGGTAGTTGAGGCCAGTTCATTGGCTATATTTAAGAGGGCGTTAGATGTGGCACTTGTGGCTAAAGGGATCAGGGGGTATGGAGAGAAGGCAGGTAAGGGATACTGAGTTGGATGATCAGCCATGATCACATTGAATGGCGGTGCAGGCTCGAAGGGCCGAATGGCCTACCCCTGCACCTATTTTCTATGTTTCTATGTTTCTATGTTTCTCTCCTCCATACTTTGCTCTTGCCATCACTCTGATATAGGTTAATCTTCAGTCCACAAGATCTTTTTCCAGAACTGTGGTTGCTCTTTTAAGTACTTCTTGACAAACTGTAAGCTGGCCAACCAGTGGTTTGCATCTTGCAGTGTAGCCTCTTTATTTCTGTTCATGAAGTCCTCAGCGGACAGTGAAAAATCATTGAAAGTCATTGAAAAATCCACACCTGACTTCGGAGTGTTTTTGAATCTGTCAGACAGGTGTTTGGGGATTTTTCTTTATTATAGCGAGAATTCTTCTGTCATCAGCTGTGGAGGTCTTCTGTGACCTGCCAGACCGTTTGTGATTAGTAAGCTCACCAGTACTTTCTTTCTTCTTAATGATGTTCCAAACAGTTGATTTTGGTAAGCCTAAGGTTTGGCTGATGTCTCTAACAGTTTTATTCTTGTTTCTCAGTCTGAAGAAGATGCTAAAAGTCAAGCTCTTCCAGTCCGTAGCCCTCCCTACAGCCCTCTATGCCAGTGAGACATGGAAAATCAATGTGAAGATGAAAAATAAATTGGATGCATTCCAACAACGCTGCTGAGGAAGATGCTGAAGACTAGCTGCAGAGACCACATCACAAACGAGGAGATCTACCGTGAAACTGCAACAAAGCCTCTCAGCCAGGACATAGAGGTATGCAGGATGAAATTTGCAGGACATGTACTCAGAATTTCACCAGAACGTGCACCCAAGGAAGAGGCACCTGACGGAAGAAGGAAAAGAGGCCGACCAAAACTCGCATGGAGGCAAACATTCCAGAAGGATTTGGAAGCCCAGGACACAAGCCTATCGAAGGTGGAAGACTTTGCACATAACCAAACAGAATGGCGAAAGCTTGCTGCCCAATGCACTCAGCAGTGTGGGAGGAACGAAGTCTAAATCTATGTAAGTAAAAGGTGATGGAAAGACTGGAGGAAAGGCTCGGTGCTGAGAGCTCTCTTATACCTGCATTAAGGAGGCATTTAAACACACCTGAGCAATTACAAACGCCTGTAAAGCCATGTGTCTCAAACATTATGGTGCCTGGAAGTGGGGGGACTATCTATAAACACAGCTGTAATTTCTACATGGTGAAACCAAAATGTATAAAAATGGCCTTTAATAAAATCTGACAATGTGCACTTTAACCACATGTGATTTTTTTCTATTACATATTTCAAATTGTGGAGTACTGAGGCAAATAAATAAATGATGGGTCTTTGTCCTAAACACTATGGAGGGCACTGTGTTAAACAACTCGCTGACAAATAACACATACTAATTAAATATTTTTTTATTTTTCGATTTGGTTTCTCTGTATGAATAGAACAGCCATTCAATCCTTCAGTGGTGTTTTTACCCACAATTTGGATGAAGTTCTTTTGAAGCAAAACATTTGAACTTACTGTTGGCTTTAAACAGTGGTTTATTTAAATAATCTATACAACAACTAGTTGTTGCAGAATAAGAAAAACATTTTTAAAATTAAATGTTGCTGGTAAATTATAAACAGTTAAAGTCATTAACACATTTATGCATTTAGTTTTATATTTTTGGGGATTATTATTTACTTATCATGACACAGAATATCTGTCAGATATAAGGGTAAAAAGCTCCCAGCAGAGCATTTCCAGCAGCCCCATCTCCCTTTCCCCTTTCCCCTGTAGTCTAGCAACTTTTTCTCTCTCATATGCCCATCAGATCCAACTTAGAATCTTTTGCCACACGCCAACAAGATTAATTTACTGCAGCCAATTAATCTCCTAGCATACCTATGTGATGTGGGAGGAATCTGGAACACCTGGTCGAAACCATATGGAAAATGTTTAAGTTCGATAGACAGCAGCTAACATTGGGATCAAACCCAGGTCGTGCTACCCCTACATTTAAGTATTCTTACTCAACACAAATCTGTTTCAATTTTGGCATTTTCAATTCACTCACCTCAATAATATGAAAGTGTTCAAAGAAGTACTTCATCTGCAAATCAAACCTGAGTGACATGCTTTATTTAGATGTTACTTTGGAAAAGGACAGTAAAAATATTTTTAAGCGAATCAGATGTTTACATTCTACACCTCTATATAATATAATCAATTGTACATAAACAATGCAGATATCAGTCCATCAACATTCAGTTATTCTACTCAGTCTAAATACTGGAGCAGTATGTCCAAATACCCTGTCTAAATTACTTCATGGAAGTTGCTAAACATCCAGAATGTAAAATAGGGAACAAAACATTGACTCCCAATTAGCAGATCCCTGCATGCTGCATTGACCAAGTCATACAGACTTACATGAACAGAGATCTTACATCCTAGCTAATTTTCAGGCCAGCGAGTTTGGTCTGGTGCTTGGACTATATCTTTAATTTTGAAATTTAGTTCATTTCATTTGCTTTTAATCTGGTGATTTCAAAATTACATGAAAAAGACAAATCTAAGTAACTTGCAAGATGGGACCTGAACTTACTACCAAACTTTAAAAGCTTCCAAAAACAATGGTATCCTACCCAAGCAGTCCAGAACAATTTTTTATTAAAAACTTCCCAAACCAAGTCATGAAAGTAAAAGTCAAAATTAATCATTAACCACACCAGACAAAGAACACTGAAACGCTGGTAATATTGCTCTGAAAAGGATGTTGATGCTGATACGCTTCTTCTTCCAGTAAATTTTGAGAATTTAACAGAGAGAGATTTGGTGATATTTTCCCATACCTTCAAATACCTGCGGGAGGTAGTCCAGGTATCAGAAGTACACAGGACAAGGATCACTGCTGCCTAATAGACTAAGTGTTGGCCAGATCTAACATTTTGATTTGCAAATACCCTCTTTCTCTATTGACCAAATGCTAATGCAATGAAGACAATATCTGCCTTTCCTGAGAATATATGATAATGTTTCCCATAGTTTAGGAAGTGGTTCACATTTGCCAAGATCTCATCTGAATCTTTACGATTGGACGCCAGTGTAGCGAAAAAGGAACTAGTTGATAGAGGATATTGGTATTGTATGTGCATAAGGCCCATCTTCTCATATCCCCCACTAAATGTGTCAATACTATCTTGGAGTGTAACTTCAGAGCATATGCAAATGCAAGCAGCCTCTTCATACTGCAGCTTGACTACTGAGGTTATAAGTGGCCTTGTTTTTGTACCACAGGCACCACAAGTTGGTGACATAAATCATATCCATCAGGTTGGTTTGGCATCATCTCAGGCCACGACTGCAAAACATTGCAGAGAGCTGTGGAAGTGGCCCAGGCCAGCACATAAACCATCTTCCCCCACCCTCCGAACAACTCCATCTACACTTCATATTGCCTCAGGAAAACAGCTAACATAATCAAGGATCCTTTACACCCAGGTCATTCCCACTTCTCCCCCTCCTGTCAGGCAGAAGGTACAAAAGCTCAACAGCACGTACCACCAGATTCAGGAATTCCTGACCTCCCAACCTACCTCATTGCAGCCCTTTCACTTTTTTTTATTTATTGGAATTTTATTTTTAACTGTAATTCTATTACGCTGTAACACGATATTTCACACTCTGGTATTTTTATTTTTGCACTTATGTATGGCTTCATTGGACTCATACATAGACACAAAAAGCTGGAGTAACTCAGCAGGTCAGACAACCTCGGGAGAAAAGGAATAGATGATGTTTCAGGTCGAGACCCTTCTTCAGATTGAGAGTCAGGGGAAAGGGGAATGAGAGATGTAGATGGTGATGTAGAGGATTTCTCTAACTTCAAGTAGCCCCTCCATTCCTTCTCTCTCCATCCCTCCCCCACCCAAGTCGTACCACCTACAAAGTTGTCTTGCTGAGTCTCATTGTCTGTACATGTTCTCATCTAACAGCTAACAATGGCCGGTTTCCTTTATCATCGTTACTTCTTTGCATATCTTTCATTCATTTCTTCTATATCTCTCCACATCCCCAAGATCTGTACCTATATCTTGTTTCCCTTTCACCTGGCTCAGTCTGAAGGGTCTCGACCCGAAACGTCACCTATTCCTTTTCTGCAGAGATGCTTTCTGACCCTCTGAGTTACTCCAGCTTTTTGTGTCTATCTTCAGTTTAAACCAGCATCAGCAGTTCTTTCCCATGCTATACATGTACTCATGCATAGTATGATTTGAAGGGATAGCACACAAAGTTTTTCACATATCAGTGCACATGACTAAATATTTTATTTGTGAATTTGAAGAAAAAGTTTTTAAATTTCATTCATATATTCAATATTCTCCATAAACAAAGTAAAAGATTAAATAAACTTAAATCACTTCAGCATACACAACATAAACCTGTCTGCTTACTTTCAGAAAAATCCAATCTGCTAGTTCTTAAATAAACCTTGCGGATTTGTTTGCATCTTGCCTGTTTTAATTGATTGCTAAGCCACATTTTCCAGTAGGCAGAAGCATATTTTATTTTCATTGCGATCATCAGGATTCTTCTAACGTCCACTGAGTAATTGCTTATCTAAAGCACTTGTTAGCCAATTTGTTCTTTTTCCATTGATGAGGATATGTTGGCTTCAGCTATATCCCCAACCGTACACACGTTGTCCTCAAGTATTGGTCCTGCTGCACCAGGGCTTTACAATGATCCCTGCCCCTATGCCCAAAATCAAACCTAATTAGCTAATTTGGGCATAGTGGCGTATTAGGGAGTGCACCACAGCAATCTGTCACCCAAACATGCTATGCTGCTCCTCAATTAAAGTCTACAAGTCCATTTGCAGTGTGTTAACAATTGAAATAGTTATGCCTTGTGTTGCAAGATCTGGATAACATTCAGGCATGGGCTGAGAAGCGGCAAGTAATATTCATGTCAAATAGTGGCAGGCAATGATCATCTGCAACAAGAGAAAATCTTACCACCTCCATATACCCACCACCCTTTGTGTTAAAAATGTACCCCTCAGGTTCCTATTAACTTTTTCCCCACTCACCTTAAACCTATATCCTCTGGTTCTCGATTCCCCTGATCTATGCAAAAGACTGCTTATTTACCCGATTTATTTCTCGCATGATTTTGTACACTATAACATCACGTCTCATCTTCCTGCTCTCCAAGGAATAAAGTCCTAGCCTGCTCAACCTTTACCTGTAGCTCAGGCCCTCAAGTCCTGGCAACATCCATGTAAATCCTCTCTGCACCCTTTCCAGCTTGACAACATCCATCCTGTAACGTGGTGATCAATATTGAACACAATACTCTACATGTGGCTTCACCAACGTCTTATATAACTGCAACCTGACCTTCCAACGTCTACACTCCCTACTCTGTCTGATGAAGGCCAATGTGCCGAAAAGCCTTTCTGATCACCGTATCTATCTGTGATGCCACTTTCAAGAACCTGCACCCCTAAATCCCTCTGCTCGGCAATGCTCCCTAGAGCCCTACCATTCACTGTGAAGGTCCTGCCCATGTTAGATTCCCAAAATGTAACAGCTGACATTTCTCTGTGTTAAATTCCATCAACAATTCCTCAGCCTATCTGCCCAACTGATCAAGATCCTGCTGCAAATTTTGACAACCATCTTCTTATCGACAATACTACCCACTTTTGTGTCATCTGCAAACTTGCTAATCATGCCATGTACGTTCTCATCCAAATCATAGATATAGATGACAAACCGCAATGGACCCAGCACCGAACCCTGAGGCACACTACTTGTCACAGGTCTCCAGACCGAAAAACAACCTTCCACTATCACCACTTGCTTCCTTCCACGAAGCCAATTTTCTATCCATTCAGCTATCTCCCCTTCGATCCCATGCGATCTAACCTTCAACCAGTTCTCAAAAATGCTTTAAAATAAAAGTTGCACCTGCCACAACATTGAGGGTGGTCATAGTTGCAGTGATAGCCATCTACGATGCCATAAAGAATCACCTAAGCAACATTGGATATTTTACTGGAGTTGTGTTAGCACATAGCTGGTGCCTGGCATTCTCTGTTTGTTATTTCAACACACTTTGGCAGGCCACACATCATAATGTTGCATGGTGCCATTCCTGTGAGGATGAACATGTTGTAGTCATTCGTTCACTTAAGGCAGCCTGTGTACAAGTTTGCAACCTTCTTTCAACATCGAGCATTTTGTTTTGCTTAGTTAATGTGTTCCCTCTCAGGACAACTTTATAACGTGAATGGAATTTCTAATCAGTATGCTCTATATTAGAATTTTCAAACTTCAGGATAAAACTGTTTCAGCACTCTTTACTTTTACATGGTTCCTGTAAAGAGTGCTGGAGGTTCAGAGTTACCGAGGTCACCCGTTTATTGAGTAAGTGCGATGGGATTTGCTCCAATTGATATTTAGCTTTTTATTCATATGATGAATGCACAAGTGGAAGAGACTGATCTGTGTGTGTTTGAATGAGTTTTGTGACAATTAGCCGAACGGTGGTCAATCACCTTGGTAGTGCAGCGGTAATAACGTGCTCGATATGGGCAAAGTCCCGGCTTTCAACACTATCATCAGGTTGTAAACTAAATAAAACTTGAATTTGGGTGGATTGGTTGATTGTAATATAAATATATATATTTTTTTTAAAACTTCCTTGGGGCTAAGCCAGTGTGTTGCAAGCTTCAGTAGTTGCATTTTCTATTCCATCATTTTCCATTGAAAAGTGACAGCAGCAACCAATGAAGGTGGTTCTCTGGACACAGCTCAGTAAATGACAGAACCCGACAAATACAGTTCCACCCAGCTGGACATTCATGGAGGCATTATGATGGAGGCTCATATGACCGACGATACCTTTGGTTGCAGATGGGTGGTAATATGTTCTACGATAGTGGTATATTATGGAACGATTATGGTATACACTAGTGGGGTTTAAAAGACTTTTGGATAGCCATATGGATATGCAGGGAACGGTGGGACATTGATTATGTGCAAGTAGATAAGAGGCGGCCTTAGCATTACGCTCGGCACAGACATTGTGGGCCGATGGGCCTGTTCTTTTACTCTACTGTTCCATGTTCTATTACCTTTGTTACAATTACATAGAACCTCTGAGAATTTTGAAGTATAATAACAACAATATTCAAAAAAAATTCAAGAAAATTTTGGTGAAAACTTGCTCGTTGGTTGTCTCCTTCAGGTTGCAGTTGGGACAAATTCCCAGGACTTTACAATTGTTAAAACTAAAGAACTATAATATATATATTACGGTGTTGAAATTATTATGAACACATCTGCCCCGATGATAGTGATATTTGATATGAGAGGCGCATTAGGTCACATGGTTTTCTGCTGCTAAAGTGGAACTGTGCCCTTTTAAGGTTCTAAAACCGGACATATGAACACTATTATTGCTATTCTGGTTAGGAACAAAGCACTTTTTAAAAACTGGAATGATCAGTGATGTGATATCTAGTATTACAGCTCTTGGTAGTTTGTTTTCAAGGGAATTCTTTCACTGACTTCCAAATAATTGTGAGTGTAATAAATTACTTTGTATTTAGTCTCTGCCAAATACAACGTATTCACTGCACAAGGGTATGCCATTTTCATAAACTTTAATAAGAACTCCGATCATTCCTTTCATGTATGTGATGATGAAAGTAAATACCAGCAGTACAAATATTACAAATATTCATCTCCGACTCGTGAAATGTATTTAAGTAAAATACAAACAATAATTCTGCTATGAAATTGATATCTAGACAAAGCTGTCAAAATGTATTCTCTAATTGAATCATGGAACCATTTTCAATCATTGTGTAAGTTTGAACTCCTGGCCAATGCAACTTGCCCTGGTGGAAAACAGTGCGCTTGTTGATGATTTCCTCCCCAGAATAGACAAATACCAGTTCTGGATGATATCCTCATGAAATCTCTTTGGTTCTGAGGAGTGGATCCTCAAAAATGCAACTACTCCAAATGTTGGATAATTTATCGTATCTCTTGTAGGTGTTGATTAATCTCTGCAGCCACCCTCATTATTTTATCCATTCCATATGGATGCTGTCAAGACCTGCAGTCTTGATCCGTCAATGACATGAAGATTGGCTTTTCCATTTCCACTGCAGTGAACTGATCATTAAAATGTTTTCCCTTAAACTGAACACGAGGAGTGTTTCTCTCTCCCAACAGATACTGTCTGATCTGCTTAGTAGTTTCTGTTTTTACATTAGATTTCCAACAAAGGCAGCTTTTGTTTGCTTTTTGATAAAGACAACAATTGAACACTAGGAGTTTCCTTTTCATGTATAATATTGCAACAGGACCAATTTTAAACATTTTTAAATAGTGGCCTGGTCTGTTATGAATCTCAGTATGTAGATAGTTCAACAGCCTCATGGAATGTTTTTTGACAGTGCATATCACTGTTAAAACTACATACATTTTCTGCATTAAGTTCAATAATTACCATATACTACCAAGAATTCTTCAAAATACAAGTCATTCACTCTCCTGAAATTGAATGAATGAAGAAAGGCATTGGCTTGGTGTTGCAGCTAGATGGATTCAGGCTTTGATGCAGTGGTGTAATGAATATGGGTTGAGTCCATGCCTTAATGATTGCCTTAATGCCACAGCTGTTGAGATGTTTTCAGGATTGCAGCCTTGCTTCCAGATGTCTACTGTTAAAGAGTTTGAGGTTTGGATTCAGATGTTTTTCTCCCACCAAGTTTGTGCCAATCCTGCATTTTAATTATCAATGTTCCATCAGAAATTATGATTCTGTTATTGCCCATGGCAGCTCAAATGTGACTGTGACCGTAATTTAGAATATTCATATCTCCTAAATGGTGGATTATAGACAGAGGTGATTGACAGACTGTAGTCTGAAGCACCTTTTGATATCCTGTATCTCACTATCATTGTTGCGAGCCACTAATACTGCTTTTCCAAGCAGGATTAATTGATTTTTGCAAAGATAGCACTGCCCTAATCTTTCTAATAACTGCTGTCTCTTTCATTGACATATCAGTGGTGATATGCTTTAAAAAGGTTGTAGAGGTATTTACTTCCATAACTTCTGCTGACAGTTCATTCTAGATACAGACTATGCTTGGAGTGAAAGATTGCCCCTAAGATCCCTCTTAAATGTCTTCCTTCTTACCTTTAGCCTATATCCCCTAGATTTAGAATCCTCCACCAGGGTAAAAGACTGTAAGCATTCCCTTTATCCATGCCCTCATGATTTTGTACACCTCAATAAGGTAAGACCAGGTAAGGTAAGCCCAGGTAATACCCTGATAAATCTCTTCTGCACACTTTCCAACTTAATGACATTTTCCATGTAGCTGGGTGACCATAACTGCATACAATACCCCAAGTATGGACCCCCAATTCTACAGTTGCATCACAATGTACCGACCTTTGTAAATACCATTCTCAATGAAGGCAAGCCTGCCAAACGTCTCTTCACCTCATTATCCACCCAACTCACCATTTTTATGGAATCATGCTCCTGTACTCCCACATATGTCTAATCTGCTAAACTCTCTTGGGCTGTATCATTTACTGTGCAAGTCCTGCCCTGGATTGACATACTAAAGTACACACTTCACACTTGTGATAGTTAAATTCAGTTTGTCATTCCTTGGTCCAATTTCAAATTGATCTAGATCTTGTTTTAAACTTGCATGTTCTTCATCTGCCCACTATACCACCAATTTTGGTGTAATCTGTAAATTTACTTACTTGATGTCACCCAGAACTCTGCTGCTAATATCTTACATCACACCAAGTCCTGTGTCACCCATCATGGCACCCATAAATGTGAGGTTATCCACTTTGGCGGCAAAAACAAGGGGGCAGATTATTATCTCAATGGGGTTAGGTTGGGTAAGGGGGGGGTGCAGCGAGACCTGGGCGTCCTGGGGTCACTAAAAGTTGGCTGCAGTTGTATAGGGCTCTGGTGAGACCACATCTGGAGTACTGTGTGCAGTTTTGGTCTCCTAATTTGAGGAAGGACATCCTTATATTGAGGCAGTGCAACGTTGGTTCACGAGATTGATCCCTGGGATGGCTGGACTGTCATACGAGGAAAGATTGAAAAGACTAGGCTTGTATTCACTGGAGTTTAGAAGGATGAGGAGGTATCTTATAGAAACATATACAATTATAAATGGACTGGACAAGCTAGATGCAGGAAACATGTTCCCAACGTTGGGTAAGTCCAGAACCAGGGACCACAGTCTTAGAATAAAGGGGAGGTCATTTAAGACGGAGGTGAGAAAAAACTTTTTCACCCAGAGAGTTGTGAATCTATGGAATTCCCTGCCACAGAGGGCAGTGGAGGCCAAGTCACTGGATGGATTTAAGAGAGAGTTAGATAGAGCTCTAGGGGCTAGTGGAGTCAAGGGATATGGGGAGAGGCAGGCACGGGTTATTGATTGGGGATGATCAGCCATGATCACAATGAATGGCGGTGCTGGCTCAAAGGGCCGAATGGCCTCCTCCTGCACCTATTTTCTATGTTTCTATGGCGGTGGTCCAGTTGCTGCCTCACACCTATATGGACCTGGGTACAATCATCACCTCAGATCCTGTCTGTGTAAAGTGCTACAATATTCCTACAGCCATACAGGTTTTGCCCAGGTTTACCTCCCAGATTGCAAAGATATGGTGTGATTAATTTATCACTCTTTAGTGTGGGTAAGCAGCAATAAATTAAAAATGGGGACTAGCTGGCCAAGTGAAAGAGAATAAGTTGTGAAGCTACACGAAAATAAAGAGGGACTGATGGGACTGCTCCCTGGGTAGAGCATCAAATTATGTTCAATAATTCTCCTGAATTTTAAAATTTATGGTTGCTATTTCAGGTACAAGCTGTTATTTCTAACACTGAGTTGGGAACAAAACAAACAACCATAGTTTCCTGGTTTGCAGACTGTGGAGAATTATAACAGAAATTCCTCTGTAAAAAGTTACTTCTATTGTACAATTTTCCATTTGTTATTAGGGAAGCACCTTATTCTAATTGCTTAGTTCCAAGAATGAATGCACCACTTTTATTTCTTCAATCCAGTAGATTATGTACATAATAGTTGAATGTTGAGTAGGTCAGTGAGCATAAAACAGGGGACAGGATATGATGGCAGAGAGTGAAACACGTGCAGGAATAGCAAAGGATGTGCAATATGAGAATAAGTTAAAAGATTGTGGAGACAGATGGGACAGAAGGTTTCATACAAAGAGATCACACAGAGACAGACTGCAAAATCAGTTATTGCAGAACCACAGCAGGCAGAGCTAGGCCCAGAGATCACGAGAGAGACAGATGGGAACAAGAAATTGGAGGGAGTGGGTAAAGAAAGATGTTAATTTTTGTATTGGAGGAAGTGAAGATTGAGCATACAAAACATGGGAAAAATAGACAGATCAGCGCGGAAAAAGAACCAGACCAGATGATGATAGGCAAACAAACATGAACGAGCAGGAGGACATTGAGCAATATCATATAGGATTAACTTAATTTAATCCCATGAATGCAAGCACGTTACTTAAATGTCAGTCAATTAGAATATTCCATCATTCTACTCATTTACAGTGTGAGTTGCAGAAAATAAATTACATAAACATATTTTTCTTAAATAAATTTGTATTTTACTTAAATAGTCTTGCATCAGCCAACATTAATGGTTTGTTTTTGCATTCAGTTTTCTTTTCTCATTGGCGCCAGACAAAAAAACACTATTTTGAAACAAATGCAATTGGTTGAAAAGTTTTACCCATGGTTTGTGTATTTTAATGGACACAAATCATATAAATGAAACGCTTCTACAATTGGACACTGAATTCTTAGTGAAATTATTTTCGGTGCATTTACACATTTTTAGAAAGTAAAAGCAAATAACAGTTTGAGAAAATGTTTCAATTCATATTATTGCAAATAAAACTAAATATTTTGTTCCTGTGTTGCAGAAACAATTAACCACAGTTGCTCCATTGTTTCCCCAATAGAAACTGCAATTTACACCATGAAAACATGCTAATCAGCATGAAAATGCCTCATTACGTTTTAAAAGAACAAGTTTTGGAGAGGAAATGAGTGAATGAGCATCGCATAAGCATACTGTCCCCTTCAAGTACAGTTGATTCTGATGCAGCTATCAAAACTTAATTTTATCACAGCCTCTGCATGGGGTGTTTACTCAATTACCATGGGGTACAGATCCTCAACCCAAATTGTCATGCTTGTAGTCGAAGGAGATTGAAATAGTCACGAAAATATCCACACGGATAGGTTAAAGATTACAGTTTTAGATAAAAGTAGCGTGTAAAGTGCCACATTCAGAAATAATCATTCTCCAAATCAAGTTCTTGAAAGTTGGTAAAGTTTTATTTACAGAATCAACATCGGCAATTATTTTAACTACTGATAATACAAACAAATTTAGCACAAACCAACCCTTCCACGAAATTATCCCTCGGTATTTTGTAAAAATGATTCTGAATTAAGTTGAATTGACAGATTTTAGGTCAGTCAAGTGCTTTGTGATCAATTTGATTTTCACTGTGGGTGATAAAAGTGGCTCCCTCTTGCTACTAGGTACATGCTTACAACAGATGATCATTAAAGCCTCTCCAATCTTGAGTCTGTGTAAGTGTGTTCTATTAGTCCATGGTCTGTCTGTTTGGCAACTCTAGCCCTGAAGACAAATGGCAATCGCTGCCCCGAGAGGTCTGAAGTCAAGTCAATAGGGAATCTCAACTCGAACTGGAAAAAAAGATGCCTGCTCATTATAGATTGCTCCAGGGGAAAAAAAACATGCAGCCATTAGAACCATTAAAAAGCGCTAATTATTTTCATATTCATTTAAAAAATTACACACAAATGAATGACAAAAGGAAATCAAAATGAATTAAAATAAAGAAAAAAAATTATAGAGGCTCGAAATCAAATGAAAACAAAAAACGCTATAAACACTAGGCCAGTCAACATCTATAGAAAGACCTAACAGGTTACTGTTTTATGTACATACTTTAATCAGAACTAGAATATACGTAAACATATTTCAAGCAAGTCAAAAGGGAGTACAACAAAACATACATGAGAATAAACAACTGATTGTAACAGTGCTTAAGATGGAAGCAGGACATTGTGAATCAATAAAGATTGTAATGGCGCGAGATCATATGAAGCAGTGAGAGTGCTCAAAAAGAATTAAATGGTTTTTATGATACATAAACCAACTAAGGAGAGAAATGTTGCAGCATGTGTACCTGCAAAGCAGAATATTTGTCAGTCATATTAATTGTGAAGGAAAATAAAATCATGTTGATAAATGCAGGAGATGCCCAGTTCTGCTCTGGTAGAGTAATTATCACCTACAATTTTTACTACCATGCATGGCGAGTTATAATTTTAATTCAAGCATTTTTTTTCATGTCAACTGTACCAGAATACCGGGAAATTTCATAATTATGTTTGGTTCAACAATGTGAAAGGTAGTAGCAAAGTTAGATACAATGACAATCATTAATCCATGCCTCGGTAATCGTCAATATGTTTTAGCTCTGCACTGGGGATACAAATACAGAGATCCATTGTCAATTATTTCACTCGCTCGTTCAATATACTGAGGTTAAACTTCACATGAGAATGATAATTTGAACTAAGTCTGATATTTTAGAGATGAGTATTATTTTAATTTCATGTCTAGAACTCTATTACAATCAAATCTCTAATATGCCAATCTCTTGCTACTTTAGGGGTAAACTGCAATTTGAAATATCCTCGTAACGGTTTCTTCAACTGACTGATTATGGGTCGTATTTCAGAAGGAGCTGCAGATGCTGGAAAATCGAAGGTAGACAAAAGTACTGGAGAAACTCAGCGGGTGAGGCAGCATCTATGGAGCGAAGGAAATAGGCAACGTTTCGGGTCCAAACCCTGCTTCAGACTATGATTATGGGTCCTCCTGGGTTATGGCAAGAATCCAATCCTGGTAACTGTTCACAGACTGAACCGTTTGCAAGTTGAAAGTGTGGCTGCAAACAGAGTTCCCACATGGCAGAAGATGGCTGCAGATGTAGATTGTCCCATAATAGTCTGGAGAAGCATTTTAAATCTTGTTTTCCCATTCTTAATAATAAAGCTGATTTAAACAAATTTGCCCTGGCATATCTCAGACTCGAAATAGGATTTGCAAAGTGAACGTCAACATGCCAACTAGAATGTATTCTTTCTGAGTTCAACATGGCAAAATTCTTGTTAACATCAAGAACAGTTGACAGTTTGGGGGAGGTTAAGGAATATGGTGCAACTGATGGTATGGAGATTTCAATATGAGGAGTATCATGCATAAAGCAAATGAACGATATTGTTTTGGAACAATATTGTTTGGGATTTTTGAAACAATACGTGGATAATCCAACTCGAGGAGGGGCCATACTGGACCTTGTACGACAAAATGAACCTGGCCAGATAACTGGTGTTTCTATGGAAGATTATTTTGAAAACAGTGATCATTACTTCATAGGTTTCAAGATAGTTATGAATAAGGATCAGTCTGAGCCTTGGGGGAAGGTACTAAATTGGGGTAAAGCAGATCACAACGTTGTTTGCCGGGGGCTATGGAGAGCAAATTGGGAACAGCTGTTATTGGGTTGGTCCACATCTGACATGCGGGGGTCACTTAAAAGTTGATCAAAGTTCAGGAACCTTGGATGACCAGTGAGGTTGCAAATTCAGTCAAAATGGAAAAGGAAGCACATGTAACATTTAGAAAGGTGAAATCACACAGGGAGGTTAAAGATGAAGTAGGGGTGGGCATTGGGCTTTTGAAGAGCATTAAGGTGGATAAATCCCGAGGGTCTGGAGTTATTGCAAAAGGCAAGAGAATAGATTGCAGTGGATTTTGTTTCTTCTCCAACCAAAGGTGAGGTCCCAGAGGACCAGACAGTATACAATGTTAGTCATTTGTTTAAAAAGAGAAGTAAACATAATCCAGGAAATTATACGACAGTGAGCCTCATGCCGGCTTCAGGGAAGCTATTGGACACAATTTTTCAGGATAGGATTTCCTCACATTTGGAAGAGAATAGGCTAATTAGGGACTGTCAGCATGGCTTTGTCCATGGCACGGCATGTTTTAGGGTACTTGACCGCTTTTGAGAAGATGACAAAGGTGAACGATGAGGGTAGAGCAGTGGATGTTGCCGACTTGGATTTTAGTACAGCATTTGAAAAATTATATCTGTGTGTGTGGTTGCTGCATTTGAGCACCCTAAGATGGTAACTATCCTTAGATTGCTTGAATCCTTTTGTCTTCCACTGGCAGTGTGCATCATCAATATAATGCAGTTTCATACACATTATACACTTGCTCAGGACTGAAGTGCTCATCAGCTACGAGCTTAGCAAATTCATCCACATACTCAACAGCTTTTTCGTGGTTTGCAGTTTTTCACCACACTTTACACATTTAAATTCCATGATGCTTCTTAAAACTTTGAAGCCATCCTTCACTTTAGTCGCACTAATGTTCGTATTTAAGTTCTTTATGGACCAATTTAGCAGCCTGTTCTATTAACATGCTACTCGACAAGTCCACTCGATCACTCCAATATTGTCTAAACCATTCCATCATCACTCAATCATGCTCAATACTCTTATCTTCTTTCATAGGTTTTCTAACACTCATTTGCTTCTTGTAATCACTGTCTGCAAAAAAATTCATTATTTTGTCTCTTTGCTTCTTTATATCGTAAACAGTTGACGAAGCAATACCATATGCTTTCTGCATGGAAACACCACGATCAAGTTGTTCCAACATCTTTGTCTTGTTTGATATGGACATGCTTACGCTTGACATCACGACAGTCAGTTGGACCTTGTTTAGAAGTCATAGCTAGGGTTAAATGTAAGCAAAATAAGCTAAGAATTGCACAAAACCTAGGGATCATGACCAACAACTGGAAGTGTAAACAATTAGCTCTTTCGGGACGGAGTCACATCCTAAAAGAGAGCGCGCCACATGCAATGCCATATGTGGTTGCCCAGTGAATCGCAAGTGTGCTCTTGTAATTTTGTCCAAATTAAAGGAGGTGCAGGGCCATCAGTTGCAGGAAAATCGGCGGTGTGCCTGTATTAGACGTTTTACTTTCAATAAAGACAACAAATTAAATTAACTGCACATGCAGTATCGTGATTTGGCTCCCTCTTAGCATCTTGATATCTATGATATTGAACACAATTGAATTGACCTTTCTGATGACTGACAATGTAAAATGTCTCTCCACAAATCTCATACTACTTTTTGTTTCAGAATTCAAGCAAATACAGCTTTCTCCTTTACTATAAAAGGCAGAAGAAAATTTGGACAGTGCTGCATGCAGATTTCTTTCATTTTAGAAACTAAACCGTCTTTAATGCTATAAAATAGATTGAGTACATGGATTCCTCTGATTGGGAATGTATCAGATGAATCTTAGAAAAGTTGCATGTGCATGCACTAAACCTGCACCTGATCCTCAGATGGATGTATATTATGACACTAGAAATGTAAATGCTGCTCTGACAGCACTATTTCTCAGTCAATGCCCTCTCAACATTGCATAATTGAATACATTAAAGGGAATGAAAGCATGTTTTAAAAGGAGCATAGACAAATGACGGGTCTGTCACAGGTACAATTATATGCATTTCCTATACTTCAGTACTATGTACATTTAAATGTTTGTGTTCAAATAAGGTGCTTCCAGACATGGTGAGCTAAGAAGCCTTCTTTTGGAATTCAGCATGAGTGGCACAATGAAGAGACCAAGAAGATTTCTCATACTTACTTCAAGATATAGAGGAGGTCATTTGCCCACTCAGGCAATGTTACTTCTCAACAACTACATTCCCCCACTTACTTCCCTTCTATTCCCCATCACATATCCAATTCCCTCAATATTCCTAACACCCACCAACACTAGGAGAAACCACAGTTGTCACTTAATCCACCAGTCATTGGGAAGTGGGAGGAAGCCAAAGCAATCAATGGAAACCCATGTGGTCATACAGAAAACTTACAAATTACACATAGGCAGCACCAAAGGTCAAGATTGAGCCCATTGTCAAATATGAGGCAACAGCATTATTTGGCATACATCTGTGTCAGAGCAAGCCACAAGGAATGTGTGTATGTTTGTGTGTATGCAGTGTTTACAGGAAGCAAAAATCAACAGGTTTTCTTTTAAAGAGATTAATTCTCTAATCTCAATTCGCAAAAAAAAGAACCCTGGAGATACGTTCACTTAATAAAACACAGGATTTTTTTTTTGAAATTGTACTGCCGCAGCCACCTGGAGATCAAATCAGAGGGAATTGTGAGAGGGGAGAGAAATGAATTGTGAGCAAAAAGGTTAGGAAAGCAGAGAACAATTATATATTTATGGAATAAAAGGTTCCAATGCACTTCACAGGATTTATATTAGACCCTTATTTCAGATTTTAGAAACAATAGCCTGAAGCTTGGTCGAAAACATAGGTTTAAAGGAGAGCCTAAATAAGGAAAGAGGTAGAGAGTGAAGAGGATGCAATTTTAAAATTCATGGCCTTGACTAGTAGGAAGCCAACAGTGGAAGAATTGATTCTGGATATAAACAAGAAGTCAGAAATTGACGTTTACTGTGATCTTGAAGACTTACACAATTGGACAAGTTAGGAGGGTGTAAAAGAAGGAACTGCAGATGCTGGAGAATCGAGGGTTACACAAAAAGCTGGAGAAACTCAGCGGGTGCAGCAGCATCTAAGGAGCGAAGGAGATAGGCGACGTTTCGGGTCGAGACCCGTCTGAAGAAGGGTCTCGACCCGAAACGTCGCCTATCTCCTTCGCTCCTTAGATGCTGCTGCACCCGCTGAGTTTCTCCAGCTTTTTGTGTAACCCTTAGGAGGGTGTAATTTGTGTAAGTTGAAAACTTGAAAATTAAATGTTGTGTTGATGTAGGAAAACCATCTGGTTAAACGGAATCAGGCCACTGCAGTTCAATGAACTGTGATTCATCTTGAGAGCAAATGTGCCAGTTTCAGGAACAGCTTCTCCCCTACAGCCATCAGGCTAATAAACACGACAACAAATAAGCTCTGAACTACAACAGACTATTATTATTATTATTCCACTATATTTGTTTATTTATTGAGTATGTGTGCATGTGTATATATACACACTGAACTTTTTTTCTCCCGTTATGTACTATGTTTACATATTCTGTTGTGCTGCAGCAAGTAAGAATGTCATTGTCCTATTTGAGATATATGACAATAAAACACTCTTGACTCTTGATCTAACAGACGAAGAGTAGAGAGGCTTGAGGAGAATGAGGTGGTCAACTGTATAAAAAGCTGAATATAGGTGAAGGAAGATAAAAATGGACTCTTGCCACAAGCACACAATAGAACTAACGAAGTGCTGGGAGGGGAGGAACAATGCAGTGTGGGAAGTGGAATGGTGCAAGGGGCAATTGGAACAAATTGCCTGGCAGTCAGGTGTCAGAGCCGGTGGAGATGGAGGACCCAAGGGGAAGAGCAGCACCTTTTTATACACTCATCAAGGTCTTCCTTATTGCTTCCCCGAGTTCCTCATTCCTTCCTCAAATACCCATGAATTTTGCAGAATAGCTGAACACCATAAGGGTTGGTTAAAGTAACTAGATGTTTCACATGGTGGGGTTGAGAACAACATGGAAAGGTTAGTTAAAAAGATTTCATATTGTAGAGGCTTGGGTGTGCTCACAATTCACAATGTGAGAAAAAAAAAGTGCTGCATGAACTCAGTGGGTCAGGCAGCATTAATGGAAACATGGATAGGAGATGTTTCAGGACAAGACCCTTTCTTCAGTCTGATTGTATGGTGGGGGTGGTGGGGAGGGAGAAGAAAGCCAAAAAAGGGCAGGACAAAGCTTGGCAGGCAAATGGGTTGACACATGTAAGTTGGGTGGGGGGGGGGTTGATAGGCAGATGGTTGGATGAAGGCTAGAATTGAAAAGACAGGTGTGAGACAAATGGATTAAAACACTTCACTAAAGATCGAGAACATCTCAGTTAGAAGCATCTTGAGAGCAAAATGTGGCAGAGACGGAGAAAATTATAGTAGGGGATAGCATCTTTGCTAAGAGGAGGGGTGGAAGGGTGGTGCAGATAACTGTGGGAGTCAGTAGACATCAGTCGATAGTCTGTCTCCTATGATGGAGACAGAGAGATTAAAATAGAGGTGTCAGAGATTGTCCAAGTGAATTTGAGGGCAGGATGGAAGTTAGTGATAAGGTTAATGAAATCAAAGAGTTCTGCAAGTGTGCAGAAGGCAGGCCTGATGCAGTAGTTGAAATAGCAGAGAAAGAGTTGGGGGATGGTGCCAGTGTACGCCTGGAACAAGAACTGTTTGACGTAACTGACAAAAAGGCAGGCATAGCTGTGACCCATGTGAGCATCCATGGCTACACCTTTAACTTGGAGAAAGTGAGAGTCAAAAAAGAAGTTGTTGCGTGTGACAACACGAGAAGAGTGTTAGTAGATGGAAATTGTTTGGGTGGAGGTCAGCCTGCCAGACTACAACAGTTACTCCCTCATCAGTGGGTTTAAGTGGCTCGCATTTACTTCAAGTGGACTAGAATACAAAAATAGGGATGTAATGTTGAGGATCTGTAAGGCGTTGATCAGACTGCATTTGGAGTATTGAGAGCAATTTTGGGCCCATATCTGAGGAAGGATGTATTGCCGCTGGAGAGGGTAGTGAATAGTGAAAGGCCTGGATAGAGTGGATGTGGAGGTGATGTGTCCACTTGTGGGAGAGTCTAGGACCAAAGGTCAGCCTCAGAATTAAAAAACGCTCCTTTAGGAAGGAGATGAGGAGGAATTTATTTAGTCAAAGTGTGGTGAATCTGTGGAATTAATTGCCACAGAAGACTGCGGATGTCGTCAATGGGCATTTTTTTATGGCAGAGATAGATAGATTCTTGTGTTAAAGAAGGAACTGCAGATGCTGGAAAATCGAGGGTACACAAAAGGCTGGAGAAACTCAGCGGGTGCAGCAGCATCGAAGGAGCGAAGGAGATAGGCAACGTTTCGGGCCGAAACCCTTCTTCAGACTGATGGGAGATGGGGGAGGGGCGGGGAGAAGAAAGGAAAAAGGAGGAGGAGGAGCCCGAGGGCTGGGGGAGAAGTGGGAAGGGGAGGAGACAGCAAAGGTTAACAGAATAGAGAAAATTCAATTTTCAGGCCCAGAGGATGCAGACTCCCCAAGCGGAATATGAGGTGCTGTTCCTCCAATTTGCGGTGTTGCTCACTCTGGCCGTGGAGGAGGCCCAGGACAGAGAGGTCGGATACGGAATGAGAGGGGGAGTTGAAGTGCTGAGCCACCGGGAGGTCGGGTTGGTTATTGCGGACCGAGCGGAGGTGTTCGGCGAAACGATCGCCAAGCCTCCGCTTGGTCTCACCGATGTAGATCAGCTGGCATCTAGAGCAGCGGATGCAGTAGATGAGGTTGGAGGAGGTGCAGGTGAACCTCTGTCGGACCTGGAAGGACTGCTTGGGTCCCGAAAAGGAGTGGAGGGGGGAGGTAAAGGGACAAGTGTAACATCTCTTGCGGTTGCAAGGGCAAGTGCCCGGGGAAGGGGTGGAGCGGGAGGGAAGGGTAGAATTGACAAGGGAGTTGCGGAGGGAGCGGTCTTTGTGGAAGGCAGACAACGGGGAGATGGGAAGACGTGGCGAGTGGTGGGGTCACGTTGAAGGTGGCGAAACTGGCGGAGGACTATGTGTTGTATGTGCCGGCTGGTGGGGTGAAAGGTGAGAACCAGGGGGACTCTACCCTTGTTGCAAGTGGGGGAATGGGGAGAGAGGGCAGTGTTGCACGGCATGGAGGAGACCCTGGTGCGAGCCTCATCTATAGTGGGGAAGGGGAATCCACGTTCTCTGAAGAATGAGGACATTTGTGATGACCTGGTGTGGAACACCTCATCCTGGGAGCAGATGCGGCGTAGACGGAGGAATTGGGAATAGGGGATGGAGTCCTTACAGGAAGCAGGGTGGGAGGAAGAGTAGTCCAGGTAGCTGTGGGAGTCAGTTGGTTTGTAGTGGATGTCAGTCAGGAGTGTATCACCTGCAATAGAGATAGTGAGGTCAAGGCATGGTAGGGAAGTGTCGGAAATGTTCCAAGTGTATTTGAGTGCCGGATGGAAGTTGGTGCTGAAATGGATGAAGTCAGTCAGTTCTGTGTGGGTGCAGGAGGTGACACCAAAGCAGTCGTCGATGTAACGGAGGTAGAGGTCGGGGATGGGGCCCTGGTACGCCGAGAACAAGGATTGTTCGACGTACCCTACAAATAGGCAAGCATAGCTCAGGCCCATGCATGTGCCCATAGCTACTCCTTGTGTTTGGAGGAAATGGGAGGAGTCAAAAGAGAAGTTATTGAGGGCAAGGACCAGCTCCGCTAGGCGGAGGAGGGTGTCAGTGGACGGATATGAGTAGATTCTTGATTCTTGATTAGTACGTCAGCAGTTATGGGGAGAAGGCAGGAGAATGGGATTAAGAGGGAAAGATAGATCAGCCATGATTGAACAGCGGAGTAGACTTGATGGGCCGAATAGCCTAATTCTGCTCTATCACTTATGAACATAATAACAATGTTCGGATTGTTGCTGAGTGAGTGGAGGGCTATGCATTCAGAGGGGTTGGGTTTGGAGTGAGTAAGGAGAGGGGAGCTGCCGGGGAGGCAGTGAAAGCCTGTAGACCCAGCCTAGGAGAGGCCAAGGAAGCTGAGGGTTGGCAGTGGTGCCTGCCGGCCCGGCCTACATGCAGTTGGGGATGCAGCGAAGCCTGGAGACAGTAGGCTCATTCTGTTAATGGTCAGGGAGATGAGGAGGGCTGGTGGCAGCAGCTTTGGTGCCCCGTCCTGTGAGCGGCGAGCATTGGCGGTGAGCATTGGCGCTGCGTATTCTGGCAGCAGTGGCATTGTGGGTCTCAGCCTGCAGATGGATGAGAAAATGGAGTACAGGACGGAGATTGAGAACCTTGTAATCTGGTGCCAAGCCAACAACCTCGCAATGCCAGCAAGACAAGGGAGATTGTGATTGACTTCAGGAAGCAAAGCAATACACACACCCTGGTATACAGTAATGGTGCCAAAGTAGAGATGGTTGAAAGCTTCAAATAGTTAAGAATAAATATCACCAGCAATTTGTCCTAAAACAGGCACATCGAAGCTATAGCCAAGAAAGCACATCAACACCTCAACTTCCTTAGAAGGTTTAGTAAGTTCAGCATATCCCCAACAGCCATCACCAACCACTATAAATGCACCACAGGAAGCAATTTATCATGATGCATCACAGCATGGTTTGGGAACAGCTCCATCCAACCCCGCAAGAAGTTGCCGAGTTGTGGACGTACCCCAAACCATCAGGCAAACCAACCTCCCTTCCATTGACTCCATCTACACCTCATACTGCCTCGGCATTGCCAATAGAATAATCAAGTACCAACCTCACCCTGGTCACTCCTCTTCTCCTTTCTGGCAAGAGGTACAGAGGTTTGAAAATGCGTACCTCCAGATTCAGGCACAGTTTCTTCTCAGCTCTTTATCAGGCAACTGAATGGTCCTCACACTCAAAAGGAGACCTTTAAACTATCTTTAATCAGACTTTATCTTGCACTAAATCTTGTACCCTTTATCTGTACATTGTGGACGCCTCGATTGCAATTATTTATAGTCTTTTCTTTGACTGAATAGCATGCAACAAAAAGCTTTTCACTGTACCTTGGTACATGTGACAATAATAAACTAACTAAACTCTCAACAGGAACACCCAGGAAAATCCCACGAGGTCCCAAAGAGGACATACAAACGCCATACAGACAGCATCCGTAGTCAGGATTGAACCCAGGTCTCTGGCGCTGTGAGGCAGTAGCTTTACCTGCTGCACCATTGTACTGCCCAGAGCCTCTGTTGAAATTATAAACACCACAAAACATCAATATTGACAATAATTTTGTGGGAGCATCATGTCTTGAAGATCCACAGAATGGGTCGGATACTCTGATTACAACTCATTAAAAAAAATTTTGGGACTTACAACTGTATCTCTCATTATCCTAACCAAACACCAACACACTGAACTAATTATAGATAAAGAACTGGAGAGAAACACAAATGGAGGATTTTGGGAATCTTTTCTAAATTTTAGCTTGTCCACAAACTGTCCGGTTTTACAAAGAAATTGGTAGGAGTGAGTGACTAAGTGTGGTATATGGCCAAAGTTAGATGGAACCACACAAATCTTGTAAGACCTCAACAATAAATGACTCGGGAACCAAGAAAAATGAGACAGCAGAAGTAACAAGGTACTGAAGTGTACAAGAAATCATCTTGGTGAATGTTGGAGTAGGTGCAAAGAGCTGGATGTTTGACTCCTGCTCCTATATTTTACATTTCTGTGACAAGTAAACAGCATTACCACTTCACAGGGTACATGAGTGATTCTGACGGACCCTGAAGAATAAAGATTAAGTAACCTATATATGAGATGTGCAATCCTTGTGTCAAGAATATTAGGCAGACAAAAAAGGTTCTTGCAGGTTAAAAAGTTGAGTGCAGAGAGGAGAGGGGAGGGTGCAGTGGTCAGAGGGAGGGGCGGAAGAGGGAGAGTGAGGGTGGGCAGAAGAGGGAAACGGGGAGAGGACCGAGAAGGACAAAGAACCTGAGCTAAAGAAATTTGCTCAGGCAGAGGTGAGGCCATTCAAGATACACGATACTCCAAAAACAGCATATGTCACATGTGCCAGAGATTATTCTCCATCGTGATGGAGAATAATCTCAAGAAGGGAGTGAGGCAGATGAGAGGAAACCATAAGCTGGTTAGCCTGACTTCACTGATTGGTAAGATTTTATAGTACAGAAAAAAGATGAGGTTTCTGAGTACTTAGAAGCACACGATAAAATAGGCTGTGGTCAACATGGTTTTGTGAAAGGAGATACTGCCTGACGACCCCGCTGGAATTCGTTGAGGAAGTAAATAACAGGATAGGCAAAGGAGAGTGAGTGGATGTGATTTAACTGGATTTTCAGAAGGCCTTTTATAAGGTGCTGCATATGAGGCTCCTAAAGGTGATGAAATCCCATAGTATCAGAGGGAAAATACCAGCATGGATAGCAGGTAATAGCAGCAAAAGCCCCCTTTATTGCCACTCTTTGCCTTCTGCCATCCAGCCAACCTACATGCTGGTATTTTTCCTCTGATACCAAGAGTTTTCATCAGCTTTAGCAGCCTCATATGCGGCACCTTATCAAGATCAGTGGAATGGGTGGGTTAACATATGATTGACAGCATTTGGCATGTACTTGCTGGAATTTAGATGGATGAAGGGGATCTCATTGAAACTTACCGAATAGTGAAAGGCCTGGATTGAGTGGATGTGCAGAGAATGTTTTCACTAATTGGAGGCTAGGGCCAGAGGCCATAGCCTCAGAATAAAAAGCTGCACCTTTAAAAAGTAGATGAGACGACATTTCTTTAGTCGGAGGGTGGTGAATCTGTGGCCAAGTCAATGGAGATTTTTAAGGCGGAGATTGACAGATTCTTGATTAGTAAGGGTGTCAGGGGCCATGGGGCAAAGACAGAATGGGGTTGAGAAGGAGAGATAGATCAGCCATGATTGAATAACAGAGTAGACGTATTGTATTGCGTACAGTTTTGGTCTCCAAATCTGAGTAAAGACATTCTTGCCATAGAGGGAGTACAGAAAAGGTTCACCAGACTGATTCCTGGGATGTCAGGACTTTCATATGAAGAAAGACTGGATAGACTCGGTTTGTACTCGCTAGAATTTAGAAGATTGAGGGGGGGTCTTATAGAAACTTACAAAATTCTTAAGGGGTTGGACAGGCTAGATCCAGGAAGATTGTTCCCGATGTTGCGATGAGAACAAGGGGTCACAGTTTAAGGATAAGGGGGAAATCTTTTAGGACCGAGATGATAAAAACATTTTTCACACAGAGAGTGGTGAGTCTCTGGAATTCTCTGCCACAGAAGGTACTTGAGGCCAGTTCATTGGCTATATTTAAGAGGGAGTTAGATGGGGCACTTGTGGCTAGAGGGATCAGGGGGTATGGAGAGAAGGCAGGTACAGGATACTGAGTTGGATGATCAGCCATGATCATATTGAATGGCGGTGCAGGCTCGAAGGGCCTAATGACCTACTCCTGCACCTATTTTCTATGTTTCTATGTTTCTATGTAGACTTGATAGGCCGAATGGCCTAATTCTTCTCCTAGAACTTATGAACTTACAAATACTTGCCGATTTCAAGGTCCATGGAAGCTGACCGACACGGTGGACATCTGGGCTAACTGGAATGCCAATCTTTTGGCAAAAGGCACGCATTTCCTTTGCACTGCTCACCTTGTAGTACATCGCGACATTAAATTGAGACAGACACCGCCATAACTGAGGCAGGTACACTCGTAGGTATTCAGGCAAGCACTTGAATGGCCAACACAAAGGTAGATATGAAGCAAGTGCTGGTCAATTACTAGAATACAGATTGGTACTTGATGGTGTCCTGGACACATTGGGCTAACGGGTTTGTTTGTGCTATGTTCCTCTATAACTAACTACTAGTGAGCAGTCCCAATGATCCAGGCCCACATACCTATCATTTTTTCTCATACTATGAATTTTTAAAGTATTTGATTTTCTTTCAGTCTTAGGGCTGCCATCTCCATAACGTCTTCTACATCTATATTTAGGATACTGTTATTCTTACTCCACCATTATGATGCCACCAGCAAGCACTCCTTCCATTATACCTTCCCAACTGACACTGATTTTATCATATCTCTGCACCTGCCACAGATATCGCTTCCTGACCACCATTGCCTTCTCAAGCTCTGGATGAATTATCTAGATAATCCTACTGGGGTTCAGTAAACAACAGCAGTACGCAGCAAGGTACGCAGCAAGGTACAATGATTTTAATTTCTGTAGGGTGGGCTGGGCCAATAAAATAGTCTTTATTCCTTGGTGATCAATCTAATAATGTAGAAACAGGGAACTGCAGAGGCTGGTTTGCAAAAAAAGACACAAAAGTGCTGGTCAGGCAGCATCTCTGGAGAACTGGTGAGGATTTGGGTCAGGACCCTTCTTCAGACTGAAACATCACCTACCCATGTTCTCCAGAGATGTTGCCTGACCTGCTGAGTTACTCAAGCATTGAGTCAATTTAATAGCACAATCTTCTTTCAGAAAGACTTAACAATTAGCCCCATTCTCTTCTCCACCTCCTTTTCCTGTACTCCAGGGAAGTATTTCTCTTACCATTTTTTGCCTTTAAAAAAAAAGGTTTATTGGACCCAATCTTCTAACTTAACATGAATACTAATGCAGATACTCACGCCAACCAAATAGTTAGCACTGGCTAGGTCCTAAGCTTGTAATGGCGTCTACTGTCCTGCTGCTGCTGCCGCTGGACTCCTCATGGATTATATTTTGACACCATAAACTTCTGTATATTTCCCAGACCCAAGCTGGCAAGTCCGTTCGTTGAGCCAGATTAAATATGTTGAAAATATAGTGAATGCCCTAAATCAAATGAATAGCAAAAAATGATTGCCTTTGGAAAGCATAGCTTTTGCAATTTATTAATTTAAATGGTTTTAATAATTTTTAAATGTGCTTGTACACACTTCTAATCATCTTACCTTAAAAACTTGATTTTTAAATGGGTCCCAAAATAATTTCACAAACATTACAATTAAGTGGCAGCTGGGGCCAGGCCCTCACCAGCTGCCAAAAGTTGTTCTAAAGGCATCAAGCTGCTTTTGCTGCAAAACCTCGAACCTGCACTCAGCCACATCGATGAGCTGGTCAGTCAGCCTCTAAATAGGGGAGTGCATCGAGGAACATAAAGAAGATACAGCACAGATCTGGAGCAAGTGGCCAGCACTCACGTGGCAACTAAACAACTGCATTGCCACTGAATCCCTTTCATCGCCCCGTTACTGTTTTTCGTCTACATTAATGATTTGGATGAGAACATACAGGGCAAGATTAGCAAATTTGCTGATGATGCAAAAGTAAGTGGTTTTGCAGACAGTGAAGATGGTTGAGAAAGATTGCAGCAGGATCTGGATCGATTGGCTATGTGGGCTGAGGAATGGTTGATGGAATTTAATACAGAGAAGTGTAAGGTGTTGCATTTTGGGACGTCTAACAAGGACAGGACCTACACCGTAAATGGTATGCCTCTGGGTAGTGTTGTAGAGCAGAGGGATCTAGAAGTTCAGGTGCATGGTTCCTTGAAAGTCGAGTCGCAGGTAGGTAAGGTAGTCAAAAAGGCTTTTAGCACATTGGCCTTCATCAGTCAGAGTACTGAGTATCGAAGTTGGGAGGTATGCCATGTTGCAGTTGTATAAGACGTTGGCGAGACCGCATTTAGAATATTATGTTCGGTTCAGGGCACCATGTTATAGGAAAGATATTTTCAAGCTTGAAAGGGTTCAGAAAAGATTTACGAGGATGTTGCCAAGACTAGAGGGTGTGAGCTATAGGGAGAGGTTGAGTAGGCTGGGTCTCTATTCCTTGGAGCACAGGAGGATGAGGGGTGATCTTATAGAGGTGTACAAAATCATGAGAGGAATAGATGCACAGAGTCTCTTGCCCAGATTAGAGGAATCGAGGACTAGAAGACATAGGTTCAAGATGAAGGGGAAAAGATTTAATAAGAATCCGAGGGGTAACTATTTCACACAAAGTTGCTGGGTGTATGGAACAAGCTGCCAGAGGAGATAGTTAAGGCTGGGACTATCCCATCATTTAAGAAACAGTTAGACAGGTACATGGATAGGACAGGTTTGGAGGGATATGGACCAAGCACAGGCAAGTGGGACTCGTGTAGCTGGGACATGGTTGGCCGGTGTGGGCAAGTTGGGCTGAAGGGCCTGTTTCCACACTGTGTCACTTTCTGACTCCATGGCTTTGCTTCATAAAGGTGATTTAAAAATGTAACATAACTTTGTGCGCCATGCCTCTCTTTATATAAACAAGGATACCATTTACCATAACAATTGCTTTGTCAATGTGTTTTGTTGGGCTGCAGTATTATATTCCTAGTTTTCTCTGTGCTTTCTCCAACTTTAAAACTATTATTTAGTTTATACTGATGTTACGTCCTTGAAATCAAAATGCGTTGACTTCCACTGCTATAAATTGATCAATTTTCTTTCTCATTGTTAGTTATATCATTACTCCTTTTTATTAACATGAGTATCACTTATCACCCAGATGAGATTGAAAACAGGCAGTATGATTTGGAATTTCAATATAAAAGTAATTATTCAGTATGATAACTAATATGTATCCCTTATACTTCCTCTAGAATTGATTATTTAGTCATTATGATGGTGCTATGTGCTTTGCTGTGAATAAATTTATTGCCAATATATTACAACAGTAATTATATTTCATAACATTTTCAATAAGTGCATTTCACACTTTTGGATATGCATATGGATTTGCAGCAAATGGTAACATGCAAATGGTGCCGCAAATGGTAACATGCAGGCAGATAACAACTGGTCTTGCCATCATGTTTGACACAGATATTGTGGACCAAAGTGTCTGTTCCTGTGCTGTACTGTTCAATGTTCTATTATTATTGAAGCAGGGGTCATGAAAGATACAATACAAATGCAAGTAGACAAAAATGCTGGAGAAACTCAGCAGGTGATGCAGCATCTCGGGCGAAAAGTAGTAAGCGACGTTTCGGGTCGAGACCTTTCTTTAGACTGATGCAAATGCAAGTGCTATGCATCAATGTAAAATGCAGGTTGAGCCTTGGTCGACTGGTTCCAGGATATCTTCATTCTCAAGGAATAGGATCTTTTTTGGGCATTGTACATAATGATGGAAATTTCCCAAAGTGACATTTCATGGGGAACACTCACGCACAGACTTCATTGACAATTTCCTACAATTTTATGCAGTATTAGTTCGATTTGGTGGGTAATAGTACAGTCATGAAAGGCAAATCTAAAATCTTTAGTTTCTACTCATGAAGTTTAAACATCTTTTGTGTCTCATGTTTCTCATGTTTATAAGTCCTTCTAAAGGCTAAAGATTTTTTGAACAATAAGTTATGGCAAAAATATTCATTATTTAGTTGATACTGGTACATGTACCTTCATTGTAATGTTTCCGATATCTTCCACAACTTTTAAAGAAAATGAACTTCATCTGTTACTCCTATTATTATACTTTTAAAAAGCTGGCAATCTCAATCATTGTCCACAAATAATCATGTATTTAAAAGTAAAGCAGCACTGCATGTTTTCCTGATTTACAATAACTCTTGGAAATCAAGCCCAAGGCTACTTGACATCAGACTTTTATTTAAACTATTTGATTTTATATCTCAATTTTTTCTGAATAATTCTACAAAGTAAGAATTTCAAACAGATGATCAAGAATAACAAGATTAACCTAACCATACTAATGATTAAGTGGATAAATTAATTCAAGATCATGCAAAATCTAATAATTCCCTATTCATGCAGTTATCTAATAGCAACCAGGACAACAATTAGAAAATTTATTTTATTCATATCTTTCATGTTGGAAACTGGGAATGGATATTTTCCAGGTATTGCTGAATGCAGACATAAACTACTCTATTAGCTGAGAAACTGCAAATAGATGTAACATAATGTGCTGACAGCCTGTTTTCTAATCATATAGAGGGAAGTCAATTGAAGAAGCAACTTAGAAGAGGGCAACATTTCCCTCTGGAATTCCTGCGTTGTTGCTTCAGAATTGAGGTTATTGGCCTCCAACAACCACAAACAAATGTGACTCAATTTTTCATCTGACTTCAATTTTACTAAAGTTCCATGAAGCCACAATTGATCAAACTTCTATTCTAATATAAATACCAGTCAATTAGCTAGCTTTTAGAACAATAGTCAAAGGACCTCAAGTCGGGTTAGCATGGTGAATAATTACAAACTGATAATTTTTAGTATAATTTTGTTGATAACAGGTAGTCATAGCCAATAGATACATTTGAGATACATCCAGTATATTTTCTTGGTGTTACGTGCAGTGAAATGAATTAGCTGAAGATTTTCTCTTGATGCCCTGCCTTCACAAAACAGTCAAAAAGAGAAAAACTCTCTCTATACTGTCTAATGACTCCCATTATCATTTAAAAAGTCCTCTCAAATCGTGCACTGCCTTCATACAATCATCATCATCATCATGATTGAAAACATCAACGGGCACGGTGCCTTACAATGAGACAGTGATCACAACTTCTACTGAACTTCGTACGTTATACCCTCATTTTTAAGTCCTAAAGACCTGGTAAAATTCAACAGAATTTATACTACACCCTCTCAAATCCCAATGTATCAAGGGTTCACCCTTTGAAGAAAATGTCTGCAAAGATACCAACTCTGTGTCCATTATAATAGTCTTGGATTAATCAAGTTATACTTTTGTTCATTACAGCCTATACCACATATAAGTTTCTGTTTCTTGCTACCCAACTTAGAATGTCTTCATAACTGGATAACAAATTCCCAATCTATTTCAAGGCACAGATCTTTCATCCTGTTGCTACAACTCTGGCTACGACTTAACTGTTTTTCCACAAAAGACCAAGGTGATGGTGTTGAATGCCTATGTAGTCAATGAATAAGCAGTCTAGCATTTGTGTTCTTATCATCCAGATGGTCCAGAGCAGGATGGGAGCTAGCAGAAGATGACTGACCAGCATTATTACAATGTTTTTCATTTAAAATAACTAAAGATAAGATCCACTATTAATAACTGTAACAGAATGTGCAGCAGATTATCAAAGTATAATGCAACTTTTCAGGTGGAAAATTTTAGAAACCAAAAGAGCGAAAGAAAAGATACCAAATCCACGCAAGTGAAGATGAACATTTTGAAGGAAAATACAATTTTGTCAACTATTTGAAAGGGCAGGCCGTATATTAATGAATTGTGACCTTATTTTCAATGTAATCTTTCTCCTGGTATAGAGGTCACCTAATTTATTTTGTCGCCACACCAATTCTGTTTTTTTTCTCCCCTTTGCCTTCAGTCCAACCCCCCACCAATTCTCCATTCTAATTGTAAAAAAAAATTTAAAAACAAAATTTGGTTAATCTCAGTAAATATTCAAATATTTTTAACACTCAAAAGCAGATTTCTAGAGATAGAATGAATCCAAAGTT
This sequence comes from Raja brachyura, assembly GCA_963514005.1. Next base: position 176,964,540 of record OY740781.1, read on the forward strand.
ATTTCCTACATGAATACAGGAGGAATAGCAGTGCTTTTGAGCTTAAAACCTTGGGTACCACATAACCATCTGATTTCCAATGGTATCCATTCCTTATAAAAACAAAAACATCTATTTTCTTTCCAATATTATATAAAATGGAGCCAGAAAGGCCAACCACTTTCTTTTGGTGTTGTATTTCTAAACTTAACTGATCTAACCGGAGCTGTATGTAGCGGTAACATAATTTACACTCCAACATATTCAAGTCCCTTGAGACTAGATCCAAGACTGCATTAGCCCTTTAATTTTTTTTTCATGTTTTAATGATTTCAGGACTTGGACTCCTAAATCTCTCAAGTCTTCCTGAATTACTAGCTTCTCAGAGTTCAGAAAATACTATGACATATCTTTCTTATGTCCAAAGTGGATGACCTCAATTCCCCACACTGCACTCCATATGCTACATTTCTGCTTACTCACTTAATCTATCATTGTTCATTTGAAAAACTCTGATCCCTCTCCACAACCAAACTTATTGCATCAACAAACATAGGTTACATCTGAACTGAAAATTATCATGGAAACTTTATTATTATCGCTTTTGTATTGCAAATCCCATGTTAGGTGCAGCAAGATTTTCATCCCGATACTGACTTACAACTGAAATAAAAACCTGAACTGCTGTCTGGTTGGCTGGAGGCATACACCACCTTTTCTTTTGTTTGAATGTCAAAGTGAAACATTGACTGAAGTTAAACATTTATATCTATTTTTAATACTACAAACCTTGGTAGAACAAAATGCACTGCACACTACTTAAGATACCATTGTCACTCAAGTGGAAAAACCCTTTACATGGTAACTAAATACCTAAAATAGTATAAACTCTCCATTGCAATAACACACATTAATATTAGAGATGAAAATAGTGAAATAGTTTTGTTCTATGTGAAAAACGAAAACAAAATACAGTCCCCAATATGGTAAAAACAAATGCCCCCACAAAGCTGAACGTATGCAACATTTTTTTTAATTTTACTCTCAAGAAATATCTTAAACCTTTTGCTGTGTGATGGTTCAACTGTCATCTAAGACACCTATTCTGTCTGGAATGTAGCACTTTAAAGCTACTTTTTTTTTTATAAGTCTGCTGCATCCGCTTCTGATAAATGAGAAAAGAATAGATGACCTGGCAGAAGGCTCAGACAATAACATGTGATTTACAGGACATGAATTCAGCTACTATAAGATTTATCTGACAGGCCTCTCCGATAGTGGACTGTTCAGTATCCGATAGAATGATTTCTAGTCTGGGAAATCAACAACTGAGTAGCCATACACATTATTTATTTATTAGATGTTTTGGGTTGAAACCATTTTTAAATGATGCACTTCAAAAAGCGCAGCAATAAATACAGCTTTAAAACTGGAATTGAGGTAATGTTATTGGAATATATGTCAGACTGAATTAGTATGGGGCCAAAAGGACATTGATAAAATGGCCTTGAATGGCATGACAATGGATTAAAGAAACAAAAGTTACCCCAATAAGCTCAGGATACTTGAAAGAAAAACACTAATATCAAAAATATATCATAGCAAGGATAATAGCGCAGAAAAAATGTACATCTTCTTTACATGTTAGACAATTTTATGTTAACATAGCATTTTGTTAAATCAGATCATCTCTGATCTATATTATATTATTAACACAAGTAAAGGTATTCCCAATGCTTTAGCTCAACAATAGCAAACAGTAGACATTAACCTCAAAATAAAGTGTTGCTTTTCTATTTAACATGCATGTTCACACCCCCTTTTGAAAATGTTGTCTCATTTATTTCTATAACATATTACTTGAGTTAAATAAAAATTAAATATAATTATTAAACAAACAGGTTGAAGTCAACCCAAAGAGCTGACATGTTACTTATATGTACAGAAAACCGCACAATTAAGCTCAGTAAGTTACAAATCTGCTGCAATAAAGCAGACTGTTTTGATTTGCATCTGCAAAGGAGATTTTTGCTGAATACATTTACTGCAAACATACTTGCATAGTTTAATCAACAAAAGTCTACAATATGGAAACATATATAATGCATTTCTGTGACCCATATCAAAAAAATTAAATCAGTCATAATTATTGCAATGAATACAATTTAATTGCTGTACAGCAATTGAATTCTATACAGCTCCCCATATACTATTTTTTAGAGAAAGTGTGCTGAATTAAACAGCAACAATAACAAAAGCTACAACGGAAGATGTCTTTTAAATGAAATAATTCATTCAAGTTATTTTCAAAGATTACAATTTAAGAACAAAATATAAAACACCTACTTTAACCTTTTAATGCCAGTTTTTGAAAACATTTGCAATGTCTAACAATGTCATTCCTAATTGTACACCCTGTGAAATGAACTGGATTGAGCGAAATGCATTGCAAAATATGTCAAAGTCACATGTAAGCAAGCAATCCTAAACTACTAAAATGTAGAGTCATAAAAATCTATGGAAAAGCCACCGAAAACCCTTTCCAGTAAAAACAACTAAATCGATACTCAACAATGAAAGTAACAATTATTCTATTTTATTCTGCATCATAACAATGGATAGCACATTTGAAGCTATTAAGCTGAGACTAATCTTTATGTGATTAAAATCATGATTTTATGACCTGTGCTTTTTGATCTTTGACACTCATCCCACTCCATCTACCCTACAAAATTAATTAAGATTTTAAAATGAAAATACCACATCCCACCCCATCTCCCCTCTAAAATTAATCAACCACAATGCATCCAATACCTACATCTTCAGTGTCTCACTGAATTCTTAACTCAGATTTCATGCTTTCATGTCAGCAAGATGTGGCCTTTTAATTATATTTGTAATGCCTGATTTATATATGATCTAAACTTAAAAAAAAACATGTTTCTAGTCTTAAAAAAAGTTATATTTTCTGTTCAATTCATCTTAGCTCTCCACTATAAAATGTTTCAATCCATCTAAATTGCACCATCCACCAAGCAATATAATGAACCCACGAGATCAATCTCCCAGACCTCCATGAAATTAGAATGGCATTAAAACACATCTATGACATGTATGATAAATAGGTACATCAGGCTTCGTAATCTATTAATGTAGCCCATACAAGTTGCAGCATTTTAGTCCGTAAAATAAGTTTCAGCCACAAAAGAATAATCCTAGGAATCATATTACAGGTGCAACTTGCTTGTGCAAGGAGAGCGAGAGCTAAGCAAACCAGAGAATAACAGATAGAGACAGCAGGGCCTGTGGGGTGTGAGGTCAATGGAATGATGGACGATGTTTGAATAAGAGGTTGGGGGCATGGGGGGAGGTGGTCACTCAAAGAAGGGGTGGGGGGACATTCAAATAAGAGATTGGGGAGGGGGGCACTCAAAGAATTGTTTTGGGAGCACTCGAAGAAGACGTGGAGGATGGTGCTCGAAGACGAGGTGGAGGAAGTTGCTCATAGAAGAGGTGGGGGAGCTCAAAGAAGAGATGGGGGAGGTCAAAGAAGAGGTGGGGGGGGGCTTGAAGAATGGTGAGGGACGATCGCAGAAGAGATGGAGGGGGCTCGTAGAAGAGGTGGTGTGGGGGGCTCGAAGAAGGGTGGGGCTCAATGAAAGTCACATGACAAACGTGTGAGTGGAGAGAGAAGGCGATCGTCCGCAATGGAATCCACAGCAAGATAATATGTGAAGGAGCTAACACCCTTTCCAGTTAGTTACATTTTAGTTATGGAATAAAATCGCTCTTTTGATAGAGCACAATGTTCACATGTAATTCCCATTATTTACCAGTCCATTATAGTTCTTCCAATTCAACAAATTAATATAGATATATTAACCAAGATATTATTACAAAGATCAATGAGGATCTTCATCTACAGCATCGTAACAACATTGTCTAACCAATCAAATTTATCCACATTTACAGCACAAATATCATAGCTGTATTTCTGCCCCCACAGAACACAAATATTAGCATACTCAGTTCTGCGAATTATATAAATCAAGTAATGGATATCACTGTGCCTGTAGTTTAAAGGTGAAATAAACTGAAATCTGTTGAAATTCCCCTTCAGAATCAACCTTCAATAAAATGTTTTACTATAATAATTGTACCAATTAAAACACACAATATCCTTCTCAACTTCCTTTTATAATGCTTGTAATTTATCTCTATGTAGTAGTTAAAATATATTCACAGATGCATTGTTCAGCTTAGTGGTTTATTTTGAGATCTATTAAGTGTGATATTCTCAAGTAAATGTGCTTATTGCACCATATTGACATCATGTAGCATTGACTTTTCACACCTTCTATGATTCTTTCATTTATATTCATGACCTATCCGTCAGCACAGCCTAAATAAATTTGGCAACATACTCACTAAAATGAATAAATCGATGCAAAGGAACATTAATGATGCATTATCCTTATTTGTCAGCCAAGTAAACCTTTAGGTTGTAAATGAAGGTCAAAAGCTTTGAAAAGGGTCAGAACCCATGACCTCCGAAGCCTCATTCTCACCAGTTACAGCTCTTGCTTTATTCATGGTCTCAAAGTAATGTGTTGAAAACTTCTGAACACATAAATTAATTTCCAAGTTAGTACAAAAGGAAATATCCAAATAAAGATACTCACTGCCTCACCTAAAGAATCTATATATTTTTATATTTTATGAAATGAGAAAAAAGTAAAGCAAAATTAATGATCTAAAAGGGAAAAAAAAGCTTATTTCATATCCCTTATAAACAGCACTGAATGATTAACCTTGCATGGGATTATTTTAAAACACAAAAGCAATCAAAATTAATTTAGCTGTACAATTTCTTAAATGCTTCTGAAATTCACCAAGTTGACTGTAAAAGTTGTTTATTATAAATCAGTGGTGCAATACATAAATGCCTCCGAACATGAACATGCAGGATGTATTCCATCAGGTATATATCATAGGAGCAGCAGACGGCTCTGAAAGAACCCTTCTTCATGCGGGAAAGCCATGTCCAAATTTGCTGTAGGAAACAGCAGAGGATGCAGGTTCCTCCAATCCCTTTCTACGTTTTCCCCAAAGAACAGGAACATACTTGACGGTGTAATAATTTGGATGACATCGATATCTCAAACCAGCCCATCTACTTTCAATTTAATTTTTCCCCCAGCACTTAAATAATTGACACAATAGTTTTGATATGACCTTTGAAACAACCAATTTCATTGTTACTGACTTCAAACTAAATGTCTCAGTAATTCTGGTGTTTAATATTTCAGCATAACTGGTTAAAACGGAAACTCCATGCATTAGAAAATTTATGCCCCATCCCACGAAATGCGTGATTAAGTCGCCCAACCACCAAAGATCTGTTCATCAAAATGGCCAAAAGCCTTTGAATATCTAAATAGGCTTAGACAGCCTATTTGAATATCTAAACAGGCTTAGAAACTAATAAAAGCAAAATCAAAATTATCATACTATTAATAATATTAAATATTACAATAATCGAATTAACACAGATTTTAATATACCCAAGTTAGTTCAATTAATGCAAATTTCAAATGACCTAACTTACATACTTCCTTTCAAGCGCTTCCACGATACGGAGATATCTGAAGTGACTGACCTGTCGATGTCCCAGAACAATTGCCCATTGACTATAGGAAGTTGGCATTCCACCACTGGACTCCATAAGGAGTCCAACAACAGGAACATTCAGAATGACTATAACAATGACTGTGAAGAGGGACTTCTATGTTTGCAAGTGGCTCTCAGAACAATATTCAAACTGGCCCTCTCACAAAAATGTCATGCCTCCTTGTCATTATCTGTTCCAATTTGGTATACTGCACAAACATCAGCAGACAATCAGCATGCTACGATGATAGTTCAATAACATGCGCCACAATTATAATTTGAAGTAGAGGGAACTATTTAATTAGCAGTGTAATAGTAAACACCATCCAGTTAAGACATACATTGTGTGATTTTCAATTCCTGTTCATTCAATAATAAACATTTCAGTCAGTGGAATAATATGCCACAATTTCAACAGTATTTATTTGTGACCTACAAAGACTTACCTGGGAACACAGTAACATGACCAACTCCACGACAGAACTGCTGGATTTCATACAAACCAAGCCTAAAAGGCAGAAAAAGCACCAAATTAAAATCCATTTGTAGAAATAAGGAAAATCGATATAGTATGGTTGCCATAATTATTTGGAGGTGGAATGGGACTGACCACTTCGGTTTACAAAGAATCTGCAACTACTAGGCCAAATGGCCATTTACTAACAATTCCTGGAATCCTATTTGATTCTTAACAGGACACCATCCTTATTAAAATATTTCAGAACATTTCAATCACCTTCCATAAATCTTCAGCAATAGTAATAGTCTCAACAGAGCATTTACTGGTATTCAAATATTAAGTGTTTTAAGTGCTATTTTTGGTATTTAAGAACATATCTGAATGTAAAATTCAGAATCTCTGGGATCAGCAATAGTGCCTGCAAGAAATGACCAAGGATTCAAACTTAATTCTACACATCTCAGCACATAACCTACACAGACATTTCAATGTAATATTACAATACTGTGATTGTTGCACAGATACAGAATAAAGGATACAACACAGTCTGTATTTGTAAAATCAACTGGAATTTTAGATCTGCAAGCATTTTAATTTTGGAACAGCTTTTTATTTATTTCAGAGCTGCTGATAGCCAAAATCCAAGATATCAGTTTGCTCTACTATTTTACTATCAATTGAAAATGCTGAATTTAAATTGAGACAGTCGTCAAATGTAAAAATCAATCTATTTCTTGGTGTTATGTTGGTTTGCACAACTAAAGAAAGAGAATGTAACAATTAGAACAAATGAATGAAAGGTGGAATACAAATGCACATTGCAAGCAGCTATATATCAGTTCCTGACATAGCACCATACAGTTGTCTGATACAAGGAGTCTATTTTTTTCTGCTTACTATAACCATCCCAGTGACAAGGATTCTTCAGCTGACTGATCACTATTCCCTATACCACTACAATAAATGATTATGAATGATGCGGATTTGTTAGTGCTTCATAATAAACTGCCCTGATGCAGTTTCCCTCTTCCTGATATAAGGTCATTATAAAATGCTGTGATAAGTTTACGCGATTACTGTGCTGAATCCAAGAACCATTAGCCTTCATGACTATAATGTAATCTTTCTTCCTTGAGTGTTCTGGAAAGCTGTACTTTGCACACTTGCATGGCTAAAAATCCATATGTATACAGATTAAAGATTTCAACTCAATTTCATGCAAATCTGAAAAGTGAGTCATCTCAGGATCACTGGGTCATTGGTAAAACTAATATTCTGTCTGCACAAATTAGATTTGCATGTTTATATCATATTCCAAGGAGAGATCAGTGACACAGAAAGTGAAATAAAAGGTGAATATATATAATGTTCTAATAACATCGAAGAAATATCTTGCCAAATAAAGATGAAAATGTCCCTTTACAAAACAAAGGAATTAGAGAATTTGTGCATTCAAGTTAAATAATTGATTGAATTTTCTTATCATTAATTAGAGTAGCTCAAATCAACTGCAGGGGGTTTCCAACATATTTCTCACTTTTTTTATTTTGAATAATTTGAGTAATGTATCAACGATTGCCATTTTTCTAAATGGTCATCTCTCCTCCCATTTCTTTCTCCAAAATTGCTTCGTTTCTGTTTCAAAATATTACAATAAACTGTATTATGTGCCTTACCACTGCACCAAATGTGTACAGCATATGTCATATTGATCCACAATATCTACATTTTGCTACCCATACCACACAGGTTATTATATATGCAGAGAGGGGAAATGGCTCTATGACCTTTGCTTTCTCCGTTACTCTCTGCCTTCAGCCCTCCAGCTATCAATCAAGTTTCCATTTTGTTTTCTGGCAGCAGACATCCCAAACACTCTTATTAGTACTTTGACCCTTGGCCCCCTCTCTGTAAACCTAGCAGAACCAAAAGCAGTTTTGAAAAAGGCACTAGCTACTTTATGGGTTTCATGGGATTACAAAGGGCTTTTATGAATATTAAAATGACAAGTCTTAACTTCATTTTGTTTCCTATTCACTTCCTTTTGCACAATGATCAAACAAGGTTAACATGTTTGAAAGCATCACAAGGAAGTCTGCCCTCTATCAATAAATTAGCTAATTATATAATAATGTAGTTGTCAAAGTAAAATGAATCCATTGTTTTCTTGAGATGTAACATTGTGAGAAGAAACAGTGAAAAGGTATGTAGAATGAAACTAAACAGGCAAGACTTGAAATTTATTATTAAATGGATATATATTCAATTTAGATTCAGGCATACAAATATGAAAATAAAATATAGCTAGCATACACAAATTATGTGAAGGGAATAGAATATGTATGTATAGTTCCCATGTGCATTTTACACCATGCTTTTTTAGTGTTAAAGATAAAAGGCATATTTGCTTTTAATATATTATACATTTTAATATATACAATATACATTTTAATAACATTATGCATAACCCTTGCATCATGCTACAGCATTTTTCACCACTGCCAGCTCAGGAGCACACGCTCAGAACAATTTATTCTTTCCCCATTCTAAACTGGAGCACATTGTGGAATATCTAAAACTAATCAAAAACATTTAACAGCATTAACTATGTATTTAAGATCTAAAACTCGTGTTCCCTCCTCAACTCACCTAAGCATTGATTAGCTCACGTTGATTATTCCAAAGCCTTCCCAGACAATTGCATACATCCTATCCTCCATAAATCTGAGGTGACCAAACTTTGCACTTCTCTTCTAAGAAGTGCCATTCAAGCATCAAATGATTAAACTATCATTCAGTCTTTGGCAACCGGGGGATCAGGTAGGCCCAGACGGACCGAGCAAAGGTGTTCAGCGAAACGATCGCATAGTTTACGTTTGGTCTCGCCGATGTACAAGAGTCCACACCTTGAACAATGGATACAGTAGATGAGGTTGGAGGGGGTGCAAGTGAACCTCTGCCTACCCTGAAAGGACTGTCGAGATCCCTGGACAGAGTCGAGGGTGGAGGTATAGGGACAGGTGTTGCAGTTCTTGCAGTTGCTGGGGAAGGTACCTGGGGAGGGGATGGTTTAGGTAGGAAGGGATGACTTAACCAGGGAGTTGCAGAGGGAACAGTCTCTGCTGAAGGTGTAAAGAGGTGGAAATGGGGAGATGTGACTTGTGGTGGGATCTTGTTGGAGGGGCAAAAATGTCGGAGGATTATGTGCTGTATGCAACGGCTGATGGGTGAAAGTTAGGGACTAGGGGGACTGTCCCTGTTGCGACTGGGGGTACGGGGGAGCAAGAGCGAACCCCCGTTCCCTAAATGAGGACATCTCCGATGACGTGGTATGGAACACCTCATCTTGGGCACAGATGCAGCGTAGACAGAGGAATTGAGAGTAGGGGATTGAGTCTTTGCAGGAAGTAGGGAGGGAAGAAGTGTAGTCTAGATAGTTGTGGGAGTCAATAGGTTTATAATAGGCATCAGTTGATAGTCTATTTCTTGTGATGGAGACGGTGAGATCAAGAAAGGGGAGGGAGGTGTTAGAGATGGTCCAAGTGAATTTGAGCGCAGGATGGAAATAGGCAGTGAAGTTCATGAAGTCTATGAGTTCTGCATGGGTGCAGGAGGTAGCACCGATGCAGGAGTCAATGTAACGGAGATAGAGTTCAGGGATAAGGCCAGTGTACGCCTGAAACAGGGATTGTTCAACTTATCCTACAAAGAGGCAGACATAGCTGGGGCCCATGTGAGTGCCCATAGGTTTGTCTGATTTGGAGGACGTGGGAGGAGTCAACTAGCACCTGCAGTTCCTTGTTTCCCCAAGAAATTGCAGAGTTGTGGACGCAATCCACTCCATCACAAAACCAGCCTCCCCAACACCAATCGACAACATCCACTTCTTTTGCCTGCCTCAGAAATCAGCCAACATAATCAAAGACAATTCACACCCGAGCCATTCCCTATCCTCCCTTCTCCTGTCAGGTAGATGACACAAAACCTTAAAAGCACGTACCACCAAATTCAAGAACGGACCTCTCATATTCTGACCTCGCACTCTACCATGTTGCGGCCTATACACTCTTCTTTTCAAATGTACTTTCTCCGCAGCTGTAACACTATATCCTGCTCTCGCTTTTTGTTAGACTCATGTATAACATTATTGTGCTCATTATGATATGATTTGCCTGGATGGCAGGAAATACAACGTTTTTCACTGTATCTGGACAAAAACATACACCATGATAACTCTCAACACTTGTGTCCCACAAGGCTAGGTCCTCAACCCCTTACGATACTCATATACATACAACTAAGTGCCCCTTGATTACGTCGGCTACCGACTTAGTGGCAGCTCTCACTTATTTTAATTGTTGATACCTTACTTTACAAATCCAACCAGACTAGAAGGGTGGGGAATGAGAACATGAAATTTATAGAATTATAGCAAAGGAGGTCATTTGGCCCATCATGTTTGTGTTGGCTTTTTCTCAGTGCAATACTCTGATTCCATGCATTGACCCTTTCTTCACAGCCTTGCTAGTTTTCTCTACCATGCATTCAAAGGTCGCGACAAAATCTGCCTGTACAATACCATTGGCACCATTGAAATAGCTACTTTGCTAAAGGTTTCTAAAGTGAAGAGACATCTGATTGACGGTTCTACTCTCAACCTTCTCTTCTCCACAGAAAGCAGTCCCAGCCTCTTTAATTAACCCTTGCTTGTAACAGTAATCCCTCATCCTGGGAATCATACTCATAAATATTTTCCGGACCTACTCCGAGGTTTTTACATCTTTCCTATAATGCAGTGACTGGAACTGAAAACATTATTTCAGTTGAGACAAGATAAGGTGGCACATTAGCACAGCTGGTGAAGCTACAGTCGTACAGCACCACAGACTCGGGTTTGTTCCTGTCCTCAGGGACTGTCTGTGCGGAGTTTGCACTTTCTCTCTGTGCTCCAATTTCTTCCCGCATGCCAAGGACATGTGGGTTTGTAAGTTAATCAGTCTCTGTAAATTACTCCTAGTGTGATGGGATTGGATGCGATATTGAGATAACATGGAATTAATGTAAACAGGTTTTGTGTCAAAGGGCCTGTTTCCACTGTATCTTTCAATCAATCAATCAAGACCAAAGTTTCCACATAACTTTCCAGTTTTCTGTTGATAGTTCCTCAATGTGCTCTGCCCTTTCAATCCTCTTGGGTTCCTCTCTCCAGGACACCTTTTAGGCTCGTATCCTATATACTATAATACCTCGCCTCACTCTTACAACATAAAATGCATGACGTCACATTTCTCCATTCTAAACTTCATCTCCCATACATCTGCCCTTTCCACCAGCCTGTTTATAACCTACTGCAAGCTATCACTACCCTCTTCACAATTCATAATACTGTGATGTTGTGCATCATTCACAAACTTAGCAACTGTTCCTTGCAGCCTACACCGGAGGTCCCTAATATCAATGAAGGAAAGCAAAATAAAATAATCCTTGGGGAACACTGAAAAACAGCATGACTGTTGACAGGCTAACTTCGTAACCAAGCAATCAATGTGTATTTTATACCATTAACTTTAACGATACTGAGAAGCCTGTTATGTGGCATCTTATCAAAAACATTTGCAAAGGAGTCCATGCTCACCACTTTGACTTCATAACCTCATCCACTCTAGATTAAAGAATTTCTATCAATCTGGTTAGACACAATTTTCCTTTAACAAATCCAAACCATCTTGCCATTTTCCTCCAGGTGACTATTAATTCTGTCCTGGATCAATGTTTCTAAAAATCTTCCCATCATCGTCATTGCTGGCCTTATCCTTATTCCTTTTACTTTTGAACAAGGGGGAAGCAATTACTATTCTTCAGCACTCTATCTCCGCACCCTAGTGCCTGCAATTGTAAATAAAACTGGGTAATTAAACCAGGAACCAAATCAAAATAACGGAAGTCTGAAATGAAAACAAAATATATTGAAAATTCTGAGCGATGGTGAAAGAAATTGTTAAAAACTGAAAATGGTGGAAACTTTCAGCATCTGTGGAAATTCTGACCTGAAAAGTTAATTCAGTTTCCCAACATTTTCTGTTTTATTTTGGATTATCTATGATCAACAGTGTTTTTTATGTTCAGAGAAAGAGCAATCTAGCATAATAGACTATCACCTATCACATTAATTGATAGGTTTCTCTTTCCATAGATGCTGGCCTCAGTTATTTCTAGCTTTTCTCGTTTTCACTTCAATTACCAGTAGTACATAGAATGAAACTGGCCTAAATATGAATTGAAATGTAGAGATAAGATGACAGAAGTAAAATCCCAAGGTTGCTGTCATTGCTCATACATTAATCAAGTTCCATAAAATCTAAGGTAGACAAAAAATGCTGGAGAAACTCAGCGGGTGAGGCAGCACCTATGGAGCGAAGGAATTGGCGACATTTCGGGTCGAGACCCTTCTCCCAAAATGTCGCCAATTCCTTCTCTCCATAGATGCTGCCTCACCCACTGAGTTTCTCCAGCATGTTTTGTGTACCATTAATCAAGTACATTCTATAAGATGTAATATATGCATTCAATTGCACTCGAAAACTTACTTGTACCCTCAATGAGCAATTCTTGCCCATGACTGCCCAGAAGAGTACGGGAAAGAAAAGGAGCAAAATCGACAAAGATCTCCCTCAGAAGAGGTGCAGCCTTCTCCAATGCACGTTCAAGCCTGGCCGTAATACTAAAAAAGTTAAACAAAGTTAAATATTAAAAACTCTGCAATAAAGAATTGATTAATTCCAAAATATGATGTTGATCTCAGGATATTGTTCTAAGATGTGATTTGGAGCTTGAAATATGTCTGCAATTCATGTAATATCATGGATCTACTCGGACGTTACTAAATGCAGCAGACATGCACTCCATCACCTCATGATTATTACATTTACAAATAGCTAATTTGGTAGTGCAGAAATTGAGTTTAAGTAAACATGTTTATAACTCTTTTCATAAGATCAGGTAGTACAAAACAAACGCAGCATAAAAGATCTCAACCAAAAGTTAATAAGAGATATTACCTCATATTAGCTACAGAGTCTTCTGGCATTGGGGACACAGTTTGAACAGACGGCAGTTTTGAGTTGGAAGATCCACCACCTAAGGGAATTCACATAATACATTTATTGGCAAAATAAAACCAAACACTATTTTATATTCAGCAGAAGTGAAATATTAGATCTTAAACTGTTTGCTCTGAACTATTTCATGAGCATTAAAAGATATCAGCCTTTAAGATAATTTTGGTAAAGCTTCTCTTAAAACAAGTCTAGGATCTGCAGATCTAGAGCAGAAATGTGAAAAACAATTTTGAGTCATTTCCAGTTTGCATATCGAAACAAAATTGGCTAATAAAACCGGAGCGCCCAAAGAAAACCCACGCAGGTCACGGGAGAGCATACAAACTCCGTTCAGACAATGTCGGTAGTCAAGATCGAACCCGGGTCTCTGGTGCTGTAAGGCAGCAATTCTACTGCTGTGCCACAGTGCCGCCCACAAACATAGGTTTACCGTCAGGAGGAAACGATGGGTTTTTTGGTTTAAAAAATATATACAAAACCTGTTAAGTATAGCGGACAAGTCACCAGAGGAGGTAGTTGAGGCAGGCACTATTACAACGTTTCAAAAACATTTGGACAGGTACATGGATAAAATAAGTTTAGAAGAATATGGGCCAAACACAGGCAGGTGGGACTAATGTAGATGAGTTGGTGTGGATAAGCTGGGCCGAAGGGTCTGTTTCCATGCTGTTGACTATGTGTTGTGTATCGGTGTTCAAATCAATGGGAAATAATAAACTTAAGAAGTGCTCTTGAAAAAGCACTGGCCTGTTTTGCAACACTTTAGAAGGTATGCTGCTAGCAAGGGGGGGTGGGGGGGAGGTTGGAATTCAATGAATTATTATACTAATGGATTAAGTAACAACTTGCTATTCTGTTGCATCTAGTACTAATCGGACTTTTAGGCTGCTGTAGCTTCACCCTAAGATTAATGGAGAGCAATTACTAAGCTCGCATACATCCCAAGTTGGAATCTGATTTTTAGATCGAGCTTGTATGTTCGTCACTGAATCATGTGGGTTGCTTCACTTTATGGTCATGGAGAAATAAGGGATGTAAGGAGAAATACTGTGGTACAGTTTGAAGCTGCCCCGGAATGCCGTGTAGATAGTTATAAATGTAAAGCTTCGCTAGGTAATTTAATATTGACAACCGTTAAAAAGCACATTGATGTGGAACTGCACAAAAATAAATATGTAAATGTGGTAAATTGTACATTAAAAGAACATTAATAAAACATTTTATGTAACAGGCCATCACCGGCTGATGAACCGGTTATGTTTTACAGAAAACTAGAAGTTGATTTTGCGTCCAAGTGGGGAAATTCACAGAAATCACTGAACATGGTAACCCTGGACCTAGATCAGCCATGATCACAATGAATGGCGGTGCTGGCTCGAAGGGCCGAATGGTCTCCTCCTGCACATATTTTCTATGTTTCTATGTATGTTACAGTATGGTAATGGTGGCATCAAAGGCACACAAGACTGATAAGAAAGAAAAATGACTAAAAAGTGGATAGGAAGAGGAAACTTGTGCTGACATACAGTGCCCTCCATAAGGTTTGGGACAAATACCCATCATTTATTTATTTGCCTATGTAATCCACATTTTAAGATTCAAAATAGAAAAAAAATCACATGTGGTTAAAGTGCACATTGTGAGATTTTAATAAAGGCCATTTTTATACATCTTAGACAATAGACAATATGTGCAGGTGTACAGGGCTGCCAACTCTCACGCTTTGAGAGTGAGACTCACTCATTTCGAGAAATTCTCACGCCCTCACGCTGATCAGAAATTTCTCACGCTCTGTGGTGAGAAATTCTGTGATCAACGAAAATTTCAAAACTCAGAAAAACTGCATGGTCCGCGGGTGTTGGAGAGCCGGGGCTGAGGGAGGGATGGAAGCAGAACCAGCGGCGGGAACAGATGCCGACGGAAAGCTGGGGCTGGCGATTGTTTACGGGGCTGCCAAGTGTTTGCGGGGCCTGAGAGTCGCTTGCTGCATCTCCGGCCATGGAGCAGCTTCAGTGGAAAATCAGGGTCCCGTGGCCGTCCGAAGCGTTGCGCAGCTGTCGTGAGAGTCTCTGCGCCGAAGGGTCAGAGACTCTCCAAGGGAGGCGGAGAGAGAGAGGGGAAGGAGACAGGGGGGTGGGAGAGAGGGGAGGGAGAGAGAGGTAGGGAAGAGAGATAGGGAGAGAGATAGGGAGAGAGAGAGGGGGGGAAGAGGAAGAGAGAGAGGGGAGAGGGAAGAAAGAGTGAAGAGGGAAAGAGGGGAAGAGGGAGAGAGAGGGAAAGAGAGAGAGAAAGAGGGGGGGCAAAGAGAAAGAGGAGATGGAGAGAGGAGAAAGAGAGGGGAGAGAGCAAGGGGGAGAGTGAGGTGGGAGGGAGAGGGGAGAGAGTGGGGAGAGAGTGTGTGGACAGAGAGCAAGAGGGAGAGAGAGAGAGGGGGGGGGGAAGGGGAGGTGGAGGAGACCCCTGGTTCTGGACTCGCCCAACATCGGGAACATGTTTCCTGCCTCTAGCGTGTCCAAGCCCTTAACAAATGGTAACAGAATACTGAGTGAGTATAATCTTATAGATGAGAAAATGTGTTCAACCAATTGATGACTTCTTTGACAAAGTGACTAGCATGTTAGAAAGCAAGGAAGCCAATGAATATAGCAAATTTTGTTATCCATAATTTGGTCTGTGAAGTGCCCCATAAAGGATTACTGCATTAGATAAGCACCTGTGGGCTTGAACGTAATAGGTTAAGTCCAGGGGGTCAGATATGGGGCTTTATGTGTGGGCCAGATATATTGTCGGTGCAGAGGGGCTAGGAGCAAGACCAAGTTTGCATCCAGAGTCAAGGTCTGGAATAGTACTAGATGTGCAGTCAAAGCTGGGACCAGGGGTGTGTTCAGCACTGGGAACCTAAGCACGTAAGCAGCTATGATCAGGGTAGAACAGGGTAAGGCTGGACTCTGGGACAGGAATGAGAGAAGGTATGCAACTGGAGTCATGGTCAGGAGTAGTACCAGGTGTGCAGTGAAACCCAGGTTGGTCAGCATGGGCCAAGTGTTTGATTATTAAGCTGATATCCATACATGAATACACTAATATGGACCATATGAATACAGTATGCACCATATTGCAGAATTTCAAGATGAAAAATGCAAAAGTTCCGTACCAATGGGAGGGGTGGCACCCTCCTCCCACAGCCTCACCCCCCCTCCCCCCCCCCCCCCCCCCCCCCCCCCAGTCGCTCCGCTCCCTCGGGCTTGGTCTCTCGCAAGTTCTCACTCCCAACTCTCACTCAATGTTGGCAGCCCTGAGGTGTAGGCCCTTCAAGCCAGCACCGCCATTAAATATGATTATGGCTGATCATCCACAATCAGTACCCCATTCCTGCCTTCTCCCCATATCCGCCGACTCCGCTATCTTCAAGAGCCCTATCTCGCTCTCTCTTGAAAGTATCTAGAGAACCGGCCTCCACCGCTCTCTGAGGCAGCGAATTCCACAGACTCACAACTCTCTGTGTGAAAAAGTGTTTCCTCATCTCCGTTCTAAATGGCTTACCCCTTATTCTTAAACTGTGGCCCCTGGTTCTGACCTCCACCAACATCTTTTTTTTTTTTTGTTGAATATTTTTTATTAGAAGTGTAAGTACAGGTATAAGTACAAGTATAAGTACATATAAAAACAACGTTCTTGATAAAGAGATAGGTAATAATTACCATGTTTTCTTATATATACTTCTAAACATTTTATTGTAGTTTTTTTAATATAGTGAAAAGTAGGAAAGTGTGAAAAATGATTAACATAAAGATAGTTATAAAATAACCAAAAGAAAAAAGTAAATAAAATGACAGTGGTATATTATACAAACAGTATTTATATAATAATATATCCGTGATCAATAATGTATTATTCTTCGTCTAATCCTTCGTTCAGGTCTCGATCAGGTCTACAAACCGAGTCATATTGATCCCTTAAGATATTCAAGGAATGGAGACCAAATCACATTAAATTGGTCTAACTTGCCTAAAAGGGCAAGTCTTATTCTTTCCAAGTGTAAAGTCTCCGCCATTCCTGAAATCCACAATTTGATTGTAGGGGGTATGGGGCCTTTCCAAAATTGTAAAATTAATTTTTTACCAATTATTAAACTATAATCTATGAAAGTTCTTTGTGCTGTCGTGAGTAATTGATCCCTTTCTAATATTCCCAATATTATTAATTTTGGGTCTGGAACTAGATTCTTATTTACAACATTCGAGATTACCTTAAATATTTCCAACCAAAAATTCGTAATTTTTATACAAGTTGTAAAAGAATGTGTTAAATTAGCTTCTGGGTATTGGCATTTGTCACATATAGGAGATACATTAGAAAATATTCTATGTAATTTAGATTTTTAAAAATGCAATCTATGTAAACTCCACCAACATCTTGACCATGTGTCCTGCCTCTGCCGTGTCCAAACGCTAATAATCTTATATGTTTCAATAAGATCCCCTCCCATCCATCTAAATTCCAGAGTGTACAAGCCCAACCGTTCCATTCCCTCAGCATATGACAGTCCTGCCATCTCTGGAATTAACCTTGTGAACCTAGGCTGCACTCCCTCAATAGCAAGAATGTCCTTCCTCAAATTTGGAGACCAAAACTGCAGACAATGCTCCAGGTATGGGTCTCACTAGGGACCTGTACAACTGCAGAAGGACCTCTTTGCTCCTATACTCAAATTTGGAGACCAAAACTGCACACAATGCTCCAGGTGTGGTCTCACTAGGGCCCTGTACAACTGCAGAAGGACCTCTTTGCTCCTATACTCAACTCTTCTTGTTATGAAGCCCAGCATGCCATTTGTTTTCTTCACTGCCTGCTGTACCTGCATGCTTAACCTGCATCTTGGTTTCACCATGTAGAAATTACAGCAGTGTTTATACATAGTCCCCTCAGGGCACCATAATGTTTGGGACACGGCAATGTCATGTAAATGAAAGTAGTCATGTTTCGTATTTTGTTGCATATCCTTTGCATGCAATGACTGCTTGAAGTCTGCGATTCATAGACATCACCAGTTGCTGGGTGGGGTGGGAGATTGCAACCTTCACATGGTTCACGTGTATCATCAATGAAGATAATTGAGCCAGTACCTTCAGCAGCCATACATGCCCAGGCCATAACACCCCCACCACTGTGTTTCACAGAAGAGGTGGTGTGCTTTGGATCTTGGGCAGTTCCTTCTCTCCTCCATACTTTGTTCTTGCCATCACTCTGATATAAGTTAATCTTCATCTCATCTGTCCACAAAACCTTTTTCAGAACTGTGGTTGCTCTTTTAACTACTTCTTGGCAAACTGTAACCTGGCCATCCTATATTTACAGATAACCAGTGGTTTGCTCTGTATTTCTGTTCTTGAACTCTTCTGCGGACAGTGGTCATTGACAAATCTGCAATTCACTCCTGAAGAGTGTTTCCGATCTGTAAGACAGGTGTTTGGGGATTTTTCTTTATCATAGAGAGAATTCTTCTGTCATCATCTGTGGAGGTCGTTTTTGGCCTGCCAGTCCCTTTGCGATTAGTAAGCTCACCAGTGCTCTCTTTCTTCTTAATGATGTTCCAAACAGATGATTTTTGTAAGCACAAGGTTTGGCTGATGTCTCTAACAGTTTTATTCTTGTTTTTCAGTCTCATAATGGCTTCTTTGACTTTCATTGGCACAACTTTGGTCCTCATGTTGATAAACAGTAATAAAAGTTTCCAAATGCAATGGAAAGACTGCAGGAAAGACTAGGTGCTGAGAGCTCTCTAATACCTGCATAGAGGCATTTAAACACATCTGAGCAATTACAAAAGCCTGTGAAGCCATGTGTTCCAAACATGCCGGTGCCCTGAAATGGGGGGACTATGTATAAACAGTGCTGTAATTTCTACATGGTGAAACCAAAATGTACAAAAATACCCTTTTTTTCCACTTTAGTCTTTATTGCTTTTATGCATACACAAATAAAACACAAATATAACAACGATGCAATGAAACATACAACAGTGCAGCGGGGGGTTCAGTTTACAATTAAGGATGCAGTATACAGAACTATTTTCTTATTTAAACATTTTCCAATAACTTACATTATTGTCAATAAAATTATAGTGTTGATGCCTTTATTTCTATACCTAATCCATTTTTCCCATTTTCTATTAAACTCGTCTTCTTTCACTCTTAGAGAATATGTCATTTTCTCCATGACAAATATTTCCTGTACTATGTCTAACCATTGTCTAAGTCTGGGTGTGTCCGCTGCAAGCCAGTTTCTTGTAATGGCCTTTCTGCCAGCTGTGAGTAGGATTTTAACCAAGTAATGATCTTCCTTCAGCACCACTGTATTTATGTTACCCAGGTATAAAAATGGAACACTTCTTGGAGTCTATATATCCTAATACCCCCGTTAATTCTGAATTCACTCTGTCCCAAAATAGTTCTATTTTTGGGCAACTCCAGAAGATATGTGCATGATTTGCGTCTGTTTGGCCACATTGCCTCCAGCATGTTTTCTGCCTTAGAATTTGCTTGCTTTTTATGTTAGGCGTAATAAAGAAACAAATCAAATTTTTCCAATTAAATTCTCTCCATTTTTGTGAATTAGTGGATGTCTGTAGTGTTACACACATATGATGCCATTCTTCTTCTGAGATTGTGATGTTCAATTCCTTTTCCCACTTAAATTTTACATAAAATCTAGTTTTAGCTTGACATTCCATTAAACTATGATAAAGTTTAGAAATAATCCTTAATGTTTTTCGATGATACGCATTAATTATCACTTCTATCACTGGATTCTTTTCTTCTAGTAGCTCCCTTTTTACTTTTTTATTGTAATAATCTCTCAGTTGGAGGTATCTAAACAAGTCTTGGTTCAGAAGTGCAAATCTATCCTTCAAATCTTGAAAACTTCTTAGGGCTCCATTTTCAATAACAGTACAAAATGCAGTCATTCTTTTCTTCATCTACTCTTTAAATGTTGAGTCACATCCCTGGTTTAAATTCATTATCCAAAGCTATCCATCTTAAAACTTTTTGTCGTTTATTCAGTTTAAGTTGTCCGGTAAGAGTGAACCAGGTTTCTGAAGTAAATATCGTTATTGGATCGATTATACTCCTGATATGTCCAGGAAGCGCTTTTACTCCCAAAAGTGTTTGAATGTGGAAGTCAGGGATATATGTCTCAGTCTCAATCTCTTTCCACCTAGCTATATAGCTGTCCTTACACCAATTAATTAGTGGTCGAAGTTGGGCGGCATAGAAATCTATCCTAAAATTTGGAAGTGCCATTCCACCTTTGTCCTTTGGCAACTGGAGTGTAGTGTATCGAATTCTGGCCTTCTTTCCTCCCCAAATAAATCTAGATATTAATTTATCCCATTCCGTGAATTGTTTTAATGGTATCTCTATTGGCAGAGTGAAACAAGTACAATAGCCTTGGCAAAATATTCATTTTCACCACATTTATCCTACTAATAAAATCCATTGGGTAGGTGGACCATCTTTCTATATCCTTTCTTATGTTTTGGTTGATAACGATATAACCATATAACAATTACAGCACGGAAACAGGCCATCTCGGCCCTTCAAGTCCATGCCGAACTTTTTTCCCTTAGTCCCACCTGCCTGCACTCATACCGTAACCCTCCATACCCTTCTCATCCATATGCCTATCCAATTTATTTTTAAATGATACCAACGAACCTGCCGCCACCACTTCCACTGGAAGCTCATTCCACACCGCTACCACTCTCTGAGTAAAGAAGTTCCCCCTCATGTTACCCCTAAACCTCTGTCCCTTAATTCTAAAGTCATGTCCTCTTCTTTGAATCTTCCCTATTCTCATAGGGAAAAGCTTGTCCACATCAACTCTGTCTATCCCTCTCATCATTTTAAAGACCTCTATCAAGTCCCCCCTTAACTTTCTGCGCTCCAGAGAATAAAGACCTAACTTATTCAACCTATCTCTGTAACTTAGCTGTTGAAACCCAGGCAACATTCTAGTAAATCTCCTCTGTACCCTCTCTATTTTGTTGACATCCTTCCTATAATTGGGCGACCAAAATTGTACACCATACTCCAGATTTGGTCTCACCAATGCCTTGTACAATTTTAACATTACATCCCAGCTTCTATACTCAATGCTCTGATTTATAAAGGCCAGCATACCAAAAGCTTTCTTTACCACCCTATCTATATGAGATTCCACCTTCAAGGAACTATGCACGGTTATTCCCAGATCCCTCGGTTCAACTGTATTCTTCAATTCCCTACCGTTTACCATGTACGTCCTATTTTGATTTGTCCTGCCAAGGTGTAGCACCTCACATTTATCAGCATTAAACTCCATCTGCCATCTTTCAGCCCATTTTTCCAACTGGCCTAAATCACTCTGTAGACTTTGGAAATCCTCTTCATTATCCACAACACACCCTATCTTGGTATCATCTGCATACTTACTAATCCAATTTACCACCCCTTCATCCAGATCATTGATGTACATGACAAACAACAAAGGACCCAACACAGATCCCTGAGGCACCCCGCTAGTCACCTGCCTCCAGCCCGACAAACAGCCATCCACCATTACCCTCTGGCTTCCCCCATTCAGCCACTGTTGAATCCATCTTGCTATTCCTGCATTTATACCCAACAGTTGAACCTTCTTAACCAACCTTCCATGAGGAACCTTGTCAAAGGCCTTACTGAAGTCCATATAGACAACATCCACTGCTTTACCCTCGTCAATTTCCCTAGTAACCTCTTCAAAAAATTCAAGAAGATGTTGACTGTTCCTAATTAGACCCTCTTTATCCAGATACTTATATATATTATCTCTAAGTATCTTTTCCATTAATTTGCCCACCACTGAAGTCAAACTAACCGGTCTATAATTGCTAGGTTTACTTTTAGAACCCTTTTTAAACAATGGAACAACATGCGCAGTACGCCAATCTTCGGGGACTATTCCCGTTTCTATGTTTGATGTGATTATAATTGGCCCCATACAACATTGATATATTTTTTGTTGTATGTACCCCTAAGTATTTGATTGTATTTGAATCCCATTTAATATCATACTTTCGTTTAATTTCTTCTGGAGGAGCACAATTAATTAGGAGGGTTTGAGTTTTTGAAATATTCACTTTATATCCTGCATAAAAATTAAAATTCTCTATGATCCCCATCATCCTTGGAAATTAGGTGTTTACTTCCGTGAGATACATCATTACATCATCTGCAAAAAGGCCAATTTTATGTTCTCTGTCTCTTATAGTTACTCCCCTCAGTTCCCTATCTTGACGAATCGCTTGAGCCAATGGTTCAATATATATAGCAAACAAGGTAGGGCTATGACAACATCCCTGTCTCGTTCCTCTTCCTAACACAAAACTCTCAGTTGAGGACCCATTCACCTTTACTCTTGCAGTAGGTTGCTGGTAAATTGCTATAATAACTTGAATCGAATCTTAGGTAAAGCCAAATCTTTCTAGTGCTTGATATAAAAATTCCCAATTAACCCGATCGAAAGCCTTTTCCGCATCTAGGCTTATCAGGACAGCGCGCATACTTTCCTTTTGAATCTTGTGTATTATATGTTGGGTTCTTATAATACTATCCTGTGTTTGTCTGCCTATTATAAAACCAGTCTGGTCTTCATCTATTAAATCTGGCATGAACTTTTCAAATCGTTTGGAGATAATTGAAGAATATAATTTATAGTCCACATTTAGAATTGATATCGGTCTGTAGTTGGTACAATTTTCCTTGTCTTTGTTCTCTTTGGGGATTAATATTATAATTGCCTCTTTCCATGACGGGGGTGTTTTGCCTTTTTTTGCCTTATTTGATAATCCAGTTAAAGGTTCTCAGAAGAAGTGGGTTCAACTCATTTTGAAATATTTTATACCATTCTATAGGGACTGCCTGGGGCCTTGTTTGTTTTCATTCTACCAATTGTCTTCTCTATCTCCTCCAGTAATATTTCTGCTGTGATTATTTTATTTTGTGTCACTCCAATACAAGGCAGATCTATTGTACTTAAAAAAGTCCTCATTGATTCCCCATCTACTGTAGAGGTTTATGTATATAATTCTTTATAATATTCCTGGAAGATATATTCTATTTCTTTTGGATCACTCTTCAAATTCTGTGTGCAGGGGTCCTAAAATTTGTGTATGGTGTTGTCAGCCTGTTGTTTGCGAAGTCTTCGGGCAAGTATTTTAGTGGATTTAGGGCCTAGCCCATAATGTTTTACGAATCTTGCTTTTTTCTCCACTTCTTGACCCAATATTCCATCCATTTGTCTTTTCCTATTTGCTTATAAGTTCTCTGGTCCTTATTATTTTTGTACTTCTGTTCTAAATCCTTCAGGTCTGATGTCAACTTATTATATGTTTTCATTCTGGCCTTTTCTTTTTTAATGTGATGCCCTAGCTATTAACCTACCTTGTATTACAGCCTTCTATGAGTCCCATAGTATGGATGGGTCCGCCTCCCCATTGTCATTCTCCTCTAGATACGTTTTGATTTCCAATTCAATATCGTTAACAGTTGTTTTATCATTCAGTATTCCAACATTTAATCGCCACACTGTGTTTTTCCTTCTACTGTCCATTTGAATTGTTAAGTATATGGCATTATGGTCTGATACATCTGCCACACCAATTCTGCAAATCGTTACCCTATAACAGTCTTCTGTCTGCATTAAGAAATAGTCTACTCTGGAGTAAACTGTGCGCGGTATTGAGTAATGTGTATAGTCTCTTTCTAGAGGGTGAAAATTCCTCCAGACATCAAGAAAACCAAATTCTTCACAGGTAGTGTTTAGTAGTTTTGTTAACTGGCTCTTATTCTTCATTTTACTTGTTGTATCAAGCCTATGATTCAGTACAACATTCAGATCCCCCCCCCCCACATATACAAATTCCTTCTGCTTCCATTGCAATAATATCAAATAGGGATTTGAAAAAAATGTTTATCACTCTCTGGGGGAGCATAGATATTCACCAGTGTCAGGATATTATTATCAACTTTGCCCTTTACTATGATATACCTCCCTTCTTTGTCTTTTATTTCTTTAAAAAAATTGAATTTAAGTGAGTTTGATATCAAGATTGCCACTCCTCTTTTATGACTACAAATATGTGAGCTATAATATGTGTTTTTATATCCAAATCTTTTCAGCTTCTCATGCTCTTGTCGTGATAAATGGGTTTCTTGTAAGGAAATAATATGCATCTTCACTTTTTTTCAATTAAGTCATGACTAAAAATCTAATAAAATCTAACAATGTGCACTTTAACCACATGTGATTTTTTTCTATTACAGATCTCAAATTGTGGAGTACAGAGGAAAATAAATAAATGATGGGTCTTTGTCCCAAACATTATGGAGGGCACTGTACATAGGAGTGAACACATGTATGTATGGTATCCATACATCAGGTGTTCATAATACAGGAACGCACTATATTACAATCCAACAATTTCATAATGTTTGATTTGTGCAAAATATGCTTAGAGGAAAAGATTAATATATCAGCAGTTCAAAACCTGGATGAGGAGTGAGGCACAGTGACCAATGCAAGTACCTGCAGAATTGCACAACACCAGAAGATGTAACTTCCTAAATTCCTAACACATTACTCCTTCATTCCTCAATCATCTTCAAGCCAAATTGTTAATGGTCTCGCTGACCTCAAAGCAATGAAATGTATTTGAAAATTACCAGCTCCCTGGCCAATGATATCCAGCATGTTTAAACTTGAAACAGCTATATCTTTTGTGCTGTGTATAAATCAGATTATCTCAAAAAACTTGCAAGCTATGAAAGCAACCACAACCAAAAAATGCCAAGTAACTTCTCAAGTGTAATTTAGGAAGTAACCCTAATTATAAATTCACCAATCACCAGACCACCCTCCATTAAATATGTCTCATCAATTTGAAAACTAAATTTAAAAAATTCCATGCCTCAAAGTTCAATGAAAATCTACTAATTAGCAAAATATTATAAGTACTTTTTAAATCGCACAAATATGATATTTTAGTTTGAGTCATTGAAACTTAGGACGAAGCCCAAAAAAATTGACATACATGTCAAAACTTTTACGAGGAAAACTTTATAACAATTAAGCAATCTAATTTTAATGTGCCAAACTACTACATACAAGGAAATCTAATGCTCCCAATTTTTTAATCAAGATATGTATATAAGAGTTCAAAAACATTTTGACTGACAAAAATCAGGAAAACCTGGCATGTTGCAGTGCCAGATGCATAATCCCTACCAAAAATATACAACCTATTTCACTTATCCACTTTAATCTCTTACTGATAAACTGGCTCCCATTGAATGACAGTTTAACAGGCCCTCATGCAGACTTGAAAGAAAATGCAAATAGATCATGTATCTAGTATCCTGAAGAAAGTCTACTGTTTACATAAAGTCATCACAGCCTGATATAGTGTTGGCTCCACTATAGTTTACAAAAGGAGATTTTTTTTTAGTTATCTGATTTTAAAGTGTAATATTATTCTATATCTTTCATATCAAATGTTTTTTTTAATAAAATGGTATACATAAATAATATTAAAGGTTTAAATTATGCAAATTCAGCCTCTTAAATTGGAGTAATGTTGGAAAAATTATTTAACTGAAAACAACAATGTATAGTTCTAGTTTCATTTCCATGTAGAAGGAGTTCATTTAAGAAACAATCAATGCAGTTCTGCGTTTAAAACTACGTCAGATTGTACCAAGGAATCATCAATTTTATTGAAGATAATTCAAGCAGACTTAAAATCAACATTTTAAAATCGAATGTCATTATCCATTTATTATCCATCCAAAATTTTAGGCCATAAATACCCACACAGTAATTTGATTGTAATGCTAGGGTTTCAATAAATATCTAAAGGGAAAATTATTAAATTATAGAACACATATTACAATATTGTAGTAGGCCCCCCTCGGTCATGACTGACCATGGGTGATGCATCCTTGTCGGATGCAAGCCTGGGCGATGTCATATGGAGGACAGGCTGTTGCCCATGCAGCACACCTCCGCGCTCCACGTTACAGTTTGGCATCAGTGCCGTCGCAGGAGCTGCCAGAGCGCGGTTATAGACAACGACGAACTGCCTTAGGGGCTCCGACTCCGGATTTTCTTGAGGTTTAATCCTGGAGCCTTTTCCATGACTGGATATGGCCACAAGGCAGTGGAGGTTTTAAATCAGAGTCTTCCCTCTCCTAGATGGGCTGCCTTCCCAGGCTGACGAGCCCCATTTGCCCGGGACTCGTGGGGGCGGGAGCGTCTATCTTCCCATGCAGGTCTATAGCATCTGCCCACTGCAATATTGTAAAAGGCTCATTTATTGGAGTAGGCAACTTGCCTCATAATTACAACTCGTGTATCCATCCAGGCCTGCCACCTAAACTCATAATTTGCTATCTCCATTTCCCACAATTACCCAGTAAAGATTATCAAGACCAAACATCCCAAACCCAATCAAGAACAACCAGTGTTGAGAATAACTTTATTAGATCGCTGATCACCCTGTACACTATCACTATATTACACACGAGGAACAATTTACCGAAGCCAATTAACAAACAAACCTGTATGCCTTTGGAGTGTGGGAGGAACCAAAGCACCCGTAGAAAACCCACACGGTCACAAGGAGAATGTACAAACTCCACACACAGCGCCAATAGTCAGCATTGAACACGGGTCTCTGGTACTGTAAGGCAGCAAATCTACTATGCCAACCCACTAAATTACTGGAAATGTAAAATTAAAAAATCACCTTAAATAAACTAGAAAGCTGTAGATTGCATGTCAGCACTGCCCAGGCAACCACACGTTCACAGTGGAAGTGCATCCGACCCCCCAACTTGTCCCTGAACTCTTCAGCATATCCAAGAGTGTTCCATAATGTACTGTGCAAAGACCAGGACTCACCTTTCCTTTCCCCTATTTTATCCCAAGTCATAGTTATCGCATCAACATATGAATCCATTCATTTGAAAGGGATTGCCTTATTTCATTGACAAGGTATGTGGTTTTCTGTATTTTATTTTAATTAACATTATTAATTAGACCGATTTACACAAATTATTATCAACTGTTATTATTCAACACCTTTGATTAACAGAGACATTTAGAAATAGTAGAAAAGGCCTTCTGATAGTGCAAGCAGGACATGGGGAACTGCGCCAGCAAAAGGGACGAGTGACTGCAAGCATCTTGCAAGAGGCAAATGTGCAGCATAAGTTGGATCGCGCAAGATCCAGCCCACTACCCTAAATACATCATAATGTAGCTTATCTCCTTCCTCCTCCAATCTGTCGGCAAGTTGAGGACATGTACATTTGGACAAACACGTGCCAAAGTCCCAAATAGGTTTTTATTTATTAACAATAAGCCTTTATGTTTAACACCTTCTTAATACTAATAAAAACAAGCAGCTAAGGGATATTAGAAAAATAAACTCACCAAGATGAAGCAATTAAATTCAAGTGTTGGCAGTTCATCATGCAACTGACAGCATTTAGCGGTAACATTTGGCTTATTAATGCAATGTTAGTTTCAGAAATTCAAGAATGAAAACCAAATAATTTTCATTCTTCTCAGAAAATACTGCCTTCACCAAAACAGAAAAATAGTTTCTAAGGCAAAATCCCAAACAATCAGCTATTTAGTAAGGATATAATCTTAGAAACAATATTTCCAATCTAATGATGGCTCTTGCAAATGCATTACAAATTTTAAAATTCATATTATTTGCACATTTCATTGATCTATGCACTCTCTCTTACTGGAACAAATATTAGAGAATTACCAGTTGGTTCAACAGCGCCGTCCTCTGCAGATTCTGTTGTAGAAACCACACTAACAGCATCTGTAGTAGCAGGAGCAACAGTTTCACTTCCAACAGCAATCTGAGATTTTTTTGGAGCTACCACAACGCTCCTAACAAAAAAAAGAGATTAAGAACTGATGAATTAGAAATAATTTGACTTACAACTTAACATTTGCAGATTTTTGAACACAGAAAAACATCCAAATAAATTCACACAAGTACAATAAAGTTGCTTAAATTATATACAATTTATATCTGAAGTTCTGAAATGTTTTACACAGAACCCTGAAAGCATTAAAATATCAATTTGCCAGTTTTCTTCATGCCTGCTCTGCATACAAAAAATACAGTGTTCAAGCAGAGTGCAAACATACTATTCAAACATGACCTCCTGTTTAATTGCTTTAATGTGCATGTTGAAACCATGTATGTATAACATTGATAATCTGTGAAATTATTTTTCACATGTAAATGAAAATTCGTGTATATTGGTCTCCAACATCAAATGTAATTCACAACTGAAGGCAAAAGATAAATAATTTGCTTCACAACATTTGACCAGTTACTTTGTGGTGTGCTATAACCATACACAAAATAGCTTTCACGTTCACTTATGCGGTGGGGTTTGTTTTCATGTTAACCTCAAAGACTTCATTAAATTTCAAATATCAATAATTGAAATACAATTAATGCAATGTTCTAGACGTAGAGGTCAATCGGCGATAATTCTGAAGACTACAAACTCTGAAATCATGGCTAATCATTAGAGATCCAAATGCTTTTTTCCAATATGTTCAGATTCCACCATTTCTTGAGAGAACAGCTATTAAGAGGATCTAATTATAGAACATAGAACAGTACAGCAAAGGAACAGTCTTTTGGCCCACAATGTCTGTGCTGAACATGATGTCAGCATAAACTAATCTCCTCAGCCTGCACGTGATCCATATCCCTGCAATCCCTGTGTATTTTTATGCCTATCTAAATGTCACTATCGTATCGGTATTGTGTTCTAGATACCCACCACTCCATGTACAAAAAAAAAAAATCCTGCACATCTCGTTTAAATTTTGTTTCTCTCACTTTAAAGCTATGCCCTCTAGTCTCCTCAGAAAAAGATCTGCATTGGTAAATCTCAAATGAATATTTCACTATAATTTGACACAGCATTTTCGGAAAACAAAACGGCACGCCAGAAAGTCATCCTATGATAATTCATTTCTAAAAAATGTCAGGTGTTTCAAGATAATAAAGATCACTGACTACCTGGGATTTTATATTATCCCAAATAAACAACTAGAACTATCCAATCACTCTAGCCTTGCAATTACATTCAGGATAGAAAAGGGTACCAATGTTTGGCCTACAGAATAATATACGTTAAAATGCACAATTATCTATTTTCAGAGGTTCACTTCAATAGTTTGTTTCATTGTATTTAAGTTAATAAATGGAATATAATGTATTTGCATGCTTTGAAACTGGGTGCAATCCTCCCAATATTTGGTGGTAAAACTTCAACGCTGATTGTTGCAGAATCAGAGAACAACATTGGGTAGGTCATGAGAGCTAGTGGCAGGGCAGAGCTGCACATTGACTGATGCCAAGTTGGTAGATATCGTGCTGAGGATGGGACAATGACAAAAGATTCACAGATACTTTAAATCTGCTGAATGCAAATTCATCCTTAAAATACCATGATTTGTTTGCTGGTACCAATGTGGGGGAATAAAAAAATAGCACATTTAAGAGGAAAGACCCTGCCACTGTGTTCTAGGTTTTTAAACAATTTTGAAGAAAATCAAGGCCAACGTTTTAAACCAAGTTTACTAAAACACAGAAATCCAGCTACCAACACAAATACTCGTTCGACTCACATATGCTCATTGTTAATCAACCATTATATGCAAGTCTAGACTGTATTTGAATCAGTTGATGTATGCAGTTTCAACTTCCACAAATAAAATTGAATAATCTCACTGTAATATTCATTCCAGCAGACTTGAGTGCAGGCTTGAAAATATACCCTGAAAGTTAACAACTAGCTAAATCGTCCAGACAACGTTTTTGGGCAATTTATGAAATTATCAAGTTAAGGCTGATGCTTATTAAAATGTCATAATATCCTGCTTTACTTAACCATAATTTGTTTTGGTTGTCTTTCACAAAATAAAATTGTAAGACCATATTATAAAATTTCTAACAACAGCTGGAGAGATATTGAGAAATTTATCAGCAATACTCCAAACTTTAAATGCACGACAACAAACATCTAATCTTTCAGAAGCCATTTTTACTCTTTAAAGTTGCCATTTTCATATTTGAGGGATTTGGAACCATTAGTATTCCATGTAATGATATTAACCTTCCTTAATTTTTCACAAACTGCGTAAAATGTTTTTTAACAATCATCAGGAAAATAATGCATAAACTGACATGCTCCTGGCAAGCATTCGAAATTCAAAATTACACATAGTTGGTTAGCTGTACACAATAAGCATCGACTTTGGGGAATGAGAGGGGAAGAGGAATCATGAGCCTTTCTAACTGCATAATTTCCAGAAACACTCTCAACCAAAAGACGAGTTACACAATGTACTTCAAAAACAAGGCATTTCCAGTGAGAATCTTATCAGTTATAGATAAGATGAAACACTGTAATCTAAGGCAATGTAGACAAATTTTGAGCTCTTAAGATTTCAGTTTATATACTCCAGTAGCTATCATAGTTGTGTCAAAAAAGGTGCAACAAAAAATATTTAACAATTTCTGAATTAATTTGAAATAAATATACACCATTAATAAAGCCTCATTAGCTGCAAAGCCTTTAAAATGAAATAATTTTCCACCCATCTCTTCTGAGAATATTTTTATTCCAAAATGATTATAACTGTCTCTCCTTAAATCATCATCTGCCCAGCCTCCCTTCAGTTAGACTCCTGGTCTGGCATAATGACAAATGGGGTAGACAGTCTATCATGATTGTCTCTATACCACATGCTGCATAGAAAATGCAGGAAACAGGTTGTTTCATTGCTTTTTATAAAAATAGGTCTCATAAAAAGGAAAATAAAAAAATGGTCAGACATATTACTACCTAATTGAAATACAATATTACAAGGGCAAACAATGGACAAATCCTACCAAAAGCATCTTTAATCCAGGTACTTAACTTCCTGAAATACATGCCATAATCCTTGCTCTTTTCCAAATGTCTTAAATGATTACTTGCCTGCGAGCAACAATATGTATATTATTGCACAATAGTAAAAATATGTGAACGGTTAGGAATTTATCTACTTGCTAATTTATTAGTAGTACTGGGGAGCTGAATCAGACCAATCTAGTGAAATCAATGAACAACTTCTAGTGAAATTTTACGTTTAAGTGTTACACTGATTGAAGGAATAATTTTCTGTTAGCATTGTTGTAGGTTTAGAGGTAACCCTAATCTACAAAACCAATCATAATACAGAATGTAGTACAATCCACTGACGTGTGATTTAGGTTTATGCATCTGGGCTACTCAAGAAGATGGATAAAACTGAGAACAAGTACAACTTTGATTCAAAAACAAGAGAAGATACAAGTCTCCATCAAGATAACTACACATTCCCAGAACCTAATCACCAATGATGTGAATCTCCACATCAGATAACAAAGTTTTGATACTGAATTGAACCAAGATGCACCTTCTTTAAAAGAAAATAGGACACTCAGCAGACAGCACTCACTAAGCTGTTACTGTATGTTTTCCAGCTATGGCTGGCAGTAGAGGTTGATAATCCTTAAGATATGAGGAGAGTTCAGATTTCTGACATTGCATTCCTTAGATAAATATAGGATCAGAGAGATGTCTTGAAATTCCCATAGATACTACACTGCCTGGCTACTGAAAGAAGTCTGCATTTAACTAGGTGTCTTTTCCAGAGAGATATTAACTTGCTGACTTGCCAAATAATAATGCTGGTCTGACATAATGAATTAAATTTAAACCAGATTCAAAACCTTCCATTCACATTACCAATACATGAACATAGAAAATGGCTTGAAATTTACATTACGCGTTAAAATACCCTACCATCAGTTCGCAATTTCTTCATTTATCCTTTAAAATGTTAAGATTTTAAACTATCTAAATAATTGCCAAGGTACATGGATAACATTTTCCAACAGTAGTTGATCACCATCATAATACATTGTTTAAAAAGATCCTTCAGTCCTGTAATGACAGAGATTAACATTTCCCTGATTCATGTACACTATCATATTGTGTCAAATTTGCACAAAATCTTCTCAAGTAAAGAATATATATCTATTCTTTACCTTCCCTGTTCGCTTTATACCAACTACTGGTTTTAGAGAAGCAGGGACAATTCATTTGCTTCAATTAATCTATTGTTTTCCTCTACCAACACCCATCTACTGATTCAAGCTGGGGAGTGCTTCCAAGAAAAGCACAAACGTTCCAATAATCATCCCTCATTGTTCATTTTTGATCTTTGATAATAAGTCGTTGCAAGCTATTGCGCTGCAAAGGAATTTTGCGTGATTGTCATCAGGAACTTGAACTATTTTGAGGTATCAAAAGTAAAATAGCACAGGTGGGTGAGAATACAAGGTAAAATTATGAAAATTATCCAAACAAAATCCTTCCTCTTTTTTCCACAGATGTTGGCTGACCCACCGCTACCAGATATTCCCAGTTTATTTTAATCATTCATCATACACAATACTTTGGCATTCATTATTTTAGATGTACATCTCTTAGTATGACACTAACATAACATAGCCACCAAGACGAAAGGGAGAGAGAGAAGAGGGGAGAGAGAGGAGAGAGGGGGAGAGAGAGAGAGAGGGGGGGGAGAGAGAGAGAGAGAGAGAAAGGGGGGGAGAGAGAGGGAGAGGGAGGGAGGGAGAGAGAGGGGGGGAGAGGGGGAGAGTGGGAGAGGGGGAGAGTTTTTGCCCTCAAAAACTGTTTTGATTCATATCTGCCAGTGATATTTCATGTTCCCTCTTTGCCTTCCTAATTTCCCTTTTCATTTTCCATTCTCTGAAGGTCTTGCCATGTTTTCTATTCTCAATACGAATCATATGCTTCCATTTTTCTTCTTTCTCCAACCATGGACATTCACTGAGGTCCAGGATTTCCTGAAAATGCTGTCATTACCCATTGCCCTCATGGTTACATGATGGTCTTGAAATCTCATCATTTTATAGAACATAGAAAACAGGTGCATGAGTAGGCCATTTGGCCCTTCGAGCCAGGCTGATTCATGGCTGATCATCCAGAATTAATACCCTGTTCCTGCTTTCTCCCCATATCCCTTGATTCTGTTAGCCCTACAAGCTATATCCAACTCTCTCTTGAATACACCCAGTGAATTGGCCTCCACTGCCTTCTGTGGCAGAGAATTCCACAGATGCACAACTCTCTAGGTGAAAAGTTTTTTCCTCTAAATGGCCTACCCCTTATTCTTAAACCGTGACCCCCTGGTTCTGGACCCCCAACATGGGGAACATTTTTCCTTTATCTAGCCTGACCAATCCCTTAATAATTTGACATGATTCTATAAGATCCCCTCATCCTTCTAAATTCCAGTGAATGTATGCCTCATTCTAAATTCCAGTGAATATAAGCCATTTGAAAGGCTCATACCTGTTGGATGGAAACCTAACAAGTAGCTGCCCACAGTCTACTTTTGCCAAATCCTGTCTTATGATATTTAAATTGCTCTGCCCCAAATTCTGGACTTTATTTCTGGACCATCATTATTCCTTTCTGCCTTGAAACAGGCAAAGTTTTAAAGACGGAACTGCAGATGCTGGAGAATCGAGGGTTACACATAAGCTGGAGAAACTCAGCGGGTGCAGCAGCATCTAAGGAGCGAAGGAGATAGGCTACGTTTCGGGTCGAGACCCTTCTTCAGACTGGTCAGGGATCAGGGAAACAAGAGATATAGACAGTGATGTGGAGAGATAAAGAACAATGAATGAAAGATATGCAAAAAAGTATTGATGATAAAGGAAACAGGCCATTGTAAGCTGTTTGTGGTGTGAAAATGAGAAGCTAGTGCGACTGGGGTGGGTGGGGGGGGGGGGGGGGGGGGGAGATGGAAAAGGAATGTCAGGGCCCGAGGGCTGAGAGAGAGGTGGGGAGTCTGGGTTAACAGAATTGAGAAAGTTCAATCTTTAAGCCCAGAGGATGCAGACTCCCCAAGCGGAATATGAGGTGCTGTTCCTCCAACTTGCGGTGTTGCTCACTCTGGCCGTGGAGGAGGCCCAGGACCGAGAGGTCGGATACGGAATGGGAAGGGGAGTTGAAGTGCTGAGCCACCGGGAGGTCGGGTTGGTTATTGCGGACCGAGCGGAGGTGTTCGGCGAAACGATCGCCCAGCCTCCGCTTGGTCTCACCGATGTAGATCAGCTGGCATCTGGAGCAACGGATGCAGTAGATGAGGTTGGAGGAGGTGCAGGTGAACCTCTGTCGGACTTGGAATGACTGCTTGGGTCCCTGAAAGGAGTGGATGGGGGAGGTGAAGGGACAAGTGTAGCATCTCTTGCAGTTGCAAGGGAAAGTGCCCGGGGAAGGAGTGGAGCGGGAGGGAAGGGAAGAATTGACAGGCAAAGTTGTGTTCATCGTTTTCAAAGTACTGTCACGTTGCTGCTAAATTCCCTTAGAGCAAGTCCAGTGCTGCCCTTTATCAAGTCTATTTATTTACATACTGGCTCAAAAAACTCTCTTGGATATATTGTAAAAATGTCACGCCCTCAAATGGATACCACAAAAAAAGTCCCAGCTAATAATGGAAAATCATGAATCCCCCACTGCCCACTATTACTTATTCCCCTGCCATCCACTTGCACGTAAGTTTTTTTTGTCTACAATAATCAGTTAACCTGGCACCAACCAACATGTTGTTGGAATGTGGGAGAAACCTGAGGAAAATGCAGAGTCACAGGTAAAACAAGCAGACAGAAAGCTACTTATTTGAACCTGGGTCGCAGGAACACCAAGGGAGCAGTGCCTGCTGTGTCACAAAGTTGTCAACGGTGAAAGGCTGACTCAATTTTTGCTCACTACAGATGCTGCTGATCACTTGAATATTTCCAGCAGTTTTATTTTTATTTCAATTTCCAGCACCTTCAGTTCTCTTGCTTTTCAAGCTTTGGATATGGGGAATGTGGATTTAGATGGATAACTATTTTAGAGGGTCTTTAAATCATTTTGCTAAGCGATATGTAAATAATGCTGGGAAGCTGGCGATAAATAGACCCTGGAAGGCACCCCTGAAGACGTCAGCCTGAGGCTTATTTGGTAATTGCACCTTGGACCTGTCTGCATAATACTAATGAGTTGCAGTTTCCAGATGAATCAATGCATCTTATTGATTAGGACCTTGGGAAACTTATCTGGCTCTGAATAGATTCCAGAAGCCGGGAACTGGAGGAAAACTCGGATACATAAGCCCAGATTGCAAGCAGTTTATCGTCTTGTTGTGGAATCATGAGAGCACAGCTGCTTTTGGCTGTAGTTTTATTTTAATAAAGCATTTTTGTAATTGTCATTTGATGTGACTGTGCAAGATGTTGAATGCTTGTTCCAAGCAAGTACAGTGTATGCTTGGAAATCATCCGCTTTCAATTTGACAGCCAACTAATTTTAGCAAGACATCTAACAAATTTATCTCAACCAGGAACTGGTGGTTTCCCTTACCTAATATTTCATCCAAGAATAGAAATGAAGAATATCAGTTCCCCCCCCCCCCCCCCCCCATAACAACATGACAGTCTCATTTAGTTCATGCTTGTTCCTGTATGTCTATTTGAGACTACATCTGTGCAATGGTATTTATTGTAAAGTTGGCAGTTTGCTTATCTTCAGGTCATAATAAGCAAAATGTTGGGTAATAGATCTTCAAGTGCTTGCACACATGCAATATTATGAAGACACAAGAGATTGCAGAGGCTTTAATTTCAAGGAAAAAAATAAACAGCTGGACGGGCGCTGCAGGGGAAGCAGCATTTGTTGGGGGAAAGTAGTTGGTGTTACAGGTCAAGACTGCATCAGGACTGAGGGCGGATAGGGACGATACCCAGCATAATGAGAAGAAGGGGTGGGGTGAGATATTGGCTGGTTGGTGATAGATGAACCCAAGCGGGAAGAAAGATGGTGGGCACATGGACCCAGGAGGAGGGGAGGGGAGACAGAGACTGGTGAATGATAGGTGGAACCGGATGGAGGGTAAAAGCTGAGATAGCTGCTGGAAGGTCATAAAGACACAAAGAATATCAAAGCAGGAATTTGATTACTATGGAATAATGGAAACCATGAATGGAAAGATGATGGAATCAGGTGGGGGAGGGATTCTAGTGGGTGAAATATGTGGGTAGTAGTTGGATGGAGGGGGAGCGATATAAGAATTGGTGATGGCGGGCTCGATGGTGTATGGGAGAGCTACAGACGGTAAGGGTTAGCATTGGGTTGTAGACTATCCAAGGAGAATATGAGGCGTTGTTCTCTGTTTTGCGTCACGCTAGGAGTGGGAATTGGCCGAAACAGATGGATTATGTAGGAATGGAACTGGAGTTGAGATGGCATGCAACCGATAGCTTGGAATTGCAGAGCACCTGTGCTCTGTCCATGCTGGCGCAGAGTAACTGCCCTGTAACCATAATGTTCATCCCGAGCTCCCGGTCGCATGCCATTTCAACTCACCTTCCCATTCCAGCACCAACCTGTCCATCCTTGGCTTTCTCTTTGGCCAGGGTGAGGCCCAATGCAAACTAGAGGAACAAAACCTCAACTTCTAACTGGGTAGTCTACGAACCAATTGTACAAAGACAATAGCTCTGTCCTCCTCCTATCAGATATTCCCATTGTTCTATTCATCTCTTGCCCTTCCTCACTGCAACTTAAAATAACTTGTTTCCCATCTTGTGTAGGAAGGAACTGCAGGTGCTTTTTTATATCGATGATAGACAAAAAATGCTGCAGCATCTCTGGAGAAAAGGAATGTGTAAGGTTTCGGATCGGAACCCTTCTTCAGTCCTAGGTTGTCAACCTTAAATGTTGATTATGTTACTTTCCACTGCCTTTCCTGCTGAAAATATTTCCAGCATTTTCTGTTTCAGATTTCTACCATATTCTGTTTCTAGTGCAGATTAACAGCAGCCATTTATTTATTTATTTATTTTCAGGTCATTAATTTCATGTCTTCCCTCTTCATTCCTAGTTAGTGGGGTCACATTTGTTGCCCTCCAACCTGTAAAAACCTTTTCAGAACTTTAGTGATAATCAGAGCATTACATTATCTCCCTGTCTATTTCACTCAAAACTGGGTGTAAATCCTTACTTTATTTCTGATTTTATGCTCATTAAATTCTCACATAGTATTCCTTCACTAATATTTATTTATTTTTTCCCCTACTTTGTACTGGGTGCAAATGGTCCTTCAGTAATTTTAGTAAGTTCCATGAAAGGTCATCCATGGAAAAAGTGCACATATTATTTGTTTAATTCTTCTGCTTGTCTTTTCCTGTTCACAGTCTGTGTTCATGTGCCTCACCGCTAACTAGCTAATACTCATACTCTGCTTTCCCTTCTTTTATGAATCGTTTGGTTATCTCTTGCATTCCATCCTTGGGCTTACTTCTTTTCTCTTAAACATTATGTGCCTTTTTCCCAAGATTTAAAATACTCATCTATAAATTTCTCATGATATTCATGGTTGTGCCAATTTCCTTCTTTGTGCCTTAAACTAATGTATAATAGTTGCTTTGATGCAACAATGGGGCAATTTGCCACAAACATGTTTGCTGGAAACCTGAAGTTAAAAAAATCCTGGAAATCTTATGTGAAACTACAGACAATCCTCAGCAGATAAGGTGAAAGAAATAAAAAGTTAATATTTCAGGTCAATGATCACCCATCAGTACTAGGAAAAGTAGAAAATAAGATGCCTATGTTGCAGAAGATGGATACTTCACAGAGTTAGCGAAAAAGGAAAACAACTCCTTTTACTGGCATGGAAAGAGTCATTATCAAAACAGATACGATAGAACTGAAAACATTGGGAGAATGTAATAAAATCCATGCAGGAGGCAGGGTGTGCGGGGCGTGGTCAAGATTGCTGTGAGATCGGTGGGTTTGAAATGGAAATTGAGCATTACCGCATCACGTGAAATTGAGATAGAAAAGTCACGAAAAGGAAGGGTAGTTGAAGATGGACGCTGGGAAGTTAGGAAATAGG
Organism: Raja brachyura; assembly: GCA_963514005.1. Next base: position 177,002,901 of record OY740781.1, read on the forward strand.
CACGAAATAAGGAATATTTCTTGATGCCATTGGTACTAATAGACTTCTGGTATTGGTCTGTATGTTGTAATATGAATCAACCAATGCCAGCGCTACCTCTAATGAATCATTGTTTTACTTTATTTAGTTTCAAATATTTCCCATCAGGTTAACTGCACTTTGTTAGTACATTTTAATCTCAATACATTTAGCATCAAGTTTGCCATTTTAGAAGTGTTATTGGCTATCATGTTATGAATAACAGAAAGAAAAATAACTAGGTTGTTTAGGAAAAGAGTAGGAAATGGCAAGTCCTCAGGTTGGAATATTTTCCACAACCTTCAGCGCAATTTATTTTCGTATTACAAGTGGAAGTGGAACTGGGAGTTAAAACAAAGAAAGGTTGTATCGCGAAACATAGACCAAACACTACACCCATGACCAATTAATTTTAAACACTGAATTATAACATTGGTCGGGTCGAGATAATTCTTCAGACTGATATGGGGGGGGGGGGGGGGAAGGAAGTGGTGGAGACAGTAGGCTGTGGGAGAACTGAGAAGGGAAGGGAAAGGAGGGAGAAAGCAAGGACTACCCGAAATTACAAATTAGTAGATTCACATACGATGAAAGGTATACCACGTAACTAAATATACTGACAAGCAGAATGCACAAATCAATTTTAAAAATTCAGTTTAATTAGCCTGGTGATTTTGCAGCATGGAAAAAGTAAATCACTTAATCACTAAATGCTTTCAGTGGAATGCCAGAGGAAACACAAGTTACTCCAGTAATAGGTTTTTTTAGGCCATTACCTTGCAGTCCTATTTTTCTTCAGCATTTGTTTCTCGAGCATATTTTCATTGAAGAAGATTAATAGTAATCTCCCATTACTGGAATGTAAATCATTGAGTAATTTGTGGCAATTCACATATGTTGTTAGCTCATCATAAATTGTCGCAGGCACGGTAGTCAGGGAAGGCAAAGGTTGCAACACACTATTAACCTCATTGGCCCTAATATCATCATTAATTTGCCTTCTAAAATTCATTAGTGGAGTATCTGGTGAATTAAGGCAAATTTATGAAGTTTCAGATATCATTTTTCAATAACATGTTTTAAACAACAATTATCTGCATGTATAATTGTAAAATACCATTTTTTTGTTTGAATTCCACACTGCACTATAAATTTTCTTTTGCATGTTCACTTTTATAAGTTACTGTTGCATTTCCCGATTACATTCCCGATCATACATTTTATAGACTATCGTGAAGATGTAAAGTACACCAATGAACATTGCAGGAACACTGATATAACAAAATGCTGCAGAAAACAACTCACCATTTTTTGCCAATTAACATCTGATTCCAACTCTACTGCTATTATATCTAGTTTCTGACTCAACTACCATCTAAAGTGCGTTGCCTTATTTATTCACACATAACTGAACAACTCTTCATTCTTTCCAAGATGAATTATTCCAAGTTCCCCATTTTCTTCATTTAAGACATCCATTTAAAATTGCCAAAGTTTACTGATAAACAAAGATACAAATATATGGATTTGTGGATATATGGATATATAGGTCACTCAGCCCCACAAGCCTTCTCCAACTGCCAATAAAAACATGACAGATCTAATTATAATTCCCTACTTCCACCTAACACTCAGGCCAAAGTCTAATTAATCTTAAGTTTAACGAAACATGAAAACTGGGTATGCTTAACAGTTTTAGCGTTCTGTTAGCAATATGAATTATTTTAAAATATTTGTTGTATGCTATATAGTATCCTGGCTGTCGTAACAAGAGATGATGAGAATTTAAATTTTAAACCTTCTATTACTTGAATAGCACCTTGTGCTGTTCCGATTCTCCAAATTCTAACTCTTCCCTAAATGCATGTACATGAAGCAGGTATGCGTACACTGAAACGGGTGAGCAAGTGTTCAAATGTGTTGGTGGGAACAAAGCAAAATGAAATGGTGATCCGAGCGATTTTGGTTAACAATTGCTTTTACAGGAGGTAAATAGCAGAGGCCTTTGTTAAAGTATTTTAATGCTCTAATTTCTACCTAATATAATCGATGTAGGTTTCTTGTTGCGAAATTCCTGCAGTTGACCCAATATGAAGAATATTGTTAAAACTTGAAATGCATTACACCATTAAAAGACAATAATCTAAACTACAACAATGTAACAACTTTGCCAAGTTAAGATTCCTGGAGATGTTTTGCTATTCATGAAAAATGAAACTTTAAAAAAAAACATACAAATTAAATGCAATTGAGGCATAGAAAATAGGTGCAGGAGTAAGCCATTCGGCCCTTCAAGCCTGCACCGCCATTCAATATGATCAATAGCCTTCAATTTGAAAGCAAATGAAAATCTTTGAAAGTGTGATAACCGTATTTACCTGTCAAAAGAGCGGAATTGTACAGATTGCTCTCCTGCTGCATCTCCCATAACTCCCAAAAAGGATGGGCCAATCAGCGCCATATCTACTTCAAGTGCATCGGTTGGTGTATTCACCAGACTTCTCAGGATTTCCTTCACATTGACATTTTTCCCTTGGGATCCAGATGATATAGAAGCTGTGATTTTATTTTCAGAATGACATCCGTTTTCTTCTATACTTTCTTGTGACTTTTTAACCTCTGAAGAGAGAGTTGACAGAAGTTCACTCATTGCATCTGGACCAGTGCTGACAATCTCAGGCTTACTAGCTCCTAAGTCGGCAATCGTACTTAAAACCTGTTCTTCTCCAATACCAGAATCTCTTCGAATTGGTGCATTTGATGCATCATTATTTGCCGTTGGAACAGCCAAACCTGATGAATCTTTTGTATCTGAAAATAAATAAAATTTCAAAGGTTAAATTTAAAATGGCTGATATTTACAATATGGTCTGGAATTTATCCAGGTACACTGACAGCCCCATTGATAGGCAGCGTAGAGAATAGTTAAATGATTAAATGTCTTTCCTGTGCAGTAATATTCACAGATGTGTATCAAGCCTTGGACAAACCAATTGCCAACTGTACAGGACCAAATTGAGGGTCAACTGTCATTGCCTGATGATATCACTGGTAATACATTGCAACTTTCACTGCGTAGAGGGAAATGTGCATTACTAGTCCCCCCCCAACACCAATATCAAAGCAGAAGAAAACAGCCACCAGTGAGTTTTCCCAGTAAGCTTAAAACTGTCTGTTTTAGAGCCGAGATAGGTTCACCCCCCCTCCCCCCCAAAACATATTTTTAGCCAAAATTATCAAACACATTATCTCCCATACAACCATTCCTAATTCCCATTACTCCAGTTCCCTCAATCAATTAAAGCCAAGTACTTCTGCATAATTCACCATAAATTGCTTCCCAAGCACCAAATATTCATTTATACATTAGAAAGAGAGTAACTATCGTTTTTTGCTACCAAATATGCCCTCTGGTTCCACTGGTAGATGGCATATTTGTCTTGTTGACAAATGGGACACTGGAAGCTCCAAGCATGCTACACAATGGGGCTCCAGCATTCCTTACCCATCCAAGTAAATTAAAGTCAATGTTTAATTCTCCTACCAAAATCTTTGTTCGTGCAAGGCAGAATTATATTTCAATTAATACTTGCATTCTTCTCAAAGCTACATACTCATAGCATGGAAACAGGCTCTTCGGCCTAGCTCATCCATGTCGACCTAGATGCACATCAAAGCTAGTACCACTTTCCCTCTGAATCGTTCCACTGATAACACCATTTTGATTGCAATCTTAAGAAATAATTTCATTTGGCTTTAGTTGAATTATGCATAGGATATTAGCCGCATACACTGAGCATGTTACTTTGATTAATTCAAGGACTGATCCCATCAGTTTTAGGACTAAGTAACATCTCAGTAGAATGGAGTTTGCATATAAAATATTCAGAATACAGATTTGTTAAGAATTTTCTTTCATTTAAAATCTTATTTAAATGTGTTCCGACAGTTTTACCTTCAAAATACAACGTTTTTTTGAATTCAGCAATAAATTAAAATATATCTGGATGAGTATGATATACTTATTAGAATAAAAGTTATTAAATGGAAAGGGTTCACTTGCACTTGTCCACAAGATATATTAGTTAGGGAAGGCCTAAAGTTGCAGCAATGTGAAAGGGGGGAAAGAGTTAACAAATATTTCCTATCTAACTTGACAAATTACTTGCAGTAACTGAAATGTGTCAGATAACCTAACTTTCACACTGATTCCAACTCACACTTAACAGGGGCCAGTGAAGCACTATGGGGTACTCCTAGCTGGTTCATGCCCGAATGAACTCATAACGTCATGAGTGATATGAGCATTCGGTCCATCATCTGCTCCGCCATTCAATCATGGTGATCTATCTCTCCCCATTCTTCTGCCTTCTCCCCATAAACCCTGACAACCATGCTAAACAAGAATCTATCTATCTCTGCCTTAAAAATATCCATTGACTTGGCTCCTTATTGGCAATGAATTCCAAAGATTCACCACTCTCTGACTAAAGAAACTCCTCCTCGTCTCCTTCCTAAAGGAACATCATTAATTTTGAGGCTATGACCTCTAGTCCTCTCCACATCCACTCTATCCAAGCCTATCACTATTTGGTAAGTTTAAATGAGGCCTTTCATCCTTCTAAACTCCAATGAGTACAGTCCCTGTGCCATCAAACGCTCATCTATGTTAACCCATTCATTCCAGGTATCATTCTTGTAAACCTCCTCTGGACCCTCTCCAGAGCCAGCATATCCCTCCTCAAATATGGTGCCCAAAATTGCTCACAATACTCCAAATGCAACCTGACCAGCACCTTATAGAGCCTCAGCATTACATCCCTGTTTTATATTCAAGCCCTCTTGAAATAAATACTAGCATTGCATTTGCCTTCTTTACAACTGATTCGACTTACAAATTAACTTTTTGGGAATCCTGCACCAGCACTCCCAAGTCCCTTTTCACCTCTGATTTCTGGATTCTCTCCCCAATTAGAAAATAGTCTACGCTGTTGTTCCTACTAACAAAATGCATGAGTCCACACTTTGCTACACTATATTCCATCTGCCACTTCTCTGCCCACTCTCCCAACCTGTCCAAGTCTTTCTGCAGAGTCCCTCGTTTCTCTGCACTACCTGCCACTCCACCTATTTTTGTATCATCAGCAAATTTGGCCACAAGGCCTTCAATCCCCTCATCCAAATCATTAATATACAACGTGAAGAATAACGGCCCCAGCACCGACCCCTGAGGAACTCCGCTAGTCACTGGCAGACAACCAGAAAATACCCCCTTTATTGCACCTCTTTGCCTTTCGCCATCCAGCCAATCTGCTATCCATGTTAATATCTGCCCTTTGATACCATGGACTCTCATCTTCCTTAGCCGGCTCATGTATGGCACCTCATCAAAGGCTTTCTGAAAATCTAGGTAAACAACATCCACTGAATCTCCTTTGTCTGTCCTGCTATTTAGTTCTTCAAAAAATTCCTGAAGATTCATCAGGCAAGATCTCCCCTTCACAAAACTATGCTGACTTCAGCCTATTTTATCATGAACTTCGAAGTAATCCATAACCTCATCCTTTATAATGGACTAAAATCTTACAAACCACTGGTCAGAGTAACCGGCCTATAGTTTCCACTATTCTACTTTACTCCATTCTTGTACACCAGAATAATATTGACAATTTTTCAATCGTCTGCATCTACACCTGACTCTAGTGATTTTTGAAATATCACTATGAATGCCTCCACAGTCTCTAAAGCCACCACTTTCAGAACGTTAGGGTGCAGTCCACCAGGACCAGGTGACTTATCCACCTTCAGCCCTTTCAGCTTCCCAAGCACCTTCTTAGTAATAGCCACTCCACTAACTTCCACCCCCTCACTCTCTTGAATTTCAAACACGTTGCTGGTGTCTTCCACTGTGAAGACTGATGCAAAAAAGTTATTAAAATCCTTTGCCATTTCTTTATTCCCCATCATCACGTCTCCTTCAACATTGTCCCGCGGACAAACATCCACTCTTGCCTCTTTCTTATTCTTTACATATCTGAAGAAACACTTGCTATCTTCCTTTATATTATTGACTGGCTTACCTTTGTATTTCATCTTTTCTTCACGTATTGCCTTTTTAGTTACCTTCTATTATTCTTTAAAAGCCTCCCAATCCTCTAGCTTCCTTCTAATCTTTGCAATGTCATTTACCTTCTCTTTTAGTTTTATGCTGTCCTTGACTTCCCTTGTCAGCCACGGTCATCTCAATCTCCCCCTCCACATCCGATTTCATCTTGTATGTTCATGATGTAACATGCACCCTATATCCTGGCTACTGTTTGGGGGTCTGTACATAACTCCCATTAGGGTATTTTTACCCTTACAATTTCTCAGCTCTACGCACAATTACTTTACATCTTCTGATCCTATGTTACCCCTTACCAAGAACCGAATTTCCTTCCTTATCAGCAGAGCTCCCCCACCCCCTCTGCTTACCTGTCTGTCTTTCCGATATGATGTGTAACCTGGAATATTCAGCTCCCAGCTCTGATCCTCTAGCAGCCACATCTCTGTAATGCCCACATCATACCTACCAATTTCTAACTGTGCTACAAGCTCAACCACTTTGTTCCTTATACTACGTGCATTCAAATATAACACATTTAATTCGGTATTCACCTCCCCTCCACTCACGGTCCTGATTTTACCCGACCTTTATCCCTTATCCCTTCTTAACCTTTCCGTCCTATTACTTCTGGATCTCTCAATAATGAATAAGTGCAATGCAAAAGTACAGGCCCTTTAGGAAAGCCTGCACTGGTTGTGAATCCTTGTATCTACTTACTTGCACCTGTGAGCTGAAAAGACAGATTAATTTGTCGCTATGATTGTTGAGCATGAGCAATCTCCCGAATACCCCAAATATCAAATTGTGATATATCGCATAAATCAGAAGCAGTAGTATGAAATTATTCTGAAGCAAGGAAAGTGGCAAAAGATGCATTCACAAATCTAACCTGTGCTCATCGAAGCTCCATTTCCATTTTCAGTACTTCTGACAGACTGACTCCGAGACAGTTTTCTATCCTTTTGAGGTTCCAAGATTTCTCGATATTTTGATACCATCAACACAGAGATGAAGTACACCACAGCCAAGGCTAGAAACTGAGCCTGCTTGCTATCCTCCTGAAAAGTAAAACAACTCATATACAGCTTCATAATACTTAATGACGTCAATACAAAGTAGAAGAGAAATTACTCATGGTATCACATAAATGTAAAAACAACAAGACACTTAATTCACCAAATGTCTAATGATGCAGGAATGTCATTTAACAAAGCACAGTATCCTGCCACTGAGGAGGTATTGATCCAAAATTTGTTACACAGGCCAGTCACTCGTGATCTCCTCTTTCATCCACATCTGGCATGCGTTGCAATGCCCATATTGCAGGCCCAAATCCTCCTAAATGCTAAATGACACCTGTCAAAGCTGAAAGGGGGTTTATATTTGATTTTTTTTTAATCAAAATGAATACTTTTATAAATTTTCAAAAAGTTAACAAAAAAACCCCAAAAGTACATTAATTAAAACTTTAAAATGAACCAGTTAGTGTCACTTAACATTGCCTTTGTCTTATATCCATATCTGAACTGTCTATATCTCAGCACATGATCTAAACAACATAAATAGACCTCTGCAAGGCATGACATAGACACATGCAGTCTCATGTCTCTTTCAGTAACTTTGTTTGTTCATGCTTGACAATTCCAGAAATTGTCTTGACAATTCCAGAAAGTTCCAGACCTACTGCTATTTAAATACACAAATGCCAGTGATTCTGAATTGTCAGTAAGATCTGAACCATTTGGACGGCTTGGACAAGCATCTGTCTTCAGCAGCCAATATTGCAAACTCTGCCATTCCCACCCTAAACTTCCCAGCTTCTGTTACCCTTTCCTCCGTTAAATCATTCAAATTGATCTGTATAACTATAATTTTATTCATTCATCTTCTCTCTCTATCTGCTTCAGAATGAAACGTCCTTGAACATATGGATATTTAACTATAATATAAACATAAATACGCATTTTCATTGTGTGGTCGAAAGTACAGAATGAGTCCGACTAAATGACTCAATCACTGCTTGAGGGAATCTTTGACGATTCAAGTACAGAAAGCGAAATTGTGATTTATTGTTGCTTTATTTGTATGCAACCATATACATATACCCAAACATACATGGCTAACTTATTTCTATAGTAAGATGAGGTGTGAGGGACGTCCCAATCAAATCCTTTTTCAATTTTTCCACCCATTCACTTTCAATTTATTGCAGAAAAACAAACTGCTGGAGAAGGTCAAGAGATCAAGCAGCAGAGAAGTGGAGGTTTCTGGCTGTGATCTTGCATTGGTACTGAGAGGGCAGTGGAAAGATATTCAATGCAATTAAGTGACGGAAGGGAAGATTGAGTCGGGCTGGTAGGTGATAGGTAGAACCAGGTAAGGTAGGGGATGATGGGCAGATGGAGCTGGATGGGGTAGGGTGAGGGGGAAAGTAGAGACATGATTGAAAGTGATGTAAAACTAGATAAGAGAGGGATGATGGGCAGATGGAAGCAGGTGGGAGAGGAGGGGGGTGTTCAGAGGCAGAGATTAGTGGCAATTGTTGGAAGGTAATGACAAAAATAATAACAATTAGGCAGATTAAAAAGATGGGCAAGGGGATAGGAAGGATGGGCTAAGGGAGAAGAATCTGAAGTAGAAAAGTGCATGGCGATGGACAAATGAAGCAGGTTGGAGGTGGATTGGGAATGGCAAAAGTGAAGAAAGGGGGAAATGGTGAACATAGGGAGAAATAAGCTGGAGAGGAAAATTGGCACTGTGTCAATAAGTTATCTGAAATTGAAAAATTGAATGGTCATACCATCGGGTTGCAAGTTACTGGAGTGAAATACAAGGTGTTGTTCATCTAGTTTGCATTTTGTCTTACTCAGGCAGCGGAGAAGGCAGGGGACAATGATCAGTGTGGAAATGGGGATGAAAGTTGAAATGATATGCAATCGGAAGATTCAATGCTCATTGCAGACAGAGCACAGATCCTCTATAAAACAATTGTCTAGTCTCCACTTGGTGTTGCTGATTTGGTGTTTAAACATCAGAAAAGTTAGAGAAACCCAACTGCCAAGTGCCTAAAATTTTGCTGTTATGAAATGATTAAGATATTATTATTAATCATGTTTCTCTCTTTGGGTTTCTCCTGCCTTTTGCATATTGCAGGTACACAAAATGCTGGAGAAACTCAGCGGGTGCAGCAGCATCTATGGAGCGAAGGAGATAGGCAATGTTTTGGGCCGAAACCCCCATCAGTCTGAAGAAGGGTTTCGGCCCGAAACGTTGCCTATCTCCTTCGCTCCATAGATGCTGCTGCACCCGCTGAGTTTCTCCAGCATTTCCTGTTTTTGCTACCAAAGTGGATAACCTCACACTTAGCCACATTAAACCGCATCTGCCATGCATCTGCCCACTCACCCAACCTGTCCAAGTCACCCTGCATTCTCATAGCATCCTCCTCACAGTTTACACTGCCACCCAGCTTTGTGTCATCTGCAAATTTGCGAATGTTACTTTGAATCCTTTCTATCCAAGGCAAGGTTTAGCCTTGAATGGATTTGTGATGTAATTTATTAAAACAAGCTGCCGTCTCCTAATAGGTTTACTGCATTCATTGCTTAAAATGAATTGGCAAAGTAGAATTAAATGCAAACAAAAATGGAAAACTTACAACATCTCTAAACACGACAGCTCGAAGGCGATTAATATCCATATCTTGCAGCAAGCGGTCAATATCTCTTATTGGTGATATGCCTGTTACAGTATCCATAGAGCTCTAAAGAAAAAATACAAAGTGGTCAAATAACACTCAGCTCAATACAAGCACATCACAGCTCAAAAATACTGACCTATTTAAAGCACTGTAAATCAAAGTTACCACACAAAACAATTATACTTTTTTTTTTAATTTCCTCTTTTTCAAGTATATCCTCAGAGTTACAAACTGGGTGGTGAAGTAGGCTAGAACATTTACATTTCATTTCAGGATTTAGATTTGGATCCAAATAAATAACTGAAGCATTTTGGAGGAGTAATATTTTGAATTCCCTCACTTTGGTCAGGAAAATTAATTAACTGAGGTAACTAATATAAATAATTAAATAAGAATGACTTGGATCACAATGTTGATGCACCAGCTTTATGGACCCACCAAACCAACTCATCCTATTCAGCAATTCAATGAGACAACAGCTGATATTTTACTTTAATTTCACTTTTATGCATTAATGCAATATCCCATGATCCACTAATATTCAAATCTATTAAACTGTCTTGAATGATCTTGGTGACTGGGCTTCCACAGCCTTCTTGGGTAGAGAATTTCAAACGTTCATCACCTTCTGGATGAAGAGCGCTGAATGGCTGACCCCTTAGTTTCAGACAGTGTCCATCCACCCCAGCCAGGGGACTTGTCAAACCTGAATCTACTCTATCAAGCCACAAGGGAATGTTATATATTTTAACAAAATAATCTCTCGTTCTTGTAAACTCAAGAAAGTACAGCCTTAGTATGATAAGTTTTAAACTGCAATTTGAGAGGGAGAAGGTTAAATCAGAAGTGTCAGTGTTGCAGTTGAACAAAGGGGACTATGAAGGCATGAGAGAGGAGCTGGCCAAGGTCGACTGGAAAAGGATCCTAGCAGGAATGACGGTGGAACAGTAATGGCAGGAATTTCTGGGCATAATCCAGAAGATGCAGGATCATTTCATTCCAAAGAGGAAGAAAGATTCTAAGGGGAGTAAGAGGCAACCATGACTGACAAGGAAAGTTAGGGATGGAATTAAACTAAAAGAAAAGGTGCATAACATAACAAAGAGCAGTGGGAAGCCAGAGGATGTGGAAACTTTCAAAGGACAACAGAGGGTAACAAAAAGGGCAATACGGGGTGAAAAATTAAGTTTGCGGGTAAGCTGGCCAAGAATATAAAGAAGGATAGTAAAAGCTTCTTCAGGTATGTTAAGACAAAAAGATTAGTAAAGACAAATGTGGGTCCCTTGAAGGCAGAAACAGGTGAAATTATTATGGGAACAAGGAAATGACAGAAGAGTTGAACAGGTACTTTGGTTCTGTCTTCACTAAGGAAGACACAAACAATCTCCCAGATGTACTAGAGGACAGAGGATCTAGGGAGACAGAGGAACTTAAAGAAATTTGCATTAGGCGAGAAATAGTATTGGGTGGACTGATGGGACTGAAGGCTGATAAATCCCCAAGACCTGATGGTCTGCAAGGACTCATGGTACTCAAGGAGGTGGCTCTAGAAATCGTGGACGCATTGGTGATCATTTTCCAATGTTCTGCAGATTCAGGATCAGTTCCTGTGGTTTGGAGGGTAGGTAATGTTATCGCGCTTTTCAAGAAAGGAGCAAGAGAGGGGAATTAAAGGCCAGTTGGCCTGACATCAGTGAATGGTAAAATGCTGGTCAATTATTAAAGAAGTAATAACGGAGCATTTGGATAGCATTAAAAGGATTGGTTCAAGACAATCACTATTCTTCTTTTTGAGGATGTGACAAGTAAAATGGATGAAGGGGAGCCAGTGGATATAGTGTATCTGGACTTTCAGAAAGCCTATGATAAGGTCCCACACAGGAGATTAGTGGGCAAATTTAGAGCACGTGGCATTGGGGGTAGGGTATTGACATGGATAGAGAATTGGTTGGTAGACAGGAAACAAAGAGTAGGAATAAACGGGGCCCTTTCAGAATGGCAGGCAGTGACGAGTGGAGTGCCACAAGGCTCGGTGCTGGGGCCGCAACTATTTACAATATATATTGATTTAGATGATGGGATTAAAAGTAACACTAGCAAATTTGCAGATGACACAAAGCTGGGTGGCAGTGTGAACTGTGAAGAGGAAGCTCGGAAAGTGCAGGGTGACTTGGACAGGTTGAGTGAAGGGGCAGATGCAGTATAATGTAGATAAATGTAAGGTTATCCACTTTGGCGGCAAGAACAAGGAGGCAGATTATTATCTCAATGGTGTCAGAAAAAAGGAAGTGCAACGAGACCTGGGTGTCCTTGTACACCAGTAACCGAAAGTAAACATGCGGGCACAGCAGGCAGTGATGAAATCTAATGGCATGTTGGCCTTCATAACAAAAAGATTTGAGTGTAGGAGTAAAAAGTTCGTTCTCCAGTTGTACAGGGCCCTAGTGAGACCGCATCTGGAGTATTGTGTGCAGTTTTGGTCTCCTAATTTGAGGAAGGACATCCTTGCTATTGAGGCAGTGCAGCTTAGGTTCATGAGGTTAATCCTCGGAATGGCCGGACTGTCATACGAGGAAAGATTGGAAAGACTGGGCTTGTATTCACTGGAATTTAGAAGGACGAGAGGGGATCTTATAGAAACATATAACATTATAAAAGGACTGGACAAGCTAGATGCAGGAAAAATGGTCCCAATGTTAGGGGAGTACAGAACCAGGGGCCACAGTCTAAGAATAAACGGGAGGCCATTTAAAAGTGAGATGAGAAAAAATGTTTTCACCCAGAGAGTTGTGAAGTTGTGGAATTTTCTGCCACAGAAGGCAGTGGAGGCCAATTCACAGGATTAATTTAAAAGAGAGTTAGATGGAGCTCGAGGGGCTAGCGGAATCAATGGATATGAAGAGAAGGCAGGCACGGGTTTTACTGATTGTGGATGATCAGCCATGATCACAATGAATGGCGGTGCTGGCTCAAAGGGCCAAATGGCCTCCTCCTGCACCTATTTTCTATGTTTCTATGTTGGCCTGCCTAAGATGGGTTGGAAGGAACTGCAGATGCTGGTTTAAACCGAAGATAAACACAAAAAGCAGGAGTAACTCAGTGGGTCAGACTCCAGAGATGCTGTTTGACCAGCTGAGTTACTTCAGCTTTTTTTCCAGCTACCTAACCTCTCCTCATTTGATATGCCTGACATTCCAGGAATCAATCTAAATGATCTGATGCATCTGATACACTTACTGACCAGAAAACAGTCAACGGATTCTTTATAAACACCTCTTAGAAGGAAACTAGAGTGTGGTATTTGTGAAACCCAAGAAACTATCAGGCAATCTAGGAATTATACTAAGTATATCAAACAACTGAACCATCCTATCATCAACTAAAGACTGGTCCTGATCTACCATCTACTTCATTAGAAACCCTCGGACTCCCTTTTAATCGGACTTTACTTGACTTCATCTTGCACTAAACATTATTTTGTTTACCCTGTATTTGTACACTGTGGACGGCTTGATTCTAATCATGTATCATCTTTTCACTGACTTAATAGCATGCAACAAAAAAGCTTTTCACTTTTTCACTCTACCGCTTTACACGTGACAATAAATGAAACTAAATATACCCAAATATTAAGCACAATTTTTATTGCTTAAATTTTCCTTTAATCATGTTAAAATATACTGCAATTTTGCTGTGCCTGCAGGTGTAAATTTCCTTCATAAATTAAATTTCATATTATCACAATAGTTTTGTACATCAAAAGATTTTCATTTATCTGGGTTTCCATTCTGCATGTGAATCACAAACTTGCCTTGGCTGTTAACTTCCCAGTTCCAAGAAGGCTGTGCATTGCTTTTTGAGTCTTTGTGCAAACAGCACCAGACCTAACACGGCACACTTGCTGACATTCCAAACAGTTTCTGACTGCCACAGCACACACTGCCATTGAAAAGAAAACAAAAAACAGTTTACACACAAATGAACTGACAGAAAACATTCTTTAACTACAAATCTCAAATTATCTGAAGAAAATCATTATCACACAATGAAAAGAAAACTGTTAGAAATTATTGTATTGGCCTCCGATGCTGACTATTACTCGGGGTAGTCGATGGATAATCTAAGATCCTTTAATATGTCACTTCCTGTCCCTAGCCCACATGCCAATGCCCCACATTAGATTCTTATTCTTACTGATCAATTCACCAGTCTTCTAAGTCACCATACATGCATCTCTGTCAAAACTATCATTGAGGACATTCTCAACATTTCATACACTCAATCTAGTTTAGTTCTCATATATTAGTCATAAGAAGCATCTACCTTATTCGTATATACAGTGCCCTCCATAATGTTTGGGACAAATCATTAATTTATTTGCCTCTGTACTCCACAATTTGAGATTTGTAATAGAAAAAAAATTACGTGATCAAAGTGCACATTGTCAAATTTTATTAAAGACCATTTTTATACATTTTGGTTTCACCATATAGAAATTACAGCAGTCCCCCCATTTCAGGGCAACATAATGTTTGGGACACATGGCTTCACAGGTGTTTGTAATTGCTCAGGTGTGTTTAATTGCCTCCTTAATGCAGGTACAAGAGAGCGATCAGCACCTAGTCTTTCCTCCAGTCTTCTATTATTCTTAAATGCAGGTTTAATATACATTTGGTGTTACTAATGCATTGTTAAAAGCATATATATATTGAATTGAATTGAATTGAATTGAATTGAATTCCTTTATTGTCATTCAGACCTTTCGGTCTGAACGAAATTACGTGCCTGCAGTCATACATATATAAAAATAACAATCCCATACAATAAACACAAAATTAACATCCACCACAGTGAGTTCACCAAACCTCCTCACTGTGGTGGAAGGCAAAAGTCTTAGGGTCACTGTCTTTCTCCCCTCCTTATTCTCCCTCTGCGCTGAGGAGATCCAGGCCTCCGCCACCGCTGACGCCGGAACACCGCCACAGGCCCGCCGCTGGAACACCGCCACAGGCCCGCCGCTGGAACACCGCCACAGGCCCGCCGCTGGAACACCGCCACAGGGCCCGCCGCTGGAACACCGCCACAGGGCCCGCCGCCGGAACGTCGCTGGAGCACCGCAGCTCCTGAGACCCAGGTCGCCACTGGAGCACCACAGCTCCCGAATCCCAGGCCGCCGCTGGAGCACCGCAGCTCCCGAAACCCAGGCCGCCGCTGGAGCACCACAGCTCCCGAATCCCAGGCCGCCGCTGGAGCACCGCAGCTCAGAGGGAACCATATATATATAATCTCTACTTTAAATGTTATTAAAATATGCAGCTCAATTCCAAGTGCAAGTTTTTTTTTAAAGCACTCAAATTTGCTCAGTTTGTTCAATATTTCTTATTGTGGTTACATAATTTCTAATTTCACCAACTTACACCACATCCATCCAGTCTGCGCATCATGAATACTAAAGAGTTTTTCTATATTTCTGCCATTTTGCCTGTAAATTTATTTTGTCAATATTTTTGAAATGCTATTCCAATCCTGAAACGTTTGATATTGTTTTATTTCAATGGAACATTTTGTGATTTGGAACAATAATTTCATTCTTTGTTTCAAAATTTTTCTGACCTCCTGGGTTTGAGTTTTCGCATTTGTTTTACACATACTGTCCATATAATTCATGTACGTTTCCTTCATAACCTCTCATTTTTCCTTTATGTCCTTATTCATCCAATGCTCATCATTGTGCTTACTTTGCACTTTCATAAAACAAACATTTTTTTTGGACTATTGAGCAGCCTTTAAACTTAATTTCCATTGCTGTTCTACATCGTCATTAGTAATATTGTTTGTTCGGCTTCTGTTCAGTTCAATCTACTGCCCTGGATTTTGACATGCTTGCACTCTTCTCCAAGTATGTATATTGTGGTCACTATCTATTCGTAGGACAGTTGAGGCCATTTACAGTGAATTCATTTTGGGAGCTACACTTGGCAAAATTATTATAAAACATTTGCATTATTGCTGACTTATACTCTCATTGATTAGAGTAAAAAAATAACCTGATAAGTACAGCACCTAACCATTTGTCTCTCAACAGAAAAAAATTAGAGAAAATAGAATATTTATTTAAATAAAACATTTCCCATAAATCTGTTACCAACATAAATAAATGCAAGAATAAAAGGAAGATCAGATTTTTAAAATAGACAAAATCTTTGTATATTTATGGGGTGCATGTTACAATAATGTGGAATTGCGTTTGTAACTTCCACATGAAAAATCCAACATGTTCAGGACTTTGACGATGTTGAACTGGTGGATTTTGACACTATTGGATGTCATTCCATTTAACATCACAACATTTTTACTTCACTTTTTTAATGATGTACATTATTAAACTAAAATTGTCTGTGAACCTGACAAGCTAAAATGTAACACGGGAACCAGGACCCGAATAAGCTGAAAGGATGTGCAGTGAACGTCATTGGGTGAACTAGTTACTGAACTGTTAAGATTTCCAAACCGTTCAATGGTGGATTATTAGAATTTTACTGCAGCACACTTAAAATTTATAAATAAATTGGGTAAACTTCTTCAAAATTGTATATATTACTAAAACTCTCATATTGTTTGTATCTATCTATCTATCTATCTATCTATCTATCTATCTATCTATCTATCTATCTATCTATCTATCTGAGTCCATGTGATTCTGGAACTACACCAAAACGGTACACGATAGCGCTAAAATATTTGCGCCACCTTACTCACAAATGTTATGTGGTGGTTTGTTTCAAGTTTCGTTCAGATTGATGTTATATTTTACAAGTTATTCATAATTTTTAACTTTAGAAATTCAAGTTTAAGAAAGATTTAGCAGCTAAAATCCTTGCTGGCTCAGCTTGCAACAAAATTGCAATTGAGGAACACTCAGTCCTTCCAGCAAGTTTTTATCTGAACAGGAGGGGGAGGGGGCAATTACACTATTTTGTAAAGTCGTCAAAGCAAGAGGGGGAGGCAGTGCTGGGGGATACACCCCTGCACAGTTGGGGGCTATGGGCGAGTGCTGAAATATGGGGGAACGGGTGAGTGGTGGAATATTGCGTTGGGGAACCAGGACTCCCGTGTGACAGGGACCCAACGGGTTCCAGTTGGTCTAGAATCTTTTTAAAATTTCCATGCCTTATGGTGTAATTTACATAATTTAAACCATCTCATGAAAACTCATTGTAAATTAATGTTGTAACATTTGAACAACGAAGATCAGGATGCATTACATAATGAACTCACCCAGACGAAGACACTGCCTTAATATTCCTCCAGAAGACATGTTCTTTTCAGCCTCTATTTCAGTGAAGCTAAGTGAGCTAGCAAAAATCAGCACATCAACAAGACCTATTAGTCTCTGAAGAAAGGTCACGGAGGCTTCAAATGATAGACCTTGAGTTGGTTCAATGTTTTCCAATTCATGCTGTGGAGGATTCAATTTGAATTATTACAAATCAATTTGAATTAAAGACATTTGTTACGTCTCTGACTCGACTAGCACATTATTAAACTGAACACTATCCGCACACCAAACAGGAACAAGTCCTATTCTCACCAAACAGGAACAGGCTCCTTTCTCTTCTCCCTGTATATGCTCCCCTTAGGCCAAGTCATTGAAAGGCACGGCATTTCCTTCCATTGCTACGCAGACGATACACAACTGTACCTCCCCGTGAAGCCCAAAAACCAATCAAATCTGCTTAACCTTACCCGCTGCCTCGAGGATATAAAGTGCTGGATGGCCCAGAACTTCCTCCATCTAAACAAGAGCAAGTCTGAGGTCATCCTTCTCGGCCCCTCGGACTCAATCAAAATGATAGCAGGCAGCCTTGGAAGCCTTACCCCACTACTCAAACCTCACGTCAAAAATCTTGGCGTGATATTTGACTCAGCACTGAAGTTTGATAAACAAGTCAATGCCATGGTAAAAGCTAGCTTCTTTCAGCTTCGGATGATAGCTAAAATAAAACAATTCCTCCAGTTTGATGACCTAGAAAAGATCATCCATACATTTATCTCCTCCGGCCTAGATTACTTCAACTCCCTTTACACTGGCATCAGCCAATCTTCCCTGTCCCGCCTGCAACTGGTCCAAAACGCCACAGCGAGACTCCTGACAGACACCCGAAAAAGGGACCATATCACCCCGATCCTGGCCTCTCTCCACTGGCACCCTGTGCGGTTCCAAATAAATTTCAAGACCCTCCTCTTTGTCTACAAAGCCCTCAATGGGCTTGCACCCATCTACATTAAAAGTCTTCTCACCCACTACACCACCTCCAGGTCCCACAGATCGGCAGACTTGGGGTTGCTGAATGTCCCGCAGTCTCGGCATAAGCTCAGGGGCGACCGCGCCTTTGCGGTCGCAGCTCCTAGACTGTGGAACAGCATCCCCCTCCCCATTAGAACTGCCCCCTCCATCGACTCCTTTAAGTCTAGTCTAAAAACGTATCTGTTCTCCCAAGCCTTTCCTGACATCCTCTGAGTGAGGGCTATTTGTATATATGTATGTAGCCTGCTTGTGTATACTACTCTTATAACAAATGTAAAGCACTTTGGTCAACGAGAGTTGTTTTTTAAATGTGCTATATAAATAAATGTGACTTGACTTGACTAAGATAGACAATAAATGCTGGAGTAGAATGCTGGACCCGAAAAAATGCTGGACTCCAGAGATGCTGCCTGATTCACTGAGTTACTCCAGCATGTAGGTGACAATAGTAGAGTCATACAGCAAGGAAGCAGGCCCTTCAGCCCAATGTGCCTCTGCGGTCCAAGATGCCCCATCTACACTCGTCCTACCTGCCCACATATGGACTATATCCCTCTAAACGTTACATATCAATGTACCTGTCCAAATATATTTTAAATAATGTTATAGTACGTGCCTCGACTACCTCCTCTGGCAGCTTGTGTGTGTAAAAGTTGCCCCCCCCCCCCCCCCCCGGTTCCTATTACATCTTTCCCTTCTCACCTAAAACCTACTAGTCGCAGGCCTCCAGTCTGGAAAAATGTCCTCCCACCATCACTCTCTGCTTCCATCCTTGAAGCCAATTCTCTATCCAGTCAGCTAGGTCTCCCTGGATCCAATGCGATCTAACCACCAAGTGCAGCCTATCATGTTGAACCATATCAAATGCCTTCCTGAAGTCAGTACAACACATTTACAGTTTTGAGAACCATTCCTTTATATTGGGAAATTGTGTATGCATCCTAGCATTAATAAAAATAAATTGCCACTTTAGCATAAGAATGTATTTGGTATGTTGTGGAAGTGTGTAAATGAAACCAACCACAAAAAATACATGTTGTACAATGACTCAGGGGCTAAAATGAGCTGAACAGTCATGACATGTTCCTGGGTAGGAAGGAACTGCTGATGCTGGTTTACACTAAAGATAGACACAAAAATCTGAAGCAGGGTCTCGACCCAAAATGTCACAGTCCTCTTCTCCAGAGATGCTGCCTGATTCGCTGAGTTACTCCAGCAGCAGTCGGTTAGGGGCGCTGCGAGTCGGCTGCCCTACCAGCAGCGTGTTCGTTATTTCGGCTTTTTTTGTTTTATTTAGTGTGTCCAAATGTTTGTTTTAGTGTCTCTCGGTGTGTCTTATGTGTGGGTGGTAGGGGAGAAAAGGGGGAAACCGTTTTTCAGTCATTTCCTCGACGGAGATGCAATTTATTTTGCCATGTAGCTTCTCCGCCTCCTTCATAGCCTAACATCTTGGATTGGAGCGGGCCTTTCCTGGAGTCGGCCCCGGAGTTTCAGCAGCAGCTGCGTGGACTTTTCCATCGCGGAGCGGGGCGGACCCTTGCCAGGGGTCGCCAGAAAGGAATGCTCCGATCGCTGGTCTGGTGACTTTGGCATCATGGGGCTGTGGTCTGCAGAGCTTCTAGCCGCAGGCGGGGCATGGACTTACCATCTGGAGCCTGGGATCCCTTGCCGGGGATCGCCGGACAAGAGCTCCGATCGCCAGCCTGCGGCCTATCACGTCCTGAAGCCGCGGTCTCCGGTAAGAAAGTGCCCGATTCGTGCACAATCGTGCACGAGTGTGTTTGACCGTCCCGACGTCGGAGTTCCAATCATTCTGATGAGAGGGCCTGTACATCTGGCCGTCCGTAGCGGCAACTACGGAGTGTTCATGGCCCCGACCGCGGAAGAACAAAGGAGGAGGACCGACTGAACTTTGTTGCCTTCTACCACAGTGAAGAATGTTGTGGTGGATGTTTATGTTAAATTCTATTGTGTATTGTGTGTTCTTTTTTCAATGGCATCTCTGCATAGCAAATTCATTTCACTAGTTCATTAGTTGGTAATTTAAACTTTGAACTTTGTACATCCTTTAAATTCCTAAGATCTATTCCTGGGGATTTGATGCACTTCACAACCATAATATTAATTTCCATTTTAAACATTTGGTTAATTTAACAAGTTTGGGATTTGAAAACTATTACAAGAGAAGTCTACAGGATTGATCACAAATGAATATTTGGTTGTGATAGAAGACTAAGTTAACAACCAAACAATTTATTTAATATGCTAAATGGGATAAACAATTTGATTAACATTTAATTCATTAAATAAAACAATGCGGGGAAACAGGAGATGCGTTGCTGTTACAATATATGGGAACTTATGCATATTTTTGTTCAAGATGACTATATCTGTAGCGCAAAGAACATTGTGTTGAGATGCTAGACACCAAGATGCAGAACATAGTGAGATGTCATGAATCAAGAAAGTTATCTGGACTATTTGCCTTTTGAATTATTATACTCCAAAGAATAAAGGCTTTAGAAATGATTCATGGTCAAGGACTGTAGGAAATGACAGCAAGTGAGGTGGGTATGGAGATCCAGGTGACAATATAACTGGAGCATCAGCCCCTGTACTTGCCCAACAGCTTTGAGGCTCTTGCATCGCTTGGGGTTATGGGTGGACGCAATGGAGAAGATACAAAGGCTAACCACAAAAAAAGAGGGAGTTGCAAAGCAATATTCTAAGGATTCCATTAATGCAGTAATGAGGAAGGATATCCTAAAAGTCTCTTAAAACATTGCCATGTGGGTCAAACTTAGGAGCAGAAAGTGGGCAGCAGATTACAGACTTAACAGGCAGCAGGAGACCGACAAGCAGATACGTAGAGAGCCTCAAGAGTAATACGATTATAATCATAAGATATCACAACTATTCCAATAGTAGGTTATGTTATAAGTGATAGTAGAATTAGTGCATTCGGCCCATCAAATCTACTCTGCCATTCATTCATTGCTGATTTATCTGTCCCTCCTAACCCCATTCTCCTGCCTTCTCTCCACATGTGTACTAATCAAGAATCCATATATCTCTGCCTTAAGAATATCCACTGATTTGGCCTTCACAGCCTTCTGTGGCAAATAATTCAACAGATTCACCACCCTCTGACTAAAGAAATATCTCCTAATTTCTTTCTTAAAATAATGTCCTTTAATTCTGAGGCTATGGCGTCTAGACCTAGACCAGGGGTGGGGAACCTTTTCATGTTGGAATGCCACATTAAGTTAGCTGTAATCGAATAAGACCGCATCCAAGAAACTTCAATTAGATATACTTCAAAGTACATTATTTTGTAAAAACCTGACTACTATGTACTAACTTCAACAAAATGAAAAAAAAATGTTAATTCTAAAGTTAATCAACCTTTTAATGACTTTGTTGTGACTGCTATTTGTGGGAAAGCATTTGAATATTTGGTTGCAACATGGCGGTCCCCAGTTTCAGCTGATCTTCTAGATGGGTATCCGTCATTTGTGACCTGAAGGGCGTGTTGATTTGGGTTAGGTAGGAGAATGTAGATTTGCAGCAATAAGTAGTTGAGAAGCAGGAAAGCATTTTTTGTGCATGTTAAAGTTAACTTCCATTCTAGAGTCGCATTAGAACTAAATTATGAGCATAACAGGAGTTAAAATAGCGCTCATGACTTACTAATGTTTTAATTGTGGCCGTCAGTCAGGGAGTATTATTTCATTGAATCTTCTTTTACTCTTTGGTATTTTAAATACATTAATTTTAAGATTGAAATTAAACTAACAAAAGACGAACAAAAACATATTAATAAAAGTAAAAGGATTTGTTCTACAAAATTTGGATTCATTCAAAAGGCCGCACTTAATTGCCTAGAAGGCCGCAGGTTCCCCACCCGTCCTAGACTCTCCCACTCGTGGAAACATACTCTCCACATCCACTCTATCCAAGCCTTTCACTATTCTGTATGTTTCAATGAGGTCCCCCCTCATTTTTTAAACTCCAGCGAGTAACAGCCCAGTGCCGACAAACGCTCATCATAGGTTACCTTTCTCATTCCTATTATCTTGGATCAATTTAGTATCAAAGGTACAGAAGAGGTGATATTTTTAAAGTGCATCCAGAAGAACCTTTGGAGCTATTACTTAAATAGATTGACTACAGAATGCACAGTAATGGACTAATCTTGGAAATATATCTGGGCAAGTGGTTGAAATGTCAGTAGAAGAGCATTTTCAGCTAATTTTAAGTTGGTTATGGAAAGGAATAAGGATGGTCAGGGAAAAGTCAGGAGGCAGAAGCTAGTGGTGTGGCTTTTACTAAGGACAAGGTGCTAGGGAAGCTGAAAAGTCTGAAGGTGGATAAGTCACCTGGACCAGCAGACCACATCCCAGGGTTCTTAAAGAGGTTGCTTTAAAGATTGGGGAGACATTAGTTTTAATCTTTCAAGAATAACTCGAGTCAGGAGTCGTTCCAGAAGTTTGGAAAATTGCAAATGTTACTCTGCTGTTCAAGGGAGGAAGTAGAAGAGGGGAAACTATAGGTTGGTTTTGTGATGGGAAATCTTACCTGACGAATCTGTTGGAATTCTTTGAGGAAGTAAATAGCAGGATAGACAATGGAAGGTCAGTGGATGTCTACCTAGATTTTCAGACGGCTTTTGATAAGGTGCCACATGTGAGGCTCACATGCCATGAGAGCCGATGGTATTAGAGGGAAGAACTACCATGGATAGGTTAGCTGAATGGCAGAAGCAAAGAGTGAGAATAAAGGGGTCTTTTTCGGATGATACCAAGATAGGTGAGGCAAGAAGTGTATAGAAAACAGGGACAGGTTGGAAGAGTAGGCTAAGAAGTGGCAGATTGAATATAACATAGCAAAGTGTAGAGTCATGCATTTTTGTTGTAGAAATAACAGTGTATACTATTTTCTAAATGGGGAGAGGATTCAGAAATCAGAGGTGCAACGGGACTTGGGATTGCTGGTGAAGGATTCCCAAACGGTTAATTTGCAAGTTGAAATGGTAGTAAGGAAGGCAAATGCAATGTTAGCATTTATTTTGAGAGGACTAGAGTATAAAAAACAGGAGTGTAATGCTGAGGCGTTATAAGGTACTGATCAGACCGCATTTGGAATATTGTAAGCAGTTTTGGGCCCCATATCCGACAAAGGATGTGATGGCATTGGAAGGGGTCCAGAGGAAGTTGACAACAATGATCCCAGGGATGATTGGGTTAATGTATGATGAGCATTTGACAGTACTGGGCCTTTACTCACTGGAGTTTATAAGGATGAGGGGACACCTCATTGAAACTTACCGAATGATGAAAGGTCTGGATAGAGTGGATGCAGAGAAGATGTTTCCACAAGTGGGAGTTTCTAGGACCAGAGGGCATTGCCTCAGAATAAAAGGACACACCTTTAGCAGGAACTGCAAGAGTTCTACATCCCTCTCTGGAGCAGTCGTGCAAAATGAAAACTGATAAAACCACACCTTACCAAATAGATTAAGGATTCAATTAGATTCAACGAAGAGGTGTGTGATCTACCAGAAAAAGCTAAAAAAATTGCAAAAAAGTCAAGAGATAATTTTAAAAATGGAGTAGTCGAGATTAAATGTGAGGATTGTAAAATCTTCTACGTTGTTTACATAAAAAAGACAATGATTCATGAAGACGTCACCTATTCCTTCTCTCCAGAGATTCTGCCTGTCCCGCTGAGTTACTCCAGCATTTTGTGATCTACCTTCGATTTAAACAGCATCTGCAGTTCTTTCCTACACATATGATTCATGAAGAGATGGCTTACAGTCAGAAAATGCAGGATTTATAAAGGGGAAAAAGAAATGGCAGGATTCTGAACTCATGGAAGACAGCACACATAACTTCTTGAAATGTTACGACTTTCAGAAGGCTTTCGACAAGGTCCCACATAAGAGATTAGCATACAAACTTAAAGCACACAGTATTGGGGGTTCAGTATTGATGTGGATAGAGAACTGGCTGGCAGACAGGAAGCAAAGAGTAGGAATAAACGGGTCATTTTCAGAATGGCAGGCAGTGACTAGTGGGGTACCGCAAGGCTCAGTGCTGGGACCCCAGCTATTTACAATATATATTAATGATCTGGATGAGGGAATTGAATGCAACATCTCCAAGTCTGCGGATGACACAAAGCTGGGGGGCAGTGTTAGCTGTGAGGAGGATGCTAGGAGGCTGCAAGGTGACTTGGATAGGTTGGGTGAGTGGGCAAATGCATGGCAGATGCAGTATAATGTGGATAAATGTGAGGTTATCCACTTTGGCAGCAAAAACAGGAGGGTAGATTATCTGAATGGTGGCCGATTAGGAAAAGGGGAGATGCAACGAGACCTGGGTGTCATGGTACACCAGTCATTGAAAGTAGGCATGCAGGTGCAGCAGGCTGTGAAGAAAGCGAATGGTATGTTGGAATTCATAGCAAAAGGATTTGAGTACAAGAGCAGGGAGGTTCTACTGCAGTTGTACAGGGTCTTGGTGAGGCCATATCTGGAGTACTGCGTACAGTTTTGGTCTCCTAATCTGAGGAAAGATATTCTTGCCATAGAGGGAGTACAGAGAAGGTTCACCAGACTGATTCCTGGGATGGCAGGACTTCCATATGAAGAAAGACTGGATAGACTCAGCTTGTACTCGCTGGAATTTAGGAGATTGAGGGGGGATCTTATAGAGGCTTACAAAATTCTTAAGGGGTTGGACAGGCTAGATGCAGGAAGATTGTTCCCGATATTGGGGAACTCCAGAACAAGGGGTCACAGTTTAAGGATAGTCTTAGTTTAAGGAAGTCTTTTAGGACCGAGATGAGAAGATCTTTTTTTCACACAGAGAGTGGTGAGTTTGTGGAATTCTCTGCCACAGAAGGTAGTTGAGGCCAGTTCATTGGCTATATTTAAGAGGGAGCGAGATGTGGTCCTTGTGGCTAAAGGGATCGGGGGTATGGAGAGAAGGCAGGTACAGGATACTGAGTTGGATGATCAGCCATGATCATATTGAATGGCAGTGCAGGCTCGAAGGGCCGAATGGCCTACTCCTGCACCTATTTTCTATGATAAGGAGGAATTAAAATAAATTATTATTAGTTTAAAAAGGTACTGGAGAAATTAGATTACATTACAAGCCAAAAGGAGGCGGCCATGAATATAATGGTTATCATCTTCCTAAATTCCGCAAATTATGGATCAATTTCTACAGATTGGAGGATGGCAAAAAGGAGAGAGGCAGAAAACAGACTAGTTTGCCTAACATCATCGGTAGCGGAAATGCTAGTTTATTACAAATGATATGATAACAGGAGATAAAAAAATGTCAACAGATTTATAAAAGAAAGATCATATTCGACAATTGTCCTGACTTGTTTTGACGATGCAACTGATTGGGTAAGAGGGAACCAGTGGATGGTATATTTGTATCTTCAGGACACTTATGATAAAATCCCACAAATGCGAAATAAAAGCACATGAGATTAGGGTAATATATGGATCAAGAAACTGATTGTCAGACAATAACGAAGGAGTAAGAATAAAGGAGGAATAAGAATAAAGAGAATCTCAGGATGGTATCCAGTGGCAATCCTGTGTCCCTGCTATTCACAAACTAAAATAGGTCCAGCATTAATTATCTTCTACTCTGCAGTAGAGACACATAATCATTGTTATCAGAGTGTAGTTTAGAAATTATATAATACATATCTTAAATTTCAGGTCATTCTTTAAATACACTTTGATCCCCAGAAGAAATGCCATAAGCACAAGATTTTAACAACAATACGAAGCAATGTTTGACCACAATGTGCATTTTACCCCAAATATGCAAATGCCTCAAATGGTTCTTAACCATGACTGTTGGCCTGAGGGAATTTTCTGAACATGATTTACAAAAACCTGTCAAGCTGCAAAGTTTGTATCAATATACCAAATAAGCTGGTAAAACATCAACATAAATTGCTGCTTTAAACAAAATCAGTATAAATTATTATGCAACGCACTGAATACAAACGCAAAGCTACATCACTTTAGCAAACACAAAAGATATTCACTTTTTAACAGAATATTTCATACTTACTGTAGTAGATGTAGCTGCAGAAAGAAGTGGGAGAATCCCACCACAGGCCATTATGATGTTATCTACCACCTGAGAAATAAGATGAATGGTGTTGTGGACGAAGATGACGTTTTCACTGCTGTTAACAAAATCCATCACTGTTTTTGTGCTATGGCTTTTCAAGTGAAAAAGAAAGTGTAGAATTACTTTTCACAGTTCATTCACATCATCTGCATGCATAACTGACAATCTATGGTACTGAAACGTTCAACAAAATACAGTATTTTGTAAGATCTACAAAATTGAAAAACATTCACTGTTAAAGCAATATATTAAGTCACTAAATAAAAATACTCAGCAACATTAGGATGTACCTTTCTATAACTATTGGCTAAAGTTTCTGCATATATCTCAGTTACTCTTCTAAGATTCTTTGAATACTTCCCAAAAGCAATTTCTTAGTACAACCAGGTCAGAGGAGGTTTAATACATTGGGTTGATGGACATCATGCATAACTAACCTTCTCCACATCTGTACATCTGTTTCTATGGAGAACAGCAAATCATTTAGCAAGCGTTGGTGCATTGAAGACCATTTAAATTCTGGTATGCGAAACATGGTGGCGCGCGCTGAAGGATTAGGTGCTCGGCTCTGTCCATCAGGCACAAGGCCTTGTAGACTTGCAAGCTCTGTTTGTGATATCTGGATAAAATGCAGAAAGAATAGTGCAAGATACATGTAAAAACGTTTGCAGTGTCATTTAATAATCTATCTTTGCTTAAATCAGACACAGATGAAACGTGAAACTGTTTCATTTTCAGAAATAATGAGGTGCAAAAATGCACACAATTTGTCGAGAATGGCTGCAGTTTTAAAATCAAAAACAAGAACAAAAAACTATCAAAATCGAAAATAATTTAATCCAGTGTGTTTTGTGTTGCATAACCTTATCACTCATCTAAATATTCAGCCATCAAGATGTAATATCAAATCACAAAAAAATACAACATTTATTTGGAGAACAGAAAGAATAACTTCCAGAAAGATGAAAATCATCAATTAACGCCTAACACGGGGATAGGGTTCTAACAAGTAGATAATAGAACCCAATGCTTATTTTCAATTGCATCCTTTATCTCCTCAGATGTGCGCCATCACTTCAACCATTAAACATGAAAACCAGAAGGGCCTCCAAACTAATTGCCCAAAACCAGCTTGACTTTCTTCTACTCTATTCCAATATACTGCATCCCAGAGTACTTAAGGAAGTAGCCCCAGAAATAGTGGATGCATTAGTGATAATTTTTCAAAACTCTTTAGATTCTGGAGTAGTTCCTGAGGATTGGAGACTAGCTAATGTAACCCCACTTTTTAAAAAGGGAGGGAGAGAGAACACAGGGAATTACAGACCAGTTAGTCTAACATCAGCAGTGGGAAAACTGCTAGAGTCAGTTATTAAAGATGGGATAGCAGCACATTTGGAAAGTAGTGAAATCATTGGACAAAGTCAGCATGGATTTACGAAAGGTAAATCATGTCTGACGAATCTTATAGAATTTTTCGAGGATGTAACTAGTAGTGTGGATAAGGGAGAACCAGTGGATGCGTTATATCTGGACTTTCAGAAGGCGTTCAACAAGGTCCCACATAAGAGATTAGTATACAAACTTAAAGCACATGGTATTGGGGGTTCAGTATTGATGTGGATAGAGAACTGGCTGGGAGACAGGAAGCAAAGAGTAGGAGTAAACGGGTCCTTTTCAGAATGGCAGGCAGTGACTAGTGGGGTACCGCAAGGCTCAGTGCTGGGACCCCAGCTATTTACAATATATATTAATGACTTGGATGAGGGAATTGAATGCAATATCTCAAAGTTTGCGGATGACACGAAGCTGGG
Source organism: Raja brachyura (assembly GCA_963514005.1). Next base: position 177,031,018 of record OY740781.1, read on the forward strand.
GGGCAGTGTTAGCTGTGAGGAGGATGCTAGGAGGCTGCAAGGTGACTTGGATAGGCTGAGTGAGTGGGCAAATGCATGGCAGATGCAGTATAATGTCGATACATGTGAGGTTATCCACTTTGGTGGCAAAAAACAGGAAAGTAGACTATTATCGGAATGGTGGCCGATTATGGAATGGGAAGATGCAACGAGACCTGGGTGTCATGATACACCAGTCATTGAAAGTAGGCATGCAGGTGCAGCAGGCAGTGAAGAAAGCGAATGGTATGTTAGCATTCATAGCAAAAGGATTTGAGTATAGGAGCAGGGAGGTTCTACTGCAGTTGTACAGGGTCTGGGTGAGACAACACCTGGGGTATTGCATACAGCTTTGGTCTCCAAATCTGAGGAAAGACATTCTTGCCATAGAGGGAGTACAGAGAAGGTTCACCAGACTGATTCCTGGGATGTCAGGACTTTCATATGAAGAAAGACTGGATAGACTTGGCTTGTACTCGCTAGAATTTAGAAGATTGAAGGGGGATCTTATAGAAACTTACAAAATTCTTAAGGGGTTAGAAACATAGAAACATAGAAAATAGGTGCAGGAGTAGGCCATTCGGCCCTTCGAGCCTGCACCGCCATTCAATGTGATCATGGCTGATCATCCAACTCAGTATCCCGTACCTGCCTTCTCTCCATACCCCCTGATCCCTTTAGCCACAAGTGCCACATCTAACGCCCTCTTAAATATAGCCAATGAACTGGCCTCAACTACCTTCTGTGGCAGAGAATTCCAGAGACTCACCACTCTCTGTGTAAAGAATGTTTTCCTCTGTAAAGAATGTTTTCCTCTGTTGGACAGGCTAGATGCAGGAAAATTGTTCCTGATGTTGGGGAAGTCCAGAACAAGGGTTACAGTTTAAGGTTAAGGGGGAAATCTTTTAGGACCAAGATGAGAAAAACATTTTTTGACAAGAGAGTGGTGAGTTTGTGGAATTCTCTGCCACAGAAGATAGTTGAGGCCAGTTCATTGGCTACATTTAAGAGGGAGCTAGATGTGGTCCTTGTGGCTAAAGGGATCAGGGGGTATGGAGAGAAGGCAGGTACGGGATACTGAGTTGGATGATCAGCCATGATCATATTGAATGGTGATGCAGGCTCAAAGGGCCGAATGGCCTACTCCTGCACCTATTTTCTATGTTTCTATATGCCTAGTACCCATCCACCACCACAACCAATTCATCCATCTTGCTAAATGCTCCTCATCTTCAGCAAATCCATTCCTAAATATTATGATGACAATAGACAATAGACAATAGGTGCATGAGTAGGCCATTTGGCCCTTCGAGCTAGCACCGCCATTCAATGTGATCATGGCTGATCATCCCCAATCAGTACACCGATCCTGCCTTCTCTCCATATCCCTTGACTCCGCTATTTTTAAGAGCCCTATCTAGTTCTTTCTTGAAAGCATCCAGCGAACCTGCATACACCGCCCTCTGAGGCAGAGAATTCCACAGACTCACCACTCTGTGAGAAAAAGTGTTTCCTCGTCTCCTTTCTAAATGGCTTAATCCTTATTATTAATGACCCCCAAATGTTTTCCTTTTCCGATAATACATCGTTTTCCTACCTATTTTCCAGTACCCTATTCAATTGGTAACATGATCTGGAAGCAAATCTTGTTCGTGCTTCCAATTTCCATCCCCTTTCTTAAGCATCCAGAGAACCTGCCTCCACCGCCCTCTGAGGCAGAGAATTCCACAGACTCACAACTTTCCACTCAGTATTTTATACAATTCCATCACTTCTTTAGCTCATAATAGAAGATGTCATTTTCAGGACCAGTATATCCAATAAGTTCTCCTGCTCCACTAAGAGGGAATTTTTTAATGAATGGGCCACTGTCCAATTCTATCCTGTTTTCTGCCTTTTGACCTCAGAACAATTCCTTACACAAGGGAAGAAAATGTAATTTCTCTCTTCCAACAAACCACAAACACTCCACCAAGGCAAGGATGCAATTTTCATCTACTTCCTTCAATTTAGCTTATGATACTTTACACTCTTGGTAGCTTGTCCTTATACTGGGAAGCCAAACATATAACATCAATTTGCTAAGTACCTTTGTTCACTTTGCAACTACCATCTTCAGACACTTTAACTCTCCAATCCCACCTGACGCACACAACTCCCAGAACTGCTTCTCAAACATTCAGTTAAGATTCTCTGGAACAGTATCTTATGTTTCATAAAGGCTCTTTACAACTACAGAATTTAATTTCAATTTCAAGAACTCAGACGAGAATTATTGCTTCTAATTCTAAAGAATATCAGATAATGGCCTTTTTGCTTCTGTTTTCATCTTCTCTACACCCCAACTTTTGTTTCTTTACCTTTCCAATTATCATCCCATAATCAACACTTTCCACCTTGTTCCTTCTGCTGTTCCTTCCCCTAACTTTCACCACCAATCCATCTTCCTCCAAGGGATTCTTAAAGGTTGGAACACCTCTAAATTTTTATCTAAAAGTGAACTATTTAAAACCAACTCTCTTTTCATGGTTGCAGTCCGTTACTGGTCATTGCAGCTAAAATGTATTTGTAGTTGACATTAAAATTCTAACTACTAACACCACGACACTTTCAACAATTTAAGGATATTTGTCTTTAAATTATCTCGACCAAAATTGTTTGAGACCAGCAATCAAGCTTGTAATACAATTAACAGAATCGAACAAAATTCCCACTATGTTAATTTCCTACCAGGTGGTACAAAATGGTAACATACTACACTGTTCATGTAACACATATTAAAAAAAAAGCAGGGAAAATTGGTTGGAAAACCAAAACCAGCGCTTAATACCAAGCCAATAGTAATTTTTAAAACAATATAATTAGTAATTCATCAAACACTGCACCAACCTTCTGACTTATTCAAACAAATAAAGCTCTAGAACCTACCACTGGTATTTTCATTTTAAAGCACATCATATTCTATATTATTTCTACAGCATCAACTGATAAATGATTATTGACAAAAACATTTCTTGATCTTCAGCTATTTTCTGATCTGCAGAGTGACATGTATATTTGGATTTTTAATTACATTAAATGGTTTCAGTTAAAACGACAATATTTTTGAAAGGTGCATAGGAAAAACTCTTCAAATTACACATGTAACACTAGATTAATTTAGCATATATAAAAAAGGATTTTATTTCACTCCTCCAGCTCTAATACCCATTATAATAGCGAAAAAAATATTACTTTCAGCAATGACAAGGTTAAATAAAGTTATCAATTTTTTCCATAATAAGAATAAAGGTTATTACCTGAGTCGATGACTTTGGTGTATTTGCTGAATCTTGACTTATACTTGATCGAAGTTCCAGCCTCTCAGTATCACTCGCAACATTAGACACATCCAATCGAGCCATTTCCTTTGAAGATGGAACTCTTAATTCTCTCGTCTTTGGGCCAGTTGTGCCCACATTTTTATCCAGAATGTCAGAGTTATGAGTATTAGTTACCGTTGTGTGACCACTTGCTTGTTTTAATGAATCAGTACCCACTTCAGTTTGCAATTTAGCCACTTCTTGGCTCTCTTTGATAATTTCTTCCTGTGGTACAGTGGCACAATGATTTGAAATTGCTTCCAAAGAGCTTGCATCAACTTTGGATGTAACAGTTGAAGTAGTACCATCTTGTTCTGGAGAAGTGGCCTTATGTTCAGGGACAATGCCCTCTTGACTACTATTTAAAGTACTCTCATGTTGCCCATTGCTTGAAGATTCTATCTCATCAGCTTTTGAACCAGATGGCACTACTGCAGCTTTGCTGTCTTGTTCATTTGTGGTATTTCCTGGTGCAATCTTGTCTTTGATTGATTCAGAAGGAACCAAATCAATTTCTTCAAATAAAGTATTTACTGTACCAGTTGATTTGGCAGAATTTTCTTTATCTTCCACACATTTTTCAGTTGCTTCCGTTATCTCCACTTTGGAACTTTCTGCAGCATCTGGTTTATTTGGCATCTGATCTACTTCTGTTGCAGTTTTTTCTTTTTCAGTACTGTGACATGGCTCAGGTGCGTTTTTTGTTTTGTCTGGCTGTGCCAAAGTTCCCTTCTGTACCTCTATCTTTACTGTACTGGTCTCCTGGTCACTTTCAGATTGCAGTTCAAGCTTGCAATCTTCTGTTTTTTCCAGATGCTTGTCAACATTTTCAGAATGTGGCAAATGCTTAATCTGAAAAGCATTTTTCTTAACAGTGGCTTCTTGTGTGCTGCTAAACTCTGAGATGGAACGGATACTCGATGGTTGCTGTGCATTTTCACCACGGCTCTGGTACTCTTCATACATTTTGGCCAAACTCTCCTTATGCAATTCATAAGTGACCTTAAAATCAATGAATATAAACTTGTTAAATTTCCCACCTATCTGACAGCAAATACTGGAGATACAAAGAACTGCAGAAGCTGGGATCTGGAACAAAAAAACAAGCTGCTGGAAGAACTTGGCAGATCAGACAGCATCTACGGAAAAAAATGGACAGTCGACCTTTCAGGTTGGGACCCTTCATCTAGACCAGCCCACTAAGTTCTCCAGGCAGCTGAGTTTTTTTTTAAACGTTTAACAGTATATAGTTTTGCAACAAAGTATTCAAACTTGGCAAGAAATCAAACACATTTGAGTTATAAAAACAAAAACAAATTCTGAAACATCAGAACCTTCAGTTGCAAATCCACTCTATTTGGTCTTGCAATAACCCAGGAACTGTGTATTTTGCGGGTTAAATTTCAGTATAAACTGAAGGGGGGAAAATCCTCATGCTAAATTATAAAAATTGGAGAGTTATCAGTTAGTCAAAGCAAAGTTGAAGGTTCAATGTATAGGACACAAATCTTCAGGGATATGACCTGATGATTATAATTTGACAGGAACAAGAGCAGGCAATCCTAAGGACTTGTCCCAATGTTCCCATTGGGTCCTGATTGATCTATTCTTCAACTCTATTTCCTTGGTGCACAAAAAAGGGAGGAAAGTAAATTGAAAAGAAAACCTAAAGAGTCAACAAAGCGATATGGATAGATACGTGTGAATGGTCAAAAATGTGGCAAATAGAATATATTTGGGAAAATATGAAATGGTTTACTTGAACAAGAAAAATAAATATTATCTAAATAGTGAGAGACTACATCACTCCAAGATCAAATCCCCCCCCCCCAATAGGGAGACCCAAGTACATGTTTATCAAAAGGCTGGTATGCAGTGGTAACATATAATTACTAAAGCTAACAGAACATTATAATTTATAACTAGGAGAATTGATACAAAAAGGAGTTTATGCTTCATCTATAAAAAATAGTGTTGCTCTCCGTATTTATAGAAGGACATTAATGCATTGGAAGCAGTCAAGGTTCATTAGACTTACACATGGCATGGGTGACTTGCCTAGAACTACATCCTTGTGCAATTACACTAATATCCAATGGCACTAACAGCGAAGTGCTTTGAGAGGTCGTTCATGACACACATCAACTTCTACCTCAACAAGTTCCTGGACCCACTACAATTTGCCTATCGCCACAGCAGGTTAAAGGACAATACAATCTCTCTGATTCTACACTCTGCACAGGATCACTTGGGACAATAAAAACACATGCGCCTGGCTGTTATTCATAGACTACAGCTTGGCATTCTACTCTGTCATCCACTCCAAATTGGTGGCCAAGCTCATGGAATTGGGTCTCTGCGCATCCCTCTGCAACTGGATCCCCAACATCATCATCATCGACTGACAGAATGGTGCCAGAATAAACTTGTTCTTGACGTCAAGGAACTGATTGTTGACCGTAGCTGAAGACAGGATTCACAAACCCGTCTTCAGCGACGGGACGGTGGTGTAGAGTGTCAAAAGCCTCACATTCCTTGGTATGCATATCTCTGCAGATCCGTCTTGGACCCAGCACATTGACGCAATCATTAAGTAAATCCATCAATGTCTCTACTCCTTAGACGATTGACGAGATTCGATATGTCGACAAATACTCTCTTCGACCTCTATAGGTGTACAGTAGAGCGCATCTTGACTAGTTGCATCATGGCTTTGTTCGTCAAATCGAAAGCCCAGGAACTAAGAACGTGGTGAACATTGCCCAGTTAATCACGGATACACCAGAGAAGGGATCTACTGGAGTCGCTGCCTCAAAAAGACAGCCAGCAAAATCAGAGATCCACACCACCCTGGCCACGCTCTCATTACACTTCTACCATCGGGAAGAAGGTATAAGGGTCTGAAAACTGCAGCATCCAGGTTCAGGAACAGCTTCTTCCCAACAACCATCAGGCTATTAAATACTAAAACCTCAAATAAGCTCGATTTACACAGACGTGGATATTTCCTTTTTGTCCCTGCACTATTATTGTGTGTTTGTTTATACCCCCCATTTACAGCAAACCCTCGTTATAACGGAGCAAGCCCTGGGGGGCGGGGGGGTTATTATGCCTGCTATTGCCGATTGTCCGTTATAACTGAGTGTAATATATGGCATTTCATGTGTGGAGACCTAATTATAAAATTTAGGCTGATCAAGAACTCCTCTGACAGAGATGCCTTTTTTCAGCTGAAACATTAAAGCAAAGCTTTACCTGCCCTAAGTTACAAAGCTCCAAAGTCTTAATACAGCAACACAGGCAATGGTGGCAGCAGCTGCATGGCACGGTCGAGGAAGCTCTGTGGGCCGGGGATGGCAACGGCCGCACCTGAACCGCCATCTTGGGCGGCAGTCAACCGGTTTTGTATCCGTGCTTGACAATCCAGGATAAAGAACTTTGGCTTTATACCAACTTTATACCAACTTCGCAATCTCTCGCTGTGACTTTGGACAATGTTGATGCATGGTTATGATCTTTGGTCACCTTCCTGGTGTGATGCCTACTTTGTGAATTGCTTGATATTTTGTGAATTGCTTGACGAGTTTTTCTCAAATGATGATAAGTGACTAGAAATGAGTACCCGTAGAATACAAAATGACCAGAATAACATTTTCAGAGGTATTTATAGGGTTTCAGAAAAATATAAGAACAAATGCTGGACATAGAAATTCCTCATATGAAATAATAGCAAAATCAGCCTGTGATTCAATTAATTTGCACAAGGGTGTAGGTGTCACTATTTTAAGAAGCTCCCCTTTACAATAGAGATGAGATAAAACAATTTTCTCAGATGGTTGTGAGTCCTTGGAACTTTCTTCTTCACAGTGTGGAGTCTTTGCATATTTTTATGTCAAAGCGAAATATATAAGCAAAGTGCAAAAGGTTCTTTTGGGAGGCAGAAATGGGGAACTGAAGTTACAACAGAACAGCTATGATATTACTAAATGGAGAAGCAGACTACCCTTCTTCTTACTTCAAGAAGAAAGGTGCCAGCTACCCTTCTTCTTACTCCAAATCTGTATTTACCCGAATGGAACTGCAATCTATTGATTCAGGTTAGGAAATATTAATTGACAAATTTTGGCGAGCTAGTTCCAGATTTCTATTACCCTACATTTGAAAGTATTTCTTGATTCAACTCTTGGGTCCAATTTTATGATTTCAGCACTATTACTACAGAAATAAAACAGGTAGAAATTATCTCATAGTCTTTTTGCACAACACCCAAAAAAAGACACCAACAACTTTAAAGTTCTTTTGCTTTTCAAACATTCTCAGTATCATAATCTTAATAGTGCTTAAGCATCTATGAAAATGATGTACATTTTATCCTTAGGCGCAATTCTTTTTGCACATTGGCTTGGACCTGCTGCCTTACAATGCCAGAGACCAGGGTTCAATCCCAACTAAGGGTGTTATCTGTACAGAGTTTGTACATTCTCCCTGTGACCGTGTGGGTTTCCTCCGGGTTCTTCGGTTTCCTCCCATACTCCAAAGACGTACAGGTTTGTAGGTTAATTGGCTGATAAAAATTGTAAATTGTCTCCAGCGTGTAGGATTGAGTTAGCGAATGGGGTGATTGCTGGGCTCAAGGTCCTGTTTTAGCGCTGTATATGTAAAGTCCAAAGTAAAGTCGAAATCCAAATTCAGTGTGGGGAAAAGAAATACAGTATCAGGTCTAAGCCCGGTTTATGAGTAAAATCTCTTTGTATTAAGTAATTAAAGTAAACAATGATTGACAACATAGCTGACGATCAACTGTGTTACTTAAAATTTTGAATGTTGCAATTTCATTTACATTTTATTAAACACATTTTGATAAATAGAAATTTCCCTTCTGCTTGAAAAATATTTTTTTAAACCAAAAAGTATTTTAACTGAAGAGTAAATTTCATTTGATCTATGAAATCCCAAGTCAAGAGAGAAAAACACCCTAACAAACTCTATTACTCTAACAAACTTCTGCAGGTGCACTGTAGAAAGCATCCTGACCAGTTGCATCATGACCAAGTACAATAATTCTAATGCACAGGAATGCAAAATCAGAGAGTGGCCAATACACCTGGCCCATCACAGGCACAGCCCTTCCCAACATTGAAAAGTGTTGCCTCAATGCTACCATTAGGCAGGAGCCTGAGTTTTCACATCGCCAGGTTCAGGAACAGCCACTTTCCTTCAACCATTATTTACTTGAGCCGACCCGAACAATCCTAATCCTACCTCAGCAATGGAACACTACGGACCCCTTTTACACTAGCATGGACATTCCTCATTTTTTTTTACACAAATATTTCATTTTTCATAAAAGTTTTGTTTGCAGTCTTTTTCTTTTCATTGTCTTGTACAATTCTATGTGCAATTCATAGATAATTTATGTCTTGTGCCTTGTCTAAGTCTCCATGCCTGCGATGCTGCTCCAAGCTAGCTTTTCATTGTATTTGCACCTCATTGTACTTGTCCAAAAGACAATAAACTCAACTTGACATGAACACCAGTAAAGCCCAATGTGTTCAATAATGAACAGATATTTCACAGCACCACCCCTTGGAACCACAAGTCATTACAAGCTTTCAATAAACTCATGCCTAATGTCTGTAACTGAATGTGGCTTAAATATAGAATTATACAATCAGCAACAGCAGAAATTCAAAACTACTGATACTGATTGCAAATATGACAGTGAATTCATATTTTAAAAGGATACAAGAATGCAGAGGAAAATTAGGGCCACTCAGCAGAAATAAATAAATCAGTGGCTCACCCTCAGACATATTACAATAATAAGTTACTATGATTTATTTTGGATAATATAACTGACAGAAAAAATATATATATTAAGTACACACACTTGTTATCATGTGGATCTACTACCGAAAAAGCATTTGGATTCTGAATTACTGGAGCTATATAATATGGCCCAAATGGAATTAAACAAATACAAAGAAAGATAAAGTCTACTTGGCAGAATAGTGCTTTCATCTTGCTAAAGCTCATTTGTTTTTAACCTCCTAAAAGTGGGGGAGAGCAGGAAATATCTCGTACTCAAGTCTCACTGCAAGACACAACATACAGACTTGGAAAATAGGTAACCATTCCATTATCACTACAGAGTCGAAATACTGGAACTCCATTCTTAACTACACTGTGTTACTAACTGTACCGCTCGAATTGTAATACTTAAACTACAGTTCACCTTCGAAGACAGTTAGTAATCATCAAACTGAAAGCTATTCATAAAATATCAATACAGAAAGTTTTTGATTTTGAGTTAGAAACACCAAACACTGACATTTTCAAATGTTAAACATGCATACAATGTATAGACAACTTTCAATTGGAAAGCGTATTCAATTAAAAGTATATATACAACTTTCAATTGGAAATTTGTAACGGAGCTGTCGTCTGCAAGGGAATCCCCGTTCCAGCGCAGGTTCACAGAAACAGCAGGTACAGTAAGCACAGTACCTGGAAACTCCATCGGGAAGGCCTCCATTGTGTCCAGGAAACATGGCCGACGGGCAGGACTTCAGGTCAGACTGAAGTGCAGGGGACTTCGACCCCCTCTCCCTACTACCCTACTGGCCAACGTACAGTCACTAGGAGCTGAGGGAATGCTCTATGTTCTGTTTCACAGAGACATGGCTCACCCTCAGCTCCCCAGACTCAGCAGTCCAGCCTGAAGGGTTCTCCATCCACCATACACTGGCACCTGGGAAAGGGAGAGGAGGGGGCGTCTGCCTCATGGTCAACTCTGCAAGGTGCTCAGACGTGGCAGTCCTGTCCAATTCCTGCTCTCCACACCTGGAACACCTGGCTGTGAAGTGCCATCCCTTCTACATACCAAGGGAATTCACCTCCATCATCCTGGTCGCTGATGTCCATCTGGCACTGGGGGAGCTGCATGCCGTGGTCAATAAGCACCAGACGGCTTACCCTGAGGCATTTACTACCATAGCCGGGTATTTTAACAAAGCCAACATTAAGAAATCGCTCCCTAACCTCCACCAACATGTCTCCTGCAGCACCAGAGGACCAAACACCCTCGACCACTGTTACAGCACCATTTAGGATGCTGCTGCTTCCTGCGCACCCCCTAAGGTGAGGCTTGTACAGAGCTGGTCGGGGGGGGGGGGGCTGAGGAATAACTCCAGGACTGTTTGGAGTCTGCAGACTGGGCATGTTCAGGGACTCGGCAACGGACCTGAACGAATACACCACAGTCGTTACAGACTTCATAAATAAATGTGTGGAGGACTGCATCTCACCAAAAACCTTCCGAGTGTTTCCCAATCAGAAGCCTTGGATGAACTATGAGATCCGCACTCTTCTGAAGACGAGACACTGGGCATTCATGTCCTCAGATACAGAGGTCTACAAGAAGTTCAGATACGACCTTGGTAAGGCCATCAAAAAGGCCAAAAGGGACTTCTGCTCCAAGCTGGAGGATGAGACGGATGTTCGGCAACTGTGGTGGGGCTTGAATGCCATCACTTCCTACAAGGTAAAATCAGGAGGCAGCTCGAACGTCAGCGAAGCATCACTCCCTGACGAGCTCAACGCGTTCTACGCACGCTTTGATAGGGAGAATACTGATGTGCCTTCCCGAGCCCCCATTCGCTGTGATAGTATTTCCGTCACAGTCACAGAAAATCCTTCAAAAGGGGTGAACCCTCGGAAAGCGTCTGGACCTGATGGTATACCCGGTCGTCTTCTGAAAACCTGTGCGGACCAACTGGCTTGAGCTTTTACGGACATTTTCAACCTCTCACTTCTGAAGTCTGAGGTTCCCACCTGCTTTAAAAGGGCATCAATAATACCGGTGCCCAAGAAGAGCAAGGTGACGTGCCTCAATGACTATCGACCAGTGGCACTAACGTCTGTGGTGATGAAGTGCTTCGAGAGGTTGATCATGGCACAAATCAACTCATACCTCGACAAAAACCTGGACCCACTGCAGTTCGCTTACCGCCACAACAGATCAACGGTGGATGCGATCTCACTGGCTCTACACTCCGCTCTGGACCACTTGGACAACAAAAACTCATATGTCAGGCTGTTATTCATCAATTACAGCTCGGCATTTAACACAATCATCCCTTCCAAGCTGGTTACCAACCTCTCAGAACTGGGTCTCTGCGCATCCCTCTGCAATTGGGTCTTCAACTTCCTCATTCACAGACCACAGTCTGTTTGTATTGGTGGAAATGTGTCAGCCTCGATAACAATCAGCACGGGAGCACCTCAAGGCTGCGTGCTCAGCCCCCTGCTGTACTCACTCTATATGCATGACTGTGTAGCCGGTCATAGTGCAAACTCCATCATCAAGTTCGCCGACGACACCGCTGCTGTGCGACGTATCACTGATGGGGACGAGTCAGAGTATAGAAGTGAGATTGACCGACTGACCAAATGGTACCAGCACAATAACCTGGCTCTCAACACCAGCAAAACCAAGGAACGGATTGTGGACTTTTAAGGGGGTAAGATCTGGACCCACAGTCCTGTTTATATCAACGGGTTGATGGTGGAAAGGGTCAAGAGCTTCAAATTCCTGGGCCTGCATATTTCCGAAGATTTCTCCTGGTCCGAGAACACTGATGCAATTATAAAGAAAGCACATCAGCGCCTCTACTTCCTGAGAAGGTTACGGAGAGTCGATATGTCAAGGAGGACTCTCTCGAACTTCTACAGGTGCACAGTAGAGAGCATGCTGACCGGTTGCATCGTGGCTTGGTTCGGCAACTTGTGCGCCCAGGAGCAGAAAAGACTGCAAAAAGTTATAAACACTGCCCAGTCCATCATCGGCTCTGACCTCCCTACCATCGAGGGGATCTACCACAGTCGCTGCCTCATAAAGGCTGGCAGCAGCATCAAGGACCCACACCATCCTGGCCACACACTCAACTCTCCGCTGCCTTCAGGTAGAAGGTACAGGAGCCTGAAATCTGCAACATCCAAGTTCAGGAACAGCTGCTTCCCCACTGCCATCAGACTATTAAACTCAACTCAAACAAAAATCTGCTTTAATAGCCTATTGCACTTTATATGCTTTTTTATGTGTGTGTATATATATATATATATTCAATGGTATATGGACACACTGATCTGTTCTGTATTTATTTATGTCTACTATATTCTGTTGTGCTGAAGCATAGGAAGAATTTCATTGTCCTATCTGGGACACATGACAATAAACTCTCTTGAATCGCGAAATTACCGGCATTTAAAATAGGTTTGCATCTCCTCTTCCAGAATCAGATTGTTACTTTTTTTTAAAAATTCATTACAATAGTAATCAGGTTGATTAAAACAATATTTTATTAAAACAAACAAGTAACTAGTTCAGACAACTATTTCTTCACATCAACAACACTGCACAAGTGAATAAAATCAAAAATGACCATGACAAAAGCAGAATATTCTCAGCCTGGGCAATGGGTTTATACTTTATGAATCTAAACAGTCCCCATGTAAGTTACCCATCAATAACAATTGAGTCTATGGAACAAATATTTAACTCGTTTGAATTTCCCCATTATTTTACTGGAGGGTTTACAATAAAACAGATGATAAATCATTGGCAGATATTGTTCCAAATTAGCCAGCTACATAGGCAGTCATTAATCTTCACCCAACCATACATTGATTGCTAATCCATATCTTTTTGCGCAGCAGAGATTTGTAAATGTACAGGCAAAATAAATTACCACACTAACAACATAAAATGTCTGGTACTCTACGAGTCCTGACATTCAACATCACTTGACTTCAAATACTTACTTATCAAATAGGTTTTGGTTTTCAAAATAAGTCTTGAGAGTGTTTGGCAAAAGAGTCGCCGAGTCTACGCAACGCTACTCGGGAGCGCCAAATATAATAGAGGTTGGAAGAGGTGCAAGTGAACCTCTGTCACACCTGGAAGGGTTGCTGTGGTCCCTGGACAATCATGACAGAAGAGGTGTAGGGACATGTGTTACATCTCCTATGGTAGCAGGGGAAAGTACTAGGGGAGGGGATGGGTTTGGTGGGAAAGGATGAGCAAACCAAGGGGATTTGGGGTGAGTGGTCTCTGTAGAAAGCTAAAAGAGCTGGAGACAGGAAGATATGCCTGGCCGTGGGATCATACTGAAGCAAGCAGAAATGTCATAAAACTGATGTGCTGGATGTGGAGACTGCTGGGAACCAATCCGCCCCATCCCCAGACACTTTCTGTGCACTTCTTCCAACCTCGGTGTGGCCTCATTTACATCTACGAGACCAAGCTGAGACTAGGCGAGCATTTCGCCAAACACTTGCCCTCTGTTCATCAAGGCTTGCCTGATCTCCCGTCTGCAAATCTTTTTAACTCACCATTCCCCTTCCCATACCAACCATTCTACGCCTTGGCCTCCTCCACAGCCAGAGTGAGGCCGCGCATAAACAGAAAGAGCACCATGTCATATTCCACTTGGGTAGCTTACAACCCAACGGTATACACACGGAATTATCTCATTTCAACTAATAACCCCCTATCCTCCCTTTCTCCCCTACCTTGATGCAAGCATTTTTCTCCCTCCATCTCCCACTGCTCTAAGCACTGCTCCTTTCCTCTCCTCTGCACGCTCATTTCCCATCCCCAAGGCCCATATTATTCTATCATCTCCTGGTATTTCCCCTCCCCGTCCCCTTCCATCTATATCCCTCCTTGTGGTTTTGCATTTCACGCCTCTCCTTTCCTGATCTGACACTCATTTGTATTCTCTTCACCTTTAGCCTTTGTCGCATGACTACCAATCACCACCCCCTTACCTGTAGCCACCTATTACTTGTGTAGGAAGGAACTGCACATGCTGGTTTAAACCAAAGATAGTCAAAAAATGCTGGAGTAACTCAGTGAGACAGACAGCATCTCTGGAGAGAAGGAATGGGTGACGTTTCGGGTCGAGACCCTTCTTCTTGGCCAAGTAAATGTAATATGTGTGCACTGAACGCTTCAAGTACATCTCGTAATTAAATATTTTAAAATAAAAATTATGATAATGTAATTTCAAATTGATCTTGGATATGTTCCAATCCTTATTTCGTTCTTTGTAAACTATTCTACAAATGTGCTGTTTAATTCCTGGTTGAATGTAATGCACTAACATGATTTAGGAAATATTAAATAATTTGAGCTGCAGTTCAAATATAACATTGTATTGTGTGATGCAACTAGCAAGATTTTCCAATCAGCTGCAAACCACCTGTGCTCACCAGTGACTTTTAAAAACATTTTAAACTTTTCCATGGTTCCGCAGTGGGAACTTTCTGAAAGAAATAACCTGATCTTCAGTGGCAGCAACACCTTCTGAGACTTTAATAGTGTCAGGGTAAAATGAGGTGAAGAGTTTCCAAACAAAACTGCTTATAAAAATTGACAGGCAGAGATTCCCCCCCCCACCATCAATGCTTATCCATACATTAATGTTCTGTGAAGTACTTTTTCATATTTCATTCCTGAATGTTACGGCATTAATTAAAAGATTAGGACTCCTTGTTCTCAGTCTCCTCCACAGCAGGAAACAGTTTTTATATTCACTTTATCAAATAATTTAATGATCTTTGGAAAGTATTGTGCAAATGAATACTAAAAGCTAAGTATGGTCAATATGTATATTTTCCAATTTTATTTCTTCAGTTCTAATGTCATTCTGACAAATGTTTTAAATTTATATTTTTATATTAAAGCTTTTAGTTATTAGTGACTTTAGTGCATTGTCCTTTCAGGTTAATTGTCCTAATATTAAGGTTTACAAAGCTATTACATCATGCAAGGTACCAATGTTTAAAACACAATTTAAAATGTTAAATAGTAATTACACTATCGCATCCAAAGATGCTGCTAGAGAAGCAACAGGATATCACACTATTTTTCAAAATCTTTACATGCTGACTACGGGAAATCGTATAGAAAAGGGGGATAGTGCAGAAATGTCAAGAGCGCCACCATGCATTAATGAGTGTGATGTAGCTGTGGGAGGAGTAGAATACAGTGACAAACAGCTTAGCCGCTACAAAAGTGGCAGGAAATCTATCAAACTGTACAATAAAATTGCAATCATGTTTCTTTGGCTTTTTAAAGATAATTCACAGATCTTCATGTTCAACACTGAAAACATTCCACATTATTTGATCAGTCTTCTTTCAGAGTTTAGTCTTTTCGATCAGAAACGTAGAAGTAAAAGAAAACACAAACTAAGTAATTGTATCCATGAAACGGTATAGAGTTACATTAAGTTGGTAACCAAACCAAACAAAATTTTCAAACAAGATATACTGCAGATGAAGAAAATAACCTTATCAGAAAGATGATTAGTCATAACTCCCAACGGTCAGCTAGATCATATGTTTAAAATAAGTCCTTTCCTGTTAATTCTACGTAATTGCTTGACATTTTTTAAAAATAATCAAGCAGTTGAAGCAAAGCACAGGGCCATTTTTCTCAGCACATTTTCATGCCAAATTAACAAATGACATTACACAAGCTGATTTCTTCCCCTATCCCTCCCCAATTTCCCCACAGTTTGGAATACAAAAGTAAAAAATCAAGAGTCAAGAGTGTTTTATTGTCATGTCACAGATAATGAATTTCTTTCTTGCTGCAGCACAACAGAATATGTAATCATAATCTATATTATTATGAAACTCTGATCTTGGATGTTTATGTACTTGTTTGTGCCGTGTGTTTGATTCTCTTTTTCTTTGATTCAAATCTCCTCAAAAATCGCCTCATCTGAAAATTTGATTCATTATTTCCAGAGTTTTTTACTAAAATTGTTCACCAATCTGAGATCATTTTAAAAATCTAACGAGCTGAAGCGAGCTGATGATGTCATAATGGCTCTGCTCCTCGTGGCCAGCTGCGCAAAGCTTTGAATGCGCAGCTTGTTTTCCAAGAGTTTAGAGTTACGTGGCCCAGCCGCCCTCCCCTCTCCCCCGGGCTCTGGATTGCAGCCGATAAACACGTGCTCGGGTCGTGCTGCATGCTCTGCTGGGCTCCTTGAATTTCTACAACATGGCGGCGGCGATCGAAAAGTGACCGTGGCAGCCGTCACGGGGGACGACCTCCTCTCCATCTCCCCCGCCCAATCATCTGTGACGCTGGTGGGTGGGCTTCCCCTCTGCTGCTTGATCCGGCGCCTGATGGGGATGCTACCGTTCACCCCACGAGCTGCATCCGTGCTCCCCACTCCCCTCACTCTCTCCCCGCCCCCCCTCTTCTCGCTCTCTCTCTCTCCCCCCTTCTCCTCTCTCTCCCCTCCTCCTCTCTTTCTGTCCTATACTATTTGGTCTAGTAAATAATATTACAAAAACTCTGGGAAAAAACCCCAACAACAGTGCAATAATAATAATAGTCTATTGTAGTTCATAGCTTATGAGGTTGTAGTGTTTAATAACCTGATGGCTGTAGGGAAGAAGCTGCTCCTGAACCTGGACGTTACAGTTCTCAGGCTCCTGTACCTTCTTCTCAATGGCAGTGGTGAGATGAGTGTGTGGCCAGGATGGTTTAGGTCTTTGATGATGTTGGCTGCCTTTTTGAGGCAGTGACTACGATAGATCACTTCAATGGTGGGGAGGTCAGAGCCGGTGATGGCTTGGGCAGTGTTTACAACTTTTTGCAGTCTTTTCCGCTCCTGGACGTTCAAGTTGCCCAACCAGGCCACGATGCAGCCAGTCAGTATGCTCTCTACTGTGCACCTGGAGAAATTCAAGAGAATCCTCTGCAATATTGAATCTCAGTAATCTTCTCAGGAAGTAGAGGCGCTGATGCTCTTTCTTTATGATTGCATCAGTGTGCTGAGTCCAGGAAAGATCGTCGGAAATGTGCACGCCCAGGAATTTGAAGTTTTTTACTCTCTCCACCATTGTCCTATTAATGTAAACAGGATTGTGGGTCCACAACCTTCCTCTTCCAAAGTCCACAATCAGTTCTTTGGTTTTGCTGATATTGAGAGCCAGGTTGTTGTGCTGGAACATATGGTCAGTCGGTCAATCTCACTTCTATACTCTGATTCAGCACCATCTGTAATACGTTCCTCAATGGTGATGACGTCAGCAAACTTGATAATGGAATTAGCACTATCTCTGGCTACACAGTCATGAGTACAGAGTGATTAGAGTTTATAAGGTGCTGGTCAGACTAACAATTGGAATATTGTGAGCAGTTTTGGGCCCCATGTCTGACGAAGGATGTGCTGGTATTGGAGAGCCTCCAATGATCCCGGGGATGATTAGGTTAACGTATGTGGAGCGTTTGATGGCTCTGGGCCTGTACCCACAGGAGTATAGAAGGATAAAGGGGGAGGAGGGGGATCTGTGAGATTCATTGCCACAGACGGCAATGGAGGCCAAGTTATTGGCTGTTTTTAAAACAGAGATTGATAGGTTCTTGATTAGTAAGGAGTTGGGTGTTAAAGGTTACAGGGAGAAGGCTGGGGAATGGGGTTTAGAGGGAAAAATAGATTAGCCATGATCAAATGGTGGAGCTGAATGTCCTGATTCTGCTCTTATGTTTAGGAACATGAAGTTTGAGTCTGGCCTACATGCAATTCCAGAAATGCCACTTGGCTAATCACTAATTGTGGAATGTTGGTCTCACCTGATAGAGAATGCAGCAGTTTTACTAGACTGGTGTTTAGAATGACAGGACTGATGTGTTGACTGGATTAGATTTATATTGACTTGAATATAGAAGAATGAGACGAAGGCTCAGAAATCTACAATGTTTTAACAGAACTAGACGGATGAGGAAGCATGAGGTAGGAAAAGCATTCTCCATGGCACAGGAATACAGGTTGCAGTCTAAAGATATGGGATTAACTATGTAGGATTGAAATAATGATAAATTTATTCAAACAGCATGGTGAACATGTGAAATTATCTATCACATTAAGTAATTGAAGCCAAACAATTAATATATTCAAGGGGGTCACAAAATATAGGGAGCAAGCAGGAACTGAATTTGGATGATCAACATTGATCATATTTGTGCAGGTTCAACAGACAGAATAGTCCACTCCTGCTCCTCAACATTAATGTTTCAATGTTAATTCCATCCACTTACCCAGTCTCTATTTCACTCAACGTTCTTAGCTAGTATAATCATTAATCTCTATTATTAAAATTATATGTTTCACAAGTTCTTAACTAATATATATGAGAGATATTTGCACTTCTACCATTGTATTATGCCATATCTCCTGAATGCCTGGCTCTGATTTTCTTACTCTGATTTTCTTCAGCCATATCCTGGAATAGCAAAGATTTCTGACCATCTGTCCTATTAATTCCCTTCGCAATCCAAACAAACAAATCACTTTCTATATTCAAGAGAATCCACACCTGTGCATTTGGTCCAATTCCATCGGGTGCATCAAGTGGGACCTGTGAGATAATATACTTAAGAAGTGCAAATGTGGCAGGGGAATTTAAAATATGCTAGGATGCTCAAAGGTGCAGGGGAAGAGAGGAGTATTGGAATGCTTCTCGAAGCAGAAAGGTAAATAGAATGATAAGGGCAACATGCGGGATACTTTATTAAGGCAGAAAGTTTAAAAGCAGAGTTCATATTGAAACTGTACAAAGTCTTAGCTAGATCATAATGTTCAGAATGCTGGTCAATGCATTACAAGAATCAAGTGATAGCACGAGAGGAGATGTAGAGTTAAAATCATGCAAGTGTTAACAGAACTGGAAAAATGTTATTAGTATGAAAAAAATGTCTATCATGGACCGTTTACTTAAGGATCAAAGGTCGAATAAGAATTTAATTGAGTTGCATAAAATTATGAACACGTGATAGGAAAATTATGAAGGCATAAACACGTGAAAGGAAGGAGCAATCTTCCTCGTGAAAGAGGTCAATAACCATTGTTTTAAGGTAATGGCAGAAGGATTGGAGAAGAGGATTAGTAGAAATCATTGCACCATGCGTGTACTCATGGTCGGGAACTCACTACCTGAAAAGATAGAAGCATTAACATTCATCACACTAAACAAGTACTTAAAAGTACACTTAGTGTGTTTGAAGCCACAAAAACTATAATACAAAATCTGGCAGTCCGAATAGATTGATAACAGGAATAGACTGGATATTTTGAATAACTCTATCCAGCTGTGAAGGGCACAGGGTTCCTATAAATTTCTGGTATTCTATGGAACACTTCACCTGTGCTCTGATAATATTAAAAAGTATATGCAACCATACATGCTCAAGAACGAGCAAGATTTTTCACTGATCTCACAAAAAATATTCTCTTCCTGGTCTTTCATACCAGAAATGGACAAATATTATTACTATAATACCATTGCATGAGAAACCAAACACAACTGTTAAGATGAGGAATACACCAGCAATAAACAAGCATTGGGCTGGAAGTTTAATTGCATATATGCCTTTTGTTCCCCACTGTGCAGCTGAAATCAACTTTTCTTCAAGTGAAGCAAAATAACAGCTACTTGTGGGTCACTTGTAAAATTCAATGGAACACATCATGGTAAGGAGCTCTCTTGAGACTATAATATGATGTGTCACATGTCCCATTGACATGCATTTTTCCTTTTGAAACATTGCAGGCAACATTAGACCACATCGTTTTGGGGGGCATTCCCAGGACAATATGGTCAGAAGGACTCAGCTCCAACCTAAAAGGGAACTAGGGTCTTGACCCGAAACATCGCCTATTCCTTCGCTCCATAGTTGCTGCCTCACCCGCTGAGTTTCTCCAGCATTTTTGTCTACCTACAATGTTTAACTTAATGTTTACCTTGACATCCCACCATCCACAAACACACCAATCACCAGGCACTGGCCACAACCTCACCTAACCACACAAACGCCACCTACAACACCCCATGTTGTACCCGCCATCAACCAACCTCCCTGTCTCTGGACCCCCTTGCCTCATCTGGCTCCTGATTTTGAATGGCTTTAACACCACCCACCACTATCCCTCTCCCACAATTGACAAACAATTAAGTTCCTCTCCTCTGCCACACAATGAACAACAAAGATCCCAATCAGCTGCAACCAATACTCTCCCCACCCACCAACTGACCGGAATGTTCCTGAACTCCTGAGATAGTCTCAGGAAAGGAAGTCAAGATTACGTTTTTTTTTAATGCAAAGTGACAAAGGACTAAAATAATTATTGGGTTACTGCATCCTGGAGTACCTGTTAGGAATTTTAGACAACTAGATTTCAACATTACATTGGCTCTCAGTGCAAATATACCTGCTTCGGAGAAAGTGCAGTGCAAATCTACAAGACGAATTGTGGCAAAAGAGTATTAATAAGGAACGTGTGCAAGAGCATTTTAAAATAATAAGAGGGGATTTCTCTGAAATATCAAGACCCCGAGAATAGCAAACACAAGCTACAAGCTATTTTCTTTAGTTGGAGAACCTCAAATTCAGGGGCAAAGTCTCAGGGTAAGAAGTCAGCCATTTGGTACTGAAGAGAAGAAATTTATTTTTGCAGGGATTTGTAAATCAATGGAATTCTATAACCCGGAATGGAACATTATTAAATATAACCATAATTGTGGTCAAATGATTTTTGGACTCTTGGGGGAGTCTAGAGATCAGAAACACAATACACTGTAGATGCTGAAATATTGAGCAAAAAATGAGTGCTGGAAGAATTCAGCATGTCCGGCAGCTTCTGTGGGGGGTATGAACAGACAACGTTTCAGATCTGAAGAAGAGTTCCGACACAATACATTGATATGGAGATCAGATGGGGAAAGTGGATTTGACGGACAAGATCAATTATGATCTGAACGGCAGAGCAGAGACAAGGCATTAAATGGTTCCTTTAGCATCGTTCTGTGTTTTTAAATGGTGTTCCCATCTTCCTTTCTTGAAAATAGCATGTTTTGTGCCAATTCAATTTAATATACTTCAACCTGCTGTCATCTCTCTTTTCATTTTATTCATCGGATAAAAAGCTGAGCAACTGTTTAGTTCAGTTCTGAAGTGCACTGCTCACTAGATCATCCACCAATCCTTTTTGCTTGCATCAAATAGGCATTTGCAAAATTCTGTGTGATTACAAAACAATATTTAAGTCAGATATCATCTTTTCAGAAAATTAGAGCTGGAAACAAATCCATTACTGAATCCACCCAGTACTGGTGGTATATCAAAGCAATACTCATTGGTCCTTTTAAGTGTTAAGACTAATTTCAGTTCTCAAGTATAACAAAAGGTTGGCAGCATCAGAAAATCTGTCAACATCAAATTCGACGATTTCAAACAATAACCGTTCTAATCTTACATATCATGCTTCCTATATTCAGGCCTCGAAATTAGCAGTTGCCCGGGTGCCATTGGCCACCCAAAGTGCCGCCGGGCAACCTGAACACCGAGTCATTTTGCCCGGCTTGGCACGCAAATACTGGTTTATACCGATAGACACAAAAAACTGGAGAACTCCGCAGGTCAGGCAGCATCTCTGGAGAATAGGAACTTGACGTGTCGTGTCGGCTGTGTGTGGCTAAGATACTAGGTGCGGGGTGACGAAGGGTCAGAGCGAATGACGGCACAGCGGCAGCAGTGGCCGCGACAAAGGCTCCACCGCCTCCTCCTCCCGCACCCCGCCCGGCGGAAGGAGGCCTCCCTCTCCCTCCCTCCCTGCCTCGGCATGCGAGAGGGGTTGTTTTGAAAGCACCGTTGGTGGATTTGCAAGCAGCGGTCACTATCGCCCTGCAAATCCACCAACGGTGCTTTCAAAACAACCCCTCTCGCATGCCGAGGCCAGGCGGAGGGAGGGAGAGAGAGGGGGAGAGGGGGGCCTCCTTCCGGCGTCTGAAGCAGCTGCACCAAAGATTCTATAGGATCTTTGAGCTGCACCGCTCGGCCCCGCACCTTCCTGGTGGCTTCGAGGAGATCTCAACTGCCTCCCGTTTTGGCGGCGGCATTTTGGCGTTGGGCAGGGACGGCCTAGGCAGCGGGGCGATGTTGTCCGAGGCATGCTGACCTTCCTTCCTCCCCACCTCCTCTGCCTCTCCCCCCCTCTCTCTCTCTTGTACGCCCCCCTCCACCCCTCTTATCCTGAGACCCCTCCTCTCCATCCCGCACTGATCCCCATTCCCTCCTCTATTCAGTCCTCACTGACATCCCCTGTGCTCCCCTCCCCATCTAATCATCACCCTACCCATCTCGCATTGATTCTCCTGCCACCATCCCCCCCCCCCCATCCATCCTACATTGGTCCCCCAATTCATCCTGTACTGACCCCCTTTCCCATCCATCCTGCATTTCTCCCCCCCCATTCATACTGCACTGGTCCTCCCATTCATCCCTTACTGACCCACCCCCCATTTACCCTGCACCAATCCCCCCCCATCCATCCTGTAGTGATCTCCCGATCCATCCTGTAGTGATCTCCCCATTCATCTTTTACTGATCCCCGATTCATCCTGTACTGATCCCTTCATGCATCCCGTACTGATCCCCTCATTCATCCTGTAGTGATCACCCATTCATCCTGCACAGACCATACGATCCACACTGTCCTGAACCCCCCCCCATTCATCCTGTACTGATCCCCCCCATTCATCCTGTGCTGACCTCCCCCCCCCTTCAAGACGACTGAGGGGGAACAGTCTGAAGAAGAGTCTCGACCCGAAATGTTGCCTATTTCCTTCGCTCCACAGATGCTGCCTCACCCGCTGAATTTCTCCAGCAATTTTGTCTACCCCCATTCATCCTGTACTGACCCCCCCCTCATCCATCCCGTACTGATCCCCTCCATTCAACACCATTGACATCCCCCATGCTCTCCGCTCACAATTTTACATACTCCAACCAACACGTACTAATTCACCTGCCTCAATCCATCCATTCCGCACCGATTGCCTTCTCAACCCCCCTCCCCTCACTGATTCACACACGCCCTGACCCTATTGTGTTTCATGGTCTTCAGAGCGAACAGTGACTATGTTTGATAACGGAATGCAATCAAACGTGTTTTAATTCCTATTGTTATTATTTGTTTTGACATCTTTAAACATATTACCAAAAGAACATTTGCTGCAGTTATGTCCTTTGGCCATCTCTTGTCAGTTAGTGTAATGTTTAACCTGTCAGATGGGTATAGTCGGCTTTAACAGCTATTATCATGTCATGATAATTTTCGGTCCTTCACAGAAAACATGCTTGCATCAATCTGTAGTGTGCATGGTTAAGCATATATGTTATCATGGTCCAGGATTTATTGACACAAGTTGATCATACGCTGAATAATCCAACCACATTTTTGTTTGGAAGTGGAAAGAAATAATAGAAATTGCAATGTGTAAAAAGAGTTGAGATACTGCATGTCATGTCTTGATTGATGAATATGTTTAGTTTGTGAATTTATTTGAAGCAGGAATAATATGTGAATGCTTCATTGACCATAATTCCGACTGGTAACGACGCACTTCGTCCGAGCACATTATCACACGTGTCATGCAAGCCATCTTAAATGACCACCTAAGCTGTCATTTGGCAACCTAAAAAGCTGCCAAGGTTGCCCGGCTGGCAACAGGGAAAAAAGGTTAAGCGAGAGCCCTGATATTGCTTTATTTTCTGATGTTTCAATCTTGTCTCTTCTTAAAAGTAACCCCTCCAGTCATAATTTTAGCACTCTCTTTCAACCGATCATCATCACTGGTATTGTTCAATCTCTCCAAATCTATCCAATTATTTGTGCTACATCCATCTCCCCCTCCTTTTTTCTCCAAGTGAAATTGATTTCATTTCTGACTTTTTAAAAAAAACAATGAAAGGTCTGATGAAAGGTCATCTATATGAAACATTAATTCATTTTAATTTCCACAAATGCTGCCAAACATGCTATTTCCAACATTTGTTATTCTGCAAATGTTGCACCTGCAACAGGTACTCTGCACCTATTTTCTCTGTATCTATGTATCACTTGATATTTCCAGCATCTGCAACATGTTACATTTGGATCAGTTTAGTTCTGAATGGGGTAGGCTAACACACAAAACTATCTGGAATATTAAAACTAAACTGACTTGATGGACTGAATAGTCTCCTCTGTTCCTATTGGCATAACGATGGAGTTGCTACCTTACAGCGCCAGAGACCAGAGTTCGATCCTGACCACGGGTGCTGTCTGTATGGAGTTTGTACGTTCTTCCTATGACCGCACAAGTTTTCCCCGGGTGCTCCAGGTTCCTCTCACACTCCAAAGACATTTTCTGGGTTAATTGGCTTTGATAAAGATTGTAAACCGTCCTGAGTGTGTAGCATAGTGCAACTGTACAGGGATTGCTGATCGGCGCGTATTCGGTAGGCTGAAGGTTCTGTTTCTGCGCTGCAAACTAAACTGTTTCTGCATCTCCAAACTAAAAAATACTGTTATAACAACTCTTGATATTGAAAAATTAATATGGATGGCTGATAGCCGTACAGCAAACCAACATTAAGATGTTTTAAAAAATCATAAAATACATCAAGGAAAATCATATTTTGGTAACCCATAAATTACAAATGTATACATTTTTAATAGACCATGAGATTTTTAAAAACAGGCTTATTTATGCATTAGCAATATTTTCCATAAAAATGAGTGAAATATATTTTGGGGATTATGAAAATTGTTTTGAATTATTACAAAATAAAGACAGTGTGAATGATTACCAGCCTCTTTATAGTGTAATTCAAGTCTCAATTTTGTGCTTCTTTCCAACAATTTTCAATGCACATTCACCCCAAAATCAATCCTTGGCAAATAAAATGATGGCATAAATAAATACCAAATTAGCCATCAACTATAAGAATCAGAAGGGCAGCAAGAGTTGATTCAGACTTGCGCTTTTGGTAGTCTAGATGTCTTATCAGGTTCCATTGTGACAGCGACTCCTTTAGACAAATGTACAATCTGAAATTCACTTTCTTTGTTTAGCATCATGTGGTGTCAGGATCAGGAAGAAAAACAGAAACGTTTTCACAACAGGTGCTGAAGCATGTGACATAATGCCATGTGATTTTCTTTTCCGGGTTTGTTAAATATATACTATTAGACAAATCGTAGCTTCCCTATTCAACAAAGTCTCATCTTGACCACTTCCTGTCACCACTGTATATTGATTTTAGAAAAACCGCTAGCATATATCGCTATGATTTTTGGTCATCTTACTTACAGTCCTTAAATTGCATTTGAATTTGGTGGCCTGCACTGTTCTTGAAATGGTATTAAATTGTATTTGAATTTGGTGGCCTGCACTCTGCTTGAAATGGTATGAAATTGCATTTGAATTTGGTGGCCTGTACTCTGCTTGAAATGATATGACATTGCATTTGAATTTGGTGGCTTGCACTGTGCTTGAAATGGTATGACATTGCATTTGAAATTGGTGGCCTGCACTCTGCTTGAAATGGTATGACATGAGTTTGGTGACCTGCACTCTGCTTGAAATTGTATTACATTAATTTTGTGGACTGCACTCTGCTTGAAATGGTATGACATTAATTTGGTGGCCTACACTGTGCTTGAAATGGTATGACATGAATTTGGCGGCCTGTACTCTGCTTGAAATGGTATGAAATTAATTTGGTGGCCTGCGCTCCGCACGGCCTCCAACCGCCGGACACCTTCGGCACCATGTGCAGCGGGGAGGCCCATGGGCTGTTGGAGCGTCGAACGATGCCCATGGCCTCCATACTCCGAAACTCTGCCTTTGCCATGAGGAGCTTGTCAGGAGCGAGCCTGCGGGCGCGGGCGTGGAGCGGTGGACCCGATGTCAGAATATGGTGCATGACACCGTGCCTCAGGCTGGCCGAGCCAAACTTGGGGGTTGACAATGTCCAGAAACCCAGCCAGTACCTGGGCGTATAAATTGTCCAACGTCGCTACGGGGTTGCTGACCGGCGCGGTGGGCGCACTAGAGTGCAAGGAGAGTTGCTGTCCGGCCTCGTAGGCGGCAGCGGCAGAATGCATTTTCTTTTCTAATTTCCCTTCCAGGATTACACTCCTGTGCGTTGAGGTCACCAGTGTGGCGGGACGTGAAGGAGTCCAGCCAAAAACTAATCGGACGCGGGTTGCTTGCACTAGACGTGTTTATTCTCTCCAATACAGCTCCCTACTGCTCCAAGGTCACGGTCGTTGTCCGGCCTTAAATACCAACTCAGGTACCGACTCCGTGACTGGCGCCTCCCACACCAAGACGTCGCCCTCTAGGGCCGATGGTTCGTTGTGCCCTTGGGTTGCCACCAGGTGCCGCCACAAGCTTAAGAATCATACAATTACTGCACACGTTGTTCAGGACATTTGGTCCAACCAGTTCAAGTTGCCACTCTTCCTCCAAAGAGAAATTTCTAACTACATCTACCCAATCTGTTCAAGTCTGTTCAACCATCTAATCAATCCAAGCATATGTTAACACAAACTTGTCTTAATAGTTAATCATGAAAACTTTTGTTTTACTGTACAGAAATATTTTAAACCAGAACCACTACTATGCTGTGAACCGTGCAGTTTAAAAAGTAACCTGGCTCCTTTGACAGATAGCACAAACATAAAGAATAATCTTTCAGCTGGGTTGAAGTCTGGAAGCTGATCCATGACTAACAAAAAGCTGAATATCCCTTATCAGTATTATATGCAATAAAATAATTAATAACATGTATATTTGTCAACCAGTATTAAATCAACCACCACATAATACCATTGTATCACAATTCCATAGCAATTCATGACTTATGAACCCAACAACAACCAATCTTCACACGGCATATAAAAAATACCCTGTGCGTCTGTTAAATGCAATCCTTTTATAGTTGTAGGTGCCCCACATCTCATCAACATCCCACATCAACATCCTCTCACCGTGCCCTCCATAATGTTTGGGACAAAGACCCATCATTTATTTATTTGCCTCTGTACTACACAATTTGAAATTGGTAATAGAGAAAATCACATGTGGTTAAAGTGCACATTGTCACATTTTAATATAGGCCATTTTCATACATTTTGATTTCAACATGTAGAAATTACAGCAGTGTTTATATATAGTCCCCCCATCTCAGGGCTCCATAATGTTTGGGACACAGCAATGTCATGTAAATTAAAATAATCATGTTTGGTATTTTTGTTGCATATCCTTTGCATGTAATGACTGCTTGAAGTCTGCGATTCATGGGCATCACCAGTTGCTGGGCGTCTTCTCTGGTGATGTTCTGCCAGGCCTGTATTGCAGGCATCTTTAGCTTATGCTCATTTTGGGGGCTAGTCCCCTTCAGTTTTCTCTTCAGCATATAAAAGGCATGCTCAATTGGGTTCAGATTGGGTGATTGACTTGGCCACTCAAGAATTGGCCTTTTTGTAGCTTTGAAAAACTCCTTTGTTGCTTTAGCAGTATGTTTGGGATTATTGTCTTGCTGTAGAATGAACCACCGGCCAATGAGTTTTGAGGCATGTGTTTGAACTTGAGCAGATAGGATGTGTCTATACACTTCAGAATTCATTATGCTACTATCAGCAGTTGTATCATCAATGAAGGTAAGTGAGCCAGTACCTTCAGCAGCCATACATGCCCAGGCCGTAACACCCCCACCACCGTGTTTCACAGATGAGGTGGTATGCTTTGAATCTTGACCAGTTCCTTCTCTCCTCCATACTTTGCTCTTGCCATCACTCTGATATAAGTTAATATTCGTCTCATCTGCCCACAAGTCCTTTTTCCAGAACTATGGTTTCTCTTTTAAGTACTTCTTGGCAAACTATAACCTGGCCATCCTATTTTTGCAGCTAACCAGTGGTTTGCATCTTGCAGTGTAGCCTCTGTATTTCTATTCATGAAGTCTTCTGCGAACATTAGTCACTGACAAAACCACACCTGAAGAGTGTTTCTGATCTGTCGGACAGTTGTTTGGTGATTTTTCTTTATTATAGAGAGAATTCTTCTGTCATCAGCTGTGGAGGTCTTCCTTGGCCTGCCAGTCCCTTTGCGATTAGTAAGCTCACTAGTGCTCGCTTTCTTCTTAATGATGTTCCAAACAGTCGATTTATGTAAACCTGAGGTTTGGCTGATTTCTCTTAAAGTTTTTTCTTGTTTCTCAGTCTCATATTGGTTTCTTTGACCTTCATTGGCACAACGTTGGCCCTCATGTTGATAAACAGCAATAAAATTTCCAAAGGTGATGGAAAGACTGGAGGAAAGACTACGTGTTGAGAGCTCTCTTATACCTGCATTAAGGAGGCATTTAAACACACCTGAGCAATTCCAAACACCTGTGAAGCCATGTGTCCTAAACATTAAGGTGCCCTGAAATGGAGGGACTACGTATAAACGCAGCTGTAATTTCTACATGGTGAAACCAAAATGTATAAAAATACCCTTTAAAAAATCTGACAATATGCACTTTAACCACGTGATTTTTTCTATTACAAATCTCAAATTGTGGAGTACAGAGGCAAATAAATAAATGATGGGTCTTTGTCCCAAACATTATGGAGGGCACTGTATGTTAAGGGCAAAGAGAGGGTGAATACTAAATCTAAAGAACATTGACTTTACATTCTTTCTATGCGCATTAAATTCTCAAATGATAGCGCTTGATCTGGAAAATCCATTGCATTTTGCATTGCTTACCAGAAACAAATTTTGGTTGTGAGTATGCTGTTTGCAAATTCTGCCCAGGGAGTCACGCAATATTAAATCGCCCTTATGTTATGGCAGCATCTTTCTCAAGTTGGGTTGAAACATGGAATACACTTCATTGAAAAAACAAGCATAATTGCATAGCTGATAAAATTATGGAGTAGCGCACTGATTCACAGATACCCAAATCCCTCCAAATCCTTCAATAAAATGACGCTACATAGAATACCAGATCAAATTGTCTGCATTTGCACATTAAGTTGGTGTAAAAAAAAATCACTTCATAATACCTAATTTAGCATACCCGATTTAAATTTGTTCATTTTTTAAAAAGCATGTACTTCTGCGTTAACATTTGAACTTAATTTTTTTAAAATAATTGTTCATATAATTGAAAAAATAAGTTATAATATACACACAAATTAGAACTGTTTCCTCAGCATAAATCTAGGAAATGTTAGTAAGATTGAGGTCTGCCACTGAAATACAAAAAAAGCACAGAAGCACAGTGCATTGACAGAAAAAGCACTCACTACTACTGAGTGTCAAGCATTCAAATCTTTACAAACAAAAAAAGTGGCAGCTATTCCATTCTGAGCTACACAGCAAAATATAGACCACAATACAATCCCATTGTCTGATTCATATTGCTGTTTCACTTTTCATTGTGAAATTGCACACCACAAAGATCATGTATGCCTCCTTGTGGCTTAGAAATTAAAAGCAATCAAATAGTACTTTACCATGAACTTCTTTGAAAACTTAAGTAACTAAACAACATTCATTAGAGTAAGCCTAATTAGAATGATTATACAGTGCCCTCCATAATGTTTGGGACAAAGACCCATCATTTATTTATTTGCCTCTGTACTCCACAATTTGAGATTTGTAATATTAAAAAAATCACATGTGCTTAAAGTGCACATTGTCAGATTTTATTAAAGGCCATTTTTATACATTTTGTTTCACCATGCAGAAATGTATAAACAGCTTTATTTATATTAACTCCACACATGTTTGCAATTGCTCAGGTGTGTGTAAATGCCTCCTTGATGCAGGTATAAGAGAGCTCTCAGCACCTAGTCTTTCCTCCATTCTTCCCATCACCTTTGGAAACTTTTATTGCTGTTTATCATCATGAGGACCAAAGTTGTGCCAATGAAAGTCAAATAAGCCATTATGAGAAACAAGAATAAAACTGTTAGAAAAATCAGCCAAACCTTAGGCTGACCAAAATCAACTGTTTAGAACATCATTAAGAAGAAAGAGAACACTGGTGAGCTTATTAATCGCAAAGGGACTGGCAGGCCAAGGACGACCTCCATAGCTGATGACAGAAGAATTCTCTCTATAATAAAGAAAAATCCCCAAACACATGTCTGACAGATCAGAAACACTCTTCAGGAGTCAGATGTGGATTTGTCAATGACCACTGCCGGCAGAAGACCTCATGAACACAAAAATACAGAGGCTACACTGCAAGATGCAAACCACTGGTTAGCTGCAAAAATAGAATGGCCAGGTTACAGTTTGCCAAGAAATACTTAAAAGAGCAACCACAGTTTTGGAAAAAGGTCTTGTGGTCCACTGTTGTTTAACGTTAGTACCTCCACCAATGTAAAGCACTTTGGTCAACGAGAGTTGTTTTTTAAAAATGTGCTATAGAAATAAAATGACTTGACTTGACTACATTTATTTACATGACATTGCTGTGTCCTAAACATTATGGTGCCCTGAAATGGGGTGACTATGTATAAACGCTGATGTAATTTCTACATGTTGAAACCAAAATGTATAAACATGGCCTTTATTAAAATCTCAATGTGCACTTTAACCATGTGATTTTTTTCTATTACAAATCTCAAATTGTGGCATACAGAGGCAAATAAATAAATGAGGGTCTTTGTCCCAAACATTATGGAGGGCATTGTATATGATAACAATTTTTGATCTTGCAATTTCTCCTGAAATTAATGTATTAATAGCTTGAAATTTAAAGTCTATTGCTTAATGTTTGCTTTTTTTATGCACTAGTAATGTTGTATACTGGACACTAACTGGACATAATTACATTGTGGTTATGCATATATTACTCAGAGATTTTTTTAACTCTCACCTTTGAATGCGTAATTGAGAGTGTATCCACCCAGACACGCCAGCCACCCCACTCGTACTTTACTGCATGATAAAGCAATATGCGGAAGATAGCATACACCATCTCAGTTAGTTTTTGCTCTTCTGAATTCTTCGGGCTGACATAACAAAGAGATAACATCCACTCTTGCCACACTGAGCACTGCAGTAAACTCCTGCAAAATAACAATCACCATTAAGATTTTTAATATAAACACACACAAATCTAGTAGAAAAGGCAGATAGGGAGCACGAGAAAGCTAAACATTGCCTTATTCAAATTATTCAAGGTAGATTTGCTATACATTGTGGAAGGTTTTTTTTGTTACTCTGAATACTTAATTATTCCAATTAAATCATATTCTCAAATTTTAAGCATTTTACTGCAATTTAATTGAAGGTGAAGCAGTTAATGATGTGAATGGTTTCCGAAAGAAATTTGAAGCCAACACGCAAGTTTTCAACAAAACACAAAAGAGGCTTTCACAACTATACAGATGTACAAATGATTCAATCACTGTAAGCTAGATGCAGTTATTAGAAATAAATCAAAAAATATTCTAAAAGGATCCACATTTATTCAGACATGAAAAATAAACAAACACAAAATAAACTGTGGTCAAGATACTATCTGTCCACAGAAATCAACAGATGATATTTTGGTTCAAGACCCTTCATCTGTCCATTTCCTTTCACCAATGCTGTCTGACCCGCAGGGTTTCACCAGCATTTGTGTTTTGCTCAAGATTCCAGCATCTGTAGTTTCTTATATCTCAAGACTAAACTGAAATGTATTTAATTTGCAATTTTTAAGACTACTAAAAATGAAGTACGTAACCATCATAAGCTCACAATGTAAAAATAAAGCTCCCTAGATAAATTGAAAATCATAAATTAAATCAAAATAATTAGAGGAATTTAGCTTCCCCATTGTTTCATATCTGAAGCCCTAAAATCCCCAAATAAAAACAATGAACTGCATAAATCTCAGTAAGATGTAGCTAACTGAGCAAGCTAAAAGATTTGGAACATCAAAGCTGTCAGGAAGTCCCCGTCTTCTGCATTTAACAAAGCATACACATGTCCCGAATGTGCTTTCATTTAAACGGATAAATGATAGTTCTGAAGACCAGCAGGTTCTGCACCATGAGAAATGCAAATTCAAAATGAGAACAGTGGAGGAAACATTTGTTTAATATATTGTCTTACAACGCATGAACTTTAACCTTTTTGTGAACTTGCTTCTAAAACATTACCTTGAAAGTATGAAAGTGTTTTTTAAATATTGTGCATGCCTTACTTAGGTTACTGTATTGGGTCTCTGCTAAATGATTAGTCCAACAGGAATAAAAATGGGCTTAAAGTTAAAACCATAGAAACGCCACCGAGATCCAACATAATGAACTTGAACAATAACAACGCTGAATTAGCGGATAATAAGTCTATCCAAAAATGAAAAGACCTAAAGACCAATAGGTTAGCACCTACCAATTGTGCTCTAGATGAAAGTTAGTATGTGCAAGATCCAGTCCCTGCAAAGATACCTGGAGAGCAGGTATCCAGAGAAGCGAGTATTCATGACTGTGTAATTAGTAAGTTCCCTTGGAGTAAAATGGTTAAAATATTATGATAATTTTGGACTGGCGTACATGGAACCGTGGATGGATGGAATACTATATGGTGCAATGGTGTGGGTACATTTAGCCTTTAATCAATCTATGCGCATTTAATATGAACTATCATTCCGGTGGTCTTTGTGCACAATTGAAGTATTCCCCCCCCCCCCCCCCCCCCAGAAGATCTCCTTCCACAATTACATGCATCTACTGCAAGTGATATTTCTTGCAGACCTGCTTCAGAAGGATAAACAGATGCATATTATCAGTTACTGATAAAGGTTCAATTGCTTTTGTATTTATATAGAACTGGAGACCATACACAAGGCATGATTGTTTTGTGAAGCATTGTTTAAATGTCATATTTTAACGTGGAGAAAAAATGAATGTGTCTCAAGGCAAGTTGGCCAGCAATGCTCCAGGCATCAAGAAACAAGGTGGTATTGTCCATCAGCACGTAGGAAACATGTGCAGTTTCCAATGAAGTGCATTTGGTTAGAATCTGTCATGTGATGAAGTGGTAATATTTCTGAATGATTGTCAGATCAAGAAAGATTTGGAGATAGTTGGTTCTTTGTATTTAATAATCCACAAATCAATAAAGATAAGGAAAGACACCATGTAATAGCTCCACAAAAAAAGTCATACTTGTGCGTTACTATGGAAAGAGATCTCCCAGAACTGCTCAGCAACAACTGTCGATAAATGATGATTACTATTCACCCTCCACGATTATTCAGAGTAATATGATGGTGAGGATATGTTTTACAGATCTAGAGTATGGAAATCTACAATGTGTAAATATCTATGGCTTGCAGTCACTGAACATGACTGGTGCCAGACACTTTCAGATCAGTCCAATGCAACCAGGTAAGACTATCCACTGGTTGAGGTAGGTACATTTGAAAAGACATTAGGACTGGTACATGGATAGGAAGGGTTTAGAGGGACAAGGGTCACAGACAGACATATGGGACTAGCATAGATAGGCACCGTGCATCCGGCCTGCATCCGAGCTGCATGACTCTATATGTTGCAGGCCTTCCTCCTGCCTGAGGCAATGGCTGAGTTCTCACAACCAAGGTTGTGGATTGTGTAGCAGGCAACAAGCAACCATTTCAAAAACATATAATCCTCCACCCGATTCTTTCTTTTCCAGCCACTTAAACACAAGTGTTTCTTGGGCTTCATTATAATGTCTGTGGTGTTGGGTTGAGAGTCTGCACAGGTTAGTGCTCCAATTATCAAGTAGGTGACTGGTTAAACCAAAGATAGACACAAAATAGTGGAGTAGCTCAGGCAGCATCTCTGGATAGAAGGATTGGGTGACGTTTCGGGTCAAGACCCTTAGTTCTCCTTGTCCCAACTCCACTGTGAAATCTCCTCAAGGTTCACCTACATTGAAGAAATTCATTTCCTCTTTCCCATTCCTTCCCTGCAGAGATGCCAAGTTACTCCAGCATTTTGTATCTATCTTCGGTGTAAATCAGCATCTGTAGTTCCTTCCTACACAGAGGTGATTGGGTTAGATCAGTGGTATTAATATATCACTCTCCCTACTTTCATTAATTTAGGTTCCCCTCAAATGGATCATGGCCAGACAAATCTATTTCTCATTAGAAAACAGACAGATCACTGATGCAGTCAAAACTCTCTTCAGATTTAATCAATCTACCTCAAAAAGGATACAATAAACTACATTTGTCAAGCACTTTCAATATACAAAAATAATCTAAAATGAATTACAGATGTGCAAAAAAAATGGACACCAACATAAGAGAAGACTAGCCATAACAGAGACAGAGATGCAGAAGTTAATAAGAAGAGAATTTGGGAATACTGGAAAAGATATGGGTGAGCGTCAGGAGAACAAAATGTACTGGAGGTTAAAGCAACAATGATTGGATACAGGTGGCAGATTTCTGAACAAAATGAACATTTCAAAAGGTACGACAAAAAAACATGGGAATAGTTAACAATAGAAGTAATAAAGACAGAAATAAACATTTAACCATTGGTAATGAAGCTGAATGAAGACTACCTTCATGAGAGTACATGATATATAAAAAAGGACAATTTAAGGTCAATGCCCTTATTGCAGATGAACTAGGACCAAATTGGTTCATTGGTTCCAAAACGATTTCATACATTCTACTCACATTCATTTCAAAACAAATTTTGCAAAACCCCACAATGAATAATAATGGAAAGAACACATTAGGAATTTTTTTTTTTTCTAAACTTAGTCTGATGTAGATATCAAAAATGGTCTAGCTCATTTTGTGACAATGACTCTGGAGAGAGATACAAATGAAGGCAAGACCTAATAGTGATCAGGGCGAGGTTTCACAATGAACTGTTTCCAAGTGATTCAGGACAATTAATCCCATAAAGAAAAGTAGTTTGCAACCAGTTACATCAAAGTTGTATTAACTTAATGACAAGGAGATCTAGCTAACTGGATACAGCTTTGATTCATGTTAGGAAACAGAGAATGGTGGTGAAAGGATGAATATCAGACTGCAACTGCTAATTTGCCTCAGTGATTGGTGAGGGCCCATTGCTGTTTGCCAACTATGTCAACAGCTTGGACGAGGATGTCCAAGGTAAAATTAGTAAGTTTGCAGATAACATTAAAATAGATGGTATCAAAGACAGTGAAAATGGTTATCAAGAATTACAATGGGATCTTGATTAGCTGGGTAAGTGGGCCAAGGAATGACAATTGGAATATAATTCAGGTAACTGTGAATTATTGCATTTTGGGAAGTCAAAGCAGGGCAGTGCCTTCACAGCGAATGGCAAGGCATAGTTCTCTGAAAGTGACATTGCAGGTAGATAGGTTGGTGAAAGTGGCTTTAGGCACACTGGCCTTCGTCAATCAGGGTATTGAGCATAGAAGTTAGGATGTAATGTCACAGTTGCACAAGATGCTGGGGAGATTGCACTTGGAATATTGTTTGGTTTAAAGGGCCTGTCCTACAAGCATGCAACTCTATGCGATTAACGCGACGTAACGTGGTCGCTTGAGCCGTTCGGCGTCGCGGGGCCGGTCCCACTTCGATCGCCGGAGCCGTGCGGAATTGTGCGGAGTTCGTCCCAACATCGCGCGGGGCTCCAAAAAACTGACTATGTTCAAAAATTCCGCGCGGCAACGGCTTGTCGGCTCGCAGTCGCCTCGACGCATGACACACCGCCCCGACATCATGCCTCCTTGAACGTATCTGTAGGTGCCTCCGTGACCCTCTATGTGCGTGGCTCCGTGGCCCTCTGTGTGTGTGTGCTCTGTGCGCCCCTCTCTGTCCTGGCGAACTTACCTTAGACTTCGCTCCAAGTTCACCTCACTTTGCGCCGCGTTGCGCCACTCACCCGACCTCCGCGCGGCCCCTGCTGCCGGTTTGGTCGCGCTTGCCGCATGCAGGTGCATGCTGGTGGGAACAGCCCTGTACAGGGCATCACCCGACCTCCGCGCGGCCCCCGCTTCTAGTTTGATCGCGTTCATCGCATAGAGTTGCATGCTTGTAGGACAGGCCCTTAAGGCACCTTGCTTTAAGAAATATGCTGTTATGCTGGAACGGGTGCAGAGAAGATTTACTAGGGAGTGGCCAGGATTTGAGGGCCTGATCCACAGGGAGAGACTGTGCAGACGAGTACTTAATTCTCTAGAGCACAGGAAGCTGAACGATGATCTTATAGAGGTGCATAAAATCATGGGGAATAGATAGGGTGAATGCACAGAGTTTTTCCTCAAATAAGGGAGTCTAGGACTAGAGGGCATAGG
Source organism: Raja brachyura (assembly GCA_963514005.1). Next base: position 177,067,605 of record OY740781.1, read on the forward strand.
TTTATGGTGAGAAGGGAAATAATTAATAGGAACCCGAGAGGCAAAGTTTTTATCCCCACACAGAGGGTGCTCGGTATATGGATTGAACTGCCAGAAGTAATTAAAGCAGATTCATTAACAATACATAAAAGACATTTGGATAGGTACATGCAATGGAAAGGTTTGGAGGGGAATGGACCAAAAGCAGGCAAATAAGAACTAGCCTAGATTGGGCATGGACAGGTAAGCTGAAGGGCCGGTTTCCCTCCTGTCTTGTACATCAGTCACTGAAAGTAAGCATGGATGTACAGCAGGTAGCGAAGAAAGCTAATGGCATGTTGGCCTTCATTGGGCCCTGGCGAGACCGCACCTGGAGTATTGTGTGCAATTTTGGTCTCCTATTTTGAGGAAGGACATTATTGCCATTTGGGAGTGCAGCGTAGGTTCACCAGGCTAATTCCCGGGATGGTGGACTGACCTAGGATGAAACAATGGGTCGACTGGGCTTGTATTCACTGGAATTTAGACGGATGAGAAGGGATCATAGTGGAAACATATAAAATTCTTAAAGGACAGGCTAGATGCAGGAAAAATGTTCCTGATGTTGGGGGAGTCCAGAACCAGGGGTCGCAAATTAAAAATAAAGGGCCAGCCATTTACAACTGAGATGAGGAAAGATTTCTTCACCCAGAGAGTTAATAATCTGTGGAATTCTCTGCCACAGAAGGCATCTGAGGCCAATTCACTGAATGTTTTCAAGAGAGAGTTAGATTTAACTCATCGGGCTAAAGGAATCAAGGGATATGGGGGAAAAGCAGGAACGGGGTACGGATTTTAGATGATCAGCCATGATCATATTGAATGGTGGTGCTGGCTCCTGCACCTATGTCTGCATCTATGAAGATGCTGTGATGAACACAATGTAAAAGGGAGGGAAGGTATGAAAAAAAGATCAGCTGACCACAAAAGCTGTAGGAAGATTAATGAGGGACAAACCACAGAATCATAGAGGATATAATTTGTGATTTTAATTAGTCCTTCAGGAAATAGTTTCTGAAAAAGATGTGCAGGATCCAGAGTGAATATATATCTGTTAAAACATTGGGTTATGGGCTATTTAACCAGGGGAACAAATCAAACATTTGCTCACATTAAAATAAAAATCGCAAAATTAAAAGTCAAGAAAAAGCACTTCCCTTCAGCCTCTAAATTTATAAAACAAACTACCTTTGTAGAAACTAAATTATAGGTTAAGAAAAGGTGCTGAACGTTAGGGTTAAGATATTTACTTGACTCTTCAGGGAATAACAGCATGCAATCTTTACGCAAATGATTAAGAGAGTTCTGTATTTGGTAAGATTGCAACAGAAACTTTCAATTCATCAAGTATGCGACTCACGGCGGCACAACTCACGTTGCAGCGCCCCCCTACAGCCTGTCTGTCTTTTTAAAAAGACAGGGGCCGTACAATTTTTTGTCTAATTAAATGTAGTTGTTCGTGTTTTTTTTGTACTGTTTCCAACTGTGTATATGTGGGGGGTGGGGGGAGGGGGAAACTTTTAAAATCTCTTCCCTGCACGGGTGACCCGACTTTTTCCCTGTCGGGTCTCCGTTGTCGTTAGGGCCTAGTACCGTGGAGCGGCCTCCGACGGGGACGACCTGGAGGCTCCAGTCACGGAGCCTACAGAGCTGCGGACTTACCATCGTGGGGCTGGCCGGCCGCAGAGTGTGTGGAACGGTGGTGGCTCGCTGCTGCGGCCCGACTCCGGAGCTCCAGCTCCAGCTGCAGATTGCTGCCGGTGAACTGTCGGGATATAGGGAGCTCGCGGGTCCAAGTGGGAGACCGCTTTCCGGAGCTCCATCTCCCGCTCGTGTCGCAGGGTTGGATCGACCCGGAGCGGGGTCGTACATCGCCCGGCGCGGCTTTAATGGCCGCGGGACATTCCAGCGCCCGCCGGGGGCTCCAACTTTGTGACTTTTGGGCCTAGAGCGGGGCCGTACATCGCCAGGCGCGGCCTCAATGGCCGTGGGACTTACCATCGCCCGCCTGGGCCTTGGACATCGGGAGAGAAACGGTGCGGGGGAGAGAGAAGACTTTGCCTTCCATCACAGTGAGGAGGAGATTCACTGTGATGGATGTTTGTGTAAATTGAATTGTTTGTATGTTTTGTAGGAATTGTTTTGTTTGTATGGCTGTAGAAACAGAGTTTCATTTTAAGCCTCTCTGAGGTTCGAATGACAAATAATAAAATCTAATCTAATCTAATCTATCATGCAACATCAACCTTCAATGTTATTAAGAATCCAATGTCAGAAAACAACTGTAGGTGAGGTGAGAAAAATCTCCAGGTTAATTTAATGATCTAAACAATTCCAAGCTTCATATTTAAGCAAATCAACATGTCGATGTGCCTAATTCACATAACTAAATCACAGTAATTAGATTTTGTACCAGCAGCAACGCACCTTCTATTTTCCCGGTTGTTATTGAAGAGTTTAATCATGTCGGATAAGAAAACACGGCTAACTTCCATTGTTTCTAAAAGTTGAGGAGAATTCCTCAGTAGTGTTGCGATCACCTTCAGAATTTCTGGAAAAATAGGAATGATAAAATACAAGGCCCAATATGACTATATTTTCAAAAGTACAGTATTTTAAAAGTCATCTTAACAACAGTTGCTCTTTCAATTTTGAACTGCAAGATATCAACAAAACGTTCATAGATTTTTTTCGTATGCCTTACACATTTACAAATAAAACTGATGAAAACGATCTAATGTATTTTTAAATTAAACACTGAAATTACAGAGACACAGACGCATCTGATTCCAACATCTTGAGCAAAAATACAAACTTCTGGAGGAATTCAGAGGGTCAGGCAGCATCAGAATGGATGACGATAAGATCAGGATCCTTCTTCAGACTGGGAAGTGTTCCAACCTGAAATGTCATCCTTCCCTCCACAGATGCTGCCTGGCCCGCTGAATTCCTTCATCATTGTCTTTTGCTCAAACTAAAAACATACTTTTCCACACAAAGGCTGCTAGAGGAGGTAGTTGAGGCAGGGACTATCCCAACATTTAAGAAACAGACAGGTACTTGGATAGGACAGGTTTGGAGGGATACGGACCAAACGCAGGAAGGTGGACTGGTGTAGCTGGGACATGTTGGCCGGTGCGGGCAAGTTGGGCCGAAGGGCCTGTTTCCGCACTGTATCACACACTATGACTCTATACTTTCACACTTACAATTAAATTATTTAAACTAACTGAATCCACCCAAATAAAAAGCTCTACATGCCTTTCTCGTAGTCATCATCTCACTTATGCGCATCTCCTTTAAACTTTGCCTCACATTAAAGCTATTTCCTCAAGTATTTGATATTTCCATCCTGACAGGTTCTGCCATCTACTCTATCTATCTACTCCAATAATTCTATGAACTTCTATCAGGTCTCCTCTCAACGAGAGAAAACAATCCGAGTCAGTCCAACCTCTCCTTGCAATTATTACCCTCTAATCCAGACTTAATTCTGGTCAACCTCCTCTGTACCCTTTCCAAAGACTCCACATACTTCCCATGTTTGGACAACCAGAACCGCATGCAATGCTCCAAATGCAGCCTAGCCAAAGTCCTATAAAGCTGCATCATAATCTCCTGACTTTTATACTCACTACACTGACCAATGAAGGCAAACATACCATATGTCTTCTTTACCACTATCTACTAGTGTTGCCACTTTCAGTTCAACTTCCAGTTGATTCAATGCAATAAAGCTTTTTTTTTATGCTGTCTTAAAATTTACTGCAAAGATTTCTAGTTTTACAGAGTTCAGAGGAGGAAAATAACCTCAAACATGGGTAAATAGTGGAAGAAAATGTTAATTCAAAATAAATGGTGCTTACGTGGGTTTTGAATCTTCACTGATGAATCTGGGTCAGGATGCTGCTTGTGCACAACTTGAGTACATATCTGTTCGGTCAGAATCTTAAAAATCAAAGTTCAAATATAAACAAATTGTTTGACAGGCAAAGCATTTTCATTGCATTTTATCTTCGATTACATTGTAAACTCAATTTTATACTCAATATAAAATTAAAAATTGATCCTCCCATGGGATCCTTGAAAATAAGCCACTTCTTTCTTATATCTGGAAAGCAATGTCAATATTTATAATGCTCATTAAAAAAATTGAAGTATTTGGAAATAAAGTAATATTGGGGAATTCTGGCGGTATAACTTTGAACTATGCTGAAAGAATGCATCAGATTATAAACAGGAACAAAAATGATTCATAATCAAATTCACCCAAAAAATGTATTATTCCAATATTGTGTATATAAATAAAGCAAACATAATTAAGTTCCTAATTTTCCACATTCTCTAAACATTTCACCTGCATGTAATTAAGCATGCTCTTAAAAAAGTTGCCAATCACAAGTTTGTTGCTTCCTTATGTACAAGATAAAAAGTTGCAGTCGTGACATATCAAGACAGTTACTCCAGCTTTTTGTGTCCATCTTCTGTTTAAATCAGAGTCTGTAGTTCCTTCCTACACCTGACGTTTCCACAAGTTATGCCATAGATAACATATGTAGATTTGTTCTTGTCACTTCTTCAGATGCTAAGCTTTCAATTTTAACCATGCTACAGAAGGCAGGAGAATACGAAGACCCGAATCATCTATTGAAAAGGCTACAAAAATTTACATTTTCAAAGCTTGTTACAGTTTTTTATACTGTGACAGCTCGGTTGCCGCTCCAATCCCCATCACCGGCAGACAGGCCAGGAGAGCCTAAACTTCAGCACCATTGAGCTGATACCATAGCCAAATTTGTAACAGCTTTGTCCATTTAACTAATATTGGATTGACCTGCCTAAACCTCATCAACCTACTCCTTATAAATCACAGGCAATCCAGCCAGAGGGGAGAAGGAAGAGCGTGAAAAGGTGTAGGAGAGAAAGAGGAAGAAAGAAAGAGGAAGAAAGAAAGAGGGAGGAAGGGAGAGAAAGTGGGAGACCTCCCGGCTGGCTGCATTCCCCTGTTGCAGCCTGGAAGACTGAGCCTCTGGGACAAACACGAGACCACCAGCGCCACCATTTTGTGGTCAAGACGGAGCTGCCAGGACAAGCCAGCGCCTCCACTGAGGCCATGACTAAGTGCCCAAGGCATGCCTGGCACAGCCACTGCCCCTTGCCTGCCCACAGACAATGAGGGACTACACCCACACACAGATGCAAATACTGAGTGGCCAGTATAAACCAGAGACCACCAGCATCTCCTCTCAAGGCAAGGGTGAACCACAGGGATAAGTTTGAGATTATCATGCCTCCTCCTTCAAGCCAAAAGCTAACCTGCCAGGACAAGCCCGACAACTGAGAAATTATGAGTAAAAAGACCCTAATGGGAGTTATTTACAGGCTCCCAAACAGTAGCTGGGATACAGGGTACGTTACATCAGGAGATAAAATTGGCATGTAAGAAAGGCAATGCTACATTGGTCGTGAGAGATTTCAATATGCAGGTAGACTGGGCAAATCAGGTTGGTACTGGATCGCAAGAAAGGGAATTTGTAGAGTGCCTCCAAGATGGATTCCTAGAGCAGCTTGTTGTGGAGCCTACCAGGAAAAAGGTAATTTTGGATTTATTATGTAATGAACCGGATTTGACAAGGGAGCTCAAGGTAAAGGAACCATTTGGAGGTAGCGACTACAACATGATAAGTTTTAATCTGCAATTTGAGAGTGAGAAGGTGAAATCGGATGTGTTGGTATTGCAGCTGGGCAAAGGGGACTACAGAGGCATGAGGGAGGAGCTGGCCAAAGTTGATTGGAAAGGGGTCCTAGCATGGATGACAGTGGAACATCAATGGCAGGAATTTCTGGGAATAATCTGGAAGTTGCAGGATCTTTTCATTCCAAAGAGGAATACATAGCCTAGGGGGAGAAAGAGGCGACCGTGGCTGACAAGGGAAGTCGAGGACAGTATAAAACTAAAAGAGAAGGCGTATAACATAGCAAAGATTAGTGGGAAGCCAGTGGATTGTGACAGAGGGTAACTAAAACGACAATACAGGAAGAAAAGATGAAATACGTAATGATGAAATGAAGTAAGCTAGCCAATAATATAAAAGAAGATAGCAAGAGTTTCTTCAGTTATATAAAGAGCAAGAAAGAGGCAAGAGTGGACATTCGGATTGCTGAAGAATGATGCAGGAGAAGTGATAATGGGGATTTTTTTTAAATGGCTGAGTTGAATAACTTTTTTGCATCCGTCTTCACAGTGGAAGACACCAGCAATGTGCCTCAAATTCAAGAGATTCAGGGGGTGGAAGTTAGTGGATGGCTATTACCGGGGAGAAGGTGCTTGGGCAGGTGCTTGGGAAGGGCTGAAGGTGGATAAGTCACCTGGGCCGGATCGACTACACCGTAGGGTTTAGAAAAAGGTGGCTTTAGAGATTGTGGAGGCATTGATAGTGATATTTCAGGAATCACTAGAGTCAGGAGTGGACCCAGATGATTGTAAAATTGCCAATATTACCCCCCCTGCACAAAAAGGAACAAGGCAGAATAGTGGGAACAATAGGCCGGTTGATCTGACTTTGGTGGTTGGTGAGATTTTGTCAATTAGAAAGGATGGGGTTACGGAGTACTTAGAAGTTCACTATAAAATAGGCTGAAGTCAGCATGGCATGGTGAAGGGGAAGTCTTGCTTGCCAAACTTGCTGGAATTCTTTGCAGAAGTAAATAGCAGGACAGAGATAGGCGAGTCAGGAGATGTTGTTTACTTAGATTTTTAGAAAGCCTTTGATAAGGTGCCACACATAGGCTGCTAAGGAAGATGAGAGCCAATGGTATCAGATAATAGCATGGATAGCAGGTTGTCTGCTTGGCCGAAGACAAAGAGTGGCAATAAAGGGGTTTTTTTTCTGGTTGGCTGCCAGTGACTAGTGGAGTTCCACAAGGGTCGGTGCTGGGGCCACTACTCTTCACGTTGTATATTAATGATTTGGACAAGAGGAATGAAGGCTTTGCGGCCAAATTTGCGGATGATACAAAAATAGATGGAGGGGCACGTAGTGTAGAAAAAGCAGGGACCAGGCCAGGAGCGGGAGAGCGACAGGTACTCTCTCTCTGCTCCCAGGGCCGTCGGGCGTGTGTCGACCTTACTGTGGGCAGGAGGCTGCTACGCTCGCAGCTCCTGCAGCAGCTGGTGAGGCAGCAGCGGAGGGTGCAACCTCTCCGCTCCGGTGGTCGGCTCCGGGCAGGTCATGCAGAGGAGCTCGGTGGCCTTCACACAAGGCGGCCTGCCCCATTGCCGGGAGCGGGTTCTCAGCTCCGGTGAGCAGCAGCTGGTGGGGAAGTGGCGGCATACCTCACTGCAGGGCCTGGTTGGCGGCAGCGTAGTTCCGCAGGGCTGGGCAGCCGGCTGCAGACATCAAGTCTCCTGAGGCTGCGTGCTTCAGGCGAGTCCAAATTTCATTTCGGACAGCCAGGGATCACCAATGTAGTGGCACCAAACATGGTGAATAAAGGTGAGACGTCAGGTTGGTTCAAAGTGTTGTTTATTCAGTAGTAACACGTTAGGTGGGTGTGCTAACCATATTACAATGTTGCTGTAGCTGAGCGAGGTTGTACTCTCGGGCTCAGCTACCTGTTGACTCCTTTAGGTCTCGATGTGAGAGGCCTTAAGTACCAGGAAACTCCCTCTAGCCCATGACATCACATGCCTGCCCTCGTATCATCTTACGAGGGTTCGAGCATAAGTGGCCCGTGTTTAGGCTGACGCCACAAGAGGGCTTGTATACAAAAACAGGGATGTAACGTTGAGCCTCCATAAAGTGCTGGTAGTTTGAAATATTATGAGCAATTTTGGGCACCATATCTGAGGATCTAGGACTAGAGGTCATAGCCTCAGAATTAAAGGATGTTCTGTTTGGAAGGAGATGAGGAGAAATGTCTTTAGTCAGAGGGTGTAGCGGCAGTGGTGAATCTGTGGAAAGATATTTTTAAGGCAGAGATAGATAGATTCTTGATTAGTGCAGGTGTCAGAGGTTACGGGGAGAAGGCAGGAAAATGGGGTTAGGAGGGAGAGATCAATCAGCCATGAGTAAATGGTGAGTAAACTTGATGGGCCGGCTGGCTTAATTCTACTATTCCTTATGATAGCCATTACCTGTTCTGGAGGCAAAGGAGAGCTGCTGGGGCAAGTTCAAGATCATCAGTGCCTCCGCACAAGAAGAGTCTTGACCCAAATTGTCACCCATTTCTTCTCTCCAGAAATGCTGCCTGTCCTGCTGAGCTACTCCAGCATTTTGTGTCTATCTTCGGTGTATAACCAGCATCTGCAATTTGTTACTACACGTTTTCTTTGGGATATTTGCATGAAGACTGATAAAAAGTGTAAGTTTATAATGTTCTGCTATTCCTTGTTTCCCATCTTGTGTTCTTGGTTTCACTCTCCTGGGTTCCCACATATACTTAGGAAAAACCCCGCCTTTTTCTGTTGCTTCGATATTACTTAAAATTTTACCCTGATCATCAATCTTTTCTCTCCTATTACCTTTAGCTTTTTAATCTCCTGCTAGTGACGGAAGCATTCAGTTCTCACTCTCTAACCAAGACAACTCATCAGTCAACCTAAAATATATGGCCAATATTGCAAATCACACAAGATAGCTAACAAATTGAAATTAAAATGCTGTATTTTCATTCCTGTTTTGTGCAAATTTAAGAACTAATGACTGCAAATCACAAATAGATTACTACAGATTTGCCTGTTTTCGCAAATTGTTCCTACATCAATATCTAATAATATGCTGCTTCATGAGTGAACCTTTAATAGCCTTTACAGACATGGTTTTGCCTTGTAGGTATGTCCTGAACATTCAAACTATTATGCTAGATGAATCCTTAAATTAAAGAAAATAAATAGAGAAAATCAGGTGATAAAGATATTCTACAAGCATTTTATAACCATATAACCATATAACAATTACAGCACGGAAACAGGCCATCTCGGCCCTTCAAGTCCATGCCGACAACTTTTTTCCCTTAGTCCCACCTGCCTGCACTCATACCATAACCCTCCATACCCTTGTCATCCATATGCCTATCTAATTTATTTTTAAATGATACCAACGAACCTGCCGCCACCACTTCCACTGGAAGCTCATTCCACACCGCTACCACTCTCTGAGTAAAGAAGTTCCCCCTCATGTTGCCCCTAAACCTCTGTCCCTTAATTCTAAAGTCATGTCCTCTTGTTTGAATCTTCCCTATTCTCAAAGGGAAAAGCTTGTCCACATCAACTCTCTCTATCCCTCTCATCATTTTAAAGACCTCTATCAAGTCCCCCCTTAACCTTCTGTGCTCCAGAGAATAAAGAGCTAACTTATTCAACCTATCTCTGTAACTTAGCTGTTGAAACCCAGGCAACATTCTAGTAAATCTCCTCTATACCCTCTCTATTTTGTTCACATCCTTCCTATAATTGGGCGACCATTTTCTGAAATAAATCCATGACAAATAATATGGGGGGAAAATAAGCCACCCAGGTAAAATTCAATCCATTACAAATGTTTAAGGTTACAGGGGTGATTAATAACACCACACTAAAAGTACTTGAACATGAATGCATTCAAGTAAAATAGAATAGCGCAAGTTACTCCCAGAGTTATTTAACTGCCATGTCACCCTATCCCTCCAGATGGTTATTAACAATGTCATCCTACTTCACTCCAAGGTTATTTAACTACACCATCCTACTCCTCTCCGTGGTTGTTTAACTATCACTCCAGATGGTTATTTAACTCCGTCATCCTATCTCTCTCCGTGGTTATGTAACTACATCATCCTACCTCACTCCATGCTAATTTAACGGTCATGTCATCCTATTTGTGAAGAGCAATCATACTGGGGTTTTTTATATTATTCCATAATACAGTTGAATAAGCTTGGAAGAAAAATAGAATACATAACTCATTTCCTTTTTACAGTTACATTAGCATTATGCATTTGTTTAACTGTACATTTTTGAAAAGCATTCAGTGAAACACTATAGCAAGAGCAATCACACTGACATTTGCTCATGACAAAACCTTAAATATTTTCCAAGTGTTCCTACATTGTTCAAGCAAGTATTGCTTTAATTAGTTGGTGCTCACCTCAAATAAAGCATTATATGTTGTCATGGTAATTATGTTGGTGTGCAACATCAACCTTTCTGCCAGCAAGGAGAACAAACCATGTCCAAGCATAACTTCAGCCTTGCGTCTAGAACAGAAAGCAATTTGCTTAGTTGTCAAAGTTTGCGTGGAAAGCACAGCCTCAGCCTAAAGCACAAATACATCTCTCAATTCATTTGACTACATGATTTTAATGCAAAATCTGAATACTCAGCTATTTATTTCAGCAAACAATAAATCCTGTCCACACTGTAAAATATAAACCATTTGTGAAGCAAGTTAAAAGTATATACAACATTTCTGGCTATGTAATTGTGTCTAAGACTATTTGCACATACTTTGGAGCAAGATGTTTTAGAAAGTAACCCATCACTTTCAAAGCTTGGACTCGTATCCCTTCATTTTTTGAAGCCAACAGTTTATAGATGATTCTGTAAAAAATACATAGGTTGAATTAATAGAAGATCAAGAAATAATGGTTTACATCTTAATAGTCTTTTATTGGGAAAATGTTGTCAGCACTGCATCTTACTAAGGAGATATTAAAGAGTTGCTTCAAGGAAGAAAGAGCTGCAAAGGCAATGGGGCATTAGGGCATCACAATGGTGGATTAATTGCAATCAAAAACACAAACAGCCAGAATTGGACGAACACGGAGAAGAGGTTCGGGAGGTTGGGAGGGGGTTGGGGGGGGAAGAGAGGGATGTTGTTATTGGAGGTGGAAGGAGAGGGGAAAGATGCAAGGCCATGGGTCAATCATAATACATAAATTATTTTTTTAAATCAAATCATTACCATACCAGAAGCCAATGTAAACCAGCTAATAACATGCCAGCATAATTTTAATAAAAATAAGACAAAGACAGCAAAACTCAGTTTGAGCATAGATTTAGACCATCCTTACCTATGGGGATATAATAGGAGCAGATCCCATTCAAAAATTTGTGGACATAACCTACACTGACATTTCAGTATAGTACTGGGAGTATTTCTACATTCTTCTTGGTTACTTGGTCCTCCAAAGTATTCCAACTGGAATTTACATTGACAGGAGGTACAATCATTGGAAAGCGATAGTGTGCCGATATAAAAAGTAATCACAGAATTAATGCAGTGCAGAAAGTTTGTGTGATGTCCAAGCCAAAATTTATCCCTCAAAAAAATGCAGGTCACTGATTTAATGTGCCGCGTTAATCACCAGAAAATAACATAGGTCAACTGGCACAAAGGTCATTAATGAACTGGATTTGGTGCGAGTTAGAATGTAAATAGAAAGGCTTTGGGCCACTTTGTGTGTTCACAGGGCAGAAGGCGGGAGGTCAGAGGGAACAGCATCGGAACATCAGGTCTAAAAGTAATCCAAAGCAAAGCCACAATAAAAGTTGTATAGGAAGAATTATTTGACTACCTGAAGGATTAAGTCCCTGTTCAAATAGGAAAAGAAAGGGAATTAGAGGAATATTAAGTTATTTAATATTCAAGAAATCATTGAATATCCACTACCTTTTTACATAATAGAATAGAAATGTCATTTTTATATGCATTTTTTAAACTTTCCCAACAGCATTCAGAGACGTTCCCTTACATGCTATTACATGTTTAGATATCAAAGACAGAATTAATAGTCAAAGAAATTGGAACAAGGCTCAAATGTCAAAATTAAATAAAATCTTATGTCCCTGGCATGCTTTCTCTCTTCAAGGCACACACATACTGCACTGGCAGGCAAATATCTAATATTTAAATATTGTGGACGATTAAAGATTTATTGATCTGCCTTAGCACAATCTGATCAGCTTTCAAAAAAGAGAAACCAATTAAGACTAATTATGTGGCGAAGAGGTGAATTTCTCATTATAATAATTAGCCTTGAATGGTTTCTCCATTTTTAAAGCTAATCAGATTGTGCTTATAATAAACGTTTCTCCACTTCTAAAAATATTATAAATTCTAAAGGGTAGCAATCCTGTCAAAATGTATATCAAATGTTCAGGTCCAAAACTAACCAACTCAACCCTCAAGAGAAGAAGGTTAAAATTTGAGAAGGAGAAGGTTAAATCGGAAGTGTCAGTGATGCAATTGAACAAAGGGGACTATGAAGGCATGAGAGAGGAGCTGGCCAAGGTAGACTGGAAAGGGATCCTAGCAGTAATGACGGTGGAACAGCAATGGCAGAATTCTTTGGGCATAATCCGGAAGACGCAGGATCATTTCATTCTAAAAAGGAAGAAAGATTCTAAGGGGAGTAGTAGGCAACCGTGGCTCACAAGAGAAGTTAGGGATAGAATAAAATTAAAAGAAAAGATGTATAACACGGCAAAGTGTAGCCGGAAGCCAGAGGATTGGGAAACTTTCACAGGAAAGGAAACACAACGGGCAATATGGGCTGAAAAGATGAAGTACGAGGGGAAGCTGGCCAGGAATATAAAGAAGGACAGTAAAAGCTTCTTTAGATATGTTAAGGGAAAAAGAGTAGCAAATCAGATGTGGGTCCTTTGAAGGCAGACAAGGGTGAAATTATTATGGGGAACAAGGAAATGGCAGAGGAGTTGAACAGGTACTTTGGATCTGTCTTCCCTAAGGAAGACACAAACAATCCCCCAGAAGTACTCTTCTTTTCGTGTCCATCTTGTTACAAATGTTGGCCTCATTGTCATCGTGGATGGTGGAAGCCATCACTTGTCGCAATAGACGATGGTGGTAGCAGAATTAGCTCAGGATACTTACAGTTTCCAGCCCCGCGCCAGAAGTACTGGGGGACAGAGGATCAAAGGGGGTAGAGGAACTGAAAGAAATTATCATTAGGCGAGAAATAGTATTGGGTAGGCTAATGGGACTGAAGGATGATAAATCCCCTGGGCCTGATGGTCTGCATCCCAGGGTCCTCAGGGAGGTGGCTCTAGAAATAGTGGACGCACTGGTGATCATTTTCCAATGTTCAATACATTCAGGATCAGTTCCTGTGGATTGGAGGATAGCTAATGTTATCCCACTTTTCAAGAAAGGAGCGAGAGAGAAAACGGGGAATTACAGACCAGTTAGCCTGACTTTGGTGGTGGGAAAGATGCTGGAGTCAATCATTAAAGAGGTATTAATGGGGCATTTTGATAGCAGTAAAAGGATTAGTCCACGTTAGCATGGATTTATGAAAGGAAAATCATGCTAGACTAATCTTCTGGAATTTTTTTAGGATGTGACAAGCAAAATGGATGAAGGCGAGCCAGTGGATGTAGTGGATCTAGACTTTCAGAAAGCCTTTGATAAGGTCCCGCATGGGAGACTGGTGATTAAAATTAGAGCCCATGGTATTGGGGTAGGGTGTTGACATGGATAGAAAATTGGTTGGCAGACCGGAAGCAAAGAGTAGGAGTGAACGGGTCCTTTTGAGAATGGCAGGCAGTGGCGAGTGGAGTGCCGCAAGGCTCGGTGTTGGGGCCGCAGCTGTTTACCATATATGTTAATGATTTGGAAGAGGGAATTAGGAGCAACACTAGCAGGTTTGCGAATGACACAAAGCTGGGTGGCAGTGTGAACTGTGAAGAGGATGTTAGGAGGTTGCAGGGTGACCTGGACAGATTGTGTGTGTGGGCAGATGTGTGGCAGATGCAGTATAATATAGATAAATGTGAGGTTATCCACTTTGGTGCAAAAACAAGGGGGCAAATTATTATCTCAATGGGGTTAGGTTAGGTAAGGGGGAGGAGGTACAGCGAGACCTGGGTGTCCTTGTACACCGGTCAATGAAAGTTGGCGTGCAGGTACAACAGGCAGTGAAGAAAGCTAATGGAATGTTGGCCTCCATAACAAGAGGATTTCAGTATAGTAGAGAGGTTGTTCTGCAGTTGTATAGGGCTCTGGTAAGACCACATCTGGAGTATTGTGTACAGTTTTGGTCTCCTAATTTGAGGAAGGACATCCTTGTGATTGACGCAGTGCAGCATAGGTTCACGAGATTGATCCCTGGGATGGCGGGACAGTCATATGAGGAAAGGTTGAAAAGACTAGGCTTGTATTCACTGGAGTTTAGAAGGATGAGGGGGATCTTATAGAAACATATAAAATTATAAAAGGACTGGACAAGCTAGATGCAGGAAAAATGTTCCCAATGTTGGGCGAGTCCAGAACTAGGGGCCACAGTCTTAGAATAAAGGGGAGGCCATTTAAGACTGAGGTCAGAAAAAACCTTTTCACCCAGAGAGTTGTGAATTTGTGGAATTCCCTGCCACAGAGGGCAGCGGAGGCCAAATCACTGGATGGATTTAAGAGAGTTAGATAGAGCTCTAGGGGCTGGTGGAATCAAGGGATATGGGGAGAAGGCAGGCACGGGTTATTGATTGGGGACGATCAGCCATGATCACAATGAATGGCGGTGCTGGCTCGAAGGGCCAAATGGCCTCCTCCTGCACCTATTTTCTATGTTTCTAAAATTCTCTTATGGGATACCAATAACAGAAATGGAAAGATAATATTTTAAAAAATTCTACTGAACTTTGTACAATTGTATGCTTAAGGTGTACTGCAGGCTACTAATTTCAAGCAAAATTCCAGTTCCTTTAGTTTACTTGGCAAGATTCAAGATCATGCGTAATTTTTTACCGCATTCCATTCCGCTGATCAAAAGCAGGAATCATGGAGCCTGGGTGTTCGGACATCAGAGCGACAAGCAGTTGCAGAACGTCCATTAAATTATCATCCTGAAGTAAAATATACATTATGATATAATTGGCATAAAATACAAAAACAACATTAGTGAGATTTATCCTTCATGTAAAAGAAAATATCATGTATTTAATGTAGCTCGCAAAGCAAATTTAACAGTGTAAAATTAAAAATTTAGGTCTTATATCTTACAGCAAGTGAATCACAGAATGAATTATTTATATCAATTTGTACCAACTTCCTTTTGAGCTATTCCCCATAATAAAATAAACAAAGACATAGTTATGCAGCACTTCCTACAAAACTGATAGTAAATTTTAAACTATTTTTAAACTCTGTCAAGAGACGCTAAAACAGAAAATTCCTGCAAATAGGCTAAAATTACTTCAAATATTGTTATTTAAATTAATGGATAACATATTGGAACATCTCCACGCAATTTGACAAATTAGGAAGAGAACAAATCAGATTTCACATACCCAAGTAGCAAACAATTTGTTGCTTGCATGTTTGGTTAAAGAAATAATTTATATATGGAGTCTTATGACCAATACTATTGAATTCTGACAAGATTTGAAGCATTAAAAATGTACCTAAGTTATCAAAATATGGACTAATCAACTGTTAAATCTACAACAGCAGCTGTTATATGCTTAATGGCTTGAGGTACTTCAACATGGCTTCCTCCAGTCCACAGCCCCTTGAATAATTCAAGAGAGAAGCAAATGCTCATAATCCAATTGACAAACAATGAAAGACTGCTGCACTCTATTTCAAAATCCTCCATGTAATGCCCGATTATACAAATAGGAGAGCAAATTGGGGAAAACATTCCCAAGTGTCTGGAAATGGCTCTTGTTAATCAATGATTAATGTTTTACATAGTGCTTGGTGAAGATTTACAGTCCATCACAATAAAATAATGAACCTTGAAATTTGCAAAAGTAATGGAAATATGTGTGGCAGGAATGAAGTTTGGAGTTTGAATTAATGCACATTCCTTGTTTACAATTACTTAGCGTTAACAAATTCATCAGTGAATCAGGTGAACAAATTGGTGAGCTGGCATTGTAAGGTCAGTTCTTTTACCATAATTTTACCAGCCTTCTTGGAAAAATATGATACCACAGCACTTTTAAATCTTATATATAATCCTAGCTTGGCTGCCATCTTGTGGCAACATTTCAGCCCACAATTACAACAAATTTGTGTAACCCACATCATGTCAACTCAGATTGGACCCATGTTATTGATGATCTCCATTAACATTTATTACAATAAATTGTGGGTTGAAATGTTTCAGCATTTCAGATATTAAAATAACACACTTTAAAAAGATAAGTCACATGAAGCAGATTAAATTACTTATGAATTAAAGTTTCTGCTCAATAGCAGTTGGTCTTACCAGTTAATTTAAGTTTTGAGTTTAGTTTATTGTCACGTGAACCAAGGTACAGTGAAACACTTTTGTTACGTGCTAACCAATTCGTGGAAAAACAATACATGATTACAATCGAGCCATCCACTATACAATACATGATGAAGGGAAAAACGTGAATTAGGTTTAGTGCAAGATAAAGGCAGTAAAGTCTGATCAAAGATAGTCCGAGGATCTCCAATGAGGTTGATAGTAGTTCAGGACTGCTCTCTGGCTGTAGTAGAATGGTTCAATTGCCTGATAACAGCTGGAAATTGTCCCTGAATCTGGAGCTGCGCATTTTCACACCTATACTTTTTGCCCGGTGGAAGAGGGGAGAAGAGTGGGCAGGGTGCAACTCATACTTGATTATACTGGTGGCCTTGCCAAGACAGCGCGTGGTATAAATTGAGTCAATGGACGAAAGGTTTGTTTGTGTGATGGTCTGGGCTGCAGCCATAATTCCCTGCAATTTCTCGCAGTCTAGGATGGAGCCGTTCCGAAAACATGCTGTGATGCATCCTGATAAAATGCTTTCTACGGCACATCTGTAGAAGTCGCTGTGAGATGTTAGGGACATGCTAAACCTCCTAAGCTTTCTAAGGATGTAGAGGCGTTGCTGTGCTTTCTTGGCCTTTGCTTCAATATGGGTGATGCAGGAGAAGTTGTTGGTGATATTTATTCCTAGAAATTTGAAGGTTTCAACCATCTCTCCTTTGGCGCTGTGAATGCAAACCGCTTCACTTCCTGAAGTCGAACACTATCTCCTTTGTCTTACTGACATTGAGAGATTCAGCCCACAATGGTGGTGTAATCTGTGAATTTATAAATTGAATTAGATTTGTACATGGCTACACAGTCGTGGGTGTACAATGAGTGAAGAAGGGGATTGAGAACGCATCCTTGTGAAGCACCAGTGTTGAGGATTATCGTTGAGGATGATTTGTCCCTTTTCCTCACTGATTGGTGTATGTTGGTCAAGATGTAGAGGATCCAGTTGCAGAGATGAGTACTGACTCCAAGTCCCGTGAGTTTGGTGATGAGCTTGGATGGTTTAATGGTGTTTAAGGCAGAGCTTACCTTCACTCATATAAATATTTTCATTTCAAGAAAAAAATTAAGCAGTCCAACAAATCAGCTACGACTGATGAGAGTCAGTGCAGGACTTCCATGGATGTATGTATTATAAATGATTAAAATATAATAACCTTCTAGTTACCGGTACATATATGTTTCTGCTGCTATTTTAAGCTGACCCAAACTAATGCAGTCAATTTATGCACTTTACAATTCAAACATCCTCGCCAGTAGATCCTGTTTTTTTCCTGAATTTAAAACATATTATTATAAATTATAATTGTACAATACATTAGGAAGGTCTCAATGAAGCAATTCCAAGTGTTTTATATTATTTTACCTCATGCATGGTGAGAAGATAGTTAAGAATACTCTGCAGCTCATCTTCCTTAATGCCGTGATCCTAATAAAAGATAAACATGATTATACATAAAAGATTAATTTATTGTACTCAATTTCCATGAATTGCAATACAACTGTTACATTTATCAAACATGTCGATGGTATTTTTATACAGTAATGGGTGTGCTAATCAGTT
The DNA here is from genome assembly GCA_963514005.1 of Raja brachyura. The sequence goes on from OY740781.1 coordinate 177,085,462, forward strand.
ATACCAAACTAGTTTTTTAAAATCACGTGACTGGCACCATATACACAACATTATTTTGAATAATAGCGGTTAAAATTCAAGAATAACTTTATAGAAGTGAAGACGAATGTCATGATATTTAAAGAATCAAAAGGCAATAAGACAAACTATATCATAACTTTAGTTCAAGCATAATAAAAAATTGGCAGCAAATTGAAATTTAATTTTGACCCTTTTTAATTTCATAAATTATACAGTTCATCTACACAAATCAAGTTTCTATAGTTCAGTGGTAGATCATTAAAAATATATTTTGTAAATAATGCATCATTAAAAATGATTATTCAAGAAATTACAGTAAATAAAACATTTTAATTACTATTTCTGTTCTCCAAGATACTTGGAAACACATTGAAGATTGAGAAAATATAGGCCAACAATCCAGAATAATCCAAAAAGACACCTATACTTTTTCCAAATCGAAGCGTTAACCAAGGCCCAATCATTTGTTATGAAGCGACAAATACATGGGTCAAAGACTTGCAAACTCTTATCTCTTACTATTCTTCATACAATTTTCTTTATCAGTTTTGTGACATCCAGATTCAATTTACTTTTAGAAAATCTTTAACCAAAAGGCCTGAATTTTTCTATTTTTACTTCAGGTTAAGTTCGGAGTTTTGTTTTAGTTTTGATTGGTGTTTGATAAAATCTTTTATTTTCTATATTTAAAAACTTCTGTCAAGACTTTGTCAATGCATTAACTATGTATTGGATGTGTTGAGAACTTTTCCAAACAAATGTTTCTGGAGGAAATTGCATTTTTGCACTATTTCCATGTCACCCATTAAGGTACTTAACCTATTTTTCTTGTAATTAAATGAAAACAACATACCACCATGAATCAAGAATAATTTGTAATCAGTCATCACATTTTCAATTGCCATAAATAATCTTCATTAAAACTTTGGCAAATACATTAACATTTGAATGACGGAGTTCTTGCTGCTGACAATATTTTGGACTATTTTGAATTTTATAAAATAAATATAGCTGTCCATCTATTTGATTCAATAAGATCTGCAATTCCATTATTGCCCTAACAAATTAATATTTGTTGGTTATTCTGTAGGCGACACTCTTACTACTCCACACTGAGATTACAATCTTTAAGACCCGCACGTAGACTGGGGAATCGGGAATACATCTTTAGCTTATAGGTTTGCTCAAGTCTCTCAACAGCGGGGAAGAAGCTTTTCTTCAATCTCAAGGGACAAGCTTTTGTATCTTCGCCAAACAGGAGAGGGGAGAGGAGGGAATGACTGTAGTGTGAGTGTTCCTTGATTATGTTGGCTGCTTAACTGAGGCAGCATGGTGTATATAGACTCAATGGTGGTGGGGGTATGGGATAGGTAGACTGGTTTGTGCGATGTACTGAGCTACATCCACAACTTATGGCAAATCTTGTGGACTTCAGAACAGTTGCTATAATGCATCCCGACAGAATGTTTTCTATGATGCATCTAAAGAAATTGGCAAGAATTATTTGACATATGCCAAATTTCCTGAGTTTTCTGAGGAAGTTGAAGCCATGGTGTGTGTTCTTGGCTGTAATGTCAATGCATTTGGACCAGGTGTAATATTTACACCTAAGAACTTGAAGTTCTCAACCATCTCCCCTTCAGCACCATTGATGTACTTTGGGACGTGTCCTCCAGTCCACATTCTTAACACATACACCACATACAGCTCCATCTCATCATTGTTGAAGATCCAGCCTATTATGGTGGTGTCATCTGCAAACTTGTAAATGTAATTAAGAGCATAATTTGGGCATAAAATCATGAGTGCACAAGGAGTACAGTAAGGGGACTGAAGATCGCAGCCTTGCATGGCACAGCTGTAAAGAATTATGGTGGATGTTGCTTTGTCGCCTATCCTCACTGATTGTGGTCTCCAAGTCCAGAATCCAGTTGCAAATGGGTGTGTGCTGAGTCTTATGTCCAACAGCACCTGACAGTGTTTCATGCAAATACTTTAAAGAAAATGCTTTAGAGAAAGATAAAATGGCTGAAGAATTGTGTTTTTTTTTAATATATCATTTACAAAATGAGATCACATCCATACAAGGCTTCCGTGAAAAGGTGGTGGATAGCATCCTTTTTGAATGGGTGCAAATCTTACCACAGTACTGTTAAATAAGGAGATTCAGGATTAAGGCCCAGCAACAATGACGAAACAACAATATATTTCAAAGACAGAATGGAGTACAAGGTCATAAGGTTGTATATATGAGGAGAATTAGGCTATTCGGCTTTTCAATTCTACTCGTCATTCAATCATGGCTGATATATCTCTCCCTCATAAACCCCATTATCCCGCCTTCTGCCCATAAATCCTCACACCAGTACTAATCAAATGATTAGTCATGATTAGACGAATCATGGTTTGGAAAGGAACCATTCATTGTGGCGCTCCAAATGCCTGCTGCCTTCATTCATTTTGGTAGTAGAAGTTGCTTGCTTGGAAAGTACTATCAAAGTAGGCATAATGAATAAGTACAGTATGTTTTACAAGTGGTAAATCGCGCTGATGGAAGAAATAATAAATGCTGAGGATAACAAATGAGGTAATAGTCAAGCCGACAGCCATGCTCTGCATACTGCAGACTGCTATTTTTAGGTATCTCATATTGTTGGGCTCCACACATCCAGAGAATACTACTGCAACATTATTTCATCACAGAGAAATTTCCATGATCCCTCATCGTCCTCCCCCACCTTCTCTGCAATCTAGTTTTTCAGTTCTGATGAAGGGTCCCAGACTAACTATTGCACTTTCCACAGATGCTGCCTGACTTGCTGTTTTCCCAGCATTTTGTTTTAATGTTAGATTTCCAGTAATTTCAGGGTTTTTTTTCATACATCAAATATTGCCCTGCAGCAATGTTTTAAAGCAGAGGCTTCCAACAACCTCGACTATCTTCCTCAGTGCAAAATGTGGGTTCAGCTCATGGAGGATTTTGATCTTATTCCCAAATGATTCATTTTAGAGCTCTGATTCTACTCAGTCAAATGCAGCTTTGGTGCCAATGATGGTCACTTCTGCAACTCATTTCTTTCTGTCCTTGGGCATGTCTAGGGCAATGGGTCCTGGCAAAACACAAATTTAGGTTTAGCATGAAGGCAGTTGTTAAGTATGTGCCCGATAACATCTTCCATCGTTTTGCTGATAACACAGTAATTAACAGAAATAATGCCTTTTATGGACAAAACATACTGGAGCAATTTTCCAGTGTGGTTGGTTGCACTGCAACTATGCTGGAACAAATTGGGTAAAAAGACATCTTGCTCTGATATTGTCAGGTCCCACAATGTTTGCTCATCCTGACATCTTACCCATGTTTTGACATCACATTGGACAAATGGTAACGAGCGTCAAGTTATTACAAAACACCAAATAAAATATTCTGATTCATTTTCCGGGAATTTAAACTGAAAAAGCTTAACAATGTGGATGTAACTCACAAGATTACCTACACACCAAATTATTCTAAACATATAATCGTGTTGTTTATGGCAAGAACACTACAGTATTACATTTCTAACTTTTAGATTCTCACCTTCATTATCAACTGTTTCACAAACAGCAACAAGAATGCTCTCAAGGAGAGAATCTCCTTCTGGTTTGGTCTGTGGCCATCTAAGAAAGAAAAAAACAACATTTTTATCTCAGCATCAAGCAATTACAAAAAGTAATCATCCATGCTGATTATGGATTTACAGAGGGGGAAAAAGCATCAGTAATATTATATATATATATATATATATAGGCGGCAAGGTAGCGTAGCGGTATAGTTGCTGCCTTACAGCACCAGAGACCCAGGTTCAATCCAGACTACAGATGCTGTCTGTACAGAGTTTGTCTGTTCTCCCCATGACTGTGTGCGTTTTTTCCGAAATCTTACGTTTCTTCCCACATTCCAAAGGCATACAGGTTTGTATGCTAATTGGCTTGGTATAAATGTAAAATTGTCATAATGTGTGTAGGATACTGTTAATGTGCGAGGATCGCTGGTCCATGTGGACTCGGTGGCCGAAGGGCCTGTTTCCATGCTGTCTCTCTAAACTAATTTATACTGAAACATCATTAAATACTCATTAAATTTCTAATTGTCCTGAATCATAAGACTTATTCACACAATTGAGGATGCACATATAGCTGAAGAATTGAGGGGAGAAGTGGAAGAGAAGGACAATCTGTTTTTAGACTGTATAAGATAATCCGCAACAGAAAGTAAACATCAGCAAATTCAGATAACATCAGCAGGTTTTTTTTTTTAAAATGAATCAGTTTGCTATCCGACATGGATAATTACTGTACACTAAAATGACTAATGATGAAACAGAGCAATTGTTATCCTTTACAGAAAGGAATGGGGTGGAAGATTGCAACCTTCACGTGGTCCGCCCTGTTTTGACTAATGCAATCAACGCGACGTGAACACACAGAAGATCAAATAGAACAAGTTGTCCTACAACTTTAGGCTGTGCACGCCACATGAAAGAACAAGAAGAAGACAGAAAGGAATGATAGGAATGGTCACCGGTAGGTGGGGACATGAGGTCAGCTGAGGGGCAAAAGCAACAGATGAACAGGGAAGGGAATCTGCATAACGATGCCTGAAATAAGAGCCCATCTTAAAGATTGCAAGATGAGAACTAGGGAAATTCAGTGCCAAGGTGGAAAAAGGTACCTCAAATATTGTTTGATATTATATCAGGCAGTGCATTATCAAAGGATTTTGGCATTGGACCAGCATCTAAATCCTTTGGCTCTCTCCCATGCCCACAAAGAAATGGGTTGCTAGGTTAATTGGGCGCTTTAAATAACCCTGAGAATTTACTTCAGTCAATTTCCAGTGAGGCAATTTCAACCTTGAAGCATATTGGAAAGCCAAGCAGAACTCCACAGTATGCACATTCTGGTACCGTCTATGTCTTTACCCTCTGATATATATTTTGGTGATTTCTAAATCACATCCACACAAATTATGACAAGTGTGGAGAACTGATTTTTTTAAAATGGGAATAAATAGTTACTTCTATGTAACTGTGATGGTTAGCTACAATCTAATGAAAAAACATAAATATGAACAAAGAATCAGAGCCACGGCAGATGCAATTATTAGGTTTCAACATCCAAGTATTAAATTGGCCCTGATCCCCATCCCATTCCTTAACCAAAGGAGGCAACTGACAGCCATGGGACACCTTTCACATTGACAATTTAATGGACAGACATGCAGAGAATTTCTGGGCTAATATGTTTAACTTTAAAAATATAAATAATATTAATTGTTATTGTGGAGCAGGTTATGTGAACATAAGAGTGTAGGAGCAGGATAAATACACTCACCTGTGCAAATAGTCTAAACAGATGTCTTTCCATTGTCCCCAATGAAATGAATTACATCCTTGTAATCTACCCACTGACATGCTACTTGTCCTGTTGCAGACCTCGGGTGCATATTAACCAGCTTGACATTATATTAGAAATAGAAGAGGTTGTAGTTCAGAATTAAAAACAGAGGAAAGATAGTAAGAGTACACAAGGAATCCTATTTGGAAAACAGAAGGTTCTATGACCTAAATCGAAAAATGCGATCAAATGAATATTAACCAAAACTTGGGAAAACTGATTTACAAACTACACGGTTAGAGAATCAATAATACATCCAGGGTAGTAGTGTGGGAAGGAAGATATCTGGTTCATGGGATACCGAATGAAACTGAATAATTGGAATGGAATCTATCTGAACCTGCAGGGACCAGGACTAGCAGATTGGATAAAATGACTTTGAATTTAAAATGATGATGATAGGGGATGTTCAACAGGAAATGTTAGCATTAAAAATAGTTCCAAAACTAATTAATGGGAAGAGCTGATAACTAGCCAGATAAAGTGTGTACACAAGGGGATAGGAAATGTGAAATATGCAAGTAAACATTCTTTATATAATAGCATGGACCACAAAGAATAAATTAAATGAACTGGAAATGGAAATAATATAGCTGCTTTTATTAAAATATGGGTCCAATAATATCAGGGCTGGCCGCTAAATATACCTTGTAATATGATCTGCAGAAAAGATAAAAGCAAGGAAGAAACAACCTCGATGATTCAAGATAAATTCATTCAATGAGGAATGAGAATACAATAAGTAGTAAGGAGACCATATTCGGGAGAATTAAGTACAAAAGATTTGAATACTTCAGTGGGAATTGTGCACGAGCCTTTTGTAGCAAAACATTAAGTAAGCAGAGAGCAACAGCACAGCAGAAACCAGATCAGCCTATGCCCTAAGGCAATGAATTGTGAGCTTCTCTGTAATAGCATTCTGTAACAATGTATCCAAAAAACAACGAAGTGATAGGCCAAATGAATTTAATATATTAGCTCTATTTAGTTCCTCACTAAGGCTAAATAAATATTTATTTAATTGCAATTAGTATTAATATCAAAAGGGAAAATAGCAAAGTTGTTATCAAAACCACAAAGCAGTCCATGCGGATAAGATCTAAGGGTACACCCGTTTATTATCCTAATAACGTCCATCTTCATTCTTTGAGATGAATGATATCCAGGACATCCTTATTCAACTGATTAACTGTTCCAGTGTTCAAACTAACTCAGATTCAGATCATCGATTACAATAATTTTCCCACAACAGATGTTAAATTGACCGTTTCGAAACCTACTTTCTCTTCCCAAGCAGATACACATTTGAAGTTTTCAAAGCTAAAGACACTATTCATTAAGTCAAGTCAACTTTATTTGTCACATACACAGTGAAATGAAAGTGGCAATGCTTGCGGAATTGTGCAAAACAACAGAACAGAGCAGAACCAGTATTCACATTTTTTTTTAAAGACGCAACAGTATTTACGCCCTGGTGAGATCAGAGTTTACAGTCCTGATGGCCTGTGGGAAGAAACTCAGTCTCAGCCTCTCTGTTTTTGCTGCGTGACAGCTGAGGCGCTTGCCTGACCGCAGCAGCTGGAACAGCCCACTGCTGTAGTGGTAGGGGTCCTTCATGATCCTACAGGCTCTGGATCTGCACCCCCTGGTGTATAGGTGCTGCGGGTGGGGGGTTGTAGTTCCTGTGGTGAGTTTGGACGAACGCACTGCTCTCTGCAGAGCCTTCCTGTCCTGGGCAGAGCTATTGCCAAACCAGATAGAGATGTTTCCAGTCAGGGTGCTTTCTGCAACACCAGAGTAGAAGGATTGAAGGATCCTCAGAGAGACTCTGAATTTCCTCAGCTGTCCGAGGTGATAAAGGCGCTGTCTTGCCTTTCTCACCAGTGTGGCAATGTCAGATCCTCTGTGTTGTGGACTCCCAGGTATTTAAAGCTGATCTCCCTATCCACAGTAGTCTTATTAATCCCCAGTGGCATGTACGTCCTCGGTTGTTGTGCCCTTCTAAAGACCACAATCAGCTCCTTAGTTTTTGTGACATTCAAGAGGAGGCTGTTATCCTGATAGTGAAAATGCATATAACACACTGCCATTTTCTTAGTATTTACTGCATGTATCTATTGCGAACCCATAATCTTATTTACCAATCCTTCTTATATTGTATGCAAAATCATTTACTGTGAACTTTGAGACTCATCACATGACTCAATTTGTATACAATCCTTTATTTTGTGACAAGAACCTGACTCAGCACATTGAATTTTAATTTTCCTTCCAGCTGTAGAGCTGCTACCTCACAGTGCCAGAGACCCCAGTTCGATCTCGACTACAGATGATGTCTGTGTAGAGTTTGCATGTTCTCCCTGTGACCGCGCGGGTTTTCTCCAGGTGCTCTGGTTTCCTCCCACATTTCAAACACGTACAGGCTTGCAGGTTAATTGGTTTCTGTAAACTGTCCTAGTGTGTAGGACATAGAACTGGTGTACGGGTGATAGTATCACCCATAATGTATTTGAATTAGCATACAAGTGTACAACACAAAGCACAGTAGTGTACGGGTGATCGATGGTCAGCATGGACTCGGCGGCTCGATGGGCCTGTTTCCATGCTGTAAATCTAACTCTAACACACTGCTCTTCAGCTTCACCATATCTCTCACATTATTTGCTGACCAAGATGGTTGAATTAAACAAATGGAGCAGTTTATTGTAGAGACTAGTATATATGTAAATATACTGCAGTAAGTCAGTGTGTTATATGCATAAATATATATACACACACACACAGACTTTGCCTCATCCACAAACCTCTTGAAATATTTCCTATAATTCCCAGTAAATCAGCCCAACTCACCGTGGTTGATTTATTACTAATCCCTTCCGCGTTTATCTCATTCGCCTTTTTCCTTCAAACTTAACATCAAATTCAATATTATGGCCATGATTTCAAACCTGCTCCCATTACTGAAGCTGGTGTTTGAGCAGTTTTATGTTCAGCAGTGAACTAGAATGTATCCCAAACCAAAAGTTAAGATATCTCTGTAGACTACCATAAATTGCAAAATTAAAATCAAGTTGCCTTCCTCAAAATAATCTTCTGTATTGCCTTGAACAGACTTAATAACCAGATTCAAATCAATCTTTGAAATTCATTGCAGTGCTTACAAAAACAATAGTGCAATGTTCTTGAAGATTTTATTTTAAACTGAGTTTCTGCTTAGCGACCAAGTAAGTTTCTCTTTGCAGTGCAATAATTCCTGATTGAGTATGCTCCAGATTGATTGATATGTTTGTGCGTGCAGCAGTGCCAATTCAGATAGTAATGCATAGATTACATGTACTATTTATTGGACATTTCCAGAATATGCAGAATAACATAAATCAGCACAGGCAGAATTACTTCATGAATTACTGGATGTCTCATCTTACCTGTGCCTTTGGGAACAACTCCACTACGATCTTGAGGATTCATAACCCAGTAATAATATTTCAGCGTGTGCATTATCTGTAACACAGTACCGACTCTTCGAACTGCATTGTAAATAGTAGCTGTGCTAATAAACTCAGTGGACAAGTAAGTATACAACTGTAACTGGACCTGTATTGAAACAAACAGGAAAAATTACTAATAGGTTTATATTCAAACCCCATGACTTAACAGTTCATAATTAGGAACTGAATTGCATTAACAGCCTGCATTACAAATAGTTTTGCTTAAACTGAAATGTATTTATTTTTTAAACAATAAACACGTGAAATCTTTGTGAAGCTCAGTGCACTTAAAGTGCACTCAGTAAGACCACTGTTGAGTTTCAAAGACATTGGGTGAGGGAGGCCCCAGGGTTAAAGATAGCGCAGAAATGAGAGCCGGAATATTTAAAAACAGTGCAGCAGAGGTGGGATTCAAAATGTTTAAAAGAACAACAGGAGAGGTTCCAAGTAATGTCATGAGATAACAGGTGGATGATTGGCTGTTGTACAGAAAAGTTTTGTAAACTGTGATGAGAAAGTTATCGAGTACTGTGTTAAATTTATGGTTTAAACAACTACATTATTTAAACATAACTGCAAATCAATCATTGATTAAAGACAAAAAAAAACACTGGAAGAATTCTGGAGTGACGCTGGATGTCGACCTAAAATGTAAAAATGCACCTTCTGCCTCCACAAACGCTTGACCCATTGAGTTATAGTCATAGGATCATTCACCGTGGAAACAGGTCCTTCAGCCCAACTTACCCACCCTGACCAACATGCTTCATCTCCACAAGTTCCACCTGCATGCATTTGGCCCATATCCTTCTAAACCTATCCAATCCATGTACCTATCCAAAAGTGTATTAAATGTTGTAATAGTACCTGCCTCAACTACCTCCTCCAGCAGCTTATTCCATATACCTATCACCCTTTGTGTAAAAAAAAAAGTTGCCCCTCAGATTCCTATTAAATCTTTACCCTATCATCTTAAACCTATGTCCTCTGGTTCTTGATTTCCTACAAAGGGGAAAAGACTGTTAATTTACCCATTTTAATCTTCACATGATTTTGTACACCTCCATAAGATCACCCCTCATCCTCCTGTGCTCCAAGGAACCCCTCCAAGCCTGCTCAATCTCTCCCTATAGCTCAGGTCCTTGAGTCCTGCCAACATTCTCGTAAGTCTTTTCTGCACCTTTCCAGCTTAACAACATCTTTCTGATAATAAGGTGACCAAACTGAACTCAACACTCAAAATGGAGCTTCACCAATCTATTGTACAGCTGTAGCATGACCTCCCAAATTCTATATTCAATACTCTGACTGATGAAGCCCAATGTGCGGAAAACCTTCTTCACCACCCTATTTAACTGTGACGCCACTTTCGAGGAACAATGTACCTGTGCTCCTCTCTGTTCTACAACTCTCCCTTAATCTAATTTGTTTTCCACAAATTTAGTTTTGCGCTCTATGTACTGTTCAAATCGATTTTTTTGACCACATTTCAATCCACAGGTTTAAACTTTGTCTAAATCCACAATGTTACTGACAATTTGCTTGTTTAAGAAGGAACTGCAGATGCTGGAAAATTGAAGGTAGACAAAAATGCTGGAGAAACTCAGCGGGTGAGGCAGCATCTATGGAGCGAAGGAAATAGGCAACGTTTCGAGTCGAGACCCTTCTTCAGACTGATCAATTTGCTTGTCCTATTCAAATGTCACAGCAGGAGGCTAGTTTGGCAGAAATGAGGCAAATTGAATTCAATCCAGAAGTGTGAGATAATGCATGTGGAGAAATGCAGCAGGGTGAAGGGATACAAAGTAAATGGAAGGATATAAAGAGATATGATGGAACCTTATTATGTTTGTCCACAGATCTTTAAAGGGGACAGGACAAGGCTTCAAGGTAGTTACAATGTTATTCAGGAGGCTTTTCTTTATTAGCGAAAGGCATAAAATAGAAGAGATATAAGCTTATGCTCAATTTACATAAACACTCATTAATTTGTAACTTGAGTATGCACAGAGTTCTGATTAATGCCAAGACAGTTATAATTCCCCCGGCACGAGTATGAGATTTGTAACAATGCCAGGAATGGAAAATCTTAGCAATGTGGAAAGATTGGGCAAACTGAAGTTTCCTGCTTTGGTACAATGGTAAAAAGAGGATGAGCGGCGTCTATGAATGAGCCTAGAGAAAATATACAGGAACGACCCAATACCTTTACCAGAATGCTCTGAGAATAAGTACAGTAAACCTTTGTTTTAACTGACCTCTTTATAACAGATTTTGGTTGGAGTGGACCAAATCTATTGTAAATCAAGTTTATTGTCTCAGAATAACCATGAGCTGGATGGAGTGAATGGTTTTCTTGAACCATTTTAGCTTAGAGATACAGCATGGAAACAGTGTCCGTGCCAACCAGTGATCACCCACATATTAGTTCTATCCTATGCACTAGGTTCTGTCTTTCCTCACACATTGCAAAGACAGGACTTTGTGACAGTGTGAGTGCCCCGACACACACCCCCTCCAGAGACGGAGACGTGCAGGCCTGCAGCGCAACTGGCCTCCGCGAACCCCCGGCAGAGCCTCCCGCCCAGTGCCCAAGACCCAATCCCGGGCTCCCAGCATTTCAGCTCCACCCCACACACGACAGAGTAGGGTAGAACCAGTGCACCGGAGCACCCAGAGGAAACCCACATGGCCATAGGGAGCACCTGACACCAAGATCAAGCCCGGGCCCCCAGCGCCACGAGGCACCCAATGGAAACCCATGCTGTTACACCTGACGTTAGGATCAAATTCGGGTTTCTGGCACTGTAAGGTAGTAACTCTACCATGGCGCCACTATGTCGTCTCATGATATTGTGTATTTTGTGCGCTTTACTGTTTATTGTGCAGTGTATATTTATAGATTGTCTCTCTAATTGTACTGTACATATTATCCCTCTTATTTGATTGTAGCAGACAATCGGTAATAGTGGACACCATCTTCCCCCTGTACAGCGAATGTTTACTGTGCAATGTTTTCAAGTAATTTGGAGAAAAATTTGAAAGATGAGAAAAATGCTTTTGAGCTCTCTGTCATACGTCCAATTTTTATATCACATGCAAACTTCTAAATGATAAAAGTTTATAAAATGATGACAGGCATAGATAGGGAAGAGTCAGAGGTGGGGGTTTTTCAGGGTTGAAATGTCAAAAACTGTCAGGCGAAGCTTAAGGTGAAAGTGGCAAAGTTTAAAAGAGATGAGCAGAACAGGTTTTCACAGAGAATGGTGGATGCCTGGAATGCATTGTGGTGGAGGGAGATAGCGGCATTTAAGAGGCGTTTGGATCTGCAAGTATATACGCAGAGAATGGGTGGATGTAGATCACATGCAGATTGAGGAGATTCATTTAATATCCAGCGCGGTCACTGTGCATTGAACGATCTGTTCCCTCTCTCTATTGTGCTCTACACGGTTAATGTACAGCAAACCACTGGGAAACAAGAGAGAGCGAGAGCGAGAGCGAGAGAGAGAGAGCGCGCGCTGGGGCTACCTGTAAGTTGCCCAAGCTAAATATGAGACGCTGTTCCTCCTATTTGCATTTAGCCTCACTCTGACAATGGAGGAAACCTGGGACACAAAGGTCGATGTAGAAATGGGAATGAGAATTAAAGTGTCCAGCAACCAGGAGATCAGGTAGGTTGAGCGAAGATGTTCTGCAAAACGATCGCCCAGTCTACGTTTGGTCTCGCCAATTTATAACAATCCACATCTTGAACAACGGATACAGTAGATGTGGTTGGAGGAGGTGCAAGTGAACCCCTGCCTAACCTGAAAGGACTGTAGGGTTCCCTGGACAGGGTCGAGGGAGGAGGTATAACGACAGGTGTTGCATCTTCTGCGGTTGCAGGGAAGGTGCCTGGGGAGGGAGTGGTTTGGGATAAGTTAACCCGGGAGTTGTAGTGGGAACGGTCTCTGCGGAAGATGGGAAAATGTGGGTAGTGGTGGGATCCCGTTGTAGGATTATATGTTGCATACGATGGCTGATGGGGTGGAAGGTAAGGACTAGGGGGACTCTGCCTCTGTTGCAACTAAGGGGAGGGGGAGCAAGGGCAGAGCTGCAGGGTACCGAGGAGACACGAGTGAGGGCCTCATCTATGATGGGAGAGGGGAACCCCCGTTCCCTAAAGAATGAGGACATCTCGGATGTCCTGATATGGAACACCTCATCTTGGGCGCAGATGCGGTATTGACCGAGGAATTGGGAGTAGGGGATAGAGTCTTTGCAGGAAGCAGGGTGGGAAGAAGTGTAGTCGAAATAGTTGTGGGTGTCAGTGGGTTTGTAATAGACGTCAGTCAATAGTTTATTTCTTGTGATGGAGACTGTGAGATCAAGAAAGGGGAGGGAGATATTGGAGACAGTCTAAGTAAATGTAAGTGCAGGATGAAAATTGGTGGTGAAGTTGATGAAGTCCATGAGTTCTGCTTGGGTGCAAGAGGTAGCACCGATGCAGTCATCAATGTAACGGAGATAGAGTTCGGGGACAGGGCCAATGTAGGCCTGGAACAGGGATTGGTCAACATGCCCTACAAAGAGGCAGGCACAGCTGGGGCCCATGCGAGTGCCCATAGCTACGCCTTGGATTTGCAGAAAGTGGGAGGAGTCGAAGGAGAAGTTGATGAAGGTGAGGCCCAGCTCCGCTTCGTGGAGTAGAGTGTTAGTGGAGGGAAATTGAATGGTTCTGCGGTCGAGGAAAAAACAGTAGCCTTTGCTACCTTCCTCTGAGCTAATTTTGGACCTAATTTAATGCACACACCATCATCTCTTGGGCTGTAATGTTTATTTATCAGCTGGCCATTTGGGATCTCCTTAAAAGGTATACAAAATATACACCTTAAAACCCTGTTGCTAACTCTTCAAAGAAAATTCAATCACCTACCCGTCACAAAACTGGCAACCTTAAATTGATCTGTGTCTCTCATCATGAATGTTTATACTGTAGTCAGAATTGATTCCAATAATTTCCCTACCACTGAAGTTAAACAAGTCTATGTCTAATTACTTGGTTTATCCTCTCCTTCCCTTTTTAAACAGAAGTGCAATGTTAGTATTGATCTGGCACTACTCCTGTAGCCAGGAAGATCTGAGAATGATGTTCTAGTCCGCATAATTTGCTCCCTTGCTTTTTAGACAATAGACATTAGGTGCAGGAGTAGGACATTTGGCCCTTCGAGCCAGCATCGCCATTCAATGTGAGCATGGCTGATCATCCCCAATCAGTACCCCGTTCCTGCCTTCTCCCCATAGCCCCTGACTCCGCTATTTTTAAGACCCCTATCGAGCTCTCTCTCGAAAGCATCCAGAGAACCTGCCTCCACCATTCTATGAGGCAGAGAATTCCACAGACTCACCACTCTCTGTGAGAAAAAGTGTTTCCTCGTCTCCGTTCTAAATGGCTTACTCCTTATTCTTAAACTGTGGCCCCTGGTTCTGGACTCCCCCAACATCGGGAACATGTTTCCTGCCTCTAGTGTGTCCAAGCCCTTAACAATCTTATATGTTTCATTTTACAGCCTAGAATATATTTATCCAGGCATGGTAATGCTGCAGGTCATTAAGCAAATGGAGTTCATGCTTGGTTCTCAGAACAATTTCATCAATCCCACTTCCCTTTTAATTTCCCAGCAACCAGTTATTTTTCATATGATCATCTCCATGATCCCACTACTACCTCACCTATACAGCAGGTGAATCATAGAAGCCAATTATCCTATCAATCAGTACGCATTTTGAACGAGGGAGAAAACTGAAGGACCTTGAAGAAATCCATGCAGTTACAGAGAACGTCACCAATGAGATGCCAGGGTCAAGCAGTGTTCAAAGCCAGATTGAAAGGAAGACATTACAACTGACATTACTACCCAGTTCAGAATATGTGGAAAATATAGGTATGTTACAAAACGTACCTTTACCTGCGCTGCACTTCTGCCGCTCCCCGTGTGCGTGACTTTCGCGCCTTGCAGAGGGGGGCGGGCTTAAAGTGCCGTTTTTCAACAGGCAGGACAAAATCGATCAATGTCGGGCGATTTGGTTGCTGAAGAAAAATCGCTCCGACATTTCATGAATGGTGGTATTTTTAAATTACTCTACATTATTTATTAACTAGAGTAATTTAAAAATCACCTTCAAAAGCCGTGAGCGCAGACAACCGGAAGCATTTTCCGTAGGGGAGAAAAAAAGGTAAATACTTTATTTTTATAGTTGGTTTTTCGGGAGGCTTTAATAATATTTTTATGTTGCGAAATGGGGTCCCCAAAAAATGTATGAACCCCCAGTATTTTTCCCCCCGACTTCACCGCTAACCGCAACGTTCTAATCCACCGCGTTCTACTTAAACCCACTCGCTAGTTGATTTAAATGGCCGTTAATTTACAGGCATAAAACACTAAATTCCTTCCATTTGGCCCAGAAATTCATGAAAATTAGATTTAAAAATTATGCTATATTGTGGATTATTGTGTGAATGTTATTTGGACACTTAGGCAATTTTAAAAAAGTTTATCTTTTCTTAAGAAATTGATAGATGTTTAGATCTACTCATTGAATTTTGTAATTAGCTACAATTAGATAACTAACTAATTATATGCTTTAATTTCAGGTAATCCAAGTAAGATTGTTTAATATTTGTTTCAGAATGCTTCAATCTATAATAACTGAAAATTTAATTGAGTTCTCTTAATTTTTAAGAATGTTATGGACTTTTAACTTTTCCAGATCACAGCTTTTGAGTTAAGTCAATTGAAAGGCAATGGGGAATAAGATGCTCATTTCCGAGTATGAAAATGGCTATAACTTTCTTAATACTGAAGATATGAAAGTAAATTAGGTGTCAAATTAAACTTCTTTTTATGCTTTATCTGATGGGATAAATTGCAGACTTGATTTTTTAAATCTCAACATTTTGTAACATTGCTAGAAAATAGGCAAAGTAACTTGCACACTTCTGTCAGGAATTACTAGTTAATATGACACATCTTTTTTTACAGTGGACAATATGGATTTCCTTTCAGATATTGGGGCATGTCTCATTTCTGAAAAACAACATTTTTCAGAAGATAACCATAAATCATAGTAGCAAAGGATTAATGCAGGTGAGAAAAAAAAAAGATCCTTTGCCATAATTTTGTCCTACCAATCCATATGACAAACATCAATTGCCGAATGTTTAAAAGGTACTCAATTTGAATTAGTATACTAAGCTTTATTTTTATTAACATACCAAATTGAATTTTTTTAAATGTGCAAGTCAGTAAGGCTCAATTTAAAGTGCAAAATTATATTTTAAAAATTCATTAATTTTATTTCACCCTTTAATCTGTTGGATTGGATATTCAGATATTGGAAAATGTATTTGCCTTTAATATGTTCAAGCAATTATAGCGTGGTACTCAACAAACTTCAACATGATTTTTTAGAGCTGTATATTGGTAGCATTTCTTAGTTAAATTCCCTACATTTATGAAATAATCTTAAATAAAAAGCTAAATGCTTACCTTCGCTGGAGCATGGATCCATATAGCAGGATTCAGAAGAATGTGATCACACAGTTGTTTAAGCAGAGGGCCTCCGTTCTGTAAATTACTTAGATATTTGGCAAAGGCCAAACACAGTTCCAATACATCTCTGGTGATATGAACTTTGGAAGACTACAACAAAGGTACAATTTCAGATATTGGTATCAATATTTAAACTATTTAATAAAAGACTCACATAAACAACAGTTCTTTTAAATCTCACTTCTAATTTATTAAGAAGAAATCAGAGTAGGCATCAGCACGAGGAAATCACACTTTATACCACGTCATTTATCATAACCACAAATTATACCTCACTTCTGCAGATTCATTTGTTACACGGTATTCAAAAAATATTAGTTAATTCTCTATGAATACCAGTGAATTGATCTGTTTCTGGAATAACATGTTTCAAAAAAGTGAGCACAAAAAGCCAAGCAGGACTGTACTTGAACTCAATACATATCTTGAAATAATTGTTTATGAAGGAACTGCAGATGCTGGAAAAATCGAAGGTAGATGAAAATGCTGGAGAAACTCAGCGGGTGAGGCATCATCTATGGAGCGAAGGAAAAGGTGACGTTTCGGGTCGAGACCTGAAACGTCACCTTTTCCCTCGCTCCATAGATGCTGCCTCACCCGCTGAGTTTCTCCAGCATTTTTATCTACCTTTGAAATAATTGTGTTGGTTTTTTCTCCCTTACTTGATCTTATTTGCACCAAATGCTTTTTATGACATCTACATTTGACTGAATCACAAAAATGTCACAATTTAGACTTGCATGAAAATAAGTTATTCATTAAGGTTAGGGTCTTAAATCTGATATGCCAATTTAACCCAAAACAAAATGTTATTTCCAAATATGGGAACGTAATTGATAAGGATAAAAGATCAGTTGTTCATTCTAGCCAATTTCCACAGTTGGTTCTAAATTATTAAGCATAAGAAAAGAAAATACCCTGCTAACCAGATACAATTGCTGTCCAAGGTGACGTGAAGTTTAGATCAATTACATGTTCAACAGACTTCAATTTTTAGCCAAGCCACTAGATGGGGTACCCCAGCCAGGGAATAGCACACAGCTAAAGACAGCTAAATTGACAGTGTATACGATAGCCTAAACATAATCTTTTAAATCAATAGATCATAGGAACTCCTTTGTAATGAAGGCCAACTTGTCATTTGCCTTCTAACTACTTGCTGGATCTTCCTTGAACTGTTTGTGATTGTGCAACACAACGCCTCTGAATTTACAGTTTATCTCAGTTAAAATACTCATTTGAAACACAAATTTGAGATATATTTTCAATGGAACTTTTAGTTTCCTTACATCATACCATAACTCACAAGTTTCTGGAAATGATAGGAAATGGGTCATGCAGTCTGGTCATCAATTTATCATTTTCAATAAATCCAGCTTATAATTTAAAAGGAGTGGTTTTGCAAAACCCTAATCGTAAAGCTAAATTAAAACACTGGCCTTGGCTATAATCAGAATTTTAACAAGCTTTTCTAAAAAATGTTTCACATAGTTAGTTCAGTTTGGTTACTTCTAAATTAATTCATTAATCTATTTCTTAATTTGTTAACTAACTGAAAAATCATACATAAGCTAAATAGTTACAACATTTACCTTTTCAAGGCTGAACCCAATGACGAGAAAACCCTTACAAGACAGAATTTGCTCTTGCATAGCCACTGAATTCTTCAGTAACTCCATTATAAATGCCAACAGTGTGGAACTGAAACAAATCAAAATAGACAAAAGATTTCAACATTTTAAACATATTTAAACATACTATATAAAGAACTTTGTACATAGAACAAAGGTACAGCATAGAAACCGGCTATTCGGCCCACAATATTTGTTCCAAACATAATACTCAGATAAACTAACCTAATTTGCCTACACATGATCCTTGCCCCACCATTCCCTTCATATTCATTGTAAGACCAAGTAACTATGTTATGAGATGAAGGGAATGGAATGATAATGAAGGGAATGAAGGGAATGAAGATAATATGAAGGGAATGGATGGAATGAAGGGAATGATAACAACATTATCTATGTAGCGTCAATCATCTTTCACATGACGTTTCCCTGCACCTATATCTTATGCCCCCACAAAAATCCTTGGGTGCTGACTTTTTCCAAAGCTTCTGGAAATGATAAATGTAACCATCAATTTAGCCATAGCATCTTAAAAAGTTTCCTCCTTCTGAAATTTTTAGTGCCTGAAAATCCCAATCAGATAAGGACAGAAAGCCTTGTTCCCTGGAAACATTATGGCCAAAACACAGAAATCAGTTCTCTTTTTCATGCTGGATTATGAATGGCAGACTGACCATTTCCACCTTATTAAAGCAAATCCAGAATTATTGTTTTCCCCCTGTTCTACCAAATGAACCGGATTAGATAAGGGAACTCAAGGTAAAGGAACCATTAGGAGGTAGTGACCATAATAACCTGTAGAGGATCATTGTGGGCTCTTCGACCATCGGAGCCTACTCTACTTTGTTCTGTACCTTTTCATACCTCTAGTTTCCCTCTGTCTCCTGACTCTCAGTCTGAAGAAGGTTCTCGACCCAAAATGTCTCCTCCTCCTTTTCTCCAGAAATGCTGCCTAACCAGCTGAGTTACTCCAGCATTATGTGGCTATCTTGTAGAGTGAAGGCTTGATTTTCAAGTACTTGGCAAGCCAGCACTTCAATAAGTCAAAGCCAAGAAAAATCCCCATGCCACGTACACATAGAAACATAGACAATAGGTGCAGCAGTAGGCCATTCGGCCCTTCAAGTCTGCACCACCATTCAATATGATCATGGCTGATCATCCAACTCAGTATCCCGTACCTACCTTCTCTCCATACCCCCTGATCCCTTTAGCCACAAGGGCCACATCTAACTCCCTCTTAAATATAGCCAACGAACTGGCCTCAACTACCTTCTGTGGCAGAGATTTCCAGAGACTCACCACTCTCTGTGTGAAAAATGTTTTCCTCATCTCGGTCCTAAAGGAATTCCCCCTTATCCTTAGACTGCGACCCCTTGTTCTGGACCTCCCCAACATCGGGAACAATCTTCCTGCATCTAGCCTATCCAACCCCTTAAGAATTTTGTAAGTTTCTATAAGATCCCCCCTCAGTCTTCTAGATTCTAGCGCGTACAAACCAAGTCTATCCAGTCTTTCCTCAGCCAGTGGATGTAGTACCTAAAGGACGATACCAGTGGAGTACCTGGATCAACAAGAGGCAGCACATTGGGAGTCATGTTCATGTGATAGGGACAGAATTAGGCCATCGAGTCTACGCCATTCAATCATGGCTGAGCTATGTTGATAATGAACCGGATTTGATAAGGGAACTCGAGGTATAGGAACCATTAGGAGGTAGTGACCATAATATGATGTTTTAATCTACAATTTGAGAGGGAGAAGGTAAAATCAGAAGAATCAGTATTGCTATTGAACAATAGGGACCATGGAGGCATGAGGGAGGAGCTGGCCTAAGTTGACTGGAAACGGACCCGAGTAGGCATGACGGTGGAACAGCAATGGCAGGTATTTCTGGGATTAATACAGAAGATGCAGGATACCTTCATTCCAAAGAGGAAGAAAGACTTTAAATGGAGTAAGAGGTGACCGTGGCTGACAGGGGAAGTCAGTATAAATGTAAAAGAGAAGCCATGTAACACAGCAAAGATGAGCTGAAAACCAGAGGATTGGGAAACCTTTAAAGAGCAACAATGGGTAACTAAAAAGGCAATACGGGGAGAAAAGATGAAGTACGAAGGTAAGCTAGCCAAGAATATTAAGGAGGATAGTAAAAGCTTCTTTAGGTTAAAAAAATAGTTAATACAAATGTGGGTCCCTTGAAGACAGAAACAGGTGAATTTATTATGGGGAACAAGGAATTGGCAGAACAGTTGAACAGGTACTTTGGTTCTGACTTCACTAAGGGCGACACAAACAATCCCAGGGTACTCAGGGAGGTGGCTCTAGAAATCGTGGACACATTGGTGATCATTGTCCAATGTTCTATAGATTCTGGATCAGTTCCTGTGGATTGGAGGGTAGCTAATGTTATCCCACTTTTTACAAAAGGAGGGAGAGAGAAAGCAGGGAATTATAGACCAGTTAGCCTGTCATCAGTGGTGCGGAAGATGCTGGAGTCAATTATTGAAGATGTAATAGCAGTTGGATACCTTTTGGATAGCTGTAACAGGATCGGTCCAAGTCAGCATGAATTTATGAAGGGGAAATCATGCTTGACTAATCTTCGGAAATTTTCTGAGGATGTAACAAGTAAAATGGACAAGGGAGAGCCAGTGGATGTAGTACCTAGACTTTCAGAAAGCTTTTGATACGGTCCCACACAGGAGATTAGTGGGCAAAATTAGAGTACATGGTATTGGGGGGTAGGGTATTGACATGGATAGAAAATTGGTTGGCAGACAGGAAACAAAGAGTAAGGATTAACGGGTCCTTTTCAGAATGGCAGGCAGTGACTAGTGGGGTGCCGCAAAGATCAGTGCTGGGACCGCAGCTATTTACAATATACATTAATGAAGGAATTAAAACTAACATTAGCAAATTTGCAGATGACACAAAGCTGGGTGGCAATATGAACGGTGAAGAGGATGCTATGAGGATGGAGGGTAACTTGGACAGGTTGGGTGAGTGGGCAGATGCATGGTAGATGCAAAATAATGTAGATAAATGTGAGGTTATCCACTTTGGTGGCAAGAACAGGAAGGCAGATTATTATCTGAATGGTGTCACGTTAGGAAAAGGGGAAGTACAACGAGACCTGGGTGTCCTTGTACATCAGTCACTGAAAGTAAGCAAGGTACAGCAGGCAGTGAAGAAAGCTAATGGCATGTTGGCCTTCATAACGAGAGGAGTCGAGTATAGGAGCAAAGAGGTCCTTCTGCAATTGTGCAGGGCCCTGGTGATACCACACCTGGAGTACTGTGTGCAGTTTTCGTCTCTTAATTTGAGGAAGGACATTCTTGCTATTGAGGGAGTGCAGCGTAGGTTCACACGGTTAATTCCCGAGATGGCGGGACTGTCATATGATGAAAGAATGGAGTGACTGGGCTTGTATTCACTGGAATTTAGATGAGAGGGGATCTTATAGAAATATATAAAATTATTACGGGATTTGACACGCTAGAGGCAGGAAACATGTTCCTGAAGTTTGGGGAGTCCAGAACCAGGTGCCACAGTTTAAGAATAAGGGGTAGGCCATTTAGAACTGAGATGGGGAAAAACATTGTGAATTTGTGGAATTTTTTGCCTCAAAAGGCAGGGGAGGCTCATTCAATGGATCCATTCAAAAGAGAGTTAGATAGAGCTCTTGGGGCTAGTGGAGTCAAGGGATATGGGGAGAAGGCAGGAACGGGGTACTGATTGTGGATGATCAGCCATGATCACATTGAATGGTGATGCTGGCTCAAAGGGCCGAATGGCCTACTCCTGTACCTATTGTCTATGTATCTCTCCCTCTTAACCCCATTCTCCTTAACCCCATTAACTCCCTTTGCACCTTCGATTTCTGGATTCTCTCCCCATTTAGAAAATGGTATTTGCCTTTATTCCTATTATCAAAAAGCATAATGGCCCTATCTCACGGTGCGAGTTGACCCACAAGTGACCCCGAGTGAAAGGGAAAATCAAACTGGTGGTCGTGTACGAGATTCTAAGTTTATGTTCAAGAGTTTAACCGAGTTCCCACGGGTATGTCTAAGTTTGCCGTTTACTTCTCATTTCTGCGATGTACCAAGTTCCTCTCCCGAGTTACTCTTGAGCCAACAACGACTACCGACGTGTGGAAAAATCATCACATGGATAAAAATGTCAAGCAGTTTTTTTTTACAATAAAAAGCCTCCCATGACCATGGACAGAATTGCCCCGATGATCAGCTTCTCCATGTCTCTTTTGTAGCTACATTCTTCTCTTGGGATGTAATTAACCGCTTTTATCAAATCATTGCCTATCATTGCTACAATGCAATAAGTGGCATTTAAAGTACTTGGCTGCCAAAAAAAAGCGCAAAACGTAATGGTGTTTAAGAAACGGTCTGCAGGGAGAACTTCAAAGCTTTTGTAAATCGATTAAATTCAGGTAGAAGTTGAGCTCAAGATTTAAATCCCATGAAAGTTACGTTTCTTAACACAGGATAGATGTTCTGCCAGAACGGAGTTGCTGAATAAAATCGTTTCCCGTTTTCCTCCGATTCTTGCATGACCTCGGCTTGCCAGCTTTATTTCACACTCCGTGATCTGTGTAATGCATATAAGTGTAAAATAATAAACTGACCAAGACGGTCCAGTGTTCTCCCAGTTAGTTTAATTTAGAGATACAGAGAGGAAACAGGCCCTTCGGACCACCGGGTCCGCACCGACCAGCGATCCCCGCACACTAACACCATCCTACACCCTCTATGGACATGTTTACATTCACCAAGCCAATTAACCTATAAACCTGTAAGTCTTTGGAGTGTGGGGGGATCTCGGAGAAAACCCACGCAGGTCACGGGGAGAACTTACAATCTCAGTACAGACAGCACCCGAACCCGGGTCTCCGACGCTGCATTCACTGTCAGGCAGCTGCACCACCATGAATGAAGGCCTGTTTTAAGTATCAAATAGAGGAGCAAGGTGATCAAGGCGGAGAAAGTATAGAGGCCAATGCCCAGGTAGTCCAACTCGCAGGAGTGCAGGTCCACCATGACGACGCTGTGGCCACGGTGGGCTTTGGGGGAGGTGCAGGTGACATCGGTGACCAGGCGAGGGATGTAGACCGTGGTCTGATTGATCCACCACACGAACCACCTGGCGTCGCAGGTGCAGAGAAACTGGTTGGCGCTTAGCCGCAGCTCCCGAAGGTGTTTGATGGCACTGTCCAGGAAACTGGAGGCCTGGATGGTCTTCAGGTTGTTGTAGCTGAGATCCAGATACTGCAGGGAGGTCACTTCCAGCAGGAAGTCCTTGGTCAGCTTGGAGATCTGGTTGTGGGTGAGGTTGAAGACGCGCAGGGTCTGGGTGCAGTTGGACAGCATGCGAGGCACCATGATCAACAGGGTGCTACCGAGGTCCAGCACCTCCAACCAGGCTAGCAGGAAAAGCCTGCCCCTGTTGAAGCTCCGCAGCTGGTTATCGCTCAGCACAAGCTCCTTGAGTAGCGGGGGCAGGTGGTTACACACGTTGTGCGGCATGAACGCGAGTTTCTTCCCCTAATCATCCACTGCTATCTGTGAAAAACTGCAAAGGGCACGCACGGTTCCTCACCAGCGAAGATGAACACAAAATGCTGGAGTAACTCAGCGGGCCAGGCATCTCTGGAGCGAAGGAATGGGTGACGTTTTGGGTCGAGACCCATTACTTCTCTCCAGAGATACGGCAACAGCACACCACAAAACCAGTCTGAAGAAGGGTCTCGACCCAAAACGTCACCAATTCTTTTTCTCCAGAGATGCTGTCTGCACCGCTGAGTTACTCCAGCATTCCATGGCTTATAATGTCACCTCACATTGTAAAATCATTATCTGAAGAAATGTCTCCTCGCTGGCTCAAACATAATCTATGTAGAACTCACGTTTCTCTCTGCTTCATATACATGGGAATTCCCTCAGTATGGTCACATTTCACACGTCCCGCCCGGTGTTAACCCTTCCCATCAATGCTTGAGCCCCTATCTTCTCTCTGTACCTTCAGCTTCATCGGCGGCCCTCTCCCATCGAAAGTATCCAAGTTAATTTCAGACCCCTATCCATCCATCCATTCATTCATTTCCCATTAAGATCCGACTAATCTTCAACATTTCACTTCTGGCACTCAGGCCAAACCCACGGTAGACTCAAGAGTCACTACGGTAAACTCACGGGCCACTACGTTCTTACAACAAGTTTAAATCTTTCAAATTTTAACTTCAAGAGTAAATTTGACTCGTGGAAATCTTTAAACATGTTTAAAATTTTTGAAGAGTTAACAAGTTTCCCGGGTACCTGCCGTTAGCGCCACGAGTCGCTAAGTTGCGTCCACGAGTTCCGACGTTCCCGCTACGTTAATTGTACGTGATTACCACGAGTTTAATTCGTTTTAAACTCTGGGTCACTCGTGGGTCGACTCGCACCATGAGACAGGGGTTTATCTCCACAAATTGTTACGCTGTTCTCCATCTGCCATTTCTCTTCCCACTCTCCCAACATGTTCAAGCCCTTCTGCAAAATATCTACTTCTTTACACTACCTGCCCGTCCACCTATCTTCGTACAATCCACAAACTTGGCCATTAAACTGTCAATCCCCTCATACAAATCATTAATATACAACATGAAGAGTAGCAGCCCCAGCACTAACCCCTGCGGAACTCTACTAGTCACTGGCAGCCAACCAGAAAAAGCCCCCAACCAGAAAAATCCAGCCAACCCGGATGGCAGAAGCTGATACCAATGCTGGTATCTTCCCTTGGATACCATGAGCTCTCATCTTTATTAGCAGCCTCACATGCAGCACCTTATCAAAGGCTTTCTAAAATCTAGGTAAACAACATCCACTGACTCTCCTTTGTCTGTCCTGCTATTTACTTCCTCAATGAATTCCAGCAGATTCAACAGGCAAGATCTCCCCTTCACAAAATCATGCTGACTTCGGCCTATTTTATCATGAACTTTTAAGTACGCCGTAACCTCATCCTTTATAATGGACTCTAAAATCTTACCAACCACTGAAGATAAGCTAACTGGCCTATAGTTTCCACTCTTCTGCTTCGCTCCATTGTACAGCAGGGTAATATTTCCAATCGTCTGGAACCACTCCTGACTCTCATGATTCTTGAAAGATTACTACTAATGTCTCCACAATTTCCAAAGCCACCTCTTTCAGAACCCTGTGGTGCAGTCCATTCAGTCCAGGTGTTTTATCCACGTTCACTTTTCTTACTCTTTATATATCGAAAGAAACTCTTGCTATCCACGTTTATATTGTTGTCTAACTTACCTTCGTATTTCATCTTTTCTCCCCGTATTGCCTTTATAATTATGTGTTTGTTCTTTAAAAGCTTCACAAAGCAAATATGGGGTTACTCAGAATAGTTGTTTAACTAGCACACATGAAGTCTGGCGCATGCTAGATAACCTACGTTTTAACTGTCCTAACTAGAGATCAATAGCAAATTAACAAAAAACTTAGGAAAGGCAAAAATGGAAACATATACACAATTTTGAATCCACACAAGGATCTATGCCACATATTTGTGTTGGTACATATTTAAAAAATCAAGATCATAAAAAGATTATTTAGATGTCGCGATCTCTGATTGCTGGTCTACTTTCATTTTTATGTACTGAGGATATGTGGAAAATATTTCTTTGTGTTCAGAAATTAATCTTTTTTCATAAGGCTGCAATCAATTCTGGAAGGCATTATACACACAAGGTGGGAATCTGGAGAGAAATATCTGCTGTCCTACATCAAACTAAGGTATTCACCATAATAGACACAAAATGCTGGAGTAACTCAGCAGGAAAGGCAGCATCTCTGGGGAGATGGAATGGGTGAGATTTCAGGTCGAGACCCTTCTTCAGACCCATTGTGTTTGTTTACCCACAGACGGGTAAAATCGTTACGGTTATTTGTTCTTGGACTTTTTGGTTAGTAAGTAACAATGTATACTACGTGATTGACCATTAAATCAGATTTTCGGTGGAATTTGCAATTGTTTGCAACATTTATTTTCAGGTAAAAATGTAATTGGTGAATTTGAGTTAGCTGGAATGAGAAATTTCACACTTGTTTAAGTTTTATGGGGAAGGTTTTAACTTTTTGGGGAAAAACTTGAAGATCCAAGTTTTCTTTGGTTATTTGAATTCTGGATGGTTTGTTATGTAAGATTACCTGTGATTTTCTTATAATTTAAGCTTTTGCTTTTTCCTAATAGCTTTCTGTCCAGTTTTTCTGCATTCATATTTATTTATGGTGAGTTTAATTTTCATACAGTAAATTATTGCATGGGAAGATTATTTGTTTTTAAAGTTATCTTTCAACTTTTAAGCATCACCTTTGTAATTGAACATGTTAATAAGCAAAGATAGACACAAAATAGCTCAGCAGGACAGGCAGCATCTCTGGAGAGAAGGACTGGGAGATGTTTCGGGTCGAGACCCTTCTTCAGACCCATTATGTTTGTTTACCCACAGATATATAGGTACCAAAGTTGTTGGGGACTCTAAATTAGGTTCTGCCAATTGTACTTAGAAACCCCAAGTTCTCATCAGGTCCAGTAATGGTGGAAGTAAGATTATGTTCAAAAGTCACACAGACACTGGGATGGTGGGGGGGTATGTACACTATAAACAAAGTCCAGTAAATTAGAGATAACACAAGTTTCATGGCTTGCAAAATAATTGGAAGGGCACTTGTGGACTGCAAGAATTATTACTTCAGAGTCTCATTAATTTATTGTCATATACACTGGGATGTAATGAAATCCCTTGATTATGTAAAGATCACAGTAAACAGTATACATTAATAAATATATGAGAAAAACACCAGACTAGTTCAAAGATTGCAGTGCAATCTAGAATAATGAGAATAATAATGGAATAGCCAAACGAGACAGAGTTAAGAGTACCTCTGGAAAAAGGATATGAAAGAGGTGATTGGTTCAGGAATCTAATAGCAGTGTGGAAGGGGCTTTTCTTAAGTCTGGATGTCCAAGTTTTCAAGCTTTTGTATCAACTTCTACAAGACAGAAGAGGGAAAAGAGAATAGCCAGGATGGCAGGCATCCCTGACAATACTTCCAGCCTTCCTCCATTCCTTCACATACTGTGAAGATGGACTGGATGGAAGAGAGTGCCGAGCCATTGATAGACTGAGTGTGTTTACCACTCTCTGTAGGTTCAGGTGATCAAGAACAGAGCAGTTGCCACAGCAGGCTGAGGTGCACCCTCTCAGATAATCGCGTTGGACAAAACAAATCTTCTAGACATCTAAGAAAGCAAATATGCTGATGCATTTTCTTGATCACGGCCACAGTGTGACAGGAGCAGATTAGGTTGCTGGTGTTATGGCTGCCTCGGAACATAAAGCTATCAACGAGCTCTACAACAAGTCCGTTGATTAGGACAGAGTCGCGTCCATTTCCTTAGGTCAACAATCAATTCTTTCTTCTTGCTGATATTAAAGGCTGGGTTGTTGGCCTGGCAGCATGACAAAAGGTTCACAATATCCGTCCTGTACATCGTGTCATTATCATTGATCATCGAATTTAAAGTTCAAGTTGGTATTTCGTTGCACAGTCATGGGTCTACAGAAAGTTGAGCAAGGAACTGAGCGCACAAACTTGAGGAGCACAGGTGTTGAAGGTCGGGTGCAGGAAATATTACAACCAATTCTAGATGACTGGGTTCTGCTGGCCAGGATGGCCAGAAACCAGTCGCAATGGAGACTCCAAGGCCAAGGTTCAGTAGTTTAGGGACAAGCTTATGCAGCATCATGGTGTGAAAAGCTCAGTTGCAGTTTGACATACGTCTTCTTATTGTCATGGTATTGACATTCTCTGTGGACCTTTTTGTCCTGTATGCAAATTGCAAGAGGTCCATGCTGTCCAGAAGGATGTGGGCCATTATGAATCTTTCAAAGCACTTCGTTACGGTTGATATTAGGGCTACTGGACATTAGTCATTGAAACTGATCACTTTACTTTTCCTGGGGATTGGAATGTTGTAGCTTTCCTTGAAGCAGATAGTTACGGCAGACTGTTGAAGCAACAGATTGAAGACATCAGCAAAGACAGTTGATTAGAGAATGGAAAGGGATATTCTGGGTCATTTGAGCATAATAAGAATGTAGTAATGCTTGGAAGAAATCGTGGAAAAGATGGTAGCAGTGTGACTGAGATGGGTTATGGAGCACAGACATAACTGTGGCAGTAGCACAGCGGTTGAGTTGCTGCCTTAGAGAGCCAGAGATCCGGGTTTGGTCCTGACTACAAGTGCTGTCTGCATAGAGTTTGTACGTTCTCCCTGCGTGGGTTTGCTCCGGGTGCTCTGGTGTCCTCCCACACTCCAAAGACATACAGGTTTGTAGGTTAATAAATTGTCGGTAAAATTGTAAATTTTCCCTCGTGTGTAGGATAGCGTTAGTGTTGGCGCGGTGGGCCAAATGGCCTGTTTCCACACTGTATCTCGAAAGTCTCAAATCAAAAGACGTAGACAAACTGGAAAACTGAAGAAGGATCTTGACCCAAAACTTCACCTATCCATGTTTTGCAAAGATGCTGCCTGACCCGCTGAGTTATAGCAGTACTTTGTGTCTTTTTTGGTAAACCAACATCTGCAGTTCCTTCTGTCTGCAGGAGAACTATAGATTGGATTCTCAAATATATAAGAAAGGAGGGAAAACATATAGGAAGAGTGAACAGTTCATATACAAATAAACAATGTTCAAGATATCCCAGGAGCATTTAAGAGGCTGGAGTGAAGAAATTCTGGGATTTGAGCCTAATGGCGATCAGAAAAGCGGTTCGGAAAAATACATAAGTATGGCATTATTGTATTTGAGTTTGGAAATAACTGAGTGAGTTTATAGGTCCTAAAGTATAAAATGTAGACCATTTGAAGAGGATTAACCAGAACAATATATTGTGGGTACCTCAACTGCTCATTACCATTTTATAGGATGTTAACTGGTCAGTTATCTTCGACAATGGTCCTAAGATAATATTTTCAGCAAACTGGGTGCCCAAATGGTCACAAAATAAAAGAATCGTAGAAAAGTTGAAAATATTAAAACATTTTCAAATCTGAAACAAAACCAGAAAATGCCAGTAACAGACGAGATATGTGGGAAGGAACTGCAGGTTCTGTTTTAAATGGAAGACAGACACAAAATGCTGGAGTAACTCAGCGGGGAAGGCAGCATCTCTGGAAAGAAGGAATGGGAGTCGTTTCGGGACGAGACCCTTCTTGACCCTCCTTTCCAAATCTGAGGAAGGACATTATTGCCATAGAGGGAGTGCAGCGAAGGTTCACCAGACTGATTCCTGGGATGTCAGGAATGTCTTATGAACAAAGACTGCATAGACTCGGTTTATACTCTCTAGAATTTAGGAGATTGAGAGGGGATCTTATAGAAATTTACAAGATTCTTAAGGGGTTGGACAGGCTAGATGCAGGAAGATTGTTCCCGATGTTGGGGAGGTCCAGGACAAGGGGTCACAGCTTAAGGATAAGGGGGAAATTCTTTAGGACTGAGATGAAAAGGAATTTTTTCACACAGAGAGTGGTGGGTCTCTGGAACTCTCTGCCACAGAGGGTAGTTGAGGCCAGTTCATTGGCTATATTTAAGAGGGAGTTAGATGTGGCCCTTGTGGTTAAGGGGATCAGAGGGTATGGAGAGAAGGCAGGTACGGGATACTGAGTTGGATGATCAGCCATGATCATATTGAATGGCGGTGCAGGCTCGAAGGGCCGAATGGCCTACTCCTGCACCTAATTTCTATGTTTCTATGTTTGAGAAGTCACCCACTCCTTCTCTCCAGAGATGCTGCCTGTCCCGCTGAGTTACTCCAGCATTTTGTGTCTATGCTGGTAACAGCCGTGTTGAAGACCTGCCATCAGAAGAGTCTCAGACTTGAAACTTTAACTGTTTCTCTTTTTACATTAATTTTCTGATTTATTTCGATTTCCAGCATCTGTGGGGTTTTCTAAATTTTATTTTTAAACCATAAGCCTATGATGGCATATTAATTAGGAGGAACAACAATGGAGCTTGAAGTCAAACGATCTGATATCAGGACTGAGCCAGAGATAAATGATAGGAAACAGAGAGGAAATGTAGCAAGCTAATCTGACAAGGAGGAACTTCAATACAAAATAATTGCTACAGTATATCCTGGAAATCATGACACATAGTAAACGGATACATTTATATGATAAACACT
The DNA here is from genome assembly GCA_963514005.1 of Raja brachyura. Next base: position 177,115,911 of record OY740781.1, read on the forward strand.
GAATATGGTAAAGAAAACATCAATCCTGCAGATTTCAAGTGATTAAGTGAACTCTTATTTTAATTTCATGGTATTCACGATTCAGAAATATTAGCTGCAAGGTTAGGCTGGAAAAGCTAATGGTTCTTTTCTTGTAGCAAAACAGGTTATGAGGTTATTTCAGAAACACCTCCAAGATGATGGCAAATGTGAATATGGTAAATAGAGTGAAGCGATCTTTTTAAATGGATGGCTTAAGAACTTAGAGGTGTAATTTGAAGTGACAAATTTGAAAAGGCAAAAGACAATAGAGTTGAGAGGGCTTTTTATGTTATAAACAGATTCTAGGCATTACAGTGAAACTACTGTAATCCAACATCCTCAGGATTTTAGTGATTCCAGGCAGGCAGATATTCCAGACTATTGGATAGTCATAGATCAGAGTGTTACAGCGTGGAAACAGGCCCTTCAGCCAAACTTGCCCACACCAGACAACATGTCCCAGCTAAACCAGTCCCACCTGCCTGCGCTTGGTTCATAGCCCTCCAAACCTGTCCTATCTATGTGTCTGTCTAACTGTTTCTTAAACGATGGGATAGTCCCTGCCTCAACAACTTCTGGCAGCTTGTTCCATACACGCACCATCCTTTGTGTGAAAAAGTTATCCCTCAGATTCCTATTAAATCTTTACCTCTTCACCTTGAACCTATGTCCTCTGGTCCTTGATTCCCCTACGCTGGGCAAGAAACTCTGTGCATCTATTCCTCTCTTGATTTTGTACACCTCAAAAAGATCACCCCTCATCCTCCTGCGCTACAAGGAATAGAGACCGAGCCAACTCAACCTCTCCCTTTTGCTCACACCTTCTAGTCCTGGCAACATCCTCGTAAATCTTTTCTGAACCCTTTCAAACTTGACAACATCTTTCCCATAACATGGTACCCAGAACTGAACACAATATTCTAAATGCGGTCTCACCAACGTCTTATACAATTGCAACGATTGATGAAAGCCATTGTGCCAAAAGCCTTTTTGACCACCTTATCTACCTGCGACCCGACCTTCATGGAACCATACACTTGTACTCCTAGATCCCTCTGCTCTACAACACTACCTAGAGGCCTTAATTTACTCTATAGGTCCTGCCCTTGTTAGACGTCCCAAAATGCAACAACTCACACTTCTCTGTATTCAATTCCATCAACCATTTCTCAACCCACCTGGCCAATCGATCCAGATCCTGCTGTAATCTTTCACAACCATCTTCACTATCTGCAAAACTACCCACTTTTGTATCATCAGCAAACGTGCTATCTTGCCCTGTATGTTCTCATCCAAATCATTGATGTAGATGTCAACAGTAACAGGCCCAGCATCAAACCCATTGGCAGACCACTAGTCACAGGCCTCCAGTCTGAGAAGCAACCTTCCACCATCACCTTCTGCTTCCTTCCATGGAGCCAATTTGCTATCCATTCAGCTATCTCTCCTTGGATCCCATGAGATCTAACCTTCCAGAACAGCCGACCATGAGGCAACTTGTCGAACGCCTTACTAATGTCCATGTGCACAAGATCTGCAGCTCTGCCTTCATCAACCTTTTTGCTCACCTTAAAAAAAAATCAGATTTGTGAGACATGACCTCCCACGTACAAAACCATGCTGACTGTCCCCAATTTTTATACATTTTGGTTTCACCATGTATAAATTACAGCAGTGTTTATACGTAGTCCCTCCATTTCAGGGCACCATAATGTTTAGGACACATGGCTTCACAGGTGTCTTCCCTGGTGATGCTCTACCAGGCCTGTATGCTTGTTTTGGGGGTTAGTCCCCTTCAGCATATAAAAGACATGCTCAATTGGGTTCAGATCGGGTGATTGACTTGGTCACTCAAGAATTGACCATTTTTTAAGCTTTGTTGCTTTAGCAGTATGTTTGGGATCATTGTCTTTCTGTAGATTGAACTGCCGGCCAATGCATTTTGAGGCCTTTGTTTGAACTTGAGCAGATAGGATGTGTCTAGACACTTCAGAATTCATTATGATACTACCATCAGCAGTTGTATGATCAATGAAGATAAGTGAGCCAGTACCTTCAGCAGCCATACATGCCCAGACAATAACAACCCCACCACTGTGTTTCACAGATGAGTTGGTATGCTTTGGATCTTGGGCAGTCCCTTCTCTCCTCCATAATTTGACCTGGCCATCTCTCTGATATGTTAATCTTCGGCTCATCTGTCCATAATATCTTTTTCCAGAACTGTGGTTGCTCTTTTAAGTACTTCTTGGCAAACTGTAACCTGGCCATCCTATTTTTGCGGCTAACCAGTGGTTTGCATCTTGCAGTGTAGCCTCTGTATTTTTGTTCATGAAGTCTTCTGCGGCCAGTGGTCATCGACAAATCCACACCTGACTCCTGAAGAGTGTTTCTGATCTGTCGGACAGGTGTTTGGGGATTTTTCTTTATTCTAGAGAGAATTCTTCTGTCATCAGCTGTGGAGGTCTTCCTTGGTCTGCCAGTCTCTTTGCGATTAGTAAGCTCACCAGTACTCTCTTTAATCTTAATGATGTTCCAAACAGTTGATTTTGGTAAGCCTAAGGTTTGGCTGATGTCTCTTAACAGTTTTATTCGTGTTTCTCAGTCTCATAATGGCTTATTTGACTTTCATTGGCACAACTTTGGTCCTCATGCTGATAAACAGCAATAAAAGTTTCCAAAGGTGATGGAAAGACTGGAGGAAAGACTAGGTGCTGAGAGCTCTCTTAAACCTGCATTAAAGAAGCATTTTAAGCACACCCGAGCAATTATAAACATATGCGAAGCCATGTGTCCCAAACATTATGGTGCCCTGAAATGGGGGACTCTGTATAAACACAGCTGTAATTTCTACATGGTGAAACCAAAATGTATAAAAAATAAAATCTGACAATTTGCACTTTAACTACATGTGATTTTGTTTCTATTACAAATTTCAAATTGTGGAGTACAGCGGCAAATAAATAAATGATGGGTCTTTGTCCCAAACATTATAGAGGGTACTGTATATCCACTTCAAAAACCAACTGCATATTAAATAATGCATACTTGTGATAGAGTGCGATAAGAGTTGCCACAGCTATTTTTAAGTGCCAAAATGAAAGGTGAATGCTTATAAATGGAAGAATTTTTATTACAGCAAGAGGAAGGATGCACATTTCAGAGGGATTTGCCACGAAGACACAACCAATGTATTCATATAAAAACTGATGGAGGAACTGTGAGTCAAGCAGCATCATCCAGTCTACTTAACTACTTCAACAACCATTTCACTTCATATAGTCCCCTCAATAGAAGGATTACCGAGTCATTAGGTAAGAGGTATGGTACAAAGGCAAATTAACAAAAGCTTGGTTGAGAAGGTAGGATTTATGGTATGTTTTCTAAACAGAAAGCTGTAGGTAGCGAATTCCATGGCATTGTCAGTTGATGGCATTAATGCCAATGCTTGAGCATTTAAATTCAGAGAAACAGACATTTCTGGGAGGTGCAGGACTTAAGAAGATGGAAATGGATTGGGGCACGTGGGAATTTAAAACATGGTTGAGAATATTAAAATCAAAGCACTGCTTAAACAGAAACCAATATTTGAGAGTAAGGAGTGGGCATAGGGGGCGAATGGGATTGTACATTCAATTTGCTAATCCATTAACAGTATCCCGAGGGAAATGAATAATCAATTCCCGAGCAGAATGTACATCCACAAATTCACTTACCAAACAGTGTTGTCGACTTGGTCTGAAGAATGTTGATAATAGTCAAGTTGTGCAAACAATGGGAAAAGCACCTGGACACCACCAATTGAATGTATAGCACTTTGCACTGAATGTGTTACAACAGCTTTCACATCCTGTTACAAAAAACAAAACTCATATCAAAAATTTATGAAACTAAACTTCTGAACTCAATTTTTATGCAATTAGTTTGAAGAAGGTAGAAAAACAAATTTACCAACAAAGTTTTAAAATCAGATGAAGCATTGTAAAATAAATTTATTCACCATTCAAATTTATTTATTCACCATTTAACAGGCGAGAGAAAAAGTTACAAGTCAACATTGAAAACAGTATGGCAGTATTTAGTCACTTGCAAGAGGCTCTCCACATGCCCAAGATGCATAAAACCAATTAAATTTGGAGACATAACTTATTTTCTAAATTGAATATATTTTTTCAAAGATTTTTCCATAACGTGCCATAAATGCTTTAGCTGTTGAAATTAATTAACAACAGAATAAATGTTTTGTCCTTTTTAAAGAAACTAGTACAAAGCAACATTGACAGAACTTGGCTTTTACCTGAAGCATGAGAGCATGAGGAGAATGAACAAAAATCGATGGATTATCCTTCGGGGATGATTCTAGACAGAGTTGAGCATCTGTAGCCTTTGGATTGTATGTGAAGGCGATGCTACCAGACAGCTTGCCGTCATAAAGTAGTAACTTGTGGTGTTCCGCTAGAAGGAGATCACTTTCTGCTTTAAATTTGAAAGCACCCTGGAAAATATCAAAGTTACTCAACTTGATGTGGGTAAAGATGATTTAATAACACAGTAATTCATTTCCACAAATTAATAACCATAATTAATAACCTACTCTGCAAAGAGTAGGAGTAAACGGGTCCTTTTCAGAATGGCAGGCAGTGACTAGTGGGGTACCGCAAGGCTCAGTGCTGGGACCCCAGCTATTTACAATATATATGTTAGCTGTGAGGAGGATGCTACGAGGCTGCAAGGTGACTTGGATAGGTTGGGTGACTATTATCTGAATGGTGGCCGATTAGGAAAAGGGGAGATGCAATGAGGCCTGGGTGTCATGGTACACAAGTCATTGAAAGTAGGCATGCAGGTGCAGCAGGCAGTGAAGAAAGCAAATGGTATGTTAGCATTCATAGCGAAAGGATTTGAGTATAGGAGCAGGGAGGTTCTACTGCAGTTGTACAGGGTTTTGGTGAGGCCACACCTGGAGTATTGCGTACAGTTTTGGTCTCCAAATCTGAGGAAAGACATCCTTGCCATAGAGGGGGTACAGAGAAGATTCACCAGACTGATTCCTGGGATGTCAGGACTTTCATATGAGGAAAGATTGGATAGACTCGGCTTGTACTCGCTGGAATTTAGAAGATTGAGGGGGGATCTTATAGAAACTTACAAAATTCTTAAGGGGTTGGACAAGCTAGATGCTGGAAGATTGTTCCCGATGTTGGGGGAGTCCAGAACAAGGGGTCACAGTTTAAGAATAAGGGGGCCGTGATGAGAAAAACATTTTTCACACAGAGTGGTGAATCTGTGGAATTCTCTGCCACAGAGGTAGTTGAGGCCAGTTCATTGGCTATATTTAAGAGGGAGTTGGATGTGGCCCTTGTGGCTAAAGGGATCAGGGGGTATGGAGAGAAGGCAGGTACAGGTTACTGAGTTGGATGATCAGCCATGATCATATTGAATGGTGGTGCAGGCTTGAAGAGCCGAATGGCCTACTCCTGCACCTATTTTCTATGTTTCTATTATCTTCCAGCCTATTTTGTAATGGAAATCTCCATGTGGACTTCAAACTGCTTCTGACCTTCATTTGCCTGTCACGGTGGTTCATCAATGCTCTACTTATATTCTATCCTTATTGCATCAACATGTTTTCAATAACACTTCAAACCTGATGTCTAAACACCTATTTTCTCCTCTCTGACCCATTTAATTATGGAAGACATGCATTCCAAAAAAATCTGCATGTGTCCATGATTTCCTTGATAAGAGTTGTTACAACTTTAAAACTACCATTTTCCTTTTTACATCTTCTCTTAGACATACAATTGGTTGCTCGCTTGCCTCTACTGCCATCTTTTAGCTGATTCTATCAGCACTTCTGTCATTGTGAAGCAGTCTGAAGAAGGGTTCCAACCCAAAACGTCACCTACTCCTTTTCTCCAGAGATGCCTGAAGTTACTGAGTTATTCATGATTTTGTGTCCATCTTCTGTCATTTAATTTCTTCTGCTCTCCAATCATCCTTTGGTCTAGTCACACCTCCCATCTTTCTCTGCAACTTAAAAAGTGTTTTACCTCTGAAATATTAAATGTGATTCTCTCGCTCTCTATATATGAATATTCCAGGCATTTTCTGTTCTATTTTAGATTACTAGAATCTACAATGTTATTTTTTATTTTACTTTACCTTGTATCCAATGCCAAGTTGATATATTGCAAATATCTGAGCTGCATTGAGACCTTCGGCAAAGACATAAACTGCTCCAAGTTGGCCGCAGAATACCCGATTTGCATCTGCTGTTTCTGAAGATCCCAGGAAACATTTGTCAAATGTCTAAAAATCAAACAAACTGATTAATTCTTGTGTAATTTGCAATTCCTTAAGTCAAAATGTAATTTTTTTTAGCTACAGTAACAGTATACACAAATTCTTTGAAGGTCATCTCTAATAAGATTAATTTCTTTTTTTTTGTTAAATTTTTTTATTAGAAGTAAATACATAATAAAAAGCATTTTGTTTGTTGTAGTAATACATTATTAATATTGTTTGTATTAACAATTGTATAATAGTTGTTCTATATATATATATATATATTTCATTTTTAAATTTTTATACAGATAGAAAATAATAGAGAAGGAAAGAAGGAAAAAAAAGTTAAAAGAGAATGGAGTAATCAACTAATTATGCCTCATTGGAGATATGTACGCGGGTTACAAAATATAATTCTTCATCTATTCCTTGATTCAGGTTTCAGTCAGGTTCTCGTGCCGAACCAGTTTGCCCCTTCCAATATTCAATGAATGGGGACCATATTCTAGCAAATAGTTCATGTTTGTCCATTAAGACAAATCTTAATCTTTCCAAATGTAGGGTCTCCGACATTTCCATAGGGGTTATAGGGCCTTTCCAAAATTTTAATATTAATTTTTTTCCAATTATTAAACTATAATCGATAAAGGTTCTTTGGTTTGTTGTAAATCATTGATTTTGTTCTAGTATTCCTAATATTATTATTTTTCAATCAGATCCAATTGGGTATTGACAACATCTGAAATTATCTTAAAAATTTCCGTCCAAAAATTATTAATTTTTATACAACTTACAAATGTGTGCGTTAAATTAGCCTCTGAGTGTTGACATTTTTCACAAATAGGAGATACGCATGGGAAGATTCTATTTAATTTGGTTTTTGAATAGTGTAATCTATGTAAGACTTTAAATTGTTTTAAAGAATGTCTAGCATTTAGCATTAATAAGATTAATTTCCAATCATGAATTTAACTTTCCTCTGTAACTCGGTTGTGTCTTCAGCAAGTTTAGTGCTCATAATATATTGTCAAGAATATTGCTTACAAAACCCCTTACATTCCACCAACATGAAGGGTACACTCCATCACTGAGAGAAGTAAGCAATGGAAAGTTACTGTGCACAAAATACCTAAATTCAATGAAAAACACCAGATAAAATGGGAAATACTCCATCGCTTGAGAAACCTTCATGTGTGTTTGTGGTCTGACCAAGAAATGCAAACCCTGCCAAAAGCAAAACCTCACTACATCTAAACAATAAAGTGGGAAGAGTATAGTTTTGTTTAGAGATACAGTGCGGAAACAGGTCCTTCGGCCCACCGAGTCTGCACCAACCAGCTACCTCCGCACACGAGCACTGTCCTACACACACTAGGGACAACCTTTTTCTTTTTTTTTTTAATTTTATTTTTATTATACACATTTATACCAAGCCAATAAACCTGCAACCCTGTACATTTTTGGAGTGTGGAAGGAAGCCGAAGAGCTCAGAGAAAATCCACGCAGGTCACTGGGAGAACGTACAAACTCCATACAGACAAGCACACGTAGTCAGGATGGAACCCGGATCCCTGGCGCTGTAAGGCAGGATCTCTACCGCTGCGCCACCTTGTTGCAACATGTATCATTCGTCTTCTCAACTGGTTATTGTAATTAGTGTACTAAAGCACCCATATCTTTGAAATCCAACATTTCTTATTCAAAAAATATATATATATATTCTTCCTACCAAAATGAATTTCACCTTTCAGTTTTAGTTCAACTTGTTTTACTTTTGCAGCCTTTCTGCCTCACCCACACAGTTTACTTGCCTGCCCAGCTTTACACAGTTAGCAAAAAATATATTATCCTGAGTCCCCTCATTAAGCCATTGACATTGAATATGAATGGAGAACTTGGATAACCTCAACAATGACCAATTTATTCCTACTTGAATATTATAAAACTGAGGTAGAAGAACTGACTCATGCAGTACATCATTAATCCCAAAAAGTATTAACTTATACATACTGTTTTTATCCAGTGAGCAATTCTCATTCCCTGCTAATATATGGTTTACCCAAACCAATGACCCTTTACTGTGTGGAGCAGCAACTTCTGTGGCATTTTTATTAAAAGCACCCATAAAATCTAAATATGATGACATCTACTGGCTTCCCTTTAGTTCACCAACTAGTTCCGCATTAAAAAAAACTGCTAGCTGAAAAATATTTCCATTTCATATAACTATGTTGACTCCATTTAATCATTGCTTGCTTCTAAATCACTATTAATACTTAATAGGCACTTAATACTTGATTCCAGACAGAAGTAATGGTATCATTTACTTTGTAGAACCAGTTGTATATGAAAATATTCACATCCTGCGGATGTGCAAGAAGTATTTATTTGCATGAAGCTTGGAACCTAGAAAAGCAACAGCACTGCCTCACTGCCACAGGCAGGCATTTGTCATATGCAATACTATGAGGTATTGTATAACATTGATTGTAGAATACTGCTGTCCCTTCATCAATCTCGAGATTTTCAATTAATCATTTAATTTTTTTGTCCTATTTGACGAATTGCTCTTTTACCTTTTCTTCCCAACTAATAAAACTGTATGCAACCAATGGATTTTAGAATTTGCATAAAGAACTATTTCACTTATCAAATATACTGCTCAGTGATATTATGAGAGTGGCCTGGTGAATTGTATTAACATGACTTAGAATGTGCACACTTTGTTCCATTATTGGTTTCAATTTATTTGCACATTAAAGATACCGGATGTTGATGCATCACTTGTGTGTTTTTTGGAATGTAAGATTATTTTCATAGATTATGCTGTAAACAATATTTTAATATATATTTACATCCTTATAGTTCCAGCTACATGCTAATTATCTGCAGAGAAGAAATGAAGTGGCTTGTGCTGCTTTTGTCTCCTGAAGATGGCGAGGATGGTGGACAAAAACAAGGAGCGCTGTAGGTGAGTGCACTGGGGCTTATCTCCCCCTCCCTCAGAGGCACTCTGGGGTTCCAACGTCAGCTGCAGAAGCATGAACTTTTAAAAGTAACAACACACAAGGTGCTCAAAATAATTTGGTTAGGCTTCTTCCACAGAGAGTGAAACAGAGTTCAAACTGCTGAATTATCAGAGCTGTAAATAGAGATAAACGGGCTTTATAATGTTCAGGAAGGAGGAGGGTAAAGGGAAAGAAGGGATCAGAAGGGAAAGTCTCTCAAAGCATGGGCAGGATGAATGACAAAGGGATAATTGTGAGAGGCAAAAGAGGTTGGTAACTTTTCCCAATTCTTCACTGTTAATTATTTTAACTGCTAATTCTTAAAAGAAACATAATAATTTGCGGACTGTAAATAATTAAGCTCCATTTCAGGCATGTCAATATTTTCTTGCAATATTAAGAATAACTCAAGTAACTAATATTCATTGTCAATATATTGACAACACTGGCAAAGGAAGCAAAGCTCTTTTGGAAGACCCAACCTTAACATCCAGTTCCAAGATGTATTTACACTCAAAATATCCCCAAATAATTAGCTTGTCATTTTAGAATGGAACAAAAAGACTGCAGCAAGAAAACGAATGAAAAAGAAAAACACACAAGGATCCCTTCACAAAATGAATATTCCAGGAGAAAATAACTTGAAAGTTGTAATACGGAACATTTTTATAAGCATAAAAAAAAGGATTTAGATTTTTTTTTTAAATTAACTTATCACATTTTTTTGGCATCTAAATAAATAGGAAAACACTGGCCAAAATATCTACAACAAAGAAAATCTCAAATGTCATTTTGTAATTCTACTTACATCACTGGTATTCACAAGCCACGTGATCTCTCCAAAAGATGCCAGTTCACCATTCACATAGCATCGGATCTCACTGTTTTTCCATCGATGGTAGATATGTACAATGGTCACCATGTACCACTAAAGTAAAGTATTTTAACTTTGTTATATGTTGAGAAATTACATGCTAAAAAAAGAAAATAGTGATCTAAATTACATTATTCGTTTTCTTCTTTGAAAAACTTAAATAGTTCTTCTACTAAATATTTTGCTCAGGACAAACATCATTGTTTTTTTCCTTACAAGCTCCCAGAGGGCAACAGTGAACTATCTACTATTTGCAATTATTAACCATTTTGCTGCACATTTAGATGGCAGAAATTAGATAAGCTTGAAGTGCCTAAACTTTTAACATGGTAAACATTTCTTTGTCTCAATTATGTCAAAATGTTCATTAAATTATGAATTCAGGATTCATGTTTTATTGAAATATTGCTATCTCAACTCCATCGTACTTGTTCAGCAGAAAAAAGGGTTCAATTCTGACCACGGGTGCTTGTTGGTACGGAATTTGTACTTTCTCCCCGTGACCTGCATGGGTTTTCTCCAAGATCTTCCTCCCATACTCCAAAGACGTACACGTTCGTAAGTTGATTGGTTTGGTGTTAATGTAAAAGTTAAAAGAATGTCCCTAGTGTGTCTAGGGTAGTGTTAATGTGCGGGGATCACTGGTCGGTGCGGACTCAATGGGCCCAAGGGCCTGCTTCCGTGCTGTATCTCTAAACTAAACTAAAAATAGCAATGACAAGGTAGAACTTCCAAACAATATTATTTCCCCAAACATTATCTCAGCCAAATCTTTGCCACACATAACCTATCCCATGTTCTATCACCTCAATCTTTTTGGCCTAGATTGTCACCTGGCTACGCATCTGCCTCCTATTTTAAATACTCAGATTTTAATATAAATTGCTCCATGGCCATCACCATCAATCTCAACATTCTTCTCCAACCTACAATCTTGCGCCCATGCAGTTTGGTGGCTATATCTGCCCAACATCATCATTTCAGCTCAGATGTTCCTTTTTTTGCCTCGTCTGGTCTACTGGATATAACCCACAGCCTTGCCTTTACCAACACATTACACAGAAAAATAAACATAATCTAAACTGTTAATTAACTGTCACATTCTGTCTCCCTCTCTCGCCTTTTCTGCTATCTAAAACTTTTTTCTTTCTCTTTCCAATTTATATGAAGGAACCTCGGCCTGAAATATTAACTGCATCTCTTTCCATAAATACTGCCCAACCAACTGAATGTTCCCACAGGCTGTTTTTATGCCTTCAGGCATATATTTTAACATTCTTTGTCACTTTAACATTATTTTATACCATAGGTTTGTTCGCTTCTCGCCTGACATATCTCCACCCCGCACCTTTGTTTTTTAGTTTCTGTCATATATTTATAGACTTGTTACTTTCTTGTTTTTTGGCAACAAGAACACTCAGCCCTCAAAACCGTTTTATGTGGTGCAATTAGCCCATAAATGATTTTGCAAAGTTTGCAATACTTCCGGGTTAAATCAAATGCTTTAAGTGGATGACACGTTGCAGTGAGGGCTTGTCCCACTTTCACGACCTAATTCACAACCTCTGCCGAGCTTGCCCGTGACTCATACTCGCAGCATGGTCGTAACGAGGTTCTAGGAGGTTGTAGGAGGTCGTAGGTAGGTTGTGATGCTAGTCGTAGGCACTCGTGGCATCAAGTAGGTCGGGTGTCTTTTCAGCATGATGGAAAAATGTCCACGAGTACCTTGGTCGTGAATTAGGTCGTGAAAGTGGGATAGGCCTTTTAAAATTTCATCGTTGGAGCAATATTTCAGAAGTTTGTAAATAATTAAATAATTAAAAGCCAATTCCTTAACAAATAAACATTTTTTCTCAATAACTAAAAACCAACAAGTCAAATAATGAATACTTGCCTTTTGTGGTTTGAAGTCGTATTTTACACAATGCTGAAATCCTTTTCCTTTTGACTTTATTGACGTCACAATAAGACAACCGCCAACAAAATGAGCAGAATATCCAAGACCTTTATTGGTCCGGAAACTAGTGGAAAGAATAAATGAATTTTAATGAAGCAAGTATATTGCCAAATAATCACTAACCAAATAAACTCAATTATTAATTCACCAAGCAAAATCAGAAAAAACTAAATTATTAAATGAACAAACCCAAGTGAATAGATTTGCTGCAGCATGATGAACTGAATGTTACACTTTTACAAAGTACTGATATGTTGAAAAGGGGAGGCATCCAGGCTTTTGTACTTACCAGTATAAATAAGGTTTATCTTTATCAACATTGATATTATTCAAAGGGTCCATTCTGAGCCACGTGTGAAAAGTGAAACCATTCTGATAAGGCCATTTAGCAATTGGAGGTAGAGCAATAGCCTGAAACAAACAAAACCAATCCATAAATTATTTCTGGCCACAATCTGGTATCTTATTTTCTCCTCAGTTATTCAATGTCACACATTTAGCTTCAGCGAAAAGAAAGAACATTGAACCTCTTTTCCCATTCTTGTAAATCTGCAAATAAGTACACTGATATATTGAAAGTGAATATGTTCCAAAATATTTCATATTCCACTTCAAATTGATAATCTGAATCTCCCCCCCCCCCCCCCCCAGATTAAACATTTTGAGATTGGAGGAAACATATGTATAATCTGTAAATAGACACGAAAAGCTGGAGTAACTCAGTGGGACAGGCAGCATCTCTGGAGAGAGGGAATGGGTGACGTTTCGGGTCAAGACACATCTGTAACATTGGTCTACAAATAATTGTGTAAGAACATATTAATTAAAGGAGAGCTGAGCACCAATTGGACATAATAATCTTAAAAGCAGCAAAACACTGACTATAATTGAAAGCAGCAGGATCCAATTGTCGTTATTGTTCAGCGGATCCTAAAAATGTAATTACATGCGCTGGCAGCTATGCTATTCTATCCCTAGATTAGATTTAGGAGCTGAGCAGAACTGCATTTTAAATTGATAATAGCTTCTAAACACTGTAAGCAGTCATCACTAAAAGCAGTTTTGACTCTATTTAAATTAGATGGTCCTTAATTCACCCAAAAAATAAAGTACAAACCAAAGCATTTACGGTAGCATTCAAACAAAAGCCATTTTACCTCTAGACTGGTTGTCAAATTACCATACCCCTATCAATTTTCATAATTAAGCTGTGCAAAATTTAGCATCCAAAGAAACACAAATTATACACATACAAGAAGGAAATAACCTGAATGAGACATCGAGTTAAGAAACATTATTAAAGATTCAATTTAAAAAAATCTAACAGCTCAAAGCTTAACACTAAAGAATAACTTTGGGCCAGCAGCAGAATTGCTTTGCAGCACAATTTGTAGCCTCATGGCAAGGTATCCTTTATTCTTTCATTACAATCATTGCAATGAATCACCCTGGTTCAATAATTAGGACACCTCTAACCAAACAGTTCCCCAATATAGTTACAATGGTAATGACACCGTCAAGGCATGCTTTTTAAAAAAAATTGCCTACACCTTCAATCTACTCTCGCTCAAAATGATGGAAGCAGTCATCAAATAGGTCATCAAGCATTAACTATCCACCAATAACTGCTCACCAGTCTCACAGATCCAGATTTCAACACAGCTTTGCTCCAAATTTGAACAAGGGCCCTGAATTCTAGAAGTGATTTCAAAAATTTACTGCCCTTGAGATAGGGGCAGCTTTTGCCAAAGTGTAATCATGGAGACATGGTCAAACAGATGTCAATGAGATCAAGGGGAAATATTCTGCAATCGCTCAGACAATCAAGAAGATGGATGTCATTTTATGGAGACAATCACAGTTCAGCGATATGATTATATGAAAACATCTTTGGCCCAACCATCTTCAACTGATTCACTAATGACCAGCTTACATCACAAGCTCAGAAGTCAGGATGCCAGACATGTTTACACAATGTTAAGTTCTAGTTGCAGTTCCTCAAAGTAGGCCCAAAATAACCTGCCTGACAACAATGAAGCCTAGTCAACACTCAAATCACAAATGTGGCAGGTGATGACCATCTCCAAGAAGATCTAACCACCGACAGTTATGCAATTTAACAATACAACAGCAGTATCACCACCATTAACATCAATGTGAAACCCATATGGATCAGCACATAAATACTGCAGCTACAGAAGTAAGCCAGAGGCTGGGCTTTTGGATTGATTTACCTCACAATTCCTCAATCATCTTTCTGTCACATACTAATCAGAGGTTTTATGAAATATTCTCTATTTACCCGGCCGAGTGCAGCTCAAAACAAAACTCTTTTTTAAATTGACAGCATCGAAGACACAATGGCCTGCTTGATTGGCAGTCCACTGACCAACCTTTTCAAAAAAGTACTTCTTCTAATACCTGTGCAATGAGATTACAGCATGTACTACCACTGACCACCTCATCTGCCAAACCTATTTTTCAGCATCTCAAAACATACAGCTGTACCATGTGGAAGAACAAAGGCAGCATCAGAACAACATCATTTGGTGGATCCCTCTCACATTGCATACTATCAACTTAAAACTATACCTCGTCTGTTCCTCTTCATGGGTATAAATCCCAGCCTGGATAGGGTGAATGTGAAGAGGATATTTCTACTAGTGGAAGAGTCTAAGACCAGAGGGCACAGCCTCAGAATAAAAGGACATTCCGTTAGAAAGGAGATGAGGAGGAATGTCTTTGGTCAGAGGGAGGGGTGAATCTGTGGAATCCATTGCCAGTGGATATTGGGTATTTTTAAAGTGAAGATTGACAGGTTCGTGATTAGCACAGGTGTCCAAGGTTACAGGGAGAAGGCAGGAAACTGGGGTTGATAGATCAGCCATGATTGAATGGCAGAGTAGTCTTGATGGGCTGAATAGCCTAATTCTGCTGCTATGATTTATGGACCTGCAAATCCACAGTAGAAATACCTTCAATAGCATTGCAGCAGCTGATAATAACAGCTCATCATCTCAGGGACAATTTGAGATGGGCAATAATTAATGTCGTTACTATTAATCCTCTCATCCTCTAGGTGAGTAATACGGCAAACATAAATCAAAAACCACAGGTTTGAAACATAATTAATGTGCACCATACATGATCATAATTTCCTGATTCATAAAGTATTGAGCTGACAAAATTGTTGGATTGATTCTTTGCTCAAAATGTGATTAATGTATCAACAGCTCTTCCAAAAGCGGCAATACCTCAATGGCAACCAAGACCTAGAAACCACCAGGTCAGGATTATGATAACCCTGTCCACAATTGAACAGCATCCCAGATCCTTTTTCACACCCACATCAATGTTTGTGAATGCAGATCAATAAATAATCTGTCATTTGTTCACTTTGCAAAAACTGAATTGGAATTTAATATTGCTGGAAACAGAGTAGGCTGAGCAGCATCCTACTGCACTAGAGTGTAACTAGAGTAACAGATTTTAAAGTTTCAGATTGATGAACTTTCATCAGAGCTCAAAAAAACAAATCAGAGAGCAATTATATTTTAAGTTGCAAGGAAAAGAAGGAAAGGGAAGAACAAACAAAATGTCTGTGATAGACTGAAGAGCAAGAGAGACGATGATGTAAGTGATGGTGATCTCTGTGCAGAGACTGTAGAAAAGGCATTAATTGCATCTAATTAGCCTCAAGGAGACATAAATGGAATAAGGACAGGGCAGAGAACAAAAAAATATGCTCGAACTGGGAGATACAAAACACTGAATTTACTGGGCATTTGAAATATGCAGCTCCATAGGACTTTGGTTAGGAAAGATGTGGAGGCTTTGGAAAGAGTGCAGAGGAGGTTTACCAGAATGCTGCCTACATTAGAGGGTTTCATCTGCACGGGGAAGTTGGACAGATCTAGAGTGTTTTCTCTGGCAGGTCGGAGATTGAGGGAAGACTTGACAGAAGCATATAAAATGATGGGGCATAGATAGGGTAGACTGTCAGAAATGTTCACCCCAATGTGGAGATCTCCAACACTAGAGGGCTTGGCTATGAGGTGAGCAAGGGAAGGTTTGATGGCAATGTGGGCACGTTTTTTTTCCGAGAATGGTGGGAGCCTGGAACACACTGTCAGAGGTGATGGTGCAGGCATATATGATAGCGGCCTTTAAGAGACTTTTGGATAGGGATATGGATATAGATCAGGTTCAGCACAATCATTGTGGGCCGAAGACCCCATTCCTGTGCTGCACAGTTCTATGAAAATGCTGAAAATACCCAAACAGTTCAGAAACAATCTACAGAGACAAGAATATCAGTTCTGACATGAATTAGAAAAGTTACTAATCCCAAGTAGTTAAATTTATCGTAGAGTCTTGACATCTGTTACATGCCTGGTCTGAAGACGAGTTGCTATTCTTCAAACTTAGTTAGGGTTTTATTGAAACAGTCCAGGAAAGCAAAGATAAAAGGGTTAAAGCGGCAGTGCAATGGCAAGTTAAAATGATGACCAGTGGATGCACAAAGTCACCTTGTAAGAACGAGAGGCTGACTATTAAATATGTAGAAGCGAATCATAGCTCACCTGAAAAATATGTTTGGTCCTTGGATGATGGAAAGCAAAAAGGTAAAAGGGCAAGTGCTGTGCTTCCTGCAGTTGCAAGGAAAGATTCTGAGAGAAGGGGAGTGGGTCTTGAGGGATGTGCTGGAGTTAACTTGTCTCATTGCAATATCTGAGAGTGTTAATATTGTGGCAATAACAAAAAGCATTTTGAAAATGGAATAAAAAATAAATGCAAACTAAAACAGATCCTAGAATTGGAGGTAATATTGAAGAAAATAAAATCGGGATTTTTAAATATTTGGCCAAGGATAAGATTATTTAATCACATAATTTTATTACTATTAACTGCAAGATACAAAATACAGTATTCTTAATTGACGCACATAAGCAAATAAGAAGATGCAAGACCAGTAAACAAAAAGTACCTGCATTGTAATCACCTGTTTACTGCCAGCCAGTACAATGAGGTTTAAGTAATGCTGTTGTTATTGATGCCACAATAATAGAAATGGTTGGCACAATTTTCATGAAAGAGGGAACCTTACAGGGCACGTAGTTTGCCAGAGACTATGTAAGTGAACCAGAGGAAACTATTCTCTCAATAATGGCAATCATTAATTGGAATTAGAGCAAAGTGCCACAGGGATGAATTATAAATTGTGGGATTGGGATTTGGGGAAAAGAAAAACATAAATTAACTCAAGTAGTTCCCCTTAAGACTTAAACACAGAAAAACAAAATCTAAAAATAGCAAGTCAAGCAGATATTGTTGAGAGACAGAATTAACATTTCAGGCAAATAAGCTTTCACCATGAAGGGAAATAGCTAGAGATAATGAGTGACATTTTGGGTCGAGATCCTTCTTCAGACTGATGTCAGGGGAGTGGGCGGGACAAAGATAGAATGTGGTCAGAGACAGTAAGACTGGTGAGAGAACTGGGAAGGGGGAGGGGATGGAGAGAGAGAGAGAGAGAGAGAGAGAGAGAGAGAGAGAGAGAGAGAGAGAGAGAGAGAGAGGGAAAGCAAGGGCTATTTGAAGTTAGAGAAGTCAATGTTCATACTGCTGGAGTGTAAGCTATCAAAGCGAAATATGATGCGCTGTTTCTCCAATTTGCACTGGGCCTTACTCTGGCAATGGAGGATTATATGCTGTACGTGATGGCTGATGGGGTGGAAGGCGAGGACAAAGGGGACTCTGTCCTTGTTGCGAATGGGGGGAGGGGGAGGGGGAGCAAGAGCAGAGCTGCCGGATATCGAGGGAACCCAAGTGAGAGCCTCATCTATAATGGAAGAGGGGAACCCCCATTTCCTAAAGAATGAGGCAGAGGTTCACTTGCACCTCCTCCAACCTCATCTACTGTGTCAACTTCTGTGCATCGGTATAGATTAGTATGTTTTTACTATAAATATATATATCATCACACAGATTATGCGTGCTACACATTCTTTATGTACTCCAGTCCAGACCTTCATCCCTGGGCCGGCCCTATAAGCCTGTTTCTTTCTCTCTCTCTCGCTGTTTAGATGCGGACCACTGGGATGAAAGCACGGTGTGTTCCCTCCGTTAGTATTGCATTGAAGATTATGAGTTCTAACGTCTATGTGTGAGTCTGATCATTTAAACATGGTGTCAGAAGTGGGATACGAACCCACGCCTCCGATCGGTCCCTAAAGTGCAAATTCAGAGTGAGCGAGGTAAACTACGTGGGTCATGTGTTCACCAGTAACAGCCTCAAACCTGATCCATCAAAGACTATTGCAATCAACCAGTTACCAGCACCCACAGACATGCTCAGTCTGCAGAGATTCCTTGGCATGGTAAGCTACTTGGGGAAATTCATCCCAAATATCAGTGAACTATCGACCCCATTGCGCCAGCTAATTCACAAAGACACTGTTTGTCAATTTACCAGCCAGTATCTCAGAGACTTTGCTACACGCTGGAATTTTCGTCAGATCACCAGCAGCCCCGAATACCCACAGTCAAACGGACCGGCAGAACGTGCCGTCAGGAGTGCCAAACAAGTGATGGAACGATCCTACAGAGCAGGATCAGACGTATACCTAGACCTGCTCAACCTCCCGCCACCCGAAATTGGGTTCACCCGCCCAGCGACTGATGTCAAGGCAAACCCGAGGTGGCAAAACAGACACTAGTACCGCATGTGATCTCACCTTCCGAAATACAGACCAGACTACAACAAAAGCTTGCCGTTCAAAAAGGATGGTATGACAAGATGAGACCACTTCCACCACTAGCCAAGGGACAAGTAGTCAGTCTACAAACCGACAAGGGTCACGACCGCCTCGGTATAATTTCTGGAACTGCTTCTGAACCACGTTCATATTTGGTCAATGCCGATGGCGGCACCTATAGACGTAATAGACAGCACCTCCTGCCTGTGAATGAACCAGCACCACGTCCGTATTATCCTGACCACAGAGGTGTACTTCCATCCCCATCCAACAGCATCGGCCTGACCCTACCGCCACCACCACCTGCTCCCAATACGGTCGTTTTGCCTATGGCCACGCCACCTCCACCCCTGCCACGGTCTCCTGTTTCATTGCCGGGAATGCAGTTTCAATCTCCTGCATCTACTCTACCACCGATCGCATCTCCGGTTACGGGGGAAAATGCAGGACTGTACCGTACGCGTGCAGGTCGCATCTGCAAGCCCACCATAAAGTACCTGGGCTACGTTTGAACTTCCCTCCAGCTTACTTACACATACTATATGTACTTTATGCAATCAGTTGCACCTACATTTATCATGCGATTATATTTATTTTATTAGGAGTTAATTCCTTAAGAGGATGTAGATTAGTACGCCTTTAATATATAATATTTAATATATACATTCCTTATGTAGTCCAGTCCAGATCTTCATCCCTACCCTGGGCCGGCCCTATAAGCCTGCCTCTCTCTCTCTCTCTCTCTCTGTTTAGATGCGGACCACTGGGATAAAAGCACGGTATGTTCCCTCCGTTAGTATTGCATTAAAGACTATGAGTTCTAACGTCTATGTGTGAGTCTGATCATTTCAACAATCGGCGAGACCAATTGCAGGCTCCGCACAGTCCGCCTTAACCTACCTATTCTCCCGGTTGCTCAGCACTTTAACTCCCCCTCCCATTCCCATTCCCGATATGACCTTTCTGTCCTGGGCCTTCTCCATTGTAAGAGTGAGGCCCAGCGCAAATTGGAGGAACAACATCTCATATTTTGCTTGGGTAGCTTACACCCCAGGTGTATGAACATTGACTTCTTTAACTTCAAATACCTCTTGCTTTCCCTCTCTCTCTCCATCCCCTCCCCCTTCCCAGTTCTCCCACCAGGCTTACTGTCTCCAACTACATTCTATCTCTGTCCCGCCCACTCCATTGACATCAGTCTGAAGAAGGGTCTCAACCCGAAATGTCACCCATTCCTTCTCTCCAGAGAAGCCGCCTGGCCCGCTGAGTTACTCCAGCATTTTGTGTCTACCTTTGATTTAAACCAGCATCTGCAGGTCTTTCCTACACATGGCTAGAGATAATACAAGTTGAGATAGGGAAAGCAGAGAAATATATATAGTTTTACAATCAAATGAGACCCAGAAGTTAAATTACAAAAGATATGAAAGTGCAGGAACTGCTAAAGGGGTTGATAATGGGACAACTAAAACAAAAATAATACATCAACAGGTTGACATGTGAATAGCAGAATCATTAACTGTGATATGCAATTGAAAGATAAATACTGTTATTGGCACTTATGTTGAGGTTCATTGCAAAAATGCCAGAAGCTTGAAATCAGACATTGCTTTTTCTTTTTTTCCTTTCCTTTCTTTTTGGGCACCTCATTTCTATTTTCTCTCTTCTTAGTTTCCAACTGAGCTGTTTAGTATCTACAACACTTCCTTTTTTACATTGGTATTAGCTAAATCATTATCCGAAATTGTTTAGTAGAAGACTAGTTCAGTTTAGTATTGTCACATGTACCGAATACAGTGAAAAGTTTTTGTTTGCATGCTATCCAGTAAAAGAAGAGTATACATGAATACAAAAGACATCCACAGTGGACGGATAAACGATAACGGGTACAACGTTTAGTGCATGGATACAACAGAGTGAAGTCCGATACATCCCAATTAAGGATCGTTCAAACGTCTCCAATGAGGTAGGTGGGAGGTCACTTCAGCTGATGAGCGGACCATTCAGAGGTATTTTATTCATTATTAAGTTGCCTCATCTTACCTATAATAACAATTGGCTCAATGTTTCTAAACTTTGTTTAGAAGTTAATCTAGTTCACATTATTAGTTGCTTTTCAATTTCCAATCTTTTCAAGTTTGATATCCTTAGCAAAAATAGTCATTTTTAGTTATATTTTATACCAATTTGTGTAAACGCAGTAAGAATATGAGGACTATAAAAATAATCAATACAACCAAACTGAACAATTATTGTATTAATTTCAGCCATGCCATAAAATATCTTGTGAAGACGCACAAAAGATAATTCCATAATTTATTTTTAGTTAGAGTAAAATATGTTTTGTTTTAAATCACCAGAACTATTTGGGATAGGTTGCTGCACTGGCATACTTTTAAAGTTAGTTTGATGCAATTCTGAGAAAAAAATTAAGTCAGCCTTACAGAGAAAACTATAGTCCTGTTTAAATGAATTATACAGTGCCCTCCATAATGTTTGCGACAAAGACCCAATATTTATTTATTTGCCTTTGTACTCAACAATTTGAGATTTGTAATAGAAAAAAATCACATGGTTAAAGTGCACATTGTCAGATTTTATTGAAGGCCACTTTTATACATTTTGGTTTCACCATGTAGAAATTACAGCAGTGTTTATCCAAAGTCCCCCCATTTCAGGGCACCATAATGTTTGGGACACATGGCTTCACAGGTCTTTGTAATTCCTTGGGTGTGTTTAATTGCCTCCTTAATGCAGGTAAAAGAGAGCTCTCAGCACCTAGACTTTCCTCCAGAATAAAACTGTTAGCGATATCAGCCAAACCTTATGCTTACCAAAATCAACTGTTTGGAACATTATTAAGAAGAGAGCACTGGTGAGCTTACTAATCGCAAAGGGACTGGCAGGCCAAGTAAGACCTCGACAGGTGATGACAGAAGAATTATTTCTATAATAAAGAACAATCCCCAAACACCTGTCTGACAGATCAGGAACACTCTTCAGGAGTCAGGTGTGAATCTGTCAATGACCACTGGCCGCAGAAGACTTCATGAAAAGAAATACAGAGGCTGCACTGCAAGATGCAAACCACTGGTTAGCTGCAAAAATAGCATGGCCAGATTACAGTTTGCCAAGAAGTACTTAAAAGAGCAACCACAGTTCTGGAAAAAGGTCTTGTGGACAGATGAGACGAAGATTAACTTATATCAGAGTGATGGCAAGAGCAAAGTATGAATGAGAGATGGAAATGCCGAAGATCGAAAGCATACCACCTCATCCGTGAAACACGGTGGTGGGGGTGTTACGGCCTGGGCATGTATGGCTGCTGAAGGTGCTGGCTCACTTACCTTCATTGATGATACAACTGTTGCATAATGAATTCTGAAGTGTATAGACACATCCTATCTGCTCAAGTTCAAACACATGCCTCAAAACTATTTGGCTGCCAGTTCATTCTACAGCAAGACAATAATCCCAAACATACTGCTAAAGCAGACAAAGAGTTTTTCAAAGCTAAAACATTGTCAATTCTTGAGTGGCCAAGTCAATCACTCGATCTGAACCCAATTGAGCATGCCTTTTATATGGTGAAGAGAAAACTGAAGGGGACTAGCCCCCAAAACAAGCATAAGCTAAAGATGGCTGCCATACAGGCCTGGCAGATCACCAGAGAAGACACCCAGCAACTGGTGATGTCCATGAATCGCAGACTTCAAGTAGTCATTGCATGCAAAGGATATGCAACAAAATGCTAAACATGACTACTTTCATTTACATGACATTGCTGTGTCCCAAACATTATGGTGCCCTGAAATGGGGATAATATGTATAAACACTGCTGTAATTTCTACATGGTGAAACCAAAATGTATGAAAATGGCCTTTAATAAAATCTGACAATGTGCACTTTAACCACATGTGATTTTTCTATTACAAATTGTGGAGTACAGAGGCAAATAAATAAATGATGGGTCTTTGCCCCAAACATTATGGAGGGCATTGTAGTTTACCTTTGCAACAGTAATTTTCATTTAATCTGTTGCTTGGTTTCACCCACAGGAAAGCAGCTTAATAAAATAAAATGTCTCTAAAAAAAAAGAATAAAACTGCACATCCAAATTCTGAACCAAATACAATAGACAATACAATAGCCCTTCAAGCCAGAACCGCCATTCATAATCCTTACTGCAGCACTCTTCCCAGGAAAGCTGAAGAATGCATCAGGACCCGGTTTCTGCGGCACATGGTTCAATATGGTCAACAATTTTACTGCATGCGGAGGCTGCAAAGAAAATTGGTAAAATCAAATTATTGTAAATAAAAATGAAAACATTAAAACATAATTTTGCCTACATTAAGTTCAAATTTTTTTTGAAAGGTTGGTCATAGTATTCACTTTCAATAATAGCAATATTTATGGTCAATATAGAAATTAAAAGTTTGCATAACAGAAGAAACTTAACAGAACAGAAGAAACATTATTCTCAAAATATTCATCAATTACTATTGCTGTACAGCAGAACCTAGTTTCATTTAAATGCAATTCAATAAATTATTCACCTGATCACTGAATATTACTGGGGTGATATTCAGGAAAATTACATCAGTTCAGCCACTAAACATGAAATACAACAAAGAAGCTCAATTTGTTGCATTCACTATCTTTTACAATTGTGTTTATTTTCATGGTTTGCACTATAAAAGATTTAACGATTTTAAATAATTTTGACGATTAATTTTGTGTAATTAATAATTTTCCAAATTTTAATTGATACCAAATATTCTTGATATTCCTGAGTGGCCTTGGCAACAGCACTAAGTTCCAACCCATTTATTTTAATATAAGCAAAATTGCAGAATTCAGCATTCTTAAAAATAACTCAAAAGACCAAGAAATGTTACCCATTGTCCTTTCTCTCCTTGCACTTTGCTGACCATCAATTTCAGCTCACGGACACTAATATTGTAGCTAGCCAGCACTCCCAGCATATCAACGAGCAGATCTGTAAGTGAAAGGATAAATTATTTCAAGTCGTTTGGTTGAATTTATTGTCATATGGATATGTATAGTGAGATAAATTGATAAAAGATAAGTTGCATTCAAACTTACAATGCAAATTATATCAAAAGGAAAATGTATGTAAAATATTTGATGAATTTATCAACTCTCAGTAGGATCAGTCGCTCTTCAGAAAATCTTGATCATTTTTTTTATTTTCCAAAGAAAAACCAAAACTTCTATTGGCGAAATTATTAAAAAAGCCAAAGCAAATGAGTTAAAACATACATCTTCCTTCCAACGTACTGTGTAACTTGTAACTCATATGCTACAAGAAGTGATATCTTTACTTCATTTATTCAAAGGGAGATACTTTAAGAGCTTTTTGCTAAATCCTGTTTTGTCTTTAAAATTGAGTGCGACAGAGAAGCAACGCTATGCTGGGTTGCGCTCAGAGGTACACCTGTACTTAACTCTTAACCAGTGCTCGAAATTAGCAGTTGCCCGGGTGCCACCCTGCCGGGCAACCTAAATGGCGAGTCATTTTGCCCGGCTTGGCAGCTTGGTTTATACCAAAGATAGACACAAAATACTGGAGTAACTCCGCGGGTCCGGCAGCATCTCTGGAGAAAAGGAACATGACGTTTTGTGTCGGCGACGGTTGTGGGAAAGATGCTAAGTGTGGCATGATGGAGGGTCGGAACAAATGACGGGCCCCGCACAGCAGCAGCAGCCGCAACAGTGGCTCCATCTCCTTCTCCTCCCGCCCGGCCTGATAGCGGCGCTGCCTGCCACTTTGCCAACGGCACTTTCAAAACAAACCCATGGAGGAGAGAGGTGTCAGTCAGAGGCAGAAGTAGGGAGGGGGGGTCTGAGGATAGAGCGCGGTGATTGGAGGAGGGAGACATGCGAAAACACTCTCGGCAGACCTGCACCACAGCCAGGATCAATGCCGGTCTCCGGCGCTGCAATCGCTGCCGAACGGCCATTGGACCATCCCCGTCCCCGCCCGAGAGCCCCCCCCCCCCACATCTACGCCCCCCCTCATCTCTCCCCCCCCCCATCTATTCATCCTGCACTAATCTCCCTATCCACCTCGCATTGATTCTCCTGCCACTCCTCATCAATCCTACACTGGTCCCCCAATTCATCCTGTACTGACCCCCATTCCCATCCATCATGCATTGCTCGTCCTTTCATCCTGCACTGCACCACCCATCCATCCTCCACAGATCCCCCCCATTCAACCCACTGTCATCCCCCGCGCTCACCATTTTACCTACTCCAACCAACACGCACTAATTCCCCTGCCTCGATCCATCCAATCCACACCGATTGCCTTCTCAAACCCCCCCCCCACCCCCCACCATCTATCCATCCTGCACTGATTTACACACTCCCTCACCCCCGACTCTATTGTGCTGGAAATGTCTTCAGAGCTAACATTGACTATGTTTGATAACGGAATGCAATCAAATATGTTTTAATTCCCAATGTTATTATTTGTTTTAATCCATAAAGATGGATTGTAAATTGTGAACACGTGAAACATTAAAACCGCAGTATTCGATTGTCACTGCTACCGTTGACGCGTTATTACAGAATTCATTTTAATGGCAAATCAATGCTCTTAATATGGAGTATCAATACTAGTTATTTAATGAGCAACATTCACAACTATGCGTTGGATTTATCCAGGTTTTACTTCTACAGTCGGTCATATACATCACAAATTTGGTCAGGAGATATTTCAGTTGAAATTTTAACGTTAATTCGGAAGTGGGAATAATGGAAAAAGCTTTTATCAACAATTTTTTCTTAAATTATTGCTTACAAATTGGGTATCTTCATTGCTGATCACAACGCGTACATCTAATCTGAATGTCCGGTAATGTGGCGTCTTGACACCATTAAATATATTACCAAAAGAACATTTGCTGCATTTATGTCCTTTGGCCATCTCTTGTTAGTTAGTGTAATGTTTAACCTGTCAGATGGGTATAGTCAGTTTTAACAGCTATTATCATAAAATGCCTTTAGAAAATTCATTGCAACCTGTATATTTTGTTGTGGATAAATTATGTGGGAAGCGAGAGTGTTTCTGTACCAATAGCAATAACGACCCATGCTATGGCCATGTCATGATAATTTTCAGTCCTTCACAGAAAACATGCTTGCATCAATCTGTAGTGTGCATGGTTAAGCATATATGTTATAAAAGTCCAAGATTTATTGACACAGGTTGATCATACGCTGAATAATCCAACCACATTTTTGTTTGGAAGTGGAAAGAAATAATAAAAATTGCATTCATTGCAATGTGTAAAAAGAGTTGAGATTCTGTATTACAATTTGGCTGCATGTCATTGTGGTATATATCATGTCTTGATTGGTGAATATGTAGCTTGTTACTTTATTTGAAGCAGAAATAATATTTGAATGCTTCACTGAGCATAATTCCGACTGGTAACTACGCACTTCGTTCGAGCACACATCACGCAAGTCATCTTAAATGACCACCTAAACTGTCATTTGGCAACCTAAAAAGCAGCCAAGGTTGCCCGGCTGGCAATAGGGAAAAAAAGTTAAGCGAGAGCCCTGTTAACGGATAATTCATACCACCAAAACATTTCTGCCGATGCCAAAATATTCAACCATTTAGTTTAATCAACTTCCATGCAAAACCATGCAAATATGGCATTAAAGTATTTGAATTGGCAGGCAATCTGTTTATAAAAAGAACAATACTGCAAAATAACAGAGTCACTTGAAATTTTAATGAGATCTTAATTTCTTACCTCAACAAGTCAGATGCCATTTTGACTTGTCATGTCAAGTCATGACATCACAAAAACAAATAATCTTACCTGCTATCATGTTGTCAGTTCGATCAATTCTCTCCAAAACATGTTCAATCAATCCAGCATCTGTGCAGGCTTGTAGATTGCGAATGCTTTTTTTCAGAATTGCAATGAAGATGCTCCAAACTTCTGCCTGGCAAGTCACATCACAGTTGTCCAATAGCTCCACCATGCAGCCAACACTTTCCACTTCTTGGATCACAAAATTCATCTCCAAATCAAATTGTCCTCCAACAAGCTTTATAATAAAACAAATATGGAGAATATGTCACAATGTGGTCCAAATTTCCACGTCAAAAATTACATGTGCATGTTTACATGCTGTCTATTTCTACGCTGTAAATCTTGTTCTTAAAAATCATTAGAGTAAAACTCCATTAATCCAGCAACCTTATGACTTTGCAGATTACCTGGAAAATCTGATGTTACTGCTATGTTTATGAAAATACATTTGTTTCATTTTTTTCCTCACAAGCAAACACAAATTATCGTACAGAACAGTGTGGTGCAGTGGGGCAATGGTAGAGCTGCTGCCTTATAGCACCAGAGACGCGGGTTCGATCCTGAGCATGGGTGGTGTATGTACATTCCCCCTGTGACCGCGTGGGTTTTCTCCAGGTGCTCTGATTTCCCCGCACATCCCAAACATGTGCAGGTTTGTCGGTTAACGGGCTTCAGTAAAATGCGCCTAGTGTAGGATGCAAAAGTGGGGTCCTACCAGTGTACGAGTGATCAACGCTCAACATGAACTTGGTGAGCCAAACGACCATTTCCATGCTGTATTTCTAAACTAAGCTAAACTAAACACGTACAATGAATTTACTTGTGAATCAGTCAAAAATGAAGAGAGCAGAAATATATAAACATTTCTGACACCAGCAGCGGCCGCAAACCTACCCACGTTCCTGATACCCGGTGTTCTGGACCCAAGTGGGCGATGTAGCTCTGGCCACATAGCCCACTTGAACACAAAACACCTGCTCACATGCCAGAGTACCAAGACAGTCAGATACTGGACCATCAAGAGTTCCAACATTCAGATGCTGGAGAATCAGAATTTTACTAAAAATTATTTTCAATGAGAAAAGAAAACATGATGCAACATCAAAAGGGGACACACTCGCGCATGCGTACACTCACACACACATGCGCGAGGCTTCGGAGGCTCAATCCAGCGCTAAATGCAGCTCAACTCTGCCTGTCTCGCCGGGTTAACCTACAAGCCCTGACTGGACTGACGGGATACCAGCGCTGCTTCTCCGCGCTGGCCATATTTCCAGCAAGCCCAGGCAGGTTAACCTGGCGGGACAGACAGAGTTGAGCTGGGTTTAGCGCTGCTTCTCTGTGCTGGCTGTGGGCCTTAGGGTACAGCTCGCGTCTGACTCCTGACGTCTCTGGCCACTCGTTGGGGGGGGACAGCGTCAGAGAGCCGGCCGGTATCGATACTGCCTGCGGATGAGGCGCAGGTCTGTGCCAGGTCTCCCTCCTCCAATCACCGCACTCTATCCTCAGTCCCCCTCCCCCCACTGCTCCCTCCTCCAATCATCGCGCTGAATCATCATGTCCTGCCCCCATTGCCTGTTGACTGACATCTCTCTCATCCAATCGGCGCCCTCGATCAGCAGTCCCACCACCACTGTCTCGCGGAAAGCGGAGATTTTAAAATCTAGATGACAAAAACTTGGGGGGGGGGGGGGGGGGAAGTCCCCCACCTCTCAAAACATGGGGCGATGTGTCCCCTCTACCCCCCCCCCCCCCCGGGTTTTCCCGCCCTGCATGTCATGCCCCATGAATATTATCTATGCTTCAAAAAGACCATTCCACATACATCCAAAGACCTAGACTGCTTAATTCCCCCACTCCAGGAATCAATGTCTATTGCACACCCTCTATCATAAGAATATCCTTTCTGAAGTAGGAAGATCAAATCTGTACGTCCAGAATAATCCAGATGCCATCCCATAAGGCCCGATAAAATTATGGTCGGGCATCTTTACTTTCATAATCAAATTCTTTTGCAATAAAGCGCAACCTACTTTTCTCTTCCTTATGTTTGTGGCGAATTAATTGTGGGGTATTATGGTGAGGCTATACAAACATTGGTTAGATGGCACATTAGATAATTATGTACAATTCTGGTCACCACACTAGAGTATATGGTAGCAACAGAGAGTGCCAGAAGAAATTCACCAAGAATGGAGGGTTATCATTTATTCTCGCGAGAATAGAGGACGCTGAGGATTATAAAATTACTAAAGTGGGACCCGTTGGGTCCCAGTCACAAGGGAGGCCTGGTCCCCCCCCAACGCAACCCATTCCCCTACGCAATATTCTACCACTCACCTGGTAGGGTGGGGCGGGAAGTATGGGGGGGGGGGGTGAGGGGGGTGTAGTGGATAGGGCATGGGGGAGGAGGCTGGTGTGGGGGGTGTGGGGGAGGGGGGTGTGGGGGAGGGGGGTGTGGGAGGGTGTTGGGGGTGTGGGGGAGGGGGAGGTGGGTTGCGGGGGAGGGGGTGTGGGGGAGAGGGTGTGGGGGAGAGGAGGTGTGAGGGAGAAGGGGTGTGGAGGAGAGTCGGGGAAGGGGGTTGGGGGAGGGGGGTGTGGGAGAGGGGGTGTGGGAGAGGGGGTGTAGGGGAGGGGGGTTTGGGGAGGGGGAACCTTCAAAACATTTGTACTATTTCACCGATTGGAACAAAACTTATTTGACTTGCGGCAGAGGAGAATGGTGAGTAAGGTGGTGAAAACCATAGCGCTATGGGGGATCGTTTTTGCGCAAATCTGATTACAACGCAGACAGGAAGTGGTGAAGATGACAGTTTTAGAGACAGATAGACAGACAGATGAGGGACATAGATAAGATAGATAGTATCTTTTTCCTATGGCAGTCTAAAACTGGAGGGCACACGTTAAAGTGAGATGGAGGAAATTTAATGGAGATCTATGGGGTAAATTCGTCATACTGAGGATGGTAAATGAGCTGTCAGGTAGTGGAGACAGATTTAATTACAATGTTTAAAAGGGGCTTGGACAGGGAAAGCATTGAAATAGGCAAGCCTAAAGCAGATAAATCAGATTCGCATAGATTGGCATTAAAGTTGTCATGGATAAGGTTGGCCAAAGGGACCTGTATGATTCTATAACTCGGCACTTTAAATGATCTAACCCAGCTCATCTGACCACCAATAATTCTAACTATTCAAAAATTGCACTGCTTTTTTTTAAAATTTGTTTTGAAGTAGATGATATCAATCATCTACCTTGTCTATATCCCTTTACAGCCTTTCTGCATCCTGCTCACAACCAACTTTGTGACAAAGCTCAGTATCATCAACTATATTCAATTCATTATGCATGGTCCTTCCCATCCAAACCATTGTTACCGATTATTAATAACCCAGGCCCCAGCAGTAATCACTGCAGCACCCAGGAGTTGCAGCCACTAAACTCAAATTGACATTTATTTTGTGTTTTCAATCAATTAGCATATTCTCAATTTGTGACAATATATTACAATCAATCTCACATGCTCCAATATTGTTTCACCTCTTATGTGGCACCCTATCAAAGGTCTTCTGAAAATCCAAATCAGGAACATCAACTGCTATTATTTTATATTTTATTGATTACAAATTCAAAAATCTCAAACAGATGCATCAAACACTATTCTATTTTCATACATCCATGGTGATTGTCAAATGCTATTAAGTACCCGACTACCACTTTCTTCATAATGGATACTAGCATTTCCCCTATTTGTGGATGGGCAGCTGACACGTCTACGAGTGCCTTCCTTTTATTAAAGTGGGATTATATTTACCACCATCCAATCTCTCGCAACCTGCAGAATAACACATAGGAAAGTGCAGTAAAGTGCCTTTGAGGCCAGACTGGATCAGGAATCATTTTATTGAATGGCCCAGCAATCTCAATGGATCACTTGGTCTACCCTGGTTCTGAACTCATCTATCACGAGATCTTCCTTGACCATGTCTAAACCCCCCTCAAGCTCAGAAACAACCATGCTAAATCCCAATCCTATGTTATTCTTTCCTTTCTGGCCTCTAGTTCAAAAAACATTTCCAATTAACAATCAAATTAAAAATTAACCCCTTCTCTCTTCCTTCACCCCTTCTATTGCTCCATTACACGGCAAAATAATATGACAGGTTTCACAAAAATAAAATTAGTGATTTTAGAACCATGAAAATTCATGTTGAGTGTAAGAAGTGTTCTATACCTGCAGTCTCACTTTGTTAGATATCAAAAATGTTTGCTAATAACAGAGGAAAAGGTACTACAAAGTTATTAATTTTAGTTCTATAGTACAATGCCTATGAAAACTAAAATATTACACACTTCCATAAAATCCTTGCCACATACTATGCATAACATAATAAAAGAAACAGCAGATGCTGGTTTATAGTGCCTTCCATAATGTTTGGGACAAAGACCCATCATTTATTTATTTGCCTCTGTACTCCACAATTTGAGATTTCTATAGAAAAAAATCACACGTGGTTAAAGTGCACATTGTCAGATTTTAATAAAGGTCATTTTTATACATTTTGGTTTCACCAAGTAGAAAATACAGCTGTGTTTATACATAGTGCCCCCATTTCAGGGCACCATAATGTTTGGGACACATGGCTTCACAGGCGTTTGTAATTGCTCAGGTGTGTTTAATTGCCTGCTAAATGCAGGTATTTTTTTTTTAATAACTTTTACATCCCTTGTATTGTATTGCAGTCATTGTACCCCTTAATTTTTATTTTATTTTAAGGCTTTAGAAAAGAGAGAATAGAGAGAAAAATAGCAGCATAGAAAGTAGAAAAGTGAAAAAGAGATGTGGAAGTGCCAAAGCATGACAGAGGGAAAGGAAACCGTTGAAGAGATACAAACGGGAATTAAAAGATAGACCCTGGAGAGGAAAGAAAAAGAGGGAAAAATAGAGAAAGAAAAAAGAAAAGCCAGTTACTTTATTATAAACATCTCGCAAAAGGAATCTACCACTTGACAATTTTTCTTCCCCCCTTACCAAGACCCGACACCGGTACTTTTTTGAGGTATTCTTGCACCTTATCCTTGTAATAGATTTATAAATGCAGACCACGTCTTATAGAAACAGTCTGATTTTCCTGCTAGTTGGAGTCTCATATCTTCCAAGTGCAGTGTTTCGAACATAGATGAAATCCACATATTGACTGTGGTTACCGGAGAATTTCTCCAGAATTTTAAGATGAGCTTTTTTCCAGTTATTAAGCCATATTCAAAATAGAGTCTTTTGAAACACGTTTAAATCAGGGCAGCCTTCTGATATCCCGAAGATTATCCAGTTTGCTTCTAGGGTCAGTTTTATTTTAAATATATTTGTGAAAATTTCAAAAATTTCCGTCCAAAATGTTTGAATTTTTGTACAAAAGACAAATGAGTGTGCTATATTAGCTTCTTGACATTGACATTTATCACATATAGGAGAGACGTTGGGAAAAAGTTTACTTATTTTAGTTTTTGAATAGTATAATCTGTGTAAGATTTTAAATTGTATTAAGGTGTGTCTTACATTAATTGAGCATTTATGCACGTTTAATAAATATTCTTCCCACCTTTCTTTGGGAATTTTTATACTTGATACCTTAAATGCAGGTATAAGCGAGATCAGCACCTAGTCTTTCCTCTCAGTCTTTTCATCACCTGTAGAAACTTTTATTGCTATTTATCAACATGAGGACCAAAGTTGTACCAATGAAAGTCAAACAAGCCATTATGAGACTGAGAAACAAGAATAAAACTGTTACAGACATCAGCCAAACCTTAGGCTTACCAAAATCAACATTTGGAACAACATCTTCATTGAAGATACAACTGCTGATGGTAGTAGCATAATGCATTCTGAAGTGTATAGACACATCCTATCCGCTCAAGCTCAAATAAATGCCTCAAAACCCATTGGCCGACGGTTCAATCTACAGCAAGATAATGATCCCAAACATACTGCCAAAGCAACAAAGGTGTTTTTCAAAGCTAAAAAATTGTCAATTCTTGAGTGGCCAAGGCAATCATCTGTTCTGAACCCAATTGAGCATGCCTTTTATACGCTGAAGGGAAAACTGAAGGGGACTAGCCCCCAAAACAAGCATAAGCTAAAGATGGCTGCAATACAGGCCTGGCAGAGCAACGCCACAGAAGACACCCAGCATGTGATGTCCATGAATCGCAGACTTCAATCATTCATTGCATGCAAAGGATATGCAACAAAATACGAAACATGGCAACTTTCATTTACATGACATTGCTGTGTCCCAAACATTATGGTGCCCTGAAATGGAGGGACTATGTATAAACACTGCTGTAATTTCTACATGGTGAAACCAAAATCTATAAAAATGGCCTTGAATAAAATCTGCCAATGTGCACTTTAATCACATGTGATTTTTTTTCTATTACAAATCTCAAATTGTGGAGCACAGAGGCAAATAAATAACTGATGGGTCTTTGTCCCAAACATTATGGAGAGCACTATAAATCAAAGAATGACACAAAATGCTGGAATAACTCGGGACAGGAAGCATCTCTGGAGAGAAGGAATGGGTGACGTTTCGGATCGAGACCCTTCTCCAGACTAAAAACGACATATTTATTCAAGAAACATGATTCGTTAAATGGATTCCATAATATATCATTTGAAATAATGTCATTAAGTAACATGTTTTGGTATGATTAAAGGTGAAAAACAACATTGGAAATTTGTATGCGTGCGTATACGTGAGATCCCGAAACCCCACCAAAACAGTACACGATAGCCTCACAACGGGGACCCAACGACTCCGCTTTAATCAAATT
This sequence comes from Raja brachyura, assembly GCA_963514005.1. The sequence continues at coordinate 177,149,516 of OY740781.1, forward strand.
ATTCCGTTTTCATTAACAGCTAACATTGTGTTTAGCTTATTTTAAAGGAACGCGATTTTCATTGAGAATTTCATTTAAAAAAGAACATCGCGATTTTCATTGTGGGGGGAGGTTTCAATTTTTTTTTAAACGCGATTTTCATTGTGGGGGGGTGGGATAGGGGGGAGGTGAGGAGTAGGGGAGCAGGGGGATAGAGAGAGATGAAGGGGTAGGGAGGGGAGAGGGGTTAAGGAGGGAGTGACTGAGGGTAGGGGAAAGGAGAGGGAGAGATGAGGGAGGGAGTGGGGGAGGGGAGGAAGAAAGGGAAAGAAGAGGGAGTGCTGGGGGATGAGGGGGGGGATGGAGGAGAGGGGTAGGAAGAGTTATGGCGAGGTAATGGAGGAGGGGAGGGGGAAGAGGGAGGAGGGGAGGAAGCAGAGGAGGGTTGGTGGAGGATGGGGACATGGAGGATAATGGAGGAGGGGAATAGGGGACTGAAGAGGGAGAGTGAGATGCGTTCACATTGATCTTATATTTTAGAAGTTATTGCCATTTTGAACATTAAAAATGCTGCAGCCGCGCTCCCACTTGCAGGCCGTGCCTGAGCAGTTGGGGGAGGGTTGCCGTGACTCGCATCACAACGGGGATCTCTGGCGTCACAACGGGGACCGGTCAGCCGCGCCAGCACAGTTGGGGGCTATGGGTGAGTGGTGGAATATTGCGTTTTGGGACGGGCCCAACGGGTCCACACTTGGTCTAGTTTGTATTAAATTTGATTACCAATTATATTCTACCACACCAAAATTACTGGGCTTAAAAATTCCAAATAAATGACCTTGACACATTCATTAACTTGGAATGTTTCTACAATCTTACAACAGTAAATCTTCATATAATTCCACTCACATAGTCCTGGAGAAATCTTTATAGCCAGGTTCCCAGTTAATTACGGTATTGGTATAAAATACATTAATAACCTGATCTGGATACTGTGGATAGCAAATGATAAACTGCAGCATCTGCAAAATCATTATATTAATAACAGAAAGATGAAGTGTGAAAAGAAGGAGTTGGGAGGATATTAAGATTAGAGTAAAAGGAATAAAATAAACACATACACGTTTTTGAAAATTCAAATTATTTTGGTGTGCTTTTATTTAAAAAAATAGTCTACAGTACCACCAAAGGTCCCCACAATGTTGTGCATAGCAAGTTGAAGAACAAGCTGCTCACACTGAGGTTATACCAAAGGAGGTGGCCTTTCAGCTTGTTGATTTAGTTTTGCTTCTTTGTAAGAGCAATCCAGCTGATCCTACTCCCTTGCCAACTCCCACATTGGAAAAACCAGATTGGTGATTGCTTTGTCGAGCACCTGCACTCAGCCTACAGGGATAATCCTCTGCTTCCTCAAATTAAAAATAAAGTACTGGAGAAGCTCAGCAGGTCAGGCAGTATCTGTGGAGAGAAGGGAACAAATGTGCTTTGGGTCAGGACGCTTCTTCGGATTGATGGTGTAGGCAGGAGAAATCTGGGGCAAAGCCTGGTAAGTTATAGATGGATACAGGTTAGGAAGGCTGATTTGCAGATGGTTGGAGACAGTGACAAAGGCTGTCAGATATGGAAGGAAGAGGAGGATTCAAAGGTAAAGCCAGAGGGAGGGATATGGATGGAAAGGGTCAAGGCGAAGGGAAGAGAAGGCAGATAAAATGAAGTTGGGGGAGAGAGGAGGGTGGGAGATGAGCTCAGGGAGGAGGGTGGAGGATGAGCAGAAGGAGGAGGGGATAGGGAGTGGTAGGAGAGATGCATGTTTGCAGGGGAGGGAAAACAGGGGAGGGGAGGGGAGGGGAGGGGAGGGGCTGGGGTCAGGGGTTACTTGAAATTGGAAAATTTGCTGCTCGTTTGGTTGTAGGCTATGCAAGCAGAATATTAGGTGCTGTTCATCCAGTTTGTGTGGCTTCACTCTGGCAATGAAGGAGACCAAAGAGAGAAGGGTCAGATGGTACAGGATTAGGAAGGAGAATTTAAATGGCTAGCAACGGGGTGCTCCAGAAGGCCCTGACGAACAGAGCATAAAGAGGAATTGTGAGGTCACATGCAAACTGGCAAGGAGCTTTTAGTTGCTGGTCATTTTATGACTCTATAGACATCCCTATGACTATAAATCTGTCTCCAATACCAGGCATAACAGTACATTCCAAACACTCACCACTTGAAACCTTTTCCTCTTTTGATTCCTTTGCTAATCATCTTCAATTTAAATCCCCAAGATAATGACCCCTCTAACAATGAAAACCAAAATAACTCAAACAGATAATCCTCACAACCATCTCTGGTCCAAGAAGATAAACTCTTGGTGCCCAATATACCCATATAACTATTGCAAAAAATGTACCTGGCCATGCAGCATCTGCAGAGGGAGATGGACAGACAATGCTTTTGGTTGAAATACTTCATCTCGACCCTTCCTCCATTGAGATGAAGGGTCTTGACCTGAAACATCAACTGTCCATTTCCCTCCACAGATGCTGCTGTTCCTGTAGCTGTTTTTTTTTTGCAACAGGTTCCATCATTTGCATCACCTGTACCTCCATATAAGGAATATTTCACATCCCTGGTAACATTCAAAACGGCACATCTTTCATAAGATATGGTGTACAGAACTGGACAAATACTCCTATTGTGGCTGATCCAATGTTTCATTGCTTTTGTATTCTATGCCTCTTTGTATAAATGAAAATAAACAATGCCAATGCTGCAATGAAAAAGTGCTGGAAAAAAACCCAACACATTTAACAACATCTCCCAACACGGCCATTTCCTACATTGTTTTTGGTTTGTTCCGGGCTCATGAACAGTTTGGGTTCAAGATTCAAGAGCAGGAAAAGCACCAATCTGCAGCTCCTAACAATTAAACACATTTGGACAGGTACGTGGATACAAAAGGTTTAAAGGGATATGTGCCAAATGAGACCAAATGGGGCTATCTTAGATGAGCTACTTCATTCGCACAGACAACTTGGGCCGAATGACCTGATTCCATGCTGTATTAGTCTATGACTCTTCTCTTGATGGCAAGTGTGTTCAAGGTGGAAGAATATCTACCATGAGGATTATGTTAGGATCGCTGATTTAGTTTCAGCGAGTTTAATTTCATTTTGGTGTAATGATATTCTAGGATTTTACCAGTTTTTGCGAGACTGAATACTAATAATGCAACCATTATAAACAACATGGCATATAAAAGTAGAAAATAGGTGCAGGAGTAGGCCATTCGGCCCTTCGAGCCAGCACCGCCATTCAATATGATCATGGCTGATCATCCAAAATCAGTGGCCCGTTCCGGCTTATTCCCCATATCCCTCGATTCCCTTAGCCCTAACAGCTAAACCTCCGCTCGGTCCGCAATAACCAACCCGACCTCCCGGTGGCTGAGCACTTCAACTCCCCCTCCCATTCCGTATCCGATCTCTCGGTCCTGGGCCTCCTCCACGGCCAGAGTGAGCAACACCGCAAGTTGGAGGAACAGCACCTCATATTCCGCTTGGGGAGTCTGCATCCCCTGGGCTTAAACATTGAATTTTCTCAGTTCTGTTAACCCAGGCTGCCTCCTCCCCCTCCCCACCTCTCCCTCAGCCCTCAGGCCCTGGCATTCCTTCTCTATCTCCCCCCCTCCCACCCAAGTCGCACTAGCTTCTCATTTTCACACTACAAACAGCTTACAATGGCCTGTTTCCTTTATCATCAATACTTTTTTGCATACTTTCATTCATTGTTCTTTATCTCTCCATATCACTGTCTATATCTCTCGGGGGTTACACAAAAAGCTGGAGAAACTCAGCGGGTGCAGCAGCATCTAAGGAGCGAAGGAGATAGGCGACGTTTCGGGTCGAGACCCTTCTTCGTTTCCCTGATCCCTGACCAGTCTGAAGAAGGGTCTCGACCCGAAACGTCGCCTATCTCCTTCGCTCCTTAGATGCTGCTGCACCCGCTGAGTTTCTCCAGCTTTTTGTGTAACCCCCGAGAGATATAGACAGTGATGTGGAGAGGTAAAGAACAATGAATGAAAGTATGCAAAAAAGTATTGATGATAAAGGAAACAGGCCATTGTAAGCTGTTACAAATCGCACCATAGAGTCATTGTCATGGAGTAATAGTGTGGGAACAGGCCCCTCTGCCCAACTTGCCCACAACGGGCAACATGTCCCAGCTACACTAGTCCCACCTGTCGGCACTTGGTCCATATCCCTCCAAACTTGTCCTGTCCATGTACCCGTCTAACTGTTCCTTAAACATTCTCATAGTCCCATCCTCAACTACCTCCTCTGGCAGCTTGTTCCAAACAGCCACGACCCTTTGTGTGAAAAAGCTACCCCTCAGATTCCTATTAATTTTTTTCCCCTTCACCTTGAACAAACGTCCTATGGTCCTCTATCCCCATACTCTGGGCAAGAGATTCTGTGCTTCTACTCAATCTATTCCCCTCATGATTGTGTGGAGAGGTTGCACGGCAGTCGGGTCGCGACCCATAACCCGTACTGTTGCTACGCTACGCCAAGTGGGGTACACGCGATGAACTGCAGGTAAGCACTCACCATTGTTTCCAGCGTAGCGAGCCCGTTAACCGCCGAAATTGTCAATTTTTGCACTGTAAATAATTTTCGAAATCGGGATAAGCGTGAGAGTCATTTAGCCTACTTCAGAATTCCAAAAGTGAGGAGAAATGACAGTAGATAGAAGCGAGAGCTGAAGGGACAACAACAGCCAAAGTGCTTGGCGAACATTGGCTGCTTGCTCGCTGCATTTCACCAACAGTAAGGCATTATTTGTGTTTTTCTTGATTCTTTTGACATCTTAAAAAGTTTCAGAAGTGATAAATCTGGCTGTAAAATTTATAAATTGCCCATGGTTCTTAAGTGGGGTTTTACATACAAAAAGAAAACGCCTCTGAAGCAAAATTCAGGAATCAAGAAAAAACACAAATACAGTGAGATGAAATGCAGTGAGCAAACGCGATAATACCCAATATTTTCAATTCCGATATCTGCACGGCCAATGTTCGCCAAGCACTTTAGCTGTTGTTGTCCCTTCAGCTCTCGCTTTTCTTCACCTTCATTTCGCTTCACTTTTGGAATTCTGAAGTTGGGTCCATGTCTCTCACGCTCACCACAATTTCCACAATTTTTTACAGCGCAACAATTCAACATTTTGGCGGTTTTTAACAGGTAGGAAAGTACGCGTTTCTTGCATTAATAACATATACCGGAAGTTACGGATGTCCTCCAGATGGATTGAGCGGCTCCGTGCGTCAAGCCCTATGACCCATTGACCTTACGTGCAACCCCCCTATATACCTCAATAAGATCACCACTCACCACTTTCACTTTTAGCGCTCAATGTCATCTCACAAATCCTATTATATACATTCATCACCTTACTCTCCATTTCTTCCCCATGCTCCTAATCTCATTTTTCTCACTAATTCTCAACCTAATTGCCACTGGGTTGAGCATACATTTGGACTGCGGTGCACAGATGCTGATTCACTAATCAAACTAAAGGACAGAATGGAAAAAAGCTGAGGCTTCTATAAATTCGGCAATTATTATATTAAATAGCATGCCCGGTTCAAGATGCTGTGCCATCCACCTCTGCGACGTTTTGCATTTTCATTTTTCGCAATTGCAACCTCCCTCTTTTTATTGTATCCTCTTCTGCTTCATCTTCTTTTTCATGAACATCTCTTTAAACCTCTGGCCTTCTCTACTTCCCCAAACAGTTCCTTTCCTTCCTTCCTCAATCACCACCTATAATTTCTTCTTTAGCTATTTTCTCTATCCATTTTAGGCTCTCTTTTAGAAACATAGAAATTAGGTGCAGGAGTAGGCCATTCGGCCCTTCGAGCCTGCACCGCCATTCAATATGGTCATGGCTGATCATCCAACTCAGTATCCCGTACCTGCCTTCTCTCCATACCCTCTGACCCCCTTAGCCACAAGGGCCACATCTAACTCCCTCTTAAATATAGCCAATGAACTGGCATCAACTACCCTCTGTGGCAGAGAGTTCCAGAGACCCACCACTCTCTGTGTGAAAAAAGTCCTTCTCATCTCGGTCCTAAAGGATTTCCCTCCTTATCCTTAAGCTGTGATCCCTTGTCCTGGACCTCCCCAACATCGGGAACAATCTTCCTGCATCTAGCCTGTCCAACCCCTTAAGAATTTTGTAAGTTTCTATAAGATCACCTCTCAATCTCCTAAATTCTAGAGAGTAGAAACCGAGTCTATGCAGTCTTTGTTCATAAGACAGTCCTGACATCCCAGGAATCAGTCTGGTTTCTATCTCATATTTTACTCTCTACCTTCCAATTACCATTGGCTTGATTGATTGAAAGACAGCATGAAAACCAGTCCCTCAGCCCACGCCGACCAGCTTAATTTTCTTTCCCTCATCTGTTTACATAGACTTCATGGGAAGTAGAACAATTCCAAATAGATCCCAGAGTCTTGTTTGGAATTGGACAGTCAAAGGAGGTATTCTTAGCCAGCATTGTTTTTATCTTCAGCAAAGTAGCTTTGGTACAAGTTGTTAAGGATGTGAAGATGAAGGATGGGAATTGAGAGAACAAGTAAACATTCAACAGTTATAAGCAAGCACAACATAAAAGCTTTACAGGAAACAAGATATTTTAAAGAAATGGTGCACATTGAAGAGAACATTTGCTTCATTTTGCTTTTAAAATAACTTAGTTGCACAACTATTAAAAAAAAACTATATTAGGTTATGTCAAAAAGCAGAGATTGTACTTTTAAAATATTCAATATTAGTTGACAGCACAATAGCTAGCTCTGCAAACTATATAGTTCTATAATTTTCTCTGTTACCCAAGGGGAAAAACAGGTGGAATTGTTAGCAGAACCACAAAAGTCGGAAATATTGCGCTTTTTAAAAGCATTAATACTGGAAATCTCAACTTGGACTATTCATGTGCAACTAAAATCAGGTCAGGAACAAACCTAACAATGACCTGGAAGCAACTCATCCATCTTGTATTGTTCTAGACAGTCAAAAGGGGAGGAGAGAACTTAAAAAATAATAAATTAGGCCAACCAAGAAAGGTAATTTTACTGTCATTTTTACTACTTTCTGCAACACTTCTCCCAATAGATTAAAAACTATTATAAATACAAACTGGACTGGATTTTTCCATGATCTACTTTCATTGCAACCAATAAAGAATGTAACTCTTCCTGATATGGCATAATTACAATGTAATTCAATTAAAGCATTTCTGAAAATAACCGTTAAATTCTACAATGGAATTAAGTGGAATTAGTAGCAAAGAGTCCAATTCACATTTCATGTGACATCTATTAAGTGAATAGAGTCATAGACCTAAGTAGCATGGAAACAGGCCCTTCAGCTCGCCTCGTCTAAGCCAACCAAAGTGGCATAATAGGCCAGTCCATTTGCCTACATAAACCCAAAGCCTTTTAATCCCTACCTATCCATACATCTGCCCAAATGTCTGCTAAAAGTTGTAATTGTATACATTTGTCCAACTTCCTTTGGCAGCTCAGATATGGACTTCTCTGAGTGACAAAGTTGACCCCAAGATCCCTCTTAAATCTCTCTCTCTTATCTTAAAACTATGCTGTCCAGTTTTAGCATTCTCTACACTGAAAAGGAAAAAAAAGTGTTCACTTTATCCATGCCCCTCATGGCCTTGTACACTTCAATAAGGTCACTCCTCAGCCTACTATACTCCAAAGAAAAAAGTCTCAGCCTATCCAATCTCTCCCTATAACTCAAGCCTGCAATCCCAGTAACATCATGGTGAATCTCAACTGCGCCTTTTCCATCTTAATGACATGCTTCCTATAGCTGGGTGACTAGAACTGCACACAGTACTCCAAATCAGGTCTGACCAATGTTCAATGTACAACTGCATCATGATGTCCCACTCAATACCCTTCCCAATGAAAGCAAATGCCAAATGCTTTCTTCACCACACTGTCCACCTGACTCACCACTTTTATGGAACAATACATCTGTACTCCAAGATCTCTCTGTTCTCTCCAGGACCCTGCCATTTACTGTGCAAGTCCTGCCCTTGTTTAACATACCAAAATGCAGAATCTCACACTTGCAACAGTTAATTCCATTTGTCATTCCTTATAAAATTCTTACAATACAATACCGCTTATTGTCATTTGAACCTCATTGACAAAACACAACACAATTTACACAAACATCCATCACAGTGAATCTCTTCTTCACTGTGATGGAAGGCAAAGTCTTATCTCTCCCCTGCGCTCCCCATTCTCTCCCGATGTCAAAGTCAAAGCCCCCGGCGGGCGATGGTAAATATGTCCCGCGGGCATTCAGACCGCGCCGGGCGATGCAAGGCCGCACTCCAGGTCTTGATGTTGGAGCCCCTGGCGGGCGCTAGCATGTCCCGCGGCCATTAAAGCCGTGCCGGGCAACGTAAGGCCCCGCTCTGGGTCATTTTCAACCCTGCGACTTGGGCAGGAGAAGTTGCCCCACGGGAGCTCCGAAAAGCGGTCTCGCACCAGGGACCCGCGAGCTCCCGGTGTTACCGTCCACTGGCCTGCAGCTGGAGCCTCCGAATCACCGGGGTCAGGCAGCAGCAGCGCGTCACCACAACGCCTCCCATTCCGAACTCGGCCAGCTCCACGGTGCTAGGCCCCAACGACAACGGAGACCCGACAGAGAAAAGGTTGGGTCCTCCGTACAGGGAAAAGATTTTAAAAGTTTCTCCCACCCCGCCCCCCACCCCCCACACATACCCAGCTAAAAAAAAAACTATAACTACACTCAAACGAGACAAAAAAGAAAAAAAGACAGACGGACTGCAGAGGTCGCTGTGACGAGAGTCTCGCCGCCCACCAAATTGCAGCAACACTACAGGTTTGTAAGCACAGTTCTCAATAGATAACATAAACAAAACAAAAAAAAATCAATAAACAAGATCCCAATATGGTGCGGGGGGGGCGGACACAATAGACAATAGGTGCAGGAGTACTATAATAGCTACATGGTTCCTTCCCTATAGCCAGGTAAATGTTACATTTCAATTACAATAGACAATAGGTGCAGGAGTAGGCCATTCGGCCCTTCGAGCCAGCACCGCCATTCAATGTGATCATGGCTGATCATCCCCAATCAGTACCCCGTTCCTGCCTTCTCCCCATATCCCCTGGCTCTGCTATTTTTAAGAGCCCTATCTAGCTCTCTCTTGAAAGCATCCAGAGAACCCGCCTCCACCGCCCTCTGAAGCAGAGAATTCCACAGACTCACCACTCTCTGTGAGAAAAAGTGTTTCCTCGTCTCCGTTCTAAATGGCTTACTCCTTATTCTTAAACTGTGGCCCCAGGTTCTGGACTCCCCCAACATCAGGAACATGTTTCCTGCATCTAGCGTGTTCAAACCCTTAACAGTCTTATATGTTTCAATGACATTCCCTCTCATCCTTCTAAACTCCAGAGTGTACAAGCCCAGCTGCTCCATTCTCTCAGCATATGACCGTCCCGCCATACCGGGAATTAACCTTGTAAACCTACGCTGCACTCCCTCAATAGGAAGAATGTCCTTCCTCTAAATTAGGGGACCAAAACTGCACACAATACTCCAGGTGTGGTCTCACTAGGGCTCTGTACAACTGCAGAAGGACCTCTTTGCTCCCATATTCGATTCCTCTTGTTATAAAGGCCAACATGCCATTCGCTTTCTTCACTGCCAGCTGTACGTGCATGCTTACTTTCATAGACTGATGTACAAGGACCCTCAGATTCCCCTTTTCCCAACTTGACGCCATTTCGATAGTAATCCACCTTCCTGTTTTTGCTACCAAACCTCACATTTATCCGCTTTAACTTCAAGGAGGGAAGACACTTTTAAGAAGCCAGACAACTTTTACTAAAGTTTAGTGGGCATTTAACATTACTGGTCAGTTTTCCTTGGTTCTGAAAACTCCAATGAGCCAATTAAAATGCCCGATCAGCAAAGGAGATTGCCTATGCCTACTGTCGACTATCTTCAGCTACATAGCGACTCCACTCCACTGCACTACGAGTTCAAAAGAACCATGCCGACCAATTTTTACTCGCGGAAAATGTTTAGGCATGATGAACAATTTTCCTCAACCAAACTGAGGTCGCGAGGATGCGGGAACTTCCCTCGAGCATGAAGGAGAGTTAAAGGGCTGTCCCACTGCGGAGACCTAAATGGCGAGTTTAGAAGAGTTTAGGGGAGTTTGAAAAAAATGTCATGTAGAAGACCTCCTTCGACTATGTCAGGGCTCTCGAGTAACTTTTTTTCCCTGTAGCCAGCTAGGCAACCTCGGCAGCTTTTTAGGTTGCCAAATGACAGTTTAGGTGGTCATTTAAGACGGCTTGCATGACGCGTGGGATAATGTGCTCGGACGAAGTGCATAGTTACCAGTCGGAATTATGGTCAATGAAGCATTCACATATTATTTCTGCTTCAAATAAAGTCACAAACTAAATGTATTTACCAATCAAGACATGATATATACCACAATGATATGCAGCAAAATTACAATACAGTATCTCATCTCTTTTTACACATTGCAATGAATGCAATTTCTATTATCTCTTTCCACTTCCAAATAAAAATATGGTTATTCAGCGTATGATCAACCTCGGTCAGACCAGGCGCAGGTTGGCAATCGCTTCGCACAATAACTCCACTCAGTTCGCAATAACCAACCTGATCTCCCGGTGGCTCAGCACTTCAACTCCCCCTCCCATTCCGAATCCGACCCTTCTGTCCTGGGCCTCCTCCATGGCCAGACCACTGTAAATTGGAGGAACAGCACCTTATATTTCGCTTGGGTAGTTTACACCCCAGCGGTATGAACATTGGCTTCTCCAATTTCAGGTAGTCCTTGCTTTCTCCCTCCTTCCCCTCCCATTCCCAGCTCTCCCACAGCTTGCTGTCTCCACCTCTTCCTTTCTTTTTCCTGCCCCCCATCCCTCCTGACATCATTCTGAAGAAGGGTCTCGACCTGAAACGTCACCTATTTCCTTCGCTCCATAGATGCTGCCTCACCTGCTGAATTTCTCCAACATTTTTGTCTACCGATTCACACAAGTTCTGTTATCCCACTTTCCTCACCCACTCCCCGCACATTAGGAGCAATTTTACAGAGACAAGTTAACCTACAAAGCCAATGTGTCTTTGGGATGTGGGAGGAAACCCACATGCTTGCAGGGAGAATGTGCAAATTCAACACAGACAGGGCCCGAGAACAGGATCGAACACAGATCTCTGGCGTGTGAGGCAGCAAGTCCACCAAAATTGTACGTGGGCCGAAGGGCCTGTTTCCACGCTGTATCTTTAAATTAAACTAAAAATACTAAAACATGGGGAAATGTAAAGAAGGTTTTCTACCCGAAACGTCACCCAATGTTTTCTATCCAGAGATGCTGGCTGCTCCATGGAGATCCCGGGGCAACAATTAAAGCATGGAATAGTCTTCACCCTACCATAGGTACCAACCAGACGCAACTAAATTTAAGGTAGCTTTATTTTTCACAAGAACCCTTTTTTGCTTAAGTCCAAGTCAAGAATCAAGAGAGTTTTATTGTCATGTGTCCCAGATAGGACAATGAAATTCTTGCTTGCTGCAGCACAACAGAATATGTAAACATAATACAGAACAGGAGATAAAAGTTCAGTGTGTCTATAAACTATAGACCATGTATATATACAATAAATAAACAGATAATATGCAATAGGCTGTTATTTTTCCAGAGATTGGAGTTTGGCGGTGGTGGGTCCACCAGTTTAAATTCCATTTCGAATATTTTTGGAGGACCAAGAAACCAAGAAGCAAGAGTTACTCCAGGGAGTTACTCCAGCTCCAGGGAGTAATTCTGCGTTGTTTTTCAGCGGTCACAGTGAGGCAGCGACCGGACAGCAATGGCGGCCAGAACTCCCACAATGCAAAGAGAGGGAGAAAGAGGCCGACGCCGACCAGTTGCCTTGGCAGCGCGCATGTGCAGGGCCGCACATGCGCACAACCACGGCCGATGATGTGCTCGGCGGCCGGCACATGCCGAGCGGAGACCCGAGAGCAGAAATCAGAGAGCTAGCGCCGAGCAGAGACCCGAGAGCAGAGAGCTAGCGCCGAGGAGAGACCCGAGAGCAAAGAGCTAGCACCGAGAGCAAAGAGCTAGCGCAGAGAGCAGAGAGCTAGCGCCGAGCGGAGACCCGAGAGCAGAGAGCTAGCACCGAGAGCTTGCGCAGAGAGCAGAGAGCTAGCGCCGAGACCCGGACCCGGATGGCGGGCGGGTGTCCCGGTTGCTTGCCGAGCCGGGCAAAATGGCATGGCTTTTAGGTTGCCCGGCGGGACTGTAGGTTGCCATTGGCACCCGGGCAAACGCTAATTTCGAGCCCTGTATGTTGAAGACTAGCTTCGACTAGCTTCGGGAAAATTGGACACCGAATAGTGGAGAGTGAAGACGACCTCCTTCGATCTCCTTCGACCTCCCTTCGACTCTGGTGAAGACTATCTACGACTACCTTTGATTACCTTTGACTACCCCCGATTTCCTACGAATAACAATCCGACCTACTACAACCTACTTCGACTAAACCTACGAGTAAAAAAAGTATTGATTTTTTCCATGGCAACCTTTTTTTACTCGCGGGCATTTTTCAACATGTTGGAAAAACATGCCGTAACGTAGCTGAGGCCTCGAGTATGTGGGAACTACTCTCGAGCATGAAGGAGAGTTACAAAGACCTCCTAGGACCACGTGTCGACCATGCTGCGAGTTTGAGTCGAGCGCAAACTCTTCTAAACTCGCAAATTAGGTCGCCGCAGTGGGACAGCCCTTTAACAAACAACAGTGGACATAAATTCCATACAGACAACACCCACTGCCCTGCCCTCAACAATCTTCATTATACCAGATTCGTGAGATGCAAAATTAAGATTAAGATGTACAGAATTATAGGAAGGACGTGATTGCACTGAAGAGGATGCAGAGACGATTCAATAGGAGACTGCTTTTAGATGGAGCATCAGTTATGAGAAGATACTGGATAGGCTGACTTTCCTTTACAACTGCGTATTAGTTAAAGAAGGTATACAAAATGATGGTAGAAAGTAGGAGTCCAAAACACGAGGGCACGTGTTTAGGTTAAGAGACAAGCTTTTAAGGGAAGGTCTGTGCAATAACTTTCTCACCCAGAGCATGGATGGAATCCGGAACACTAGCCGAGTTGCTCATGGAATCAGGTGCCCTCACAGCGTTTAAGAATTTAGACAACCGCATGAATCACCAGGCTATACAGATCCCATCTGTAAAGGGATATAGATCAGTAAACAGGATTAGGATAGATGGATACTGCTGATTTCCATGGACATGAGGGAACTAAAGGCCTGTTACTCTGCTGTATGACTCTGTGACACCGTTTATTCTTCTCATATTATTACAGGCAAGAATGGAGGATTAAAAAGCCTGTTGGCTGTAAAGAGATCATTGTGGTTCATCCTCGCTCACCAAGTCTGTCAGAAATAATAATTGGCTTAGGGCAGTATGAGAGTAAGAAAATAGACAGCCCAGTCCATTACTCCTGAATAAATCAAGAACACGAACAACCTTGTTTGAGATTGAGATTTTTTGGGGGGACTTTGGCAATAAAGATAGATTATGAGGGTTACACAAAAAGCTGGAGAAACTCAGCGGGTGCAGCAGCATCTAAGGAGATAGGCGACGTTTCGGGTCGAGACCCTTCTTCAGACCCTTCCACCAATCTGAAGAAGGGTCTCGACCCGAAACGTTGCCTACCTCCTTCGCTCCTTAGATGCTGCTGCACCCGCTGAGTTTCTCCAGCTTTTTGTGTAACCCTCGATTCTCCAGCATCTGCAGTTCCTTCTTTAACAAGATAGATTATGAAGTTGGAGTTAAGGATGGTAGGCAAATCAAAAAACAATAAATACATAAAGGCAAATTAATCCGTTATACATGTGTTTCCAGTGGTGAAAACAATTGGCCATGTACCTTATTGTTCATTTACATTTCAGTTTTAAAGAAGTGAAATTGGGATAGAAGATAGAAGTTTTCAGTCACAATTTAATTATTATGTTCTACAATCTTGATTGCTTCTTGATAAGTAAACACAAAAGGTCACCTGATAACCAATGATATGTTATTTTTAAAAGTGCTAAATATATCAAATAAAGCTTGGTGCTGGAAATACTCATCTATACAGAGAAAAGCAGTGTCACCATTTCAAGTAATCTGATCAGAATGTCGCACTAAAAGGTCATCGAACTGAACCTTTGAACATGTTTTGCTTTCCTTTCATGTTGCAACTATTTTGAGCATCCCTTTATTTCAGATTTCCATTATCTACACTGGGTTGCTTTTGTAGAAGTTAATACTGTAAAAATCCAGTTTTCCAGCACTTTAATAACCAACATCCTCCAGCAGCTTCAATGCCAACATCATGTCAATACAGAAGGAGCCCCGAGCCAACATCAAAGCAGCAGTTTAGAACTTGATATAAACAACCCCAATGAAAAAATATGTTCAAATGACTATCGGTGGAGGTTGTTCTGTTGGAATGTATTATAACAATTACATTTATAGACTGACATACAAAGTAGAAGCAGGCACAGCTCACTGAAATCCTGGAGCCTGCTCCACTATTTATTAAGATCATGGCTAATTGGATTGAAATCTCGACTCTGGTTCCCAGTTTACCTGCATAAATTTTTCAACCACCTGCGAATAATTTATCGAACGCTGCCTTAAAAATTCAAAGACTCAATGAGGAAAGTTCCAAAAACATACGATCCTCAGAAAAATTCTGACTTACTTTGCCTCAAAATGAATGACATTTTTTAAACAATTACCTCCCATTAAGCTTCTCCCACAAGATGTAACATTCTATTGCCTCTCCTATCAAGACCTGCAGGAACTTGTATGACTCTACCAGGTTCCATTTCATTCGTCTAAACTCCAGTGAACATGCTGCCCTGTTCAACTACCCATTCTGGACGTTTCTCCAGCAAGATTATCTCAGCTGCTTACAATGCAATAACATCCTTCCTTAAAAGAAGGAGAACATTATTATACAGAGCACCTCACTTATAATGTAAAATTCTAATATGTGTTTTGCACCTCATTTAGAACATTTCAAAGCACTTCACAAGCAATGAATTACTTATAATGAAGCAAACATATGCATGTTTCCTCCCCCCTGCCCAATTACCAAAGCCCTGGCAGTAATTTGTTTTACAATATGATCAACATTTTTAAAACTGAAAATAAAATACAATAGATTCATAATGAAACATGAATGTGCTTGGTAATCTGATTAACTAGCATTTATATGACATCTTTCACAATCTCAGTTGCAAAACATTTTACAACCAATTAAGGTGCATTAAACTGCAGTTGCTGGATTCTTGAGAAAAGCACAATTGGTGAAGTAACTCAGTGGGTCAGGAAACACCTGTGGAGGGAATGGACAAACAACATTTCAGGTAGAGTGTGAAAGAATGTCCCCAACCAAAATGGCGTCCATCTATTCCCTCCACTGATGCCCAGCTCACCCGTGAATTTCTCCAGCACTTTTCCAGTCCCATTTCTCATTACATCATCATATAGATAAAATTAGCATCAACATATTTTGATCTGGTCAGACAAAATTGCATATAAACCCATTAATACACATCATAACACCCAAGCCAAGTTGCTACATAACTGTCAGAGGCTTTCTGCTCACTCAATGTAAGCATTTCACCCAAATGGACGTGCAAAATCCACTGTAATTACATGCGGTTTGACAAAGTGAGGTTTGCGAGGTTATCCACTTTGATTGCAAAAACGGGAAGGCAGATTACTATCTAAATGGCGTCAAGTTGGGAAAAGGGGAAGATCTGAGGGTCCTTGTTCATCAGTCTATGAAAGTAAGCATGCAGGTACAGCACGCAGTGAAGAAAGCGAATGGCATGTTGGCCTTTATAACAAGAGGAATCGAATATAGGAGCAAAGAGGTGCTTCTGCAGTTGTACAGAGCCCTAGTGAGACCACACCTGGAGTATTGTGTGCAGTTTTGGTCCCCTAATTTGAGGAAGGACATTCTTGCTATTGAGGGAGTGCAGCGTAGGTTTACAAGGTTAATTCCCGGGATGGTGGAACTGTCATATGCTGAGAGAATGGAGCAGCTGGGCTTGTACACTCTGGTGTTTAGAAGGATGAGAGTGGATCTCATTGAAACATATAAGACTGTTAAGGGTTTGGACACGCTAGAGGCAGGAAACATGTTCCCGATGTTGGGGGAGTCCAGAACCTGGGGCCACAGTTTAAGAATAAGGAGTAAGCCATTTAGAACAGAGACGAGGAAACACTTTTTCTCACAAAGAGTGGTGACTCTGTGGAATTCTCTGCCTCAGAGAACGGTGGAGGCAGGTTCTCTGGATGCTTTAGAGAGAGAGCTAGATAGGGCTCTTAAAAATAGCGGAATCAGGGGATATGGGGAGAAGGCAGGAACGGGGTACTGATTGGGGATGATCAGCCAAGATCACATTGAATGGCGGTGCTGGCTCGAAGGGCCGAATGGCCTACTCGTGCACCTATTGTCTAAAGCCAAGCCCCAACTCCACTAAGTTTTTTATAGCTGCATGTTACTGCCCAACACCAGTAACCCTCACTTTTGTTTTTAAATTAGGACTATCCTGCTCACTTGGGAAAAGGTTGCAGGGGCATCACCTTGCTCCTTTATTATTGAAAAGATCCAGGTCGTCAATCAGCAGCAGTTCTTCAGATCTGCTTGGCTCAAATGTTTGTGATATCATGTCCTCAAGTGAGAGGCACCTGTCTGGACTTCCATCAGGTTACCATTTCAACCTCAGAATCCATTACCACCTTGGTCTCATAGTAACAAGGCAATATGCAGTACTCCGTTTAGTTTATTATCACGTGTACCAAGGTACAGTGAAAAGCTTTTGTTGCGTGCTAACCACTCATTAGACAGAAGCATAAAGGTTACTGCATGGAAGGAGGATAATCATGCCACCAAATCTAAGCTGCAGCATTCCAGCCAGACACTAAATTGACCTCTTCCTGCAGCCCTGAAAATAACTTCCCTCAAATAATTATGCAGTTTGTGTATGTATGTTTTCATGCTCCCTCACCACCCACTGGAGTGTGGAAATGAAATACAATACAGGAACCCTATTGAAACATAGTTTACGTTTCATAAATCCATGCTGACGGTTCACTGGACTTGGTTGAATTCTTCTAATATGCGAGTAGCTCCTGATTTTATTTTCCCCTTCCTTTCTTAAATAGCGTGATTATATTTGCAATCCTTCAACCTACAGGAACCATTCCAGAACCTTTGACTTTTCAAAGATGACAACCACTGTGTCCACAATCTCTGTACCCATCTCTTTCCAAACATTTCTATGTAGATCATCAAGTCTTTCATCAAGAATTCAACTTTCAGTCTCAGTGAATTATTTAGCTTATTTTATTTACAAATACTTATGCCCTTCAGTTCCTCATTTTTGCTGGGCTATTGATTCTCTAATATTTCTAACAGATATCACCAAATCATTGCTGATGATACAAATCAAATTGGGATTGCAAATAGGAATGCGAATACACAGACTCTTTTAATGGGATATCAACAAACTAAGCATATGGGTGCAAATGTGGCACACAATATATAGCGTGGAAAAATATGCTGTCATTATTTCTGTATATCGGGCATGTTCCAAATGGTAAGAGTCCAGTAAACAAAGTTCACCCGACCAGAGCATCCCCATACAAAGTGCTGAAAGCTAACACACAGATGCAACAAGAAATTGGAAAGGCCAATGGTATATTGGTCTTTTTATGAGGGGGGTTGAGTAGAGGAACAAAGATGTCTTACTGCAAGTATATAGAATCCTGGTGAGACCACGCCTGGTGTACTGTGTAGTTTTGGGCTTCTCAGCGAAATAAGGATATACAGTAAACCTTCGCAATAACGGGCCTCATTATAACGGATTTCGGTTATAGCGAACCAATTCTGTTGCGAACCGAGTTTATCGTTTCATGGAGTGACCACTAGGTGGATGGAGCAACTCTTGGGTTAGTTTAGTTTCAAAGATACAGGTACTGTACATTGATATTTCTCAGTATCTTCTATTGTCCTTACTTCTGTCCTAATAAATGTGTTTTGAATACTTTGGAGAACCACACTTTTGAAGAGTGTTCGTGAATTATTTTAGTTTAGTTTAGGTTTACATCATGCAAGCATTGGGCACCCATACACTAGTTCTATCCTATACACCGGGGAGGGGAGAGAACACGAGCACCTGGTGGAAACCCATACCACAGGGCGCATTTATGGCAATAACATATTAACATACCTGCATTAAGGAGGCATTTAAACACACCTGAACAATTACAACACCTGTGAAGCCATGTGTCCTAAACATTATGGTGCCCGGAAATGGGGGACGACTATGTATAAACACAGCTGTAATTTCTACATGGTGAAACCAAAATGTATAGAAATGGCCTTTATTAAAATCTGACAATGTGCACTTTAACCACATGTGATTTTTTTTTCTCTATTACAAATCTCAAATTGTGCAGTACAGAGGCAAATAAATAAATGATGGGTCTTTGTCCCAATCATTATGGAGGGTGTGGTATAACTATCCTGGCCAAAACACCCCAATGAATAACCAGTGGCTCTCTGATGCTTTAACATTAACTTAACTTGCATCTTGCAATTTTTTAATCACGTCATTAGAAAAAAATAAAATGCTAACATGGTCCCACAATTTTATAAACGTGGCATTTTCTTTAATGCTCTTCCAAATGTCATGGACCAATGCTTGAAGGTAAACAAATATTCCCATCTCACATTTTATATTTTCAGCCAAAAGTACAAAATAATCTTTGAATAAATAAATAACTTTTAATTTGCAAAATGTTGATGCTTAATATTACAAGGTTAGAACTATTAATTAGCAAAAGGGAAAGTGCATCCCACTTGTGACTTATCAAATCACATCCCCTATTCAAAATTAGTCCACAGATGAGCATTAACTAACAGAGCAGTCAATTCAAAACAAGGATGACCTGAGCCACGTTCCATATAATTTTTGGTACTGTATCAACTCATGATTTTATTTTATTCAAACAGAACTAGTTAATTTTCATCAGGAAGTATACATTAAGCTAAATGAGTTTAATTCCAATAAATAAAAGTCACATGAAAATGACACCTAACCATGTGAAATGCAATTATTTCATATTGCAAAGTTATATTGATATAAAGACACCCCATGGCTACAAAAATATTGAACAATGATTCAGTGTACATTTGTGGCACAGCAGTTAAATTATAGGCAAATAATCTGGAGTTCTGGGCTGACTGTCCCGTTCAAGGTTGCCACAAAATTAAAATGTTGGTAACTTATATTCTTTTAAATTCGAAACTATTATTTATGATGATGATCACATAACTGCAGGATTATTGTAAAAATCTATCTGGATTTGCCCTTCAGAAGAGGAAAAGTCCTATCCTTACACTGCCTTTCCTCTACATGCCTCTAAAATCAACAGCAACTTGACATGAACTTTGAAATCATGAACCCAAGATCATTTTTAAAAAAACTAGCCAATAACAAGCTATTTTTTTTAACATATGAACACATTAGAAATCTGATGACCTTCCATTTCATGTTGGACCGACAAGTAACAACCCGATATTACCTGCTGCTACGTTACTCAACACTGTAGCACGACTTGTAATTTCACTTCCGTGTCGATAGTTCCCGCAAACCTGTCAACACGAGGCCAGAGATGATACCCTATTTAACAAGCGACCCACCCTTCAGACATCCAAAGAATGCAACCCATGAACTCAATTAGAAAATAAACGCTGTATAATTCTTCATCTCGCCGTATTGTGCAACAAGCAGGTGGCTGCATGAGGCTCCTGCAAAACTTCCCATCAGGAATATTTCATTAGTACAAGACGAATAACAAAATGAAACACAGCCAGTTCCTGCGTTTTCAATTGAAGATGTAAACTTGAAAGTATTACATGTTGTAAGTGTCCATGTAGTGTGGATTGTTGCTTGATCATTTGGGATTATCGGAGTCACCCTCTCTTACCAGGTTAAATATGGTCTCCACGATGTCTCGGTTGGTCACTTCACCCGCTTTTAAGAGACTTGTCAACACAGCGAATTTCATCCGGATCCCTCGAATAGGTATGGACGGATTGAGGCCCAGGGAAGCAGTCGAATCGCCACCTGATGAGACCTTGCTGCGGGTTTGGGGGACAGTGACTTGCCCCTTGTCCACAGCCTGTTCCCCACGCACGGTTGCAAGTGTAGATTGGCCTCCACCGGAATCGGCGGGCTGTGGGTTGTTGTCCCCGCTCGACATGTTGATTTACCCGGAGAACTAGGAGGGATAGACGGCGGACGCGAGTGGACAGTCGTCAGCACACAACTTAAAGTAAAGGCGCACAGCAAAACCGTGCTCCGCTGCTGTTCAGCCTGGGACTGCTCTGCTGCGCTCTCCCGTCTGTCCCTGTCCCTGTCCCTGAGCCGGGCCCACTCGTCTTGATCTCGAATCGGGCAACTCGCAGCCCTGAGGCTCCAAATCAGATGGGGGTTAAAAAGAAAAGATGAAATGAAGGATTGCTCGGGTGGCGACGGGATCGTCGTTGCTCAGCCTCGCGCCGCCATGACAGCGTCAACCCCCCCCCCCCCTCCCCGGGCTCGAGCTCGCAACCGGGCGCCGCTCGAGGTACCGCGCGCGGGGTGGGCGGGGGCACGGCTGCGCATGTGCGCCAACCGCCGATTGGCTGGCGAGCCGCTCAGGTGTTGGGACAGGTAAAGATGGAGGTGAGTGAGTGAGTGTGGGTGGGGGTTGGGTGCTGGAGCACTGCAAGGACAGACAGACAGGCGGGCAAGAGAGAGCTCGACTCGACGGGTGAGTGGGGAAACAATAATGACGGGGGCGCTCACGTCCACTGCAGATTGCGAATAGTCCTTCCCAAGTCATTTCGCAGCGCCATCTGCTGCGCTGGGAGACTTTCTTATCGTAGGAGAATTTTGGGGCAGTTAAATTGTACTCTTAATTATTAAAGCCAAATGGTCTTCTTTACTGTTCATAGGAACGTGGAGTGTAATAACCGCAGGACATTTTAGGCTTGTCAGTAATATTAAAGAGGAGCTTAACGTTTCAGTCTCGGCGTCATTGATCAGAGGTGGTTTGAAGGACTTAGAAAAGTGGGTGGACGGCGTTAAACTGAAACTGTTAAATAATTTCAACATAAATTTCAGAAACTTCAAATTATGGAAGTGGGAGACAACGCCATGTCAACGTGATAAACAGCGGCGCGGACATGATGGATGCACTTAATTTTTATAGAGACATAGTTGGTCATGTCTTTGAATTTGGAGGGAATAAAGATGTTTTAGCGGCGCGTTTTGCAACATTCTTAAATGGACACATTTTAAACTCAAACTGAAACATCGACTTGGCTGAAAGATATTCAATTAGTTAAATTTCTCTCCATATTTCCACTTATCCTACTGCATTTCTCTCGCCTTTGTCCAATGCCCCCACCCCCTCTTTTTGATTCATGTTACCCTTAACCTACTGGGAGGGATATTCTGCAGCTAAATAACCTACCAGCACATTTTGGGAATGTGGGAGGAAATCAAAACATCCAGTGGAAGCCCACGCAGTCACAGGCAGAATGTGCAAACTTAGCACCCAAGGTCAGGATTCACCCTGAATCTGTGAGGTAGAGGACGGCATCGCTGACTGCTGCACCACCATGCCATGCTGTAAAATTCAAGTCTCACTCCCTGATATGGATTAAGATTTAAAGATCTATGGTAACTGCTGTCCCAGCCCTCTTGTGTAGAGAATTCCAAAGGATTACATCCAAATGTGTTTTTTTTTTTAAATCCCTAATCATTAATGCCCAAACCTGTATTTTGAGACTCTGATCCCTAAACGCTCCAGCCTGAGAAAATACTATCCTTTCATCTACGCTGTCCAGACCCGAATGCCAGAATGTTGAGCAAAAAGCAAGTGACAGAAACGGAACCCTGATAAATGTAAAGGGAGTGTTAGAGATTGGGCACGGTGGGTGTAAAAGTAGCATCAGAACTGGGTCCTGGTGACTTTAAAGGGACCGTGGGTAATGGATCCCATGAGTTTAAAAGGAACATGGGAAATGGGGTCTCTGTGTGTTTAACCCATTCAGTGCCACCCCTGAGTATACTCTGGTCATGGCCAATAGGGGAAAAACACTTGGCAGTGAACAGGTTAAAATGAGCGTGGGGACTGGATCCCAAGGAGTTCAAAGTGAGCATAGAAAACAGGGCTTCAATGCCTTTAAAACTAGCATGGGACGGGGCACCGGTGAAGTTAAAGAGAGCATTGGAAACCATGTTCTAATGCGTTTAAAACGAGTGTGTGGAATGGATCACCAGTGAATTTGAAAGGATCATGGGGAAACATAGCCCCAGTGATCTTAAAAGAAGTGTGGGAACAGGACACTGGCGCATCTAAAGGTGACCTTAAAGAAAGTGTGCGAATCAGGTGATGCAGATGCATAACCATCAAGATATCTTAACAACGGACAGCAGTTTACCATAGTTATGCCCAGATTTTTTTTAATTTGCCTATATACTTTTGGTCGTTGAAATGGACTTCAAGTTCAAGAGAGAGCTAGATTTAGCTCTTAGGGCCAAGGGAATCAAGGGATATGGAGAATAAGCCAGAACGGAGTACTGATTTTGGATGATCAGCCATGATCATGAAAATCAAATGGCGGTGCTGGCTCGAAGGGCCGAATGGCTTACTCCTGCACCTATTTTCTATGTTTCTATGACAACCGACACTCATAAGGTCATGTGATGGAAGCAGAATTAGGCCATTCGGCCCATCAAGTCTACAACATTCAATTATGACTGATCTATCTCTCCCTTGTAACCCCATTTTACTGCCTTCTCCCCATAACCGCTGACACCTAAACTAATCAAGAATCTATCTCTTCCTTAAAAATATCCATTAACGGCCTCCACAGCCTTCTGTGGCAAAGAATTCCTCTGATTCATCACCCCCTGACTAAAGAAGTTCCTCCTCATCTTTCTTCCTAAGGAACATAGAAACATAGAAAATAGGTGCAGGAGTAGGCCATTCGGCCCTTCGAGCCTGCACCGCCATTCAATGTGATCATGGCTGATCATCCAACTCAGTATCCCGTACCTGCCTTCTCTCCATACCCCCTGATCCCTTTAGCCACAAGTGCCACATCTAACGCCCTTTTAAATATAGCCAATGAACTGGCTATTTATGAACTGGCTAAACGTCCTTTAATTCTGAGGCTTAATTTATTTCTTTACTTCTAGTCCTAGATTCTCCCACTCATGGAAACATCGTCTCCACTTCCACTCTATTCAACCCTTTATCTATTCGGTAAGCTTCAATGAGGTCGTAATCCTTCTGAACTCCAACATGTACAGGTCCAGTGCCATCAAATGCTCTTATCCAAAGTTGGTAGAAGGCACGATAAAATATAAGTTTGGGACCTGTAGATACATTTGCTAGAATCTGAATGGACAACCCAGTGGAACTGAATGTAAAACAACTTATCCTTATCTAATGAAAATTGAAACATGTACATTAATTTAATAAAGTAAATGTATTTGTTAAAAATAAATTTATTCTGATCATTTTATGTTTATTATTGTTACATGTACTAAGGTACTCTGAAAAGCTTTGTTTTGCATGCTATCCAATGAAATCAGGTAATACTGTACATTCATACAATCGAGCCAAATTCAAGTACAATAGGTGGAGAAAAGGGAATGATAACGAGTGCAGAATATAGTTTGCATCATTGTTGTGCACTAGTTTCAGAGATAACTTCCAAAGTCCGCAATAGGGTAGAGGTAAATCAAACAATACCCTAGCGTATGTTCAAATCAAACAGTTACCCTAGCATGTGTAAGCAGGAACTGCAGATGCTGATTAAACCAAAGATAGACACAAAAAGCTGGAATAACTCAGCGGGACAGGCAGCATCTCTGGAGAGAAAGAATGGGTGACATTTTGGGTCGAGACCCATCTTCAGACTTCGTTAACCTAGCATTCTGTGTTCAAATGGCTAAACGATTTGGTTTAGAGAAAGATAGGCAGCAATATTTTAAAAAAGACTTGAGTTTATCAGGATTAGAATCAGAATCACACTTTATTCGCCAAGTATGATTTGCAACATGCGAGGAATTTCATTTGCCCAGTCAGTCATATAATTAAAAGCAACAGATCACTCAACAAAAACACATTTTAACATGAACATCCACCACAGTGACTCTACACATTCCTCACTGTGATGGAAGGCGAAATAAAGTTCAAGTCCTTCCTCGGTCGTGGGCCTCGAGCCCCCGATGACCTTAACTCCCATAGCCAGCGGCGTTTGGGCCCTCCGCGTCGAGGCGATCTGCTCCCTCATCTTCCCCTCCCCCTCCCCCCTCTCCCCCCAGTAGTTTTAACCTTTAACTACTGTTAATTACTACTACCCCTTTGCTATAAGACAACGTTTGGAAGCACCTCCTCCACATGCCTGAGCGATTGGACCTTCACTTCTTTCTCCCTCTCCTGTCTGGATTTCACATAAAGTGCTTAATGCAATTTTAATATAGTGTGAAGACACATCTTTAAATTGCATTCCGACTGATCAAACACAAATTCAAAAGTTATGGCGTAGTGATACATAAAATGGGGTTTTGCATCAAATGAGAAGCCATTTTCAATGGAATTATATATTTAAAATGAGGTTATATTTTATTTGGGAAAAATACAAACTCAAGATTTTTTCACTAATGTGTGTTCCTTTGTTGAAACAGCCATAACCCTCTGTCTCCTATTCACAAGTCAATTTGATATCCAGATTTGCTTATTTGCTTTAGATCTCATGAGCTGTAACTTGGGGTGGAAGATTGCAACCTTCACGTGGTCCATCCTGTTTCGACTAATGCAATCAACTCTACGTGCACAAACAGAAGATCAAATAGAACAAGTTGTCCTACAACTTTAGGCTGTGCACACCACACGAAAGAAGAAGAAGAAGCTGTAACTTTTTGGACCAGCCTTCCATATAAGGCATTGTTAATGGCCAACTGGAAATCCCATGTAAACCACATTGATTGCACTGCCCTCTTCAATATATTTAAAAAGATCGATTCTTCAAAGAAATCAATTTAACTAGTTACTCATAATCAGGCCTGATTTCTGGTGACTGAACAGATCATACTTTCCTGCTGCAGCCTCTGTCATAGTGGTCCATATCTGTGTTCCACTTGAAAGACAGGATCTCACACCAACAAATCTGTTTAACTATCCCTGACCAATCTCTGCTTTTTCAAGTCCAGATTAATTCTGTCCCTCTAAGTTTTTTTTTCAATAACTGGTCTGTAATTAACTGCTTATCCCTGCTGCCCTTCTTCAATAAAGTATTTTGATTTCTTCTAGTCATCTGACTCCTCACTTGTGAACAGTGAATATTTAAATATCTTCATCAGAGCCCCAGCAGTCTCCTCCTTGCATCCCTGAGCGACCTGGTATATTGTCTCATCAGGCCCAATGGATTTATCTACTTTTATACCTCCAAGGACATATAATGCCATCTCCCTTTTAACATGTATGTGGTCTATAATTTTATAATTCCTATTAAAATCTCCAATTACAATGTCCTTATCCTTGGTGAAAGATATGAAAAATATTTATTTTATGCCATACCTATGTCCTCTGACTCCATGTATAGATTCCCCTTTTGGTCCCTAATGGCCCCCTCTTTCTGTAGTGACCTTCTTGTTCTTAATATACTCCAGAAAATGACTTGGGAATGTTCTTAATCCTATCTACCATTGATATTTTGTGGCACGTTTTTGCTCTCATAATTTTTCTTTTGTGTTCCCAAATGCCCTCACATGTTTTCAGTGCTCTGCGCCTACCGTAAGCTCATTTTCAAAATAAAACCCCTAATATCTAAGTTCTCTGGACTTGCCTTCCTTTCTTACAGAAATATATTGACCCTGAACTCTGTATTTCAATTTTAAAAGTGTCCCATTTACCAAATGTAGATTTACCTGCAAGCAACTGCTCTGTCCACATTTGCCACTTTGCACTTTCCCACCATCATCAGTAATCATTCGACGTTGTGTATGATTGTCCTCCTCATGGGTTCTTTTTGTACATCTTGAGATGGTTGAAGAGGCTAATTGTGGAGCCACGGCTGTGGTGGCATGGTGGCGCAGCAGTAGAGTTGCTGCCTAACAGCGCTGGAGACCCGGGTTCGATCCCGACTGCGGGTGCTGTTTGTATGGAGTTTGTACATTCTCCCCGTGACTTTCTCCGAGATCTTCGGTTTCCTCCCACAATCCAAAAACGTACAGGTTAATTTACTTGGTATAAATGTAAAATTGTACCAAATGTGTGTAGGATGATGTTAATATGCAGAGATCGCTGGTCAGTACAGACATAGTGGGCCGAAGGGCCTGTTTCCGCGCTGTATCTCTAAAACTAAAAAAAACAAAAACACACAGTTTATTACAGTGTGGACATGGATGAGTGGTATTAGTGATGGGATATTCCTGGGCTGCCTTGGTGGCGAGTCTCTCCCATTTTTATTCTGTCCTGTGTCCATGTTGCTTTTGTCATGTGCTAAATCCTCCAAATTGATGGGGGCGAGTTGGCACTTTTTGTAGTTGATACTGATGCTACCCTTGCAGTGCTTGTTCTGACCTCCAGGGACTTGCTGCCCTGCCAGTGGTCTGGAGTAGAGGATTTGTTTTAGGAGATCCAAGCTGGGCATTCTGAAAACATGGCCAAACACGTTCCATCTGAACGGGTGTTTGGTGGTGAGGGAGTCAATGTTAGTCTCTTCTAGCGCACAAATGTTAATGCACCTTTTTTCCGAGTTTATATGAAAGATCTTCCAGAGGCAGTTTTGATGTTAGGATTCAAGGGCTCTGAGGTGTCTGCTGTAGATATCCAAGTCTCTGCACCATATAGAAGGTTGGGAAGAATAATGGTTTTGTAGACCAGTAGCTTGGTCTTTATGTGGAGATCAGTCTTCACTCTACTCCAAAGCCAAGCAAAAGCCCCGCTTGCTTAGTAGAGTCAGTGGTGTGTTTTGTGGTTGAGATCTGTATTGGAGGACAGGGATTCTAGGCATAAAGTGTTCCAACTCTGGTTCAAAATTGTGTAATGGGACTGTTAATTTGAAAGTGTTAATTTTGGATATATCTCACTCTTCTAAACTCGCAGAATAGGTCGCCCAGTGGGACAGCCCCTTAAGGAACTGCAGATACTGGAATCTTAAGTAAAATAAAGTGGTAGAGTAACTCAGCAAGTCAGACACTCCAGAGGGGATGGGCAGGAAATAGTGTCGTTGGAGAAAATGGAGTAGTTGCATTGTCAGAGTGAGGGTGGATGTAAGTACAGTTGCAGGAAGGATAGTGGAACATGAACCCAACTAAAGATAGCAACATTGAATACATGATCCCTTTGCAATCATAACAATGTGGGGGTTATTAACCGCATCAACTTGCTAAAGTTGATCATCTTATTCATTTTAGCATTTTTCAATTCCACATAAAATCCAGTGTTAGATTTCTGAATGTGCCTGACTGTTTTGGTATAGAGAGCTAGGGTCAACGTCCAATATGTAAATTTTGGTTACCTGCAATGTGTTGGATAAATGGATAAACAGTGGCCTTGATCTAATTTAAGGATTCAGATGATCAATCTGCCATTTAATAGTAAGCACTTCTGAAGCTGGCAATAACCATAATTTCCCATCATTGCAGAGGAACTTGCTCTCTTTTTTTCACCCAACACCACCAATGAAAATCTATTTTCCTTTTCCATTCCCTTGAATATCTTTGAGGAATGTTCCATTCATTAATATTTGTATACTGATTCTCTATTTGGTACACAATACCCAAAGGTAATTAGCCAGCTTTTGACAGCTGTATTCCACCAGAAGTGCCTGGACTTTTGGAATGGTGATTGTGAGGCACAGGGATAGACATTGCATGAGAGCTGAGGTGGAAGGAGGCATCCTGAGGGAGGACAGAACTTTCATCTTCATGAGGGCATGCAGCACCAGACAGACATTGACCAATATCTCACTATTATCTCAAACACTTTCATACTATTGCCAGGTAGGCCGACACCTGCAAAACAGCTCTTTATAATTTCTCATGAAGCATTTCTCTATTCCCACTAAACACCAATCTGTTCAAATTGTTGGCGGAGTTACTTGAGATGTGATGCATGACCAGTGATTCTCTGGTGTCATGAAGCCACAAATGTAACATGGCCCTCTAATAAAAAATACTGCTCTTGTAGTGCCAATATATGATTCCTTCCATTGCTAGATCATACATAGGCTCTTCATCCTTTTATTTCTGTTTCTTTTCCAAGGCAAGTTTATTTGGTGAATCTGCAGCTTAAGGGCATAAATATTGCAATTCCACTTCCACTTACAAAATACCCTGTAAACTTACAGAATTGGTTTTAGATAGCGATGCAATTTCAATTGGAAGTGTAAGATTTTAAAGGCTTTGATCTTTTGCTGGTTTAAAAAATGGACAACTATCATAATTAACATAGTACAGCAAAGCAATATACAGTAATAATGATATGATATAGGCTGAGAGGATTCCTGCAGTAGCTGCAATGATGTGTCCGCTTCAGACAAATTATATTTTTTCTTGGCCTCCTCAAGCTAATCAAGTGTTAGACAGATAAGACGAGCATTTATCTAACGTCAAAGAGCTCTTAATTAACTGCCTAATTTTTATCCTTCAATAAACTGGCAAATGCTTCTTGTCCATGGCCATCCTAATTACCTTAGCAATTAACATTAGAAATGAACATATAAATCAATCTAAAGGTCCTTGATAGTAATGCAGCTATGACACTTCCTCATCTCCAGTTTGCCATGCCCTCTTTAGACAATTCTTCCACTAAACCCATTCTGGTAGCACCAAATTACTTGGATGAGTTGTCTTGTTCTAATTATCTTGGTCACACCGGTCCATGGTTCCCATATTCCCACTAATGCACCAGCATCTTGACACTCACTCTCTGTTTAAAGTCACACTTCTGCTATCCTCATGGGGGCCCCAATTCCTGCATTTATGTTTACGGTCAATGGGCCATTTTCCTTGCATTCCATTGAAACTTTCCTGCGTCTGTTTTCCCCAGTCACTTGACACTCCCTGAGTATACTGAAATATTTATTATTCTATCGTGTAACATTTTTAAAAAATGTATTAATTGGAATAGATTTCAACAGTCTGGAAAATAGAAACATAGAAATTAGGTGCAGGAGTAGGCCATTCGGCCCTTCGAGCCTGCACCGCCATTCAATATGATCATGGCTGATCATCCAACTCAGTATCCCGTACCTGCCTTCTCTCCATACCCTCTGATCCCCTTAGCCACAAGGGCCACATCTAACTCCCTCTTAAATATAGCCAATGAACTGGCCTCTGTGGCAGAGAGTTCCAGAGACTCACCACTCTCTGTGTGAAAAAAGTCTTTCTCATCTCGGTCTTAAAGGATTTCCCCCTTATCCTTAAGCTGTGACCCCTTGTCCTGGACTTCCCCAACATCAGGAACAATCTCCCTGCATCTAGCCTGTCCAACCCCTTAAGAATTTTGTACGTTTCTATAAGATCACTATAAAATGTGCCTGTCCGGTCCGACCAAAGTTCCGAGCATGCTGGATTAATGGAGTTTATCTATACTTGGTGTCATGTGAAATTGTAGAATTGGTGCTTATGCTTATCTCTTAGCAAAACAATTCCTGGATTGTTCCAAGGCATCTTCTCTCTCCGCCCTGCAATATTCTCCAAAACCAATATCGCCACCCCTTCCTTTCTTCCTGTCCCATCTTTCCTAAATGTTTAATATCCAGAGATATTTAGAATATATTCGTGCCACTTTTTTAGATACAGTGCCCTCCATAATGTTTGGGACAAAGACCCATCATTTATCTATTTGCCTCTGTACTCCACAATTTGAGATTTGTAATAGAAAAAATCACATGTGGTTAAAGAGCACATTGTCAGATTTTATTAAAGGCCATGTTTATACATTTTGGTTTCACCATGTAGAAATTATAGCAGTGTTTATACATAGTCACCCCATTTCTCTAACGGGTTTATTCTTGTTTCTCAGTCTCATAATGGCTTCTTTGCCTTTAATTGGCAAAACTTTGGTCCTCGTGTTGATAAACAGCAATAAAAGTTTCCCAAGGTGATGGAAAGACTAGGTGCTGAGAGCCCTCTTATACCTGCTTTAAGGAGGCAATTATACACACCTGAGCAATTACAAAGACCTGTGAAGCCATGTGTCCCAAACATTATGGTGCCCTTAAATGGGGGAGGGGGGGGGACTATATATAAACACAATTGTAATTTCTACATGGTGAAACCAAAATGTATAAAAATGGCCTTTAATAAAATCTGACAATGTGCTCTTTAACCACATGTGATTTCTTTCTATTACAAATCTCAAATTGTGGAGTACAGAGGCAAATAAATAAATGATGGGTCTTTGTCCCAAACATTATGGAGGGCACTGTAGATCACTGTTGTTATCAAAACAGTGTAATCCAATATGGTTAATTGCATCAGTAGCTCACAGACCTTGTTTATCACAGCACCTGCATTCCCATGCATGCATTGTTAGCGAAGATTTTGTGAATCCCAAAATCCTGGGGTGCCGTGCGCTACCGCGCGTCCCTGCCTACGCCACCATGCCCCGCCATGCGCATGTCGCGTGCGCGTCGTGCGTCATGAAGTGTAAATGATGTCGCGTAAATGACTCGCAAATGACGCCCAAGTGGGACAGGCCTTAACTTTTTATTACAGAGGGTTATGAGTTTTTGAAACCTGCTTCCTCAAGAATCTTCACGTATTTTTAAGTAGAGCTGGATAGAAATGTTACAAACCAATAAGTGAAAGGGTACAAATAGATAAGGTAGACAGCAATGCCAAGGTGAGGTTATAATAGATTATCCATAATCTTCTTGAATGGTATAGCATGCAGGAGGGGCTGAATAGTTTACTGCTGCTAATTTGTATGTTCATTTTTGATCACATAACAAAATTTGAACATTAATTTGTAATTCCTTTGATTATCGATAATTGCTTTGATTAGATAATTCTTTTCCCAAAGATATATTTTATTCAAAAACATTTTGACTATTACAATATATTCCCAACTTGCTACATGCAATACAGAGAATAATATTTCCAATTGCTAACCAGACTTGCATTATATCAGTGTTAAATCATTTTTTTTCACAAACAAGTTCAAAATGATGTATTGTAGGTTTCAGCCACTCAATGTGCAATAGCAGGAGAGTCTTAAATAGTGACTATTCTCCAAGTGCTTTTGTAATGGCTGTACCAACCTTATGTGTATCCTTCAACATGTAATCTCAGATCTCAGTATGTATGAAACTGCAACATTTAATTGTAAATAGTTGAAGGTTTAGCAAAGCAAAATGTGTGTTGTTCACCAGCTAATTATCTCGGACACAAATGAAGATTAATTTATTGTTATACACATCAGGATGCTATGCTGAAACGACAGGGGTTCCAGCTCCCCCTCCTCAGCCTCCTTGCAGAAAATGCTCAATTGCCCAGAATGATTCTTCAGACCATTATACAACCTGATTTCTCCATTTATCTTGTGAATTGTATGGAATCCTCAGATGAGAGGAAAGGTGATGGCATCTGCTTTATGATCATTACTTTGTGATGTACTGATGTGACAGTCAAAGCTCAATTCTGCTCTGCTGATTTGGAATACCTGATCATAGGATGCCTCTCTTTCATCTGCTGAGAGAATTCAACACTATAATCTCGTCTATGTGCCACCCCACTCAAACACCAAGATCATACTGGACAAATTATAAATGG
Organism: Raja brachyura; assembly: GCA_963514005.1. Next base: position 177,181,539 of record OY740781.1, read on the forward strand.
CGATCAACTCTCTTGGTTAGGAAATCAAACCTTGATGCCCTAATCATCCTTGTCAGTGAATTCAATTAAGCAAAGTTCAGGAAAGTACTCCGCAAATACCATCATCATGTCTCCTGTCACAAATGGGATGTTAGTATTCCAGATCACTGCTATATCACCATCAACCTTATGGGAGATGATAAAGGAGCCTGGACATCCAGACTTAAGAACAGTTTCTTTCCCACTGTTATCAGAATCTTGAAGTAATCACCTCTTTCAGATTAATTTCCAGAGGTGCTGCCACATACTCTTAGGTCTACCTCATTCGGTCATTCCGTACAGTTTTTTTCATGACAATCTTTACACCATTCTGTTGTTTTGCATTTGTCCCTTTTATTTATTGTTATATCTATCATTAATATGAATACTGTTTACTCTATGAACTTCATGCAAACAAGGAATTTTGTAGCACCATGGTGCATATGACAATAAACTAACCTGAGTTATCTTCCAGCAATATTTGACATTTGTCTGAGTCTATACACTTAATGCAGACTACAGCTGTGATTGAACCTCCATAATGACAATTATGTTTATTTCCAGACTGATCCTGCATCAAGAGCTTGGGTATCTTGCTAGGAATATTTAAGAGTAACATCATCTTTAAATTCTTCATCCTTTTTATCTTCGTAGGAAGAAGAGAGAAATATGATAATTTTATGTTGGTAGGGGTGTCTAAAAATTAAATGCAATTGTAATGAGATGCAAATAGTTATGTGTAATTCACAATCTGCTGGGGACAGGCAAATATGAAAGTCCTGAAAAAGACAAAGTGTTCTAGTAGCTCAAGGAGCCAAACGGTATCTCTGGAGAACATGGAGAGGCAAGATTCCGGGTGGGTACCTTCTTCAGACCCGACCTCTATCAGGATGCTGGATCAGTCGCCTATCCATGTCCTTCAGATGCTGCCTGACCTGTTGAGTTACTCCTGTCCTTTGTCTTTTATTGTAAACCAACATCTTGTGTCTAAATGAAAGTTCTGAACTTCAACACTGCTGAATTATGCTCCAAGAACAACTGTGCTTCCACCATTGGAGCCCTAATGACTCCTGCACCTCCATTGATGTCTCAGTTAACCAACTCAGTCGCCCAGCTGCTGGTATAATGGCAGTGCCTGCCGTCTGCAGTGACTTGTTTCCTCTTCCCAGCACAGGTATGGGACTTTTGTCAGCTGCATTTATAAAACAGGTGGCTGGGCTGCATGTTTATTGCGCAATTGTAGCTAAAACCATCTCTGCTGAAAATGCAAGGTTATATTTCAAAACACTGTGGTTTCCAGTCAAGTAGTTGGCAGTTATACGTGTAAACAACAGCAGGAGTGTTACGCCACTAAAGTGTTTTCCCCCAGGAACAGTGGAAAGAAAAGCCGGCCCAACTGCCAAGCTGAGAGTTTAATTACTGTATTTCCTACTGAATACTGTTTGAAGAATAACATTTTAATTCAACCGCATTCCACCACTCGGCCTCTGCTCCCTTCCTCACTTCCTGCTTCTCCTTTCTACTGTTCTTTCTCCAAACTCACCTGGTCTCATTCCAATCTTGTTTTCACTCTTCAACTCACCATGCATATGAAATAAAGATGATAAGATATTGAAAAATCTTAATTGTTAATGTAAGATGCCTCAGTTTCTACTTTACTAAGTATTATGTTTATGAAAGTGAGCCATCAGGGATAAATACATGACATCTTAGTCTTGTTGATGTTGAGCAGAATACACTAAGCAATGTCATACAGTGCATTTCACTAATTAACTCAAGACTGAATATTCCTCTGAGTTCTATTGAAAACCCATAGGAATAACTTCCATTGTTTATAATAATCAGGCTAGGGAATCTATTGCTCTACCTGACAGGTTGTTTTTCATTCTTACTGTATATGATTAGGTTAACTGCTTTCCTTGTATCTCTGTTACCTCTGTAATTTCAGATACCCATTTACGTATTTAATGAAGGCCGAATGTGGTACAACTGTAAGAAGAATGGGTTTAATTGTTGAATTCTAATCTAATTGTTTTACTTCGAAGGGTGATGTTTATATTTAAATATTATTAAAAGTTTATTCTCACATGATACATAATCTTGAAAATTCATTGTATTAGGTAAACAGATCTCATATTCATTATGGAGAAAGGTTTTTGCCAAGTGATCACAGCTGCAATTGTTGTCAGTTAATATTCCAGAAAAAAAATCATTTTCTATTCCTCTCATAATTTTATGTTCTTTTATCATGTGACCATCTCGGCTTCCTTCACTCTAGAGAAAACAAACACAACCTGTCAATCTCTCCTCGTAACCAAAGTCCTCCGATCCAGACAACATTCTGGTGAACGTTCTCTACACTCTCTCTCTCGGGCTTAACCAACTCCTCCCTACAGCATGGTGATAAGAATTGCATGCAAAACTCCCATTTGCAGCTTAACTAATGTTTTGCAAAATTGCAACATATTCATTATGCAATCTTCAGGTTAATTTAATTCTGGAGTTGTTGTTAAGGTTACTAACAATAGCAAATTTTGTAATTCTGTTAATTCCAATAAGTAAATATTCTTCCTGATAAAATATAATTCAAAAGAGCAAAATCTTCATCAACAATATTACTACAGCTAAATTTAGTTTCCTGGATCACTTCAGAATGTGATGGTGAACCACAATCTTGACTTCCTACAGTCTTTATGGTGAAGGTGTTACCACCATGTCATTGGGTTGGAAATTCCAGGATTTTAAATTAGTAACTAAAAAATTTGTTTCTAAATCTATATGTTTTGTGGTGATGGGTGGGGGGGTAATTGCAAGTGTCTGTGTTCCTTTGACTCGGAAGTCTATCTGGATGTTGCAGATTTGAAAGCTAATAGTGAATTAATGGCAACTATAGTGTGTTTTGTAGATGGTATGATCATGGATACAATCATGGTGTTCCAATGGTGAAATTGAGTGAACAGCTGGGTCGATAGAGGGATAGCCAACTATACGGGTCACTTTGTCCAAGATGGTGTCGGGCTTCCTCAGGCAAGTGGAGAGGGTGAGCCAGAAGTCATGGTACACAAGGAGAATAAAGTTCAAAATCTACCATCAGGTTTTCAGGAATCAAGTGCAAGGGGAGGGGGTTGTAGGCCAGAGGGATCCAGGATGCAGGTACATCGTTCCTTAAAGGTGGCGTCATAGGGTGGTCAAAAAGGCTTTTGGCACAATGGCCTTCATCAGCCAGAGTATTCCGTAAAGAAGTTGGGAGGTCATGTTGCAGTTATATAAGACGTTGGTGAGGATACGTATAGAGTATTGTGTTCCGTTCTGGGCACCATGTTATAGGAAAGATGTTGTCAAGTTGGGAAAGGTACAGAAAAGATTAGTAATAGTTTACAAGAAGACTTGGATAACCTGGTAAAATTAAGCAGACAAATTAGTTAATTAATAAAGCAAAGTCATACTTTCTGGTGGAAAATGAAGGAGACAATTTAAATTTAAATGACATTAAATTTAAGATGGGTATGTACCAGCAGAGTATGCATAAATATTTGAAAATGGCCGATCAGGTTGAGAAAAATGGTGCACAAACCATTTGGAATTCTGGGATATATATAAATTAAAGTATGGAATTTAAAAGCAGGGAGGTTACAACAAAGTGCTGTAAAATGATGGTTAGGCTACAATTAGAATCTTCTGCTAATAAAGAAAAGATTGTTTCGATCCCATCAATGTGCGATGTGCCAGAAACCCTTTCCCTCCTTTCTTCTCATCAAAACTGCAGCATTCTTTTCAGGTGAAGCTGCAATTAATATAATACTTACTATTTTGCAAACTGCATTTGGTGCTCATTAAATAACTCCTATTTATCGCAGAAAAAATGCATAAAAAGAAAGGTGTCTCGGATATAGGTCAGAAAGGACTGGACAAGGAGGAGACAAGGCTGAATTGGGTTATTAGGCAATGAGTTTGGTGGGGCAGGAGCAGGCTGAAACCACGGATCTGCCAAGGCCGTTGTGCTTGTTGATTTTGGGAAGGAGATCGAAATGGGTAGTGAGGGGTGGAGAACATTGGAGGCTGTGGAGGGGGGATCGCGGAGGCAATGAGATTGGTGATGGTCTGGAAGATGCTGGCCTGATATTCGTCCATGGAATCAACGTCAAGGGATAGGTATGAGGTGTCCGAGAGCTGACACCTGGCCTCAACATGATAGCCTGTCAGACTAAAATGCACTTCCTTTTTCAGCAGGTTTGATGATATTGTTGGAATTGTTGCTGAGTGTGCGTAGGGCTGCACTTTCAGGGGTGAGATTGGAGTGGGTAAGGGGGGTTGGAAATTCCGAGACAGTTAATGTTGCGGTGGCAGTAAGAAATAAAAAGGTCCACAAGGTTAGAAGGCCAGCAGTAGGAGTCCTGGAGGAGGAGGAATATTGGAGACGGTTTAAGGGGGTCATTACTTGGGTCTTACGAGGTATTTACTTGGGGCTGAGCACTCTTGGTCAGAGAAATAGGCCTGGAGGTTGAGGTGATGGAATAAGAGCTCGTGGCGAAATTGGAACCGTTGAGGTGTGGGCGCAGCAGTACAAAGGTAAGGCCTCTGAGCACAGACCGTTCAGCATTGGGGAGGGGGAGGTTCGGGGAGAGGATGAAAACACAATGGGTTGGGATTGGGGGAGACTGAGGCTCTGAGGAGGGCAGTAGTGGGGAAGGGGTCATGGGGATAGGTATCGTGGCGGTGTGAGTGTTTTGTATATTTACAAAGTACATTTCTAGATGGAGGGCTTGCCTGCAAAGAGTGATTGAGAAAGTTTGGCCTATGATTGCTGGAATCTCAAATGAAATATAATCTGACTATACGAATGACAGATTAGTTGCTGAGAAGCAGCTTCTTCTCCAGGGATAATATAGAACTAAATAACAGGGCATAGCCTCAAAGCAGTTGGTTAGCCATTTCGGATTGAGATTCACATTTAAGTGTTTAGCCTCTGGAATCAATGTTTTCAATCTGCAGATGCTACTTAATTAAGGAGGATGGGGATAGTCATTACTAATTACATTACTAATAAGTGCATATTAATAGATGCAGAATGGGTAAATAATTGGCAATTGAAGTTCAGTACAGATAGATAAAAGTAAGGCAATAAATGTTGTTAGCAACAATAATAAGGCAGTTATGACTTGGGAGGCGGGACAATGAACAAGGGAAAATGATAGTTCAAATGCATTAATCATGAAAAATTGTACCAGTTAGTTGAGCTGTGTGTAAATAAAAAAGACTCTGTACCAAGATTTATTTTGACGATAGAGTAAAAAAAATACTGTTATGTTATACTTTCATTGATTGTGCAGAAAATATAATGTATAATTCTGATTCCCATATTGTACAAAGGACACTAAATTATATTAGTGGTACAAACAATACCACTGGAGAACTTGTAGAGAGGATAACATTAACATATGGACAGAGCAGGAGCGAGCTCCTCAGCTTTGCCAAATTTGTCCCTTTATCTCAACTCCATTTTCCTGCACTATTTCATAGATTTCAAAACGAACACTGACCGTACTTTGTGCCCTCCGCCCCACCTCGCCAGGTTCGGGGTCTGCCATGATAATAAACAATATACAATAGGTGCAGGAATAGGCCATTTGACCCTTTGAGCCAGCACGGCCATTCATTGAGATCATGGCTGATCATCCACAATCAGTACCCCATTCCTGCATTCTCCCCATATCCCCTGACTCCACTATCTTTATGTGAAGTATCCAGAGAACCGGCCTCCACCGCCCTCTGAGGCAGAACATTCCACAGACTCACTACCCTCTGTGTGAAAAATTGTTTTCTCATCTCCGTTCTAAATAGCTTACCCCTTATTCATAAATTGTGGCCCCTGGTTCTGGACTCCACCAACAGTAGGAACATGTTTCCTGCCTCTAGCATGTACAAACCCTTAATAATCTTATATGCATTAAGATCTCCACTCATCCTTCTAAATTCCAGAGTATACAAGCCCAGCCACTCCATTCTCTCAGCATATGACAACCACCATCCCGGGAATTAACCTTGTGAACCTACGCTGCGCTCCCTCAATAGCAAGAATGTCCTTCCTCAAATTTGGAGATCAAAACTGCACACAATACTCCAGGTGTGGTCTCATTAGGGCCCTGTGCAACTGCAGAAGGACCTTGGTACCAAAGTGGAGAACCTCACAATTATCCACATTAAACTGCATCTGTCATGCATCTGCCTACTCACCCAACCTGTCCAAGTCACCCTGCATTCTCATAGCATCCTCCTCACAGTTCACACTGCCACCCAGCTTTGTGTCAGATTTGCTATTGTTACTTTGAATCCCTTCATCTAAATCATTGATGTATATTGTAAATAGCTGCGGTCCCAGCACCGAGCCTTGCGGTATCCCACTAGTCACTGCCTGCCATTCTGAAAGGGACCCGTTAATCCCTACTCTTTGTTTTCTGTCTGCCAACCAATTTTCTATCCATGTCAGCACTCTAGCCCCAATACCAATGGAAAATGATCACCAATGCGTCCACGATTTCTAGAGCCACTTCCTTAAGTACCCTGAAATGCAGTTAATCAGGCCCTGGGAATTTATCAGCCTTCAGTCCCATTGGTCTACCCATCACCATTTCTTGCCTAATGTGGATTTTCCTTCAGTTCCTCCAGATCCTCTGGCCACTAGTACATCAGGAAGATTGTTTGTGTCCTCCTTCGTGAAGACGGATCCAAAGTACCTGTTCAACTCATCTGCCATTTCCTTGGTCCCCATAATAAATTCACCTTTTTCAGTCTTTAGGGGTCCAACTTTGGTCTTAACTAATTTTTTCCTCTTCACATACCTAAATAAGACTTTACTATCCTCCTTTATATTCTGGGCAAGCCTACCTTCGTACCTCATCTTTTCTCCCCATATTGCCTTTTTAGTAATCTTCTGTCGCTCTTTAAATGTTACCCAATCCTCCGGCTTCCCGCTTGTCATTGTAATGTTGTACTACTTCTCTTTCATTTTTATACTGTCCCTGACATCCCTTGTCAGCCACAGTCGCCCCTTACTTCCCATTGAATCTTTCTTCCTCTTTGGAATGAATTGATCCTGCACCTTCTGTATTATTCCCAGAAATACCTGCCATTGTTGTTCCACTGTTATCCCTGCTAGGGTAACTTTCCAGCCAACTTTGGCCAGCTCCTCTCTCATGGCTCCGTAGTCCCCTTTGTTCAACTGTAATAATGACACCTCCGATTTACCCTTCTCCCTCTGAAATTGTAGATTAAAACTTATCATATTATGGTCACCACCTCCTAATGGCTCCCTAACCTCAAGTTCCCTTATCAAAGCTGGTTCATTACACAACACTAAATCCAGAATTGCCTTCTCCCTGGTAGGCTCCAGTGCAAGCTGCTCCAAGAATCCATCACGGAGGCACTCCGCAAATGTCCTTTTTTGGGGTCCAGTACCAACCTGATTTTCCCAGTCTACCTGCATGTTGAAATCTCCCAATAACAACCACAGCATTACCTTTACTACATGCAAATTTTAACTCTTGATCCAACTTGCGCCCTATATCCAGGCTACTGTTTGAGGGCCTGTAGATAAGTCCTATTAGGGTCTTTTTACCCTTACAATTCCTTAGTTCTATCCATACTGACTCCACATTGCCTGTTTCAATGTCACCCCTTGCAAGGGACTGAATTTCATTCCTCACCAACAGAGCTACCCCACGTCCTCTGCCCACCTGTCTGTCTTTTCGATAGGAGGTATACCTTTGAATATTCAGTTCCCAGCCCTGGTCCTCTCGCAGCCATGTCTCTTATGACGTGGAGCTTCTCTTCCTTCGGCTCCGCCTCCGTGCCTTTTTCTATGGGAAGGAGTTCTCGTCACCCAGTGATGACCCCTTCTCCCATCTCCACCGGTCACCCTCCTCTTGGACTCTCCCGGACGACCTTGTATCCTCTCTAGATCTTTTCATTTCTAACCGCCGGTGGGATATCAACCGTCTTAACTTTTCCACTCCCCTTACCTACTTTAACCTCTCCCCCACTGAACATACAATCCTTCGTTAACTTTGCAACAACCCCAACATTATTATCAAACCTGCTGACAAGGGAGGTGCTGTGATAGTCTAGCGAGCTGTCCTCTACTGGGCTGAGGCCAGGTGCCAGTTCTCGGATGCCTCCATCTACTTACCCCTGGACCATAACCCCACAGATGAGCACCAGGCCATCATCTCACGGACCATTCTGTCTGCCTCCCACAGCCTCCAACCTTATTGTTCCCCAGACCCACAGCTTGGTTTTACCTGGGGTACACAAAATGCTGGAGAAAGTCAATGGGTGCAGCAGCATCTATGGAGCGAAGGCAATAGGCAACGTTTCGGGCCGAAACGTTGCCTATCTCCTTCGCTCCATAGATGCTGCTGCACTTCGCTGAGTTTCTCCAGCATTTTGTGTACCCTAGATTTTCCAGCATCTGCAGTTCCTTCTTTAACGCTTGGTTTTACCTTCTCCCCAAAATCCATAAGCAAAACTGCCTTAGCAGACCCATTGTTTCTACCTGCTCCTGCCTCACTGAAATCATTTCCACATACCTCGACTCCCCCCTCCGCCCCTTCATGTTCAATCCCTACTGACCAAAGTCCAGGACACCTCACACACCCTTTGTCAAATGAATGACTTTTGGTTTCCAGGCCTCATTCCCTCATCTTTACTATGGATGTTTAGTGGCACCACACTTCCATCACCCACCGGGAAGGCCTTAAAGCCCTCAGTTTTTTCTCAACTGCAGGCCCAGCCAATCTCCCTCTACGAACACACTCTTCTGCCTAGTGGAGCTGGTCCTTGCCCTTAACAACTTCTACTCCTCCCATGTTCTCCAAATCAAAGGTGCATCCATGGGCACTCCCATGGGCCCAGTTATGCCTGTCTTTTTGTTGGGTATGTCGAAAAATCCCTATTCCAGGCATACACTGGCCCTATCCCCGAACTCTATCTCTGCGACATTGACACCTGCATCGGGGCTACCTCCTGCACCCATGTAGAACTCATGGACTTCATTTAATTCACTACTCATTTTCATCCTGCACTCAAATTTACTTGGACCATCTCCGACACCGCTCTCCCCTTTCTTGATCTCGCCGTCTCCATCACAGGAGATAGATTATCGACTGACGTATATTACAAACATACTGCCTCCCACAGCTATCTGGACCACACTTCTTCCCACCCAGCCTCCTGCAATTCCCTACTTCCCACCCGGCAACTCTATCCCCCTATTTCCTCCATCTGCACCACATCTGCGCCCAAGCTGAGGTGTTCCATACCAGGACATCTGAGATGTCCTCATTCTTTAGGGAATGAGGGTCCCCCTCCTCTATCACAGATGAGGCCCTCACACATATCTCCATTGTATCCCATAGTTCCACTCTTGCTCCCCCTACCCCCAGTCGCAACAGGGACAGAGTCCACTTAGTCCCCACCTTTCACCCCGTCGCGTACAACACATCATCCTCCAACATTTTTGCCACCTTCTATGGGATCCCACCACTAGCCGCATCTTCCCATCTCCACCCCTTTTTGCCTTCCACACAAACTGTTGTTTCTTTAACTGCCTGGTTTACTCACCTGTTCCCACCCAAAACATCCCCTCTCTGGGTACTTTCTGCAGCAACCACAGGAGATGCAACACCTTATACCTCCTCCTTGGCTCCATCCAGAGTCCCCGACAATCCTTTCAGGTGAGCCAGAGGTTCACTTGTACCTCCTTCAACGTCGTCTAGTATAATAGATGTTCTCGATGTGGGTTCCTATATATTGGCAGGACCAAGCGCAGACTAGGCGCTCGTTTCGCTGGACACTTGTCTTGGCCTACATGACCTCGCAGTTTCCCAACTTTTAACTCCCATTCCTATAAATGACCTTTCTGTCCTGGGCCTCCTCCACTGTCAATGAGCACATACAAATTGGAGGAACAGCACCTAATTTTTCCTGTGCAGCTTACAACCCAGCAGCATGCATGTTGAATTCTCTAATTTTAAGTAATCCCTGCCTTTCCTCTCTTCTCTTCTCCCCCCCCCCCCCCCCAGTTCCCTCCCCCCTACTTTCAATGTGAAGAAAGGTCCCAATCCAAAATGTCACCCATTCTTTTTCTCCAGAGATGCTGCCTGCCTGACCCATTGAGTTACTCCAGCACTTTGTGTCTATCTTTGGTATAAAGCAGTATCTGTTTATTACACTCATAAATAATACTCCACATTCTTCTAAATGTAAGAGAATACAGGTTTAGTTTATATGCACAAAGTCACCGTTCCAGGAACCAATTTGGTACAGGCGTTGCATGTTTGTTACCTAAAATACAAGGAAATGCATATCAGCAAAGAATGAATAGCCACATTCAGAAACGTTGGCTGATATCTGAACAGAGATCTTTAAAATCATTAAACAATTAATCAAGTCTAGTCAAGAGAGTTTATTGTCATGTGACCCAAGTAGGACAATGAAATTATTGCTTTGCTTCAGCACAACAGAATATAGTAGGCATGAATACAGAACATATCAGTGAGTCACACATAATCTTGAGGAAGGTCAGAAATTTAAAACATTTTATAGACTGAAGGGTGTTATGAAGCAAGAAGTGAGCAGCTCTTGCAATACCAAGTCAAGTCAAGTCAAGTTTATTCATCACATACACATACGGGATGTGCAGTGAAATGAAAAGTGGCAGTGCCTGCGGACTTTGTGCAAAACCAACAAACTACAAACAGACAAATTATTCGCTATACAGAAGGGAAGAGGAATGCATCAAAGACCCAACATTTCCTGCACAGTCTTGATCAGATACCCAGACTCGAGTTTGGAACAATTAATCCAGCACTAGAATGGTTGTAAAACCAACCTCATGTGGTTGGCACCCTTCACTTAGCTCTGTAACTGACCGCCTCATCTCAGCTCTGTTTATTTGGCCTCACAGCAAGTCAAGAGAGAGGGTGATTAAATCAGAATTGGATTTGGTTCTACCTCAAGGGCTCATTGCTGTTCTTGCCAACACACTGGCTCCTCTACTCTTGCCGTATCACTTGTGTAAATAAATTATATGATAATAGCCCACAACGTTATTTTGGTGGGGCAATGGAAATAAGGAATTCTCAAGAGGTTGGAACTGGAGGAAGTTGTATAGATAGGGAAATAACACAGAGGAAATTGAACATCCTGAATTTTTTTTAAAGTATGCAATTGGAATTTATGAAAGCAAAGCACTTTCCTTGAACTTTCCCAGCGTTTACCAAGGGCCGATGAAAAATATTAATATTCCCTCATTGCAACTAAAACTGAGATGAAGACTGTTTTCAAACCATGCAACAGTGCTAGATTTTTATTTTAACTTCAGTTAGACAGTAGTTGTTAGTCCTGCAGAGGCAAGTTAATGGAAATCTATTAATCCGTTCAGGGTACTCTCATAGCCTGTCAAATGAAATCTAGAAAATGTGCTTTCAAATAGAATCATCATAGCACAAAAGGAGATTACTCAGCATCCATGCCAGCTCTCTGCACAGCAATCCTGACAGTTCCACAGAATCTATGGCGGGTGAAACATACGATTGTCCTGCCTCTGGGGACAGACATACATGTCGGCCTTTCGGCTAAGATCAAATGTAGCATCTCTTATTATCAGTTTGCTCGGTTAGAGATGGATCCATGCTGGTTGGGGAGCAAATCGAACAACTCTTTCCAGCCAAAAAAGTTGTTTCGACCAGGATGACTTTGAGTTCTGTGAGAGGACATGAGATTCAAAACATGCTGAGGATGACGATGAAGGACCTCGGTGAGGGGAACCCCTTCACCAGGGAGCTCATCAAAAAAGGAGGGTCTGCAGGGAGGCCAAGGACATCTGACTCCAGCATTTCCCAGTAACAGATGCTTTGTTACTTTCAAGCACCCAGTGGGATGGCAGAAGCTGCTCCAGGACTTTGAGAGGAGGGGAATGAACCTGCTGAAAGTGCAGCACTCTTCTCCCTTTCCACCCAGAACGACAGGCGATCACAGTGCACATGTTCACTGCGCATACACAGGTGATAAGAGGGCCAATTACCAGCAACGGCCTGGGGATGTCGACACACCCCCTACCACCACCGTGACCCCAGCAGAAACAAGACCAGGAGTAGAAGGGATAGTCTGACCACCTTGAGCTCCCAAACACCAGACAAGGATCCCCAGACTCCTCACCATGAGGGAGTCAATGAACGAGGGAGTTGGGGGAGAGCAAGAAAGGGTATGGCAGATAGTGAAGAGGAGAGAAAAAACACAGAACACTACCAAAGAAACAAAGGGTAGATGAGGAAATCAGCACTGGCAAAAAAAGAATCCCGCCACAGACTGATGCCAGCAACCTCTCATGAAGCCAATTTGAAGCCAATTTGAGAAGCTGACGATGGAGGCAGAGGATGTGGAAAAATGCAGAGGTCAGGAATGAAAAGGAATGTGACAGGCCAAATTTCCCCCATTGCGCCCCGGCTCCAGGAAACCAGAAGCATTACAGAGGCCAGCGACCTCCAGCTCTGGGAGACCATGAGCAATAAAGGACCCAGCGCAGCTCATATCCAGGAGACGTGACTTTTGTACAAGAATCCTCTCGCTTGCCAGTATCTCCTTGCTCTGCCAGAGGCCGAGCCTGGTCCTGGTCGGCTTCACACCTTGCTCTCAACGTCTGTAAAACCAAGGAACTGATTGTTGTCTTTTGAAGAGGAAGGTCGAGGATCCAGTAACCTGTCTTCAGTGACGGGTCATTGGTGGAGAGTGTCAAAAACTTCAAATTCCCGGGTATACATATCTCTGAAGATATGTCCTGGACCCATTGATGCAATCATTAAGTCGATTGAGGACTTTCAGTATGTCGATAAATACCCCCTTGAACTTCTACAGATGTACAGTAGAGAGTATTGACTGGTTGCATCATGCCTGGTTTTTCAACTTGAATGCCCAGAAATGAAGAAGATTGCAAAATCTGGCGAACATTGCCCAGTCCATCACAGGTACTGACCTCCCCATCATTGAAGGGATCTACGGAATGCACTGCCGCAGAAAGGCTGCCAGCAATATCAGAGACCCACACCACTCTGGCCACTCTCATATTTCACTCCTGCCATCAGGAAGACGGTAAAAGAGCCTGAAAACTAACATACAGGTTGAACAACAGGTTCTTCCCAACAACCATCAGAGCTATTGAACACGACGGACTCCAAATAAATTCCGAACTACAAAATGCCTGATTGCACTAAGGACTTGGGGAGTATTGTTTTTATTTTGCACTAGATTATTTTCAATATTATATGTTGGACTTTTTTGTTGTTTCCACCGTGCTCACTGTGTCCTATGTATATATATCTGTTGTGCTGTTGCAAGTAAGAATTGAATTGTTCCTTCGGACATATGACAATAAAGCACTCTTGACTCTTAATTTATATATATATATATATAATATATATTATATATATATATATATATATATATATATATATATATATATAGTATGGCTCCAACATTTAAAGTTTTTGCCAAAGTGGCAGCTGCTTGCAAAATGGCCAAGGCCACTGGTATATTGCATTAATGCTGTAACAAAGCCTTGATAACAGAGTAACTCAGCGGGACAGGCAGTATCTCTAGAAGGAATGGGTGAAGTTTCGGGTCGAGAACCTTCTTCAGACTGAAATGTCTGAACCAGCACCTGCAGTTCCTTCCTACACACTTGATAACAGAGCGATGGCTGCAGAAATGATTTTGCATAAGAAGAAGTAAAATCAGGGTGCTGAGATATTTGAAGTACAGATGTTGTCAGACTCCCGCCAGGGAGATGGGGAAGGAAACAGCATTGGGCAAGGAGATGCAGTACGGAGATTAGATCATGTCCCCCATTGTGTACCAGTCCAGGAAAATCTGGCACACTATCTGGTGATCCATTAGACTGACAGAATGTGTAGGAGGGAACTGCAGATGCTGGTTTACACCGTAATAAAGACACAACATTGGAATAATGTCACTGCACCCCGTCACATGTGACAATAAGGTACTCCATTCCATTCAGCTAAGAATGAACCGTTCTGTATTTCCTTGATCATCGTCTGCTTTGATGTTGTTTTACCCCCTGCATATCTCTAGTCCCCCTTTTCCTTGACTCTCAGTTTGAAGGGCCTCAGCCTGAAAGGTCCCCATTCTTCCATCCAGAGACGGTGCCCATCCTGCTGAGTTACTCCAGCATTTTGTGCCTTATCTTCGGTGCATTGGACAGGGCAGGTGTCAGGGGTTACGGAGAGAAGGCAGGAAAATGGGGGTTAGGAGGGAGAGATAGATCAGCCATGATTGAATGGTGAAGTAGACTTGATGGGCCGAATGGCCCTAATTCTGCACCTGTCACTTATGGGCTGTGATTGGCTGAGCGCCCGTCCCAGTCCTTCCAAGTCCGACAGAGGTTCACCTGCACCTCCTCCAACCTCATCTACTGCATCTGTTGCTCCAGATGCCAGCTGATCTATATCGGTGAGACCAAGCGGAGGCTGGGCGACCCTTTCGCCGAACACCTCCGCTCGGTCCGCAATAACCAACCTGACCTCCCAGTGGCTCAGCACTTCAACTCCCCCTCCCATTCCGTATCCGACCTCTCGGTCCTGGACCTCCTCCACGGCCAGAGTGAGCAACACCGCAAGTTGGAGGAACAGCACCTCATATTCCGCTTGGGGAGTCTGCATCCTCTGGGCTTAAACATTGAATTTTCTCAATTCTGTTAACCCTGGCTGTCTCCTCCCCTGCCCACCTCTCCCTCAGGCCCTGGCATTCCTTCTCTCTCTATCTCTCCCCCACCCAAGTCGCACTAGCTTCTCATTTTCACACTACAAACTGCTTACAATGGCCTGTTTCCTTTATCATCAATACTTTTTTGCATATCTTTCATTCATTGTTCTTTATCTCTCCACATCACCGTCGATATCTCTCGTTTCCCTGATCCCAGACCAGTCTGAAGAAGGGTCTCGACCCGAAACGTCGCCTATCTCCTTAGATGCTGCTGCTGCTGCTGCACCCGCTGAGTTTCTCCAGCCTTTTTGTGTGACGCACCGTCCCATTCATAAAGCGCGCCGCTCCTCTGTGACGTCATGCCGCCTCTCGCGCGCCACGTTTTCTCGCGGCCGCTGCCGTCACCAGGCGTCGCGAGAGCTGCGCCTCTTCCTCTTTGCAGCTGCGGGCGACATGGCGGTCGGCAAGAACAAGCGGCTGACCAAAGGCGGCAAGAAGGGCGCCAAGAAGAAGATGTAAGCGCCCCCAAAACGGCCGTGTAGCGTGGCGATGCGTGTCCTCCACACGGGGCAGGGGTGAAATGTGATAAAGACCGGCGGATGGCACAGATGTTGAGGGGATTGGGGAGGCCGGGCGGGGGAGAGAGGAGACGGGAGGAGGGAGACGCCAGGCCCGGGCCGTGGGTTCCAGCCCCCCTCCCTCCGGGTAATGCGGGTCCGTGACACGGACAGCGATCCCACAACCGATTGAGCAACTCAAAGGTGCCAAGCGCAGTAATGGGCCGCCAAATTCAGGCTGCTGCAGTCCACTGAGCAGCTGCCAGCAACCAGGCAGCTTTGGATCTGCCAAAGTTCAAAAACGTGGAATATAAATTAAAGCAAGAGTAGACTTTTGGTCATGATAGAAAATTGTGGACGATCTTTCATATCTCTGCTACTTTACCTGCACTAGACTGATTTTCTTAGTAGTATCATGTCAAGTAATTGGTAAAGTGTTCCAAAGCCTATGGCGTGGTTCTATCTGTTCTGAGTTGCTGATCCCTTATTTTGAGACTGACCCATAGTTCCAGATACTGGAGCATGGAAACGTTAACGTTGTAGCTGCACTAGTTAAGCCATGTAGGAATTTTGAGCAACATGCAAGTGCTGGAGGAACTTTGCAGGCCAGGCAGCAGCTGTGGAGGGAAATGAGCAGACGCTGGGTTGGGAGCCTTCCTCGGAGTGATCAGGGACATTGACAAGTGTAGGAAGGAACTGCAGATGCTGGTTTAAACCGAAGATAGACACAAAAAGTTGTAATTCAGTGGGACAGGAAGCATCTCTGGAGAGAAGGGATGGGTGAGATTTCAGGTCAAGGCCCTTCTTCAGACTAGATTAACAATAACATTTTGGGCTGGGATCCTTCAGAACGATGGGGAATGGACACACACAATTTTGGGTTAGTATCCTTCTAAAACATTACTATGTTCCTCCAGCACTTTTTTTAGGTTCAAGATTTTGTTCATATCTCTTGTATCTCCTATAGGAATTTTGCCTGTTTCTATAGGATCATTGTTTGAAAGAGTACAGGCCTACCCTGTTCATATGGTAAATCTACGAGGAATGCAATTTATAAACCTTTGAATCATTCCTTGTGCATTGCAACTAAGTCCTTCTGTGGACAGGGAGATCAAGATTCCATGTGTGGCACAGTATTCCAAGTGCATTAGTATTAGCAATCGTCTAGCAGGTGCTATGGGGTTGTAAGGAACACATGCTGTTTTCACAGTCATCTCTTGATTGCTACCAGGTGTGTGAGTTACTTTTCTAAAATCTTATTCCAATGTCACTTCACAGTGTGGACCCCTTCTCCAAGAAGGACTGGTATGATGTCAAGGCTCCAGCAATGTTTAACATTAGGAACCTGGGTAAAACCTTGGTTACAAGAACTCAGGGAACTAGTAAGTATTTTTTCAGCATGCTCTAGTGCGAAAGATTTACTTTTGAAATTTTCCTCAATCTATCCTGTGCATATGTCAGGAAAAAAAATGCAAGTTTAAACATCATAGATGCTCTATGACATGTAAAAATCAATCTAACGTCCAAAATGGGCCCACAGGGCAAACACTACCAAACAACTATTGTGATCTTTTTTACTACTATCAATATATAATTTTTAAATAGTCACATGAAAGTGATTGTTACTGCATTGAGATCTTTCTGTTCTCTTATTATCATGCAGAAATTGCCTCGGAAGGCTTGAAAGGCCGTGTATTTGAGGTGAGTCTTGCTGATTTGCAGAACGATGAAGTGGCCTTCCGCAAATTTAAGCTGATCGTCGAGGATGTTCAGGGCAAGAACTGTCTGACCAACTTTCACGGGATGGACTTAACACGTGATAAGATGTGCTCGATGGTCAAAAAATGGCAGGTAAAGATGTTGATCGTTTGTCTAGTATTTGAATTGTGAAATTTGCTTTTGCAGAATTCTGCTGAATGAAAATGCAGCTTGATTTGCATTTTAAACGTTTTTATTGTAAATCTAGTTTTTCCTTAAATTTGTTGGAAGATGTGGCGGAAACAGGCCGTTCAGCACTGGCTGTTAAGCACCCACTTTTTATGCCTGCCTTAATCAATTTTATTCTCACATTCCCATTAACTCTTCCCACAGCCTACCTCCAAATTATACCACTGATTTGCACACGAGCCAATTTATAGCGGCCAAATAGCCTGCCGACTTGTACGTAATTGGGATGTGGCAGCATCCATGAATCCTATGCAAGGAGTACATGCAAAGTTAACACACTGTCAGCATCAGAGGTCAGGATTAATCCTGGGCTGTTGGAGCTGTGCTCCTGTCGTTCTTTGCCTTTGTTGGAGACTTTGCGCCACCTCTGCACATAGCTTCAGATACTTGGTCCAAATACTGTGCTCATTTGAATGTACAGCTTTATATCCATTTTGCGGCAGGAACTTTGAATCACAACTGTAAATGCCTTGGTTTGGTATTGCTATTTTGCCTATCAAGACAGCATATGTGATGGAATTTGTGGTCTAAATTGCTACCTCGTTGATGCACTAAGGCTTCTGGGAAGGGAATGTTATCATTGGTTAACTTTATAAACCAGTCCTAGCTGTCATTTGGCAGATGGAAAGATTCTGAGACTTGCATTAAAAGTGATTTTTATCTTTCATTGGCAACACAAGTGACTGCAGTTGCTGGA
The DNA here is from genome assembly GCA_963514005.1 of Raja brachyura. The sequence goes on from OY740781.1 coordinate 177,199,533, forward strand.
ATCTTGAGCAAAAAATAAACTAGTGGAGGAGCTCAGATAGGTTGGGCAGTACCTGTGGAGGCAAATGGATGGACATTGTATTGGTAAGGGACCTTTCTTGCACAAACATCTCGACCCAAAACATCATCTGTTCATTTCCCTGCACAGATGCTACCTGACCCGCTGAATTTCTCCACCAGTTTGCTATTTTTATTTCTTTCATTGCTCCCTTTGGTTCTCATCCCACATCAAAGAATTAGTGTACTATTGATAATATATATTTTTTAAATGGATGTTGGAATCCAGGCACTGTCTGCTCTATTGGATTAATATTAAAGATTACCTGATGCTCTATTGAAAAGTAACAGGTAAGTTATTCCTGTTGCGCTGGGCAATCTTTCTTGTCATCTCTGCATTAATATTGGTGAGGTTATTCTACAAGTTAGTTTCTCTATTCCATGCTTCTTCATGTGTAGACAATTATAACCCTGAAAATGATAGTTTTAAGTTCTAGTTTTACTGATTTTATTTTTATTTCTCATTTTAGACCATGATTGAAGCTCATATTGATGTCAAAACCACAGATGGGTACCTCGTGCGCCTTTTTTGTGTAGGTTTTACTAAGAAGCGTAACAACCAGATTCGCAAAACCTCCTATGCTCAGCACCAGCAAGTTCGTACAATACGCAAGAAGATGGTAGAAATCATGACTCGTGAAGTTCAAACCAACGATCTCAAGGAGATAGTCAACAAATTGTAAGTAATCTAGGACAGCGGACATTCACATTTCTTTCAATGATCTGGTATTTTGCATTTCTTTGAAGTAAAATTGAAGTGCTTTTAATGGAAAACTGCCTGTGTAAAGCAATATATGCTGTAGAAAAGAACACATGGTTCTTATGAAACTGCAAAAAAAACAAAAAAACTAATATGATGCATTGGGGCAAGAGATGACTGAAATTATGGTTCTGCGTGTGTACAGTCCTCTTTATACATCCTGACTAGAGTAGACTTAGAATCTGTACGGTGTCACTCAGCAAAGGATTTTAGCTTAAAAATTAATTCCAACAGTTAAGTTCTTTGTCCAGTTTCTTATTTTGTCACTGAATATTTTTACTGAAGTACTAGATCATCTTAGACTACTTAGGCTGAGGAAATCCAGTTTATCTAGGTATTCCTCATTACTCAGAGGTTCTTGGTGCTCAATGATGTCACAGTGGCCGAAGAGGTGTAGGGATTCAGCCAATACAAGCTCAGATTTATTTTAATCAGTGCCTTTCCAGCTGGGCTTGGAATATTTCAAAGTGACATGGTGGATTACTGCTCCCAGGATGCAGAAACGAGACACTTTCAAAGGAAAACATATGTCTGAAATCGAAGTCATGGGCCCAAGATGACAAACTCAGACAGATATTTAAAATATTCTAGGAATTCACAAGCTTATAACACTGGACACTTTGGTAAAATATAGGTGGGATGGATGTCTGGTCAGTTTTGGTGAAGAGATTCATGATCAAAGGTGGCAATTTTGGAAAACAAATCAAAATTTGAGTAGGCTGGATATTATCTCTCTCAATAGACAATAGGTGCAGGAGTAGGCCATTCGGCCCTTCAAGCCAGCACTGTAATTCAATATGATCATGGCTGATCATCCCCAATCAGGACCCTGTTACTGCCTTCTCCCCATATACCCTGACTCCGCTATCTTTAAGAGCCCTATCTAGCTCGCTCTTGAAAGTATCCAGAGAACCGGCCTCAACCGCCCTCTGAGGCAGAGAATTCCACAGACTCACAACTATCTGTGGAAAAAAAGTGTTTCCTCGTCTTCGTTCTCAATGGCTTACCCCTTATTATTAAACTGTAGCCCCTGGTTCTGGAATCCCCCAACATCGGGAACATGTTTCCTGCCTCAAGCGTGTCCAAACCCTTAATAAGCTTATATGTTTCAATAAGATATCCTCTCATCCTTCTAAACTCCAGAGTATACAAGCCCAGCCGCTCCATTCTCTCAGCATATGACAGTCCTGCCATCCCGGAAATTAACCTTGTAACCCTACGCGGTATTCCCTCAACAGCAAAAATGTCCTTCCTCAAAAATTAAGGGACCAAAACTGCACACAATACTCCAGGTGTGGTCTTGCTAGGGCCATATACAACTGCAGAAGGACCTCTTTGCTCCTATACTCAACTCCCCTTGTTATGAAGGCCAACATGCCATTCGCTTTCTTCAATGCCTGCTATACCTGCATGCTTACTTCCATTGACTGATGAACAAGGACCCCCCTAGATCCCGTTATACTCTCCCTTTGTCTACTCAGCCCAGACCACGTTTGGAGGTTATGTTTCTCTACAAATACATTCTCCTAGCATCTGCATCTTCTCTTACTAGGCCATCTCTACAGGATACATCCACGATTGATCTCTAGGATCTGTAGTTTTTGGCATGTGTTACTCAACCAAGCTTATTTCTACTTTTTTTAAAAAACTTTTTTGACCGCTTTGGACACTTGGGGCTAGGAAACAGTTTTTTTCACCATGTATGGTTATTCAGTTCCTCTGAATCTCCATGCGTTGACAGGAAAACATTAGAATCATAGTCTTACAGCATGCCTACACCAGCCAATGTGTCCCATCCACACTCATCCCACCTGCCTGCATTTGGCCCTTTTCCCTCTAAACTTGTCCTATCCATGTACCTGACAAAATGTTTCTTAAACGTGTTTGTACCTGCCTCAACTACCTTCTCCAGCAGCTCGTGCCATACACCCAACGCCCTTTGTGTGAAAAGATTACCCCTTATGTTCCTATTAAATCTTCCCCTCCCTCACCTTAAACCTATGTCAAGTGCAAAACTTACTTTTATCAGTTTTGTGTTTTTAATCTTTCCATTCCTCAACACAGTGCGTATTTAATTTCTTCCTTTGGTTTCTCGTTATTACCTGGAAGCTGTAGTTTTTTGCAACTGATTATTGATACCCACTGTTAAACCCTCTTTTCAAATGCTTTTTATGATAGCTTCCTCCCAAGGTGCAGGGTCAGCGTTTCTCAGAAACATTTGTTTTGGAATTACATTAAAGCCTCGTTATTTCTTTCCCCCGTTTTTAATCCTGATATTTCCCAAGTCATTGGTTCGCTTGGCCATGTCTGCCCAATTTCCGGGACTTTTAGTCCTCATACTGTGCCCTCCATAATGTTTGGGACAAAGTCCCCATCATTTATTTATTTGCCTCTGTACTCAAATTACAATTTGAGATTTGTAATGGAAAAAAATCACATGTGGTTAAAGTGCACATTGTCAGATTTTAATAAAGGCCATTTTTATACATTTGGTTTCACCATGTAGAAATGCTATGTTTATACATAGTCCCCCCCCATTTCAGGGCACCCTAATGTTTGGGACACATGGCTTCACAGGCATTTGTAATTGCCCAGGTGTATTTAATTGCCTCCTTAATGCACCTAGTCTCTTTCCAGTGTTTCCAGCACCGTTGGAAACTTTTATTGCTGTTTATCAACATGAGGACCAATGTTGTGCCAAAGAAAGTCAAATAAGCCATATGAAACAAGAATAAAACTCTTAGAGACGTCAGCCAAACCTTAGGCTTACTAAAATCACCTGTTTGGAACATCATTCAGAAGAAAGAGAGCACTGGTAGGCTTACTAATCACAAAGGGACTGGCAGGCCAAGGAAGACTTCCACAGCTGATGACAGAAGAATTTGCTGGAGTTGATAATTGGGTGGGGGGGGGGGGGGTAGTAATCTTGGGCCATAGTATATTGGTCCAGATGATCAAGGCAATAGTAGATTAAATTGTAAGGTGATGCATTTGGTCTAATAATGGTAGTATTTGATGAGCAGAAGGATGTTGATGTATGAGATCAAATATCACAGAAGCCTGGTTAAGCAGGTGTAATGGGTAGTCACCTTCAGTAGCTAGGGCATAGAATAAAGACTGAGTGGACAGATTTATAAAAACAAATTAGCCCACAACTGGAGTGTCACCTGTAGTTTTGATCATCACACAGTAGGAAGGATGTGGTTGCATTGGAGAGGATGCCGAGGAGAATTCCCAGGATGTTGCCTGGAATAGAGGTTTCAGTACGAGAAGAGACTAGGTTTGCTTCCTTGGAGAGAGAAGCTGATGGTAGACCTCGTTTGAGGTATGCAGAGTAATCGAGAGACATGTGCGGTAAAGTTTATGATCCACCTGATCATAAACCTTTTGTCTTAACAGGTGTATAAAATTAGAAACACGTTTAAGATGGGGGGGGAGGGGGGGGAGTAGAGTGGAGGGGGGAGGAAGTTTCTCAACTGTGAAGGTAGTTGAAATTGGGAATTTGCTGACTAAAGGGGTTGGAGGAAAAAGAGATTGAAAACATTTTAATTACATGAGAGATGAATTGATGTGGCGTGGAAGGCTATAGAACACACGCTGGTAATTTGGAGCAATATAGATGGCGACTGATTGGTTGGCATGGATGTGGCGAGCTGAACTCAAATGTAGAAATGTGCTGGCTTCTTCCATGAACCAACTTTTTAATGGGGAGGGATGGGGACCCTATATTTTCTGATTTCTTGTAAGTTGAGCTTCATTGGCTTCATTGGCATTTGTGGAGGTAAAAGATAAAAATTGATTCTGCAACCTGCACTGCGTATTTTAGAATTACTAACTTGTGATTGATTTATTTGTTGCACAAACATTGCAATTTACTAAAGTTTGGGTAAAGTTTGCCCTCATTGGATGTATGCAGTTTATCTTGGGGGAAATCCATGTATTCAATTTATTTTTTCAGATATCACCATTCCCTGGTGAAACAAGAAATTATATGTGGTAGATCACTTTGACCTTGAGAAAGATGTGCTGTTGTGAATTATCGGAGGTTTCTGCATTCCAGCAGGATTCACTAATTGAGACAATAGCTGCTCATGTCCTTTTGGTTGACCCAACAAAAGAATTAGTTTGTGAGATGAAATATGTTTTGTGCAGCTTTAACATGAATATTAATTTGCTATAAATTTGTAATGTTTCTATCCTTTACTATTCAGGATCCCAGACAGCATTGGCAAGGATATTGAGAAAGCTTGCCAATCCATTTATCCGCTCCATGATGTGTATGTCCGGAAGGTCAAAATGTTGAAGAAGCCCAAATTTGAATGTAAGTTCAGCTTCCAAAATGTCTTTTGACATTTGAAGTTTTATGCTGTTTATATTATAGCCACATCAAATAGTGAATGCTGAAGTTCAAGAATAAGAATATGGTTGTGAATCCTTTAAAAATGTTCCTAGCCCATCATTAGCTGGATTTGAATGCTCCCTTTGCTGATTTAAGAGCAGGAGAGCATTTGGTCAGGTGACAATATAATCGGGCAGAGCTAGAATTTTTTGTATGGGGGATTATTGGAACCTATGTGACTTGAAGCCTCGTGGAGCCTCAGCGATGTTTCAAACTTTTATGTAGTGGTAGCCAGTGCATGTGAAAATGAGTGGTGGGAAACCAGGGCATGAGGCATTGAATTTTGAAAGTATGAATTTATAATGATGAGGATAACAGATGAGTAAGGATGACATTGATGCCATTTACAAAGAGTTTTTTATTTATAACAAAGCATTTTTTTAAAATTGGAGATACTTCTGATTTCAGCAACTGCGGGTTAAGGCAGGGGATGCCAGGAATGCACATGGGTTGATTCGTGAGCTTGTAAATTACATGAAAATGATAAATAGTGGAGATGGTTATCAAGAATTAGTGATGTGAAATTAATATAGAAACACTGATCTGAATATTCGGATTACTGGTTATCACATTTTCAAACAGGGGGATAAAGATGAGTCTAGTGAAGTGCAAAGGTTTATTTTAAATATTCAAAAGAATGCAAGAAAGGAGGGAGAAAGTTAATTTAATAATTGGCCATTAACTGGAAATCGACAAGACTAATCCAGTGAAATTCAGCACAGCACAAATGATATTTAAAGGAAATGAGTTCCAGAAATTAATTTGCAAGAGAGATTTAGTCTGAATTGTTAGGCAGCAAGGTTACATCATAACAGTGATTTTGAAATGCATGCTATAAGTACCCATGTACTTTTTAGTAAGTGCGAGCGTGATCTTTTTAATCTTAGTGGGCAATTTCTTAGATATTATATTCAATATTAAATGCACTGAAAAGGATTAGTACTCTTAACATTGTAGGGCATTGGCCATTTATCCCCCATTCCTACTATTCAGGCTGATCTTTTAGTTAAGTGCACTAACCCCATATGCTTTGATTCTCTTAATACCTATGAAACTGTCAGTCTCAAATATACTGAGTGAATGAGGCACCACAGAATTCTTGGGTAATGAATTCCAAAATTTTATTTTCATGTCTAAATGGCTGACCTCATTATTTGAAATAGCCCAATTTTGGGTATTCCAGCCAGATGAGACATTAACTCTGTCTATGTCACTAATCCCCCATAAGAATTATGGGCAGTTCAATTAGATTACCTTTCATTCTTCCAAGCTCCAGGCCCACTCGGTTTCATTGCTTCTTGTACACTACCCCAGGATTCAGTTTGGTGAGCCATTGCTGCATAATATTCAAAATGCTCACCAGGGCTCTAGTTGGTGCAAGGTCAAACTACTCATTTTAAATTCTGGAAACTGTATGTTGGCCTTTAATTACCTTTTATAATTGCTGAAGAACTGGAAAATAAATCTTTGTGTGCACCTGGATCCTAAACACGAGACCATAATTCATCATATTTTTAATATATACCTTGCCTTCCCATTTCATGTGCCAAAGCAGATGACTTCAAATATTTTCACATTGTATACCATTTGCCATGCTCTTACCTGTTCATTTTATTTACAGCCCACTGAAGACCTTTTGCATCCTCCTTATAGTGCACACTGACGCATAGTTTAGTACAGTGCCCTCCATAATGTTTGGGACAAAGACCCATCATTTATGTATTTGCCTACGTACTACACAATTTGAGATTTGGAGTAGAAAAAAATCACATGTGGCTAAAGTGCACAGATTATGATAAAGGCCATTTTTATACATTTTGGTTTCACCATGCAGCAATTACAGCAGTGTTTATACATAGTCCCACTATTTCAGGGCACCATAATCTTTGGAACACAGCAATGTGATGTAAATTAAAGTAGTCATGTTTACTATTTTGTTGCATATCCTTTGCATGCAATGACTGCTTGAAGTCTGCGATTCATGGACATCTCCAGCTGCTGGGTGTCTTCTCTGGTGATGCTCTGCCAGGCCTGTATTGCAGCCATCTTTAGCTTATGCTTGTTTTGGGGGCTAGTCCCTTTCAAATTTATCTTCAGCATATAAAATGACTGCTCAATTGGGTTCAGATCAGATGATTGATTTGGCCACTCAAAAGAATTGACCATTTTTTAGCTTTGAAAAACTCCTTTGTTGCTTGAATGAACTGCTGGCCAATGGGTTTTGAGGCATTTATTTGAACTTGAGCAGATTTAATGTGTCTATACACTTCACAATTCATTATGCTACTACCATCAGCAGTTGTATCATCTATGAAGATAAGTGAGCCAGTACCTTCAGCAGCCATACATGCCAAGGCCTTAACACCCACCCCACCGTGTTTCACGGATGAGGTGGCATGCTTTGGATGTTGGGCAGTTCCTTCTCTCCTCCATACTTTGCTCTTGCCATCACTCTGATATAAGTTAATCTTCATCTCATCTGTCCACAAGACCTTTTTCCATCACTGTGGTTGCTCTTTTAAGTACTTCTTGGTAAACCGTAACCTGGCCATCCTATTTTAGTGGCTAACCAGTGGTCTGCACCTTGCAGTGCAGCCTGTATTTCTGTTCATGAAGTCTTCCGCGGACATTGATCATTGACAAATCCACACCTGACTCCTGAAGAGTGTTTTTGATCTGTCGGACAGGTGTTTGGGGATTTTTCTTTATTATAGAGAGAATTCTTCTGTCATTAGCTGTGGAGGTCTTCCTTGGCCTGCCAGTTCCTTTGCAATTAGTAAGCTCAACAGTGCTCTCTTCTTGATGATGTTCCAAACCGCTGATTTTGGTAAGCCTGAGGTTGGGCTGATGTCGCTAAGAGTTTTATTCTTGTTTCTCAGTCTCATAATGGCTTATTTGACTTTCATTGGCACCTTTGGTCCTACTGTTGATAACAGCAATAAAATTTTCCAAAGGTGATGGAAAGACTGGAGGAAAGACTAGGTGCTGAGAGCTCTCTTATACCTGTATTAAGGAGGCATTTAAACACACCTGAGCAATTACAAACACCTGTGAAGCCATGTGTCCCAAACATTATGGTGCCCTGAATTGGGGGTCTGTGTATAAACACTGGTCTAATTTCTACATGGTGAAACCAAAATGTATAAATATGGCCTTTAATAAAAAAACTGGCACTTTAACCACATGTGATTTTTTTTCTGTTACAAATTTCAAATTGTGGAGTACAGAGGCAAATAAATTATGGGTTTTTGTCCCCAAACATTATGGAGGGCACTGTATCAGAAGCAGACTTGAATAAATGATGCTTGATCTCTTATCCACATCATTGATATTGATTGTGACAGATTACGAACACCTCGTTTAGAGCCATACTGCACAGAAATGGCCTCTTCAACCTAACTTGTCTGTGCCGATCAAAACAGTCTTGTTTGCCCCCATTTTAACCATATGCCTCCAAAAATGTTTCTGCTCACATACCTGTCCAAATGTCTTTGAGAAACTGTTATTGTACCTACTTCAACCAATTATGTGGGCATACGTGGAATTTCTTGCATGTGGGGTGAATTTTGTACTAGTGGAGTTGGAAAAGCCTATCATAAAATCCCATACCGTTTTGAAAGGTAGGGAACGATGTGTTTATTGGCGTTGTTTTTCATGGGAAGGTCCGTTTGATGATGGAGGCTGCTGCTATGGAAGTCAATGACAAATGACGTTCTGTATTGTTTAGAAGCAGTGGAGGGCAGAAGTATAGGAAATAGGCAGAAACACCTGAGGGACCTTGACATTTATCAGTCTGAAGAAGGGTCTCGACCCGAACCATCACCATTCCTTCTTTCCAGATAGGCTGATATCCCGCTGAGTTACTCCAGCATTTGGACCTTGACAGAAGGTCAACTGGAGAAGTGAGGGGACATTGATAGAAAGGAAAGCCTATCTGAAGCGGTGTTGTGGAACGGTCAATGGATACAGTAAAGATAAACTGTGGGAATGTGCCCACAGGAAATAGAGTGGGACAAAGTACAGCAAAGTTTACAATCGATACTGACAATTCAGCTCTTCCTTGAAAGGGATGCAATGAGGGCAGAATCAATGTGGAAATTGGCTTAGTTCACTGCGAGCAGATACAGTCAAGTGCAATAATCGAAGGATAAGGTCACAGAATATTCCACATATTCTACAAAATAAATAGACGCATCTCAGAATCATTTGAGTTCCTATTTATTGGATGAAGTGTAGTTAAATGGGTCAAAAGGACATAAGGAATAGGAGTAGAATTTGGCCATTCGGCCCATTAAGTCTACATCGCCATTCAATCATGGCTGATCTATCTTGCCCTCCTAACCCCATTCTCCTGCCTTCTCCCCATAACCTTTGACTCTTGTACTAATCAAGAATCAATCTATCTCTGCCTTAAAAATATACACTAACTTGGCCTCTATAGCCTTCTGTGGCAAATAATTCCACAGATTCACCACCCTCTGACTAACGACATTTCTCCTCATCTCCGTAAAAGAACATCCTTTAATTCTGAGGCTATGACCTCTAGTTCTAGATTCTCCCACGAATGGAATCATCCTCGTCACATCCACTCTATCTAAGCCTTTCACTAAACATTGCATGATCAAAAAAATCAAATAAAATGCTGGAGATACCCAGCAGGTCAGCCAGCATCTGTGGGGAGAGTAGTGGAATTTAATGTTTTCAGTTGAAGACCCTTCATTAGATCTGAAGAGGAAGGAGGTGGGAAAACGAATTGGTCTCCAGGGTAGAAATAACGTAGAAGATTTGAGAATCAGTCATTGGTGAATCAAACGTAGGTTTATGGTGAAGGGGAAAAGATTTAATAGAAATCTAAGGGGTAACATTTTCACACGAAGGGTGGTGGGTGTATGGGACACGCTGCCAGAGGAGGTAGTTGAGACTGGGTCTATCCCAACATTTAAGAAACAGTTAGACAGGTACATGGATAGGACAGGTTTGGAGCGATATGGACCAAACACAGGCAGGTGGGAATAGTGTAGCTGGGACATGTTGGCCGGTGTGGGTAGGTTGGGCCAAAGGGCCTGTTTCACTCTGACTAATCAATAACTTTTCATGAAAATGAAAAGTTATTGGGGAGCTGCTCTTAAGATTTTGTTAATGATTGGGGTGTACTTCCCTTGTCAGCAGGTTTAATAGTTGGTCTTAGAGAAAATAATGGGGGAAAGATTGAATGAGCTTTCAATCAATGCAGAGGTGGTTGCAATTTTAGGGCTGGATTGAGAAATGTTTTGACCAAAATTATGCATCAACACAAGCCTGTTGTATGGCACTGAAAAAGATGGTTGGGCTGAATGGTTTTGTTCTTGGATTAAAATGTTTAGTTAAAATAACTGACCAATAACGGGGAATGTTTGCTTCCAGTGGGCAAACTGATGGAGCTGCATGGTGAAGGAGGAAGCAGCACAAGCAAACCATCGGGAGAAGAGACTGGTGCCAAAGTTGATCGAGCTGATGGATATGAACCTCCTGTCCAAGAAACTGTCTGAATGTGTATAATAAAACATCTCTTCTATTACTGCTCCCTTGTTATTTATTTAACCATATATAATTGGAGGCTTCAGAATGATATGACTCCGTTGTAATGGAGTGCCTGTGCAATACTCGCGATAGAATTTGCATCCTCTCTAAGCTATTCCAATGTAGCTTGTCACTAAAAGCCTGTTGAAAAGCATGTACTAATCTGAAGCCTGGTGAAGCTCAGATCGCAAAGAGCCAAATGCCGTAGATTAATGGTTATCAATTCAATCATTTGGACACCAGACTTGTCCTCTGGGAATAGGACAGGACCTGGTCTTCAGTGACATATTCGATCGGGAATGGATATGCTTGCCGCAGCAAATGGATACCATCTAATCAGAGGATAGGCATATATAACAATTGATACTGTTGAATAAATCATCTTGTAGTTTTATGAGAATGGGATGTTACAATATGTATTGCTTAATGAAGATTTGATTTCAAATAGAAATAAGACAATGTGTAAACGCTCTGGCTACAATTGTATGGCCAGAGTTAGATATTCTATAATGACTGATTTACTTAAAACCAATACTTGTATCACCAGTTTGCTGGATTGGTGTCTCGGAATAGTGTTACATTCTGCTCAGCGGGTGAATTGGGGCTGGGATGTATGCCTTGCTGCTAACCAGGTTATTATTAAACATACGCAAACTACAGCCATTTCATTGTAATGTACATGAAATCAAAGTGTTGCTTGCAACAATATGATCCTAAACTAAATGTTGAAATTGTCTGATCATCACTGGCTGCCTTTGTGGCATTATCATCATATGTAACTATCGACTAGTCTATAGCAGACTATTACCAAGAGAGCGTAAGGGAGTCAGTTACCACCACCAGCTCAGGCTGACTAGTAATCGATGTAGTCTTCACCTTGCAACCTGGAGCCAATTTTAAAGATACCTGAAATGTCTTGCCCATTTATTTGCGTGCTTCCACAGTAGTATTAGATCAAATACAAATTTAGATAGCATTTCAAAGGATGAGTATATGTTTCATTGATTTCTCATACATCTTGGCTTGTGGTAATAGTCACAAGTCTGGAAGGGACCAGCCTCTTAAACTCTATGGTGACAAACATTTCCTCCATCAAGTCAGGTAATTAATGGTTTAAAACCTCTGCAAATCATTATTATATACCATTCTGTAAAATTGTATCCCATTTTTGCCTGCTGCTTAGTGGGTGCATAGTATGTGATGCTATCTACATTGAGCCAAGTCTACTGTGAAGAATGTGTAACAGAGACTAAGGAAAATGGGCATTTGTAATATATATAGTCTTTGCGTGATTGGATAAACGCAACAAAGTTTTTCACTGTACCTCGGTACATATGACAATAAACAAACTAAAAATGGGAGCTTGATGATTTTCACTTTTCATAAAAATAGGTGGCTAGACTAGGTCCAGCTAGATATGTGGATTTGGTGTGTTTTGTTTTAATAATGACTTTTTTTAAATAATATATTTTTTGAAATTAGAGGTACAGTAAGTTACATCAGTGTACATCCCATATATATTACAATCATTGTACCCCTTAATTTTTTAAGGCTTTAGAAAAAAAAGGAATAGAAATAGAGAAAGTGAAAAAGTTGCGAAAATGAGTGCCAAAGGAAAAGAGAGAGAGGAAAAAAAAAACCCTTGGTCGAAGAGTTAGAGAAAGGAGATTAAGAGATAGACCCTAGAGAAAAAAAAAGAGAAGGAAAAAGGAAAAGCAAGTTACTTTATTATAAACATCACGCAAAAGGAATCTACCAACTCAACAGTTTTTTGTCCCCCCTTTACCAAGACCTGACGCCGGTACCTTTTTGAGGTACTCTTGCACCTTATCCTTGTAGTAGATTTATAAATGCAGACCACGTCTTATAGAAACAACCTGATTTTCCTGCTAGACGGAGTCTCATATCTTCCAGATGTAGTGTTTCAAACATAGTTGAAATCCACATATGTTGGTATGGGAGCATTTTTCCAGAATTTTAAGATTAGCTTTTTTTCCTGTTATTAAGCCGTATTCAAATAGATCAGAAGAACACTTATTAAATGTGCATAAATGTTCAATTAACGTAAGACACACTTTGATACAATTTAAAGTTTTACACAGATTATACTATTCAAAAACTAAAATAAGTAAGCTTTTTCCCAACGTCTCACCTATTTGTGATAAATGTCAAGAAGCTACTATAGCGCACTCATTTGTCTTTTGTACAAAAATTCAAAAATATTGGAGTGAACTTTTTGAAATCTTCACAAAATTATTTAAAATAATACTGGCTTCAAAGGCAGATTGGATTATTTTTGGAACAACAGAAGGTAGCCCTGAATTAAATGTGTTTCAAAAGAATTGATTATGACTATAACTTGCAAATTGTGAATGACTGCTCACAATGGCTTTTCCCTGGTGGCATCAAAGCCATCCACCGAGTAATTGATGTTGTCCTGGCCTGGATGTCTACCCTTGACCTACAACTTTAGGTTGTGCATGCCATATGCAAGAAGACTTGCAAATAAAAGTTCATTTTCTCATACTCCTGGCAATGTTTTAAGTGTGTCACTAAATCGGGGCCAGGTTCTGATACTATTGCTGAAATGAAACCTGGATGGTCAGCAGAAACCTATGCAGCACTGATCACACGTGGGGCCTGGGACCCTATTCAACAGAAACACAAAACAAACCCAAATGTCATCAAATTTGCTAACAAACATTGTGATTTGATGGTCCACCTTAAATCTCATAGGACCAAATGTCAACTCTTGTATTTCCCTCTGGATAATGATGCCATCATTGATAATCAGGCTATTGTTTGTAAAATACTCATACCTAATTTCCTCGGGATATCTATGCTCAAAGTTTACTGTCTTGCCTTGTCAATTTCTCTGCCCCATACAACCTGCTTCCAAATACAAATGGGATTTTTTCGACTGTATTCTACATTTTTGCATCAGACCAAATATTAATTTGCAAAATATTAAGTTGGTGACATACCATATTTGCTGTTATGGAGTCAGAAAGCACAGAAACAGGCTCTTCAGCCCTGCATGTTCACCAGTGGTCAAGCAGCCATCTGTGCTAATCCTATTTACCAACACTTAGTTTGTAATTTTCTTTATCCTGGCAATTGAAATGCTCATCTAACAGCCAAATCCTGTTTACAGCTCAGAAACTAGTCAACAAGTCTTTTTCCATACTTCTAACAATATTAACATATTTCCTTCCCTTGTATAACCTCCCTCTTAAATCAATCTAATTGTCTCATCTAGTCTTTGTGGCACAAGTTCAAGGATTAACCACTTTCTGAAAATTGGTGAGTTCCCTCTTGGATTTATGAGTACGTTTTAATATTGTATCTATGGCCTTAGATCGGAGCCTCCCAGCTGATACAAATCTCTCCTGTAACTACCCTTTAAAAAATTTCATAATCAGAATAATCGTAATTGGGGGTGGCACGGAGGCGCAGCGGTAGAGTTGCTACCTTACAGCGCTTGCAACTCTACCGCTTACAGACCTGTGTTCAATCCCAACTACGGGTGCTGTCTATACAGAGTTTGTACGTACTCCCCGTTCTCCAAGATCTTCGCTCAAAATAACATGGTATGGTAATGAACTATACACAATTGCGATCAAACCAAGGTTGAATACTGTTCATTATAATTAATCTTTGCTGTTTAATCCCACTTCTCTTGAAACGACTCAGGAGATTGATTTGCTTTCTTTAATGGCCTCACAATGCTGCTACATGTGTCAATGTTACCCCCTGCTCCTGTTATCAGACTTTTCTACGTGGCAGGCAACAACCGTGGTGATATTTAAGTTAATTTGTGGCTTAAACCTTCATTCCAATAGTTATTAATATATGTCCGCGCCGACCAGCGATCCTCACACATTAACACTATCCTACACACGCTAGGGACAATTTTTACATTCACCGAGTGTATGCGAGTTCGGTATTCCGACTGTTTATGCCCAGGTCAAAGGTCACTATGCATAAACAGCCCTAGAAAGCAGTGGACCTTAATTTCTTCTGTTTTTTTCCAGGTTTGATTCTTCTAGGTAAGAAAATATTGATTTCAAACTATGAAATAGTTGTATTTATTGTTCCTTTGTTAAAAGCTAAGATCATTTTGTCATTTTTATTGCTTTATTATGCTTTGGTGAGTGGGGGAGATCAGTGTCGGGCCCGGGTCTGTTGAGTTGCTGCTGGGCCGTCCCCTCCCGGGTGTCGTCCCTGTCTGGGTGTGTGGCCGTACGGGACGAGACACCTGACTTAACAAAGGAACAATAAATACAACTAGGGTTCTTCAGACTGAAGAAGAGTCTTGACCCGAAACGTCGCCTATCTCCTTCGCTCCTTAGATGCTGCTGCACCCGCTCAGTTTCTCCAGCATCTGCAGTTCATTCTTTAACAATAAATACAACTATTTCATAGTTTGAAAGTAGTATTTTATTACCTAGAAGAATCAAAGCTGACATTGTGCACTTTAACCACAACTGATTTTTTTCTATTACAAATCTCAACTTGTTGAGTACAGAGGCAAATAAATAAATGATGGGTCTTTGTCCCAAACAAATCATCTTTATACGGTGGCTCTGGTGTGTCTGGTTCTGGCTGCAACTGAATATCAGGATAAATATTTATTAACAATTTTCAGACTGCTGATAAACTCAAACTTTTCTCTGCCTTTGTTGTACTAAAAGTTGGACATTAAGTATATCTATATTGGTCAAACAGGATGGAGGAATGGAACAAACGTTAGGTTGGGTTGAGTCCACCAAATTGTCACGGATGCAATTTTTAGATTAGAGAGCTAAGAAACTTGTATGGGGGTTATAGGCAGAATACCCTGAATGGTCACGCTGGTGAACGTTGTTTAAAATTAACTTGTGTTAAAGGATAAGTAATATTTAGAGCTAATGGGGCAGTTTGAAGAGAATTGAAACAGGACTGTTCACCTGTGTAATGAGGGAAGAATTACAGTTGAGGGGGAAAGCCACAAGGTATAGTAGACATAATTAGAGTATGCACATTTCCAATATATTATACTTTCAGTAATTTCATATAACATCTCATGTTATTTGTATTAATATTCCAGGTCTGTTCAGGTTCATGCTGTTCATGCTGAACTCACAGAAGAGCGACAGATATTCGTGATTTATTGTTATCCACACGTTGAAATCTGTATCTGTTACAAAAATGGAAAGTAGAAGCCATATGATTCCTTAAGGCTGATTCACCATTTCCTTTCGTGGTTGATCTGAATCTAACCTCAACTTCAGCTTCCGTTTACTCCTGGTAACCATGCCTGTCAAGTCCACATCTATCTGAGCTGTGGCAATACTAAGACTACCTACAAGCCTTTGAAGATAGAAACATAGAAATTAGGTGCATGAGTAGGCCATTCGGCTCTTCGAGCCTGCACCGCCATTCAATATGATCATGGCTGATCATCCAACTCAGTATCCCGTACCTGCCTTCTCTCCATACCCTTTGATCCCCTTAGCCACAAGGGCCACATCTAACTCCCTCTTAAATATAGCCAATGAACTGGCCTCCACTACCCTCTGTGGCAGAGAGCTCCAGAGACTCACCACTCTCTGTCTTTCTCATCTCGGTCTTAAAGGATTTCCCCCTTATCCTTAAGCTGTGACCCCTTGTCCTGGACTTCCCCAACATCAGGAACAATCTTCCAGCATCTAGCCTGTCCAACCCCTTAAGAATTTTGTAAGTAAGATGAAAGCTTATATCACCAATGGTCCTTTGAAAGAAAAATAATTCTCCTCATTGCTTACTTAAATGGGTGATGAGAAAACATAATCTCCATCTCTTGCCTGTCCAGGCCCTTCAGAATTTTAAAACTTTCTATCAAGTCCCTCTCAAAACTTTGAATTCAAGTGGACACAAACCTAGCCTGTCCAACCCATTCATAAGAGAAATCTCCCATGCCAGATACACCTGTGAACTGCTTCTAATGAATTAACATTCCTTCTTAAATAGGGAGACCTGTACTATACTAGATATGTGGTCGCACCAGCGTTCTCATGTAAGTTAAGCAGGATCGTCCCAATTTTACATTCAATTGCCCCAACAATAAACAGTAACCTTCTATGGAGTAAAAAGAACAAAGTTTTGATTCCTTCTCCAGTCTGAAGAATTCCTATTCAAAACGTTTTCTGTCCTTTTCCCTCCACAGATGCTGCTTGACCCGCTAAATTCCTCCAGTGATTTTTTCAGTCAAGATTCTGATTTGTAACATGGTGTTAGGACTGTGACAGCAAGATGAAGGAAACTGTTATTGACTCAGTAACAATTTCTCAATTACATGCCTCAATCAGCATCAATGGTGCTGGAGTGGAAATGGTGGAGAACTTCAGGACGGTGTACATATTTCTGTCATGGACCAACCACACTGAAGCAACTGCCAAGAAGGCGCACTAACATCTCCACTTTCTCAGAAGACAGAGTTCCTAATGACTCTTACAAACTTCTACAGGTTGGGAGCAGCTCTGCCCAAGACCACAAGAAATGGCAACGTGTTGCGGATGTAGCCCAGTACATCTCACAAATCAGATTCCCCACCATTGACTCCATCTGCACTTCGTACTCCCTCGGAAAAGTAGCCAACACAATCGAAGACTAGTCCCACCCAGAATGTTCCTTCTCCTCCTTGCTCCTGTTGGGCAGAAGTTAGAAAAGATTGAAAGTGCCAGACTCAGGAGCAGATTCTTTCCCTTTGTTATCAGGCTTCTGAATGGTCCTTTTGTAAGCTTGGGTATAGTCCAAATCACCTGTACCTCACTGCGGCCATGGTCTTTGTCTCTGGAACTGATGTGCAGAAATGTTGAGAACTAATGTACATATGACAATAATAAACATAATTGTAAAGCATCTGCAGGGTCTTGTGTCTCTAATTTACTTGCAATTTTAAAATTCCACATGGGCCAATTAATGATGGAGCACTTACAATTTAACGTTGTAAGTGCCCCAGCATTGACTGGCCCACATAGTACACCACTTGCTATCTTTTGGCCGGCTGCAAAACGTTCTGACGCAGCAAGCTTGCCTCCCTTTCCATTTATCAAAGAACCCCATATATCATGACAATCTAGACTCAAGACGTTATCCATCAATGGCCTTTAGAGGAGGCACACTTCCTTTGGAGTACAATGGTTTATATTTATAGTGTATTCTTTTACCTATATCACTGTCATCACTGTAAGATTTCGACTCAAAAATACTGATATATTCCTGTCAAAGTGTTAAAATGAATATGACCACCAGATGGCAGCATTGTCAAAATCAATTTTCACCATACTGCTAACAAATTATGTTTAGCTTTTGAGGTGTGTTAAAATGCAGATCGAGTCCAACTTCACAGTGAAAAAAATAAACTATTGCAATAGTGCTAAATGATTATATTTTGAAATAATTTCGGAAATAAAACCCCAAAGAATTGAAATAAATATTGTTTATTGAAAAGTTTATCACAAAGCACTGATACCTGGAAACATCACCGGTGAAGAATCCCCCCCAAAATATTTTTGTTTCAGCCAATGCCCAGTTACTGTTGAATAATACTACAGGCAAACCAGGAAGTCCAATTTTATTTTTTGTATAAACATTTTTTCTTTAAAAAGATATGAAATAGCATGCAGTGATGCTTTATTTAATTGACATTACATTAAAGGTAAATTTCCCCATTGATATGCAAGTTAAAGATGACAGCACAAATGGGAAAACCAGCCCATCACTGTCCACCAGCATATGTTGACATCAGTGAGTAATTGTACATTATAATAATATCATGATTGTGTTCCTCGTTCAATACTGGAATTCATTTCTCACCAATATATAATTGTCATGGAGTAAAATTATAATCCGTGGTATAGCTTGAGAGTACAAATCCTGACCACCCATCCACCCACTGTTTCCAAGTAACTGCAGTACATCCCAGTTCACAAGTAATAGAACATTTAATTAATTACTTCAACAAACTAAATTTGCTTGACTGCTATGTTCACGTGCTTTGTCTTCCTTTGGTACACATAAATGATTGACAAAGTTCAGCACTGCTCCACATATTCATCGTTCAGTCTCAGCAAGAGTATTTCACAATGGGTGTTTCAGAACCTGAACAAAACTCCTGGGAAATAGCCCCTCTTTTCCCTTTAGTTCCCCTTTCAGCCAGTCAGCATCAATGGATTTGACGAGGACAATTGTATCACCAACCTTGGGGGGAGAAAAAAAAATTTTAGATATCTGTTAATATTTACACACACACATGCACTAGAATGTTACTACAAAATAATGATGTGGAGTGCTTTTTATGTGACAAAAGGGGCTGGTAGTCACTGTGATAAACATACATGTCACATGGCCAGACGTTTAACGTTTTAGAGTCACAAAAAATGCACTGGTTATGCACAGCCACATCACACTTGGTCAATCCTAAAGAATGAGCTATTTGGGGCAATATATTAAATCACTTAAATTTGTTTCATTGTTCAGAAAGAAAGCAGTCTACGAGGTGTTTCTAAAACAGCAGAGAGCCTCAATTACCTTAATCAAAATAGAAAAGAGTGTCAAGTAAAATATAGAACAGATTACAATTTAAAAAAGGAGAGAGCTCTGGCAGATAATATTAAGGATAATCCCAAGAGATTTTCTAAGTACATAAAGGGAAAAAGGGTGACCAAGAGGGAGAGAATCAGACCACTAAGGAATCAAAATGGTCAACTCTGTGTAGAGCCACAGGAGATGGGCAAGGTGCTCAACTTGTATTTCTCCTCTGTTTTAACTGTGGTGAAAGATATGAGGACTGGGGAATTTGCGGCAGTCAAGTGAGAGCAGTCAATATTAGTCGAGGAAGTGCTGAAGGTCCTGAAGTGTATGAAGATAGACAAATCTCCCGGGCCTGATCAGATGAATCTGAGAACACTGTGGGAAGCTTGAGAGATTACAGATGCTCTGGCTGAGATTTACGAGTTGCCATTAAATACAGGTGAAGTGCCAGAAGACTGGAGGGTGGAAAATGTTGTGCTTCAAGAAAGGCTGCAGGGAAAACCCAGTGAACCACAAGCCAGTGAACCTAACATCTGTGGTCAGAGTTACTAGAGAGTATTCTAAGGGATAAGATATACATACGTTTAGATGTATGTATGGGGTGATTATGGGGGGTCAACATGGTTTTGCATCTCTCTAAGTAATATGAGGTTGTGGGAGGTCGAGTCTCACAAATCTGATTGAGTTTTTGAAGTGACCAAAAAGGTCGATGAGGGCTGAGCTTTAGAGGTTGTATATATGGATTTCAGCAAGGCATTTGACAAGGTTCCGCATGGTAGGCTGCTCTGGAAGGTTAGATTGCATGGGATCCAAGGCTAGAAAGCGAAGTGGATAGAAAATTAGCTTAACAGAAGGAATAGTGGAAGGATGTTTTTCGGACTGGAGGCCTTTGACTAGTGATATGCCTCAAGATTCGGTGCTGGGCTCGCTGCTGTTTACCATCTATGAATGCTTTGTATGAGAACGTAAATGGCATGATTAACACATTTACAGATAAGACTAAAGTGAATAGTATTGTAGATAGTGAAGATGGTTGTCCAAGTTTACAGCAGGATGTTGATCGGTTGGCAGAATGGTTGATGGAATTTAATGCAGAGGAATGTGAGGTATTGCATTTTGGGAGGGAATGGGCCCGTCTAACATGGGCGGGAACTGCACATGGAATGGCAGGGCTCTGGGGAGTGCCGTGGAGCAGAGGGATCTAGGAGTGCAGGTTTGTAGTTGCTTGAAAGTGGCATCACCGGTGGATAGGGCGGTCAAGAAGGCTTTCGGCACGTTGGCTTTCATCAGTCAGTAGTTTTGGTCACCCTGTTATAAGAAATATGTTGTCAAGTTTGAACGGTTCAGAGAAGATTTACCAGGATGTTGCTAGTACTCAAGGGACTGAGCTATAAGGAGAGATTGAGCTGGGGCTTCATTCCATGGAGCGCAGGTGGATGAGGGTGATCTTATGGAGGTGTACAAAATCATGAGAGGAATAGATTGGGTAAACGCACAGAATCTTTTGCTCAGAGTAGGAGAATCAAAAACTAGGAGACAGGTTTAAGGTGAAGGAGAAAACATTTAATGGGAACGTGAGGGTTAACTTTTTTTAATACAAAGGATGGCGGATGTATGAAACAAGCTGCCGGAGGAGGCATGTTGAGGCAGGTACTAATGCAGCGATTAAGAAACATTTAGACATGTACATGGATAGGATAGGTTTAGAGGGATATGGACCATATGACATGCAGGTGGCACTAGTGTAGATGGGGTCAGCAAGGACAAGTTGGGCCGCAGGGCCCCTTTCCTCACTGTATGACTATGACTCTTATTTAGAAATTAAGAATAAAGGTTGAGAATAATTTACAAAACAATGTGATAGATGTAAAAACATTGGTATTATTCAACACATAACTAGATTTTATGATCAAAGCAATAATATTGCAACAGTTTGTCCAATAGGCTTTTCCCTTTCTTGATGTTTAACGCACTCAATGAATACCATGTTTTTTCAGCAAGAAACACATGACCAATTAATTCTAAATTATGCAGAGTGCAATTTCATTGGCGTTCAAGGACAAGCCTGCTGCAGCCAGCCTCCATTTTCCCAGCAGCAAAGAGGTGTCAGGTGGAAAGTAAAATAAACTATTTGTTACTCTATTTAATAAAATCTTAATAGGTTTCATATTTGCTTTTCAATAGTCTACATTGTGCTTTCTTACTAGTCTAATACATTTTGCCATGTTTGTTGAATTTACCTTATTTATAACATCACTTCTATATTTGATTTCTTCTTTATCACGCAGATTACATTTGAACTTTTCTACAGTTTCTCTACACTTAGTTCCCCTTCCACATGGAACAGTTCAGGTTGCATTTCTTTGTTCCCATCCTACGCTTGTTAAAAAGCTGCACTGATTAAAATTGTAATTGTGGAACTAGGACGATGAAATAAAGCTGTAACTCTGAAATGACGCTTCAGTTCTCTGCCTACACACCTTGTCCATAATGTATAACAAATCTGTCTGTATCCTTCCACCTTGGAACTTGATGGAACATAGCTTCGCCAAGAATACAAAGATTGCCATTTGTTAAAGTGGTCTTGTGAGAAGTGGTCATATTACTTAGAGAAAGAAAAAAAAAGCAAGCACAACTTGGCTGGGCTAGTGTGTCACGTGTTGTATGGTTTTCAACCAAGTGCATTTGGAACAGAATACAAAGGTCAGAATTTGGTGAAGCATCAGAATTAGGTGAATGAGCGACTGTGCAGCTGTGTTTTTTTAAGTCAAAGAGTTGAATTAACAAGCAAACCCTGCAGTGGCAATCCAATGCAAAAGTTTTTAAACAAACATCGATGCCAAAACAAGATGATTAACTAGATTGAATCAAATAGCAATGACAAAAAGCTGGTTGAAAGACTGACTATGAGTCTAACTATGAGTGAGAAGCCAGAAGGTAGCCCAGTCCTTGCCTGGTCCAAAACATTCTTTCAACATGTGTAGATGAAAGCAAGGACTGGGAAAGTTCAAGCAAATTGATATTGCCAAGGGGACATCCAAGTTAGGAAAACAAGAAGAAATGCATTCTCGCTGCGGACATTAGAGTGAGGAGAACAGACACCATTTAATCGTTAGCCATATATCTATCAATGAAAAATTGGGTGTCTTGCGCTGTGAGGCAGCAACTCTACCACTATGACATTGTTGCCACCTTTAGGGATGTCTTTTGAAGAAAGGTTCATTTTGAGGGGAGTAGACGTTGAAAAAATGTTTTCTCTTGAGGATGAATCTAGATCAAGGAAGCTTAACCAGAATTAGGGATTGCCCATTTGAGACAGATGAAGAGGAGCTTGATTCAGAGGGTTATGTATCTTTGAAATTCTTTTGCCTAAGGAGCTGTGGAGGGAAATGTCATCAAGTGAATTCACGACAGAGATTGAAGTTCGAGCGACAGGGCTATAGAGCGTAATGGGAAAGTCGTGGCAAGATTTTGTTGAGTGCTGGGGTCCATGGAATGCCAGGGTCCATGGACCTAATGGCCTACTCCTGGTCGATCTTTTAAATTTTTATACCTTTTGTTGATTTTGTTAAACAATCCTCGTGACATTTGGATGCGTTTGAGTCTTAGCCCAAAGGAACGTGCAAACTAGCACGTCTATGCAAGATACAGTAAAAAGCTGCTCATCCCCAATCAGCAATGTGCTAAAAACTAAGTTGTGTGTTTCAAAGCTGGCAAGATACCCATAATATAGCATTAGTATGAAGTTACTGCAAGAGACAAGTCCAGTCGCCTCAAACCAAAATCTTTCTCCATCAGACTTTGCATCCAGATTAGGCCTCATGTTAATTTATAGATAATTTGTACAGTTTATTGTTGTAACTCTTGAATGCTTTTCAATTGCCCACCTGACCCATCCTCACCCACCTTCCCTCCCTCTCTCCCTCCTATGCAAATCCACCTTTTATTTCAGATTGGTCCAAAGGAAAATGAGTCAAAACCAAAACTGGAGGCCATGTAGACCACTTCACCTTTTGTTATTTGACTGCTGGGGTAAGAGACAAACTGACGACTATCATCTGAAATAGATTTCCTTACAGTCGTTATCAACTAAGATTTAAAAAAAACAAAAAAACATTCTGGTTATGAATGCTTATTATTTTGAAAGATATGGTTGATTGTTTTAATAAAGTCAATCTGCTCATAATTTGGTCTAGTTTGATTTAGTGATATAGCGTGTAAACAGGTCCTTCAGCCCACCATGTCGACAATGACCAATGATCACCGGTTCACACTAGTTCCACTCCCTACACATTAGGGGCAATTTACAGAGGCCAAGTAACCTACAAACCCACACCTATTTCGATGTGGAATTGCATGTAGATAGGGTGGTAAAGAAAGCTTTTGGTGTGCTGGCCTTTATAAATCAGAGCATTGAATATAGGAGTAGGGAAGTAATGTTACAATTGTACAAGGCATTGGTAAGACCAATTCTGCAGTATGGTGTACAATTTTGGTCGCATAATTATAGGAAGTATGTCAATAAAATAGAGAGAGTACAGAGGAGATTTACTAGAATGTTGCCTGGGTTCCAGCAACTAAGTTACAGAGAAAGGTTGAACAAGTTAGGTCTTTATTCTTTGGAGCGCAGAAGGTTAAGGGGGGACTTGATTGAGGTCTTTAAAATGATAAAAGGGATAGACAGAGTTGACGTGGATATGCTTTTCCCATTGAGGGTAGGAAAGATTCAACCAAGAGGGCATGACATGAGAATTAAGGGACAGAAGTTTAGGGGTAACATGAGGGGGAGCTTCTTTACCCAGAGAGTGGTGGCTGTGTGGAATGATCTTCCTGCAGAAGTGGTGGAGGCAGGATCGATTTTAACATTTAAAAGTAAAGTGGATAGGTATGTGGACGGGAAGGGAATGGAGGGGTATGGTCTGAGTGCAGGTAGATGGGACTAGAGGAAAATAAATGGTCGGCACGGACTGGAAGGGCCGAGAAGGCCTGTTTCCGTGCTGTAATTGTTATATGGTTATATGGTTATTTGGGATGTGGGAGGAAACCAGAGCACCAGTAGAAAACTCACGTGGTTAAAGGGGCAGCATGGTAAGGCAGCAGGTTGCTGCCTTATAGTGCCAGAGACCCAGGTTCAATCCTGACTACGGGTGCTGTCTGTACGGAGTTTGTATGTTCTCCCAGTGACCACGTGGGTTATCCCCAGGTGTCCAGTTTTCTCCCACACTCTAAAGACGTACAGGTTTGTAGGTTAATCGGCTCCATTAAGGTTTGCAAGTTGTCCCTAGTGTAAATGTGCTAATGTAAAGGGATCACTGATTGGCGCAGACTCGGTGGGCTGAAGGGCCTGTTTCTGCGCTGTATCTCTGAATTAAACTAAACACACAAACACAGACAGCATCCGAGGCCAGGATCAAACCCGGGTTTCTGGCGCTAGGAGGCAGCAGTTCTACCAGCTGTTTACTTTTAAAAAGCTTGCATTATTTACCACCCTTTTTCACCATGGCAATTTAATGTCACATCTACAATATTTTCCACTCCAGTTCGAATTCCATTGAATACCTATACATCTTTTGACCTCCCACTTCAGTAATTTCTTACCATTTCCGTGAAATCCGATTTAATCAAAATGTATGCTCCTGTATTGTATCCTGTAGAATTGATGTACACTCAAATCTTTTTACTGCTTTCCATTAACTTCCAGGATCAAAAACAATTAGAACAGTCATCTTCATACCCCTCAATGACCAGGTTGCCTTATTTATCATAAATCTTCTCCCCCTTTTCTGGCCAAACTTAAAAAATCCCATTTTAGTTTGTGAAGAATGATGACTTGACAACAGAAACCATTGGTTGTTTGGACAAAAAGGAAACGTTTTTTGGAGATCAGTCCAAGGTCGAACACCACAGCTGCCAATTGCTAGTGGGAAGTCCTGTTAACTAAGGTGGGGAATTTAGTATTGGATTAATTATAAATAGAGAAACAGATAAGTAGATGAAGCATGTAGGAAGAAACTTCAGATGCTGGTTTACACCAAAGATAGACACAAAATGCTGGAGTAACTCAGCGGGTCCGGCAGCATCTCTGGAGAAAAGGGTGGGAATCCTTCTTCAGATTGAAAGATAAAGGTGGGGGTGTGAGGGGAGTGAAATTGGAGGCGAGAAAAGGCCACAACAAATCAGGGCCACAACAGTTGGTCTCAGGAAAGATGGAGCCCATAATGGCTCATTGTTGGCTGGGGAAGATGTGCTAACAACAGGGGTACAAGGATGTGAACAGTGGAACTGGTAGGACAACTAGGGTGGGGGAAGGAAATGCAGGAGTTACTTGAAATTAGAGAAATTAAAGTTCATACCGCTGGGTTGTAAGCTGCCCTTGCAAAAATATGAGGTGTTCCTCCAATTTGTGTGTGGCCACACTAACAGTGGAGGAGGTCCAGGACAGAATGGGAGGGGGAGTTAAAGTGTTTGCCAACAGGGAGATCGTGTAGGCCAAGGCGTAAGTGTTCAGCGAAACGTTCGCACAGTCTATGCATGGTCTTCGTGAAGTGCTGGACTAATCAGGTGTTGACAATGTTCTGTCATGGGGTTACTGAACTACCAAGAGGAAAATATTGGATATTGCATTGGACCTAAACTATTAGTTTGGTGTACTTATAGATCTATTTAATAACAAGAATACTGCCAGTCCTAACACGTTTTTTTAACTGGCTAGTTAACTGGCCCATCTATTCATGGAACATAATCAATATACTTTTGCTAATGTTTTTAACATAAGCACTGCATGCATTGCAGTTCTTTGGATTTTTTTTACCTTAGGGCTATGAAAGTTAATTTGTTCAGTATATTCAAGGTTGAGGCAGATTTTTGAACAGCAAGGAAATGATGGGAGATGAAGGGTTGTTTGGAAAGTGGAGTTGTGATCTTGATAAGTACTGGAGCAGGCTCGAGGGGCCAAATGTCCTGCTCATGCTTTTATTCATTATGTTTCTACAATCTAACCAAATTGCAGATTTGTTGCTATATTACATACCTTAAAATTAAGCTCATCTTCATTGTCCCCTACAAAGTTATATAGTGCCTTGGCCATTCCTCTTTTATTCCCAGAAGATTGTTGTTTTACAGGGCTAGTTGTTCCTGAAAAATGATTTATGCAAAAATATTGAAAGCCCAAATAGCTCAGAAGTAATCTCCAAAACCTCATTTTAGCCCACGACTCTTTCAGATAAACTGTAGGTTCTATCTCTCTCAATCTCACTTACTCATTATTTCCTTGAAATCAGTTCCAGGAATTCACTTGCAACCTACCCACTAATTATTCACACTGTATCTAGAATCAAGTTTTTTTTTAGGACTTTTAATGGTGGCTGAAGGGGTCTATTATCCTTTGCAGTTGACAAATGTAACCGGAATTTGGGCGTCACTGTATATAGAATAATATGTAGTCTGGAAATATCAAGAACTCTTAGTCAGCAGGTGCGAAATTTAACCCACGCTTGTTAAAATAAAACGGCAATAGATTTGAATAAATGTAGACCATTTTACACACACCATGCAATTTCTGTCCTTTGCAACTGCAAACTTATCATCGTTCAGGAAACACAGTGATATGTGGTTCATAGGTCTAATTAATGCAAAGTAGCACTTTTAATAAAGACAATGTAGGTAAATTATAGGCTTAAAAAGTAAACAAAGACCGTTTCTATGATTTGATTATTGAATACTCTTAGACTCATTGCAAAAATACCTGAGCAGACTCGAACAAATGCAGATGGGAAAATTCCCTCGAGCCCATTAAGTTTTCCCTTGTACCATTCAGAGTCTATCTGCTCCAAGATGAGAATTTGATCACCACGTTTAAACGATAAATCATCAGCAGCTTCTGCTTTGAAATCATAAAGTGCCTCACACCACTGCAAGTCCAAATCTCCAACCTGCAGAGATTACAGGGAAATGGTCAGTTTGGTTTCATAGTAGTGGAAAATAAAATTTATTAAAGCAAAGGAAAAGCACGAGAAGTGATTTTATTTAACTTGGATAAACCAGGAGGTGTACCTCTGAAGGACCTCAATGCAGGTCCTGTTTACTCATGGTTCACTATTGCTCATTTATCATTGAGCTGCGATGGTCAATGCAAATACAGCCTCTCCTATTTTAAAAAAGTGACAACTACCCCTTCAATCATAAACATTGTGCAAGGCCACAACATCCATAACCATCAGACTAGCAAACAAGTTAAAGAATTAAATATTATCAATGCGAATGTACAAACACCTAATAAAAGTAATTGTGTAGGAAGGAACTGCAGATGCTGGTTTAAACCGAAGATGGACACAAAAAGCTGGAGTAACTCAGCAGGGACAGACAGCATCTCTGGAGAGAATGAATGGGTGACGTTTCGGGTCAAGTCCCTTTTTCAGACTGGATTCAGACTTTCAGAATAAAAGTAAGTGAAAGGCACCTTATAAAAGCAAGTTAAAAATAAGTTAAACATTTACAGTTTAATTAGCTACTTATACTTTCATAGAGTAAATGCGTGCTTACAGCTCCAGTTCAATAGAAAATATAAAACTCTCAGTTTATAACCGACTAGAAAACAAAAGGCAAGATTTTTTCTGACAGTCGAATCAACATGTAGCCATATTTGTATCTGAGATGATCAAATTGTCATTAGTTAAGCAGACGTACCTGATCAGGTGGAGAGGTCTCTATTGTTCTATCATCTGTTAGTCTGTTCGAACCTGAGGAGAGATTCAAATAACATATCTTAAAAACTTTTTGATTTTCAGACTTTAGTGATTTGAAACTTAAGTTACATCATAAGCAATTTGTTACATAAAAAACATAGAAAATAGGTGCAGGAGTAGGCCAATCGGCCCTTCGAGCCAGCACGGCCATTCAACACGATCATGGCTGATCATCCAAAATCAGTACCCCGTTCCTGCTTTCTCCCCATATCCCTTTAGCCCTAAGAGCTACATCCAACTTGAATACATCCAGTGAATTGGCCTCCACTGCCTTCTGTGGCAGAGAATTCCACAGATTCACAACTCTCTGGGTGAAAACGTTTTTCCTCATCTCAGTCCTAAGTGGTCTACTCCTTATACTTGAAATGTGGCCCCTGGTTCTGGACTCCCCCAACATTGGGAACGCTTTTCCTGCATATAGCCTGTCCAATCCCTTAAGAATTTTATATGTTTCTACAAGATCTCCTCTCATCCTAAATTCCCAGTCGATCCATTCGTTAATATAAGCCCAGTCGATCCATTCGTTAATATAAGCCCAGTTGATCCATTCTTTAATGTAAGCCCAGTTGATTCATTCAAATGCATAGAAACAAGCTCTTAGTCAAGGTTTTAAAGAACTGCAGATGCTGGAAAATCAAGGGTACACAAAACGCTGGAGAAACTCAGCGGGTGCAGCATCATCTATGGAGCGAAGGAGATCAGGCTTCAGACAAGGAGATGACACCAAGCTGGGGGGTATAATTAGGTGTGAGGAGGATGCTTGGAGGCTGCAGGGTGATTTGGATAGGCTGAGTGAATGGGCAGATGCATGGCAGATGCAGTATAATGTGAATAAATGTGAGGTTATCCATTTTGGCGGCAAAAACATGAGGGTAGACTATTATCTGAATGGTGGCAGATTAGGAAAAGGGGAGATGCAACGAGACCTGGGTGTCATGGTACACCAGTCATTGAAAGTAGACATGCAGGTGCAGCAGGCAGTGAAGAAAGCAAATGGTATGTTAGCATTCATAGCGAAAGGATTTGAGTATAGGAGCAGGGAGGTTCTACTGCAGTTGTGCAGGGTTTTGGTGAGGCCACACCTGGAGTATTGCGTACAGTTTTGGTCTCCAAATCTGAGGAAAGACATCCTTGCCATAGAGGGGGTACAGAGAAGATTCACCAGACTGATTCCTGGGATGTCAGGACTTTCATATGAGGAAAGATTGGATAGACTCGGCTTGTACTCGCTGGAATTTAGAAGATTGAGGGGGGATCTTATAGAAACTTACAAAATTCTTAAGGGGTTGGACAAGCTAGATGTTGGAAGATTGTTCCCGATGTTGGGGGAGTCCAGAACAAGGGGTCACAGTCTAAGGATAAGGGGGAATTCCTTTAGGACCGAGATGAGGAAAACATTCTTTACACAGAGAGTGGTGAGTCTCTGGAATTCTCTGCCACAGAAGGTAGTTGAGGCCAGTTCATTGGCTATATTTAAGAGGGCGTTAGATGTGGCACTTGTGGCTAAAGGGATCAGGGGGTATGGAGAGAAGGCAGGTACGGGATACTGAGTTGGATGATCAGCCATGATCACATTGAATGGCGGTGCAGGCTCGAAGGGCCGAATGGCCTACTCCTGCACCTATTTTTCTATGTTTCTATGGAGATCTCCTTCACTCCATAGATGCTGCTGCACCCGCTGAGTTTCTCCAGCATTTTGTGTACCATCTAATTCAAGGTTGTTAGGAATGGGCCTAAAATTGCAACATACTGATGCAAAATCCAATAATCTATAGAACAATGACACCTTTGTTGTTTTATCACATATAGCTCGGGACAAAACTGGCAACTTCTCAGAATGATAGTTTTTGGCAATTTAACAATCACAGTCAGTACTTGTATAAACCCAGTAAATGATAAGCAGCTTTTCAAATAAAAATACACTGAAGTCCTTTATTCACTTAACATTGTTATGAATGCACTCTCTGATCCCATTCAAAATTTTACAGCTGCATTTTCCCAGGGACAAGAAAACGTTCCAATCTTTACGGATCTTAAGAATAAGGAGTAAAGGGCCTGTCCCACTAGCGCGCGATTAGACGCGACAAGCGCGACCTACCGTGGTCGCTTTAGTCGCCCGGCCTCGCGTGACCCTGTCCCACTGCGATCGCCGGAGTCTCGTCGAGTTGTGTGTAGCTGGTGTCGACATCGCGCGTAGTGTCCAAAAACCGACACTGCTTAAAAAATTACGCGCGGCAAAATCCTGTCGCGCAGAACGTGATTAACGTGATGACGTTTTGACGTTGTGCGTCTTCAGCGTGGCGTTGCGTGATGACGTCACTGCCCGACGTCGTGCAACGCGCATGCTCATGCGCATCGTCACGTGATGAAAAATAACGTCCTTCCTTCGGACGTCGCGCGTGTAATCGCGCGCTAGTGGGACAGGCCCTTCACTCGCACCGGGATCGCCTGACCCCCACGCGACCCCCGCGTCCGAATTTGTCGCGCTTGTCGCGTCTAATCACGCGCTAGTGGGACAGGCCCTTAAGCCATTTAGAACGGAGACGAGGAAACACTTTTTCTCACAGAGAGTGGCGAGTCTGTGGAATTCTCTGCCTCAGAGGGCGGTGGAGGCAGGTTCTCTGGATGCTTTCAAGAGAGAGCTAGATAGGGCTCTTAAAGATAGCGAAGTCAGGGGATATGGGGAGAAGGCAAGAACGGGGTACTGATTGGGGATGATCAGCCATGGTCACATTGAATGGCGGTGCTGGCTCGAAGGGCCGAATGTCCTCCTCCTGCACCTATTGTCTATTCTCAACACTTCACTCCTAATTAGCCTGCATCTAAACTTTCAACTCTACTCCATAGCCTAGACTTCCCAACTAGCAGAAATAGTGTTCCTCTATCTTATCAAAATTCTCCTCAATACCTTGTAAACTTGAATCAAACTGCTTCCTAAATTGTGCAGAACATAAACTAATTTATGGAATCTCCCCTTTTAAAATAACGCGAGGTCCATGTATCATGCTGGCAAATTTTTCCGAAGTATGATGTATCTTTTGAATGGGATGATGTGCAAAACTGCTCATGGTTTTTGAAGTGTGGTCTAACCAGGGTACTTCCCAAGTCACTCACCTGGTGAAAGAGGTGAACTCTGGATTGTCTTCTGCTCAGAAGTTGGTAGGTCCTCAACAAGGTCTACAAAATTCAGAGGGAAAATTCCCATACAACCTTTCAGTTCTCCTCGAGCCCATTCCTCATTCATGTAACCTTTCAGTGCAATAACATCACCCTCAAAGAAAGTGAGTTCATCAGGCTGGTCTCCTTCGAAGTCAAAGCGAGCCACACATCGAGGTCCTCTGTAGACGATAGGCATAGACATGATTTCATTTTACCATCTTAAATATTACAGCAGGCAGTGAAGAAAGCTAATGGTCTTCGTTGCAAGAGGATTTGAGTTTAGGAGCAAGGTGGTCCTACTGCAGTTGTACAGGGCCCTGGTGAGACTGCACCTGGAGTATTGTGTGCAATTTTGGTCTCCTAATTTGAGGAAGGACATTATTGCCATTGAGGGAGTGCAGCGTAGGTTCACCAGGTTAATTCCCGGGATGGTGGACTGACATTGGATGAAACAATGGGTCGACTGGGCTTGTGTTCACTGGAATTTAGAAGGGTGAGAGGGGATCTTATAGAAACATATAACATTCTTAAAGGATTGGACAGGCTAGATGCAGGAAAAATGTTCCCGATGTTGGGGGAGTCCAGAACAAGGGTTACAGTTTAAGAATAAGGGGTAGGCCATTTAGGACTGAGATGAGAAAAAACATTTTCACCCAGAGAGTTGTGAATCTGTGGAATTCTCTGTCACAGAAGGCAGTGGAGGCCAATTCTCTGGATGTTTTCAAGAGAAAGTTAGATTTAGCTCTTAGGGCTAAAGGAATCAGGGGAAATGGGAAAAAGCTGGAATGGGGTACTGATTTTAGATGATCAGCCATGATCATATTGAATGGCGGTGCTGGCTCGAAGGGCCGAATGGCCTACTCCTGCACCTATTTTCCATGTTTCTATTACAGTTAGGATCCATGATTCTTTTGACTTTACTTATAATCAAGTGCGAGAAGTGTGTAATAAAATGCACAGTGTGTGTTCAAAATGCTATACAGTTACAAATTCTGAATTGGAAAATCATCAAAGAATAAGACACAAGAGAAAAGATTACAGCAGTGCAGATATAACAAGTGTAGACACATCTCAGCAGATTTCCTGTGGACCCAAGTCCACTCCATCACAAATGACGTAAATGCAGAACTGGGAGGTGAAAAGTACAGTCTGCTGATTGTACATTTTCTGGAGTTGGCTGACGAGCATAATTATGTCATGTGGCCTTGGCTTGCAGTGCAGCATGAGTATAATCAGGGGAGGGCTATCTCTGTTTGGGAGCATTTGCTCTGGATGCTCAGACACATGGCAAAGTAATGCATTCCAAAATTAAAGCACAAAGAAGCCTTTTATGGAGGCAATGTAAATACTAATGCAGCCAAGCTTCCAACGCTCTGTTCTACGCCTGACAAAGTTGATGTTGGAGCACAGGAAGGTGGAAAGCAAGCTGCAAAAGATACAGTGAAGATTTACGAGGATGTTGCCAGGACTAGAAGGTCTGAGCTATAGGGAGAGGATGAGTAGGTTGGGACTCTATTCCTTGGAGGGCGGGAGGACGATGGGTGATACAAAATCATGAGAGGAAGAAATTGGGTAAACGCACAGAGTCTCTTGCCCAGAGTAGGTGAATTTAGGGCCAGAGGACATAGGTTCAAGGTGAAGGAGAAAAGATTTAATGAGAATCTGAGGGGTAACTTTTTCACACAAAGGGTGGTGAGTGGATGGAACAAGGTGCCAGAGAAGGTAGTTGAGGCTGGGACTATCCCAACATGTGCAACAGGTACATGGATAGGCCAGGTTTGGAGGGATATGGAACAAGTGCGGGCAGGTGGGACTAGTGTAGCTGGGATATGTTGGCCGGTGTGGGCCAGTTGGGCCGAAGGGCCTGTTTCCACGCTGTATCATTCTATGACTCTAAGGTCATGATGGACCCCACGGCCTCCACAATATCCTCCTTATGGAATAACAGAAGAGCACAATCAAATAGCAGTCAGGTCAAAAAAGAGCTGGTTGTACAATGCTTTACAAGTAAATAGCAATGGAGTGAAGAGCCAAGAACCAAGAGTGAATTTTCCAATTTCTAAATATGCTAGCTAAACACTTCACTTTATTGCGTTTGTTTTATGTGTTTACACATTTGTGTTATAACTTGTAATATTTTCGTTTTACAGTTACATGGTTTTCTCCTGATTTTCTATGAACTCATGGTATCTCTATTTATTTTTATTTGGTTATATATGTTCATTTGTATTTTTACATATCTATTGTTTCAAATAAAAGTTTCCCCCTCCGAAAAAAAAAAGAAAAAAAAAAGCTGGTCATAAAGTTGCCTTTACTATCAATATTCTGCCATAAACCGATGCAATTTGGCTGCAAGACATGTGAAGCATGTAGGACATTTCTGGCCCAACCACTTTGAGTTCTGCAGGTATTTGCAATTGGCTGGGCAATAGTTATGGTGCACAGTTCCTGGTTCAAAGAACATGTCCTAAGGAAGGACACATATGTATTGGGTGCATTTCAGAGGTTTGCCAGATCAATATATGGGATGGGCAGGCTGGTCTATGAGGAAGGCTAGGCTTTTATTTGCTGGAGTTTAGAAGAGTGAGAGAGTACAGAGGCTTTAACGGAATGAGCAGAAAAATAATGTTTTTTTGCCCACAAACAGTTGCCCATTTAAACAGATACGGCATTTCATTTTTCTCAGAGGGTCATGAGATTTTGGACCGCTCTTCCTCAAAAGATGGCGGTGAGAGATGTCTATTGCAAAATGTTCAAGGCAGAGGTGGATAAATTCTTGATAAGTAATATGATCATAGTTTGTGGAGGGTTGGAGATGGAGTTATAAGTAAATCAGTTCTGACATTGAATGGCAGTGCAGTCTCAAGGTTGGTTGCTTCTAATTTGTTTGCGAGTCGTGTTCCTATGGTGGAACCTCACCTGCTAATGGATTTCCTTTCTACCTTCTAGGAAACTTCTAAAACTCCATGGTCTCAGTACCAACTCACATTAAGTTATGTTACCTGCATACCTGTTACTTTACAACACTCATTGGTATTCTCAAATATGCTGATGGCCTTCCACACCCCTCCCCTCCCTACGTGCCTCATCCTGCAGCCCTACAATGTATTGACATCTCTATGCTCCTCCAAATCTGGATTTTGCACAAAAGTTCAAATTGGAGAGCGCATGTTTCAGAATTACTGGGAAACAGACTTACTTGTTAAGAGAAGTTGGTTTAAACAAATCTTTCTTCACGCTGATCTCCTGTGCATCAGCCGGAAGATCAACCTAGCAGAAAGCAATCATACAGTAATCATCACTGCTCAAGGAATAAATACGAAGAGCAGAATATCAGACATATGATGTTCACAAACAGTTTGACATTAAATATTCATGCCTAAAATATTCATTATAGTGATTTCCCGACATGGAGAGTTCCCAATCTTAGCCCGTCCATGTTAGAAAATATGGAGTAGGATATTTTCTTAAAGAGCAAAAAGAGTTAAAATTATGCAAAACGTCTTTGTCGCTGTTGAATATCACCCTCACTGACCTTCTTGAACTGTGTCCAGACCATGAGAATAGTACAGGAAGGTCAATTAAAGTTATTAATATTTGAATCTTGGAACAATATACCAATACTATTAGCTGATCTCCAGTGAACAGCCTGTGGCCACGGCTATTGGCCAAGATTTCTCAAGATAATCATTGTTCGAAGTAGGTGGGTGAGTATGTATGTGCATGTGTACACAGATGAGAGAGAAACATCATATTTTCTTCTTTAGTAGCCTCTAAGGACCAGCAATTATTCATTCCAGTTCAGTTATATGGTTTCCGCAGTGATTGACAAGGTCACTATGGGAACCAGGGGATTTTCCACAGACAGGACAGAACATGCTTGAAGGGCTGTGTAGTTTATGAGCTGGTGCACTCCTTCCATTGTTCATCTTGGGCTCTCCATGCTTCAAAAAATAACTTGAATTTCCTAATGCCATTTTGAATGCTCCTTCTCCATGTTGAATGGAATAGTGTGTCTGTTTCAGGAGTTTAGTATCGTAAATGCAAAAGATGTGGCCTGCCCAAGGACTTAGCGCTGATTTCCTTACCACTCCAGTAAATTGTAGGATTTCGTGAAGCAGGATTTGTAGTATCTTTACAGTGCATTGAGGTGCTTGGAGTTGGTAGGGCAGATGTTGAAGGTATTAAGGGGATAGGGATTGCTGCTGCCGAGTAGACCACAAGCTTCAGTCCAGTCTGACATCTTGATCTCCAAACAACCTTTTCCTTAATTGACCAAAGCATGCGGTGGTGTATTGAAGACCATGGTGAATTATACCATCAAAGTCTGCCTTTGCCTTGATGTGAGGTCCATCCTTTACAGGATTTGAACATGAACCTTCATTGTGCTTCAGTATAGCAGAGGATCTTTGCCTTGTGAATGCAGAACACAAAGTTTGTCCTCTTGTTTACAGCTAAATTTGATGAAAGTTTTCCAAATTGATTCCTGACTGACGGAGTCAAAGTGCATCTTCCATCTGAACACGTTTGTTCTCCAATGACTGGATATTCTATATATAAAAAATCTACCAATTTTTTTTCTTTTGTCAAACAAGGAAAGCTTTTTGAACTCCCCTCAGTCTGCCGAAGCTGAAAGAAGAGACAAAGATAAAGAAAAGGACAACAAATAATAAAGAAAAATATCGAGAAGAGGAGAAAGTTTAGAAAATAGAGATGAACAGTGAAGGAAATAGAAAAGACAGGGAAAGAGAGTGAATGATAGGATACAAAATATGGGTTTTTCCATTTGTAAAAATCCAACTTACAATAATTTTGACAAAGTTAGCTGGAAATATCCCAGTATGTCCCTTGCACTTCCCACTAAGCCAATCTTTGTCCAGTTTCTTCAGCAAGTACACAGTGTCTCCTGCCTTCAGATTCAATTCATCATTTTGATCTGGAAAACAATAATGATGCAATTGGCTTCATGGCGGCTTCCTTAAACAACAATGCATTTTGACTCTGCCTCGCCTCAAAGAGTCACACCACAAATTGGAGCTGCCAGTCTGACAATTACAGGCAAATCAGTTTTATCATTCCAAAGCAGATTCAATTGAAAAGGTGCACGTTCATGAGGACAGACAACCTAGAGAAGTGGTATTAGTACTGGCCCAGGAATAAATGGCCTGCATTTTGTCAGGTTTGAAAACTACAGTAAGTTATGACACACCAAAAATACAAGGTGGTCAGTTGTTCAGTGGCTCTTACCAGCTGATTATTGATAAAAGCTGAAGTTATAGGGTCATAGAAGCGAACCATTCACCCCATCGTATGCATGCTAATCTTTTTGGGCCATCTACACTATTCTCATTTGTCTGCATTAGTTCTGTATTCTAATGTCTGTATTCATTGTCTATTTAAGAGTTGATCCAAATATTACTTAAATGTTGTTATTGGGTCTAATTCCATTACTTCCTCTGGTAGCGAGATTCAGATGTCAACCACTCTCTGCTTAAAAAACATTCCTATAAAATCCCCTTACATTCTCTCCTGCACATCCACATCCTTCCTATAGTATGATGGTCAGAACTGCACACAATACTCCAAATAGGATCTCAACAGTATATAGGTTACGGCATAATGTCCCAACTTTTATATCCCGTATCCCTCTCTGAACTCCCTATTACCTTTGTGAATACAGATGAGAAACATTCATTTCGGACTTTGCTCATGTCACCTGGCTGTAAACATTTATCACCCTTTTGGCCCAAAGGGGATCCACACTTTCTCTGGCTACCTTCTTGCTCCTGATATACTTATTCCAGTCAGAGAAGCCAATGAGTAAGATACCAAATTAACCTGCAATCCTCTTTTTGCTATTGACTTTAAAAATGCCCATTTATTTACTTCCAATAGTGATTTATCCTGAAAATTGTTGGGTTCAACCACCACGGACAATTATCTGATCCTTGTGAAGCATCACGTATCAAGTCATTTCACTGGTGTCACGGAGAGGTTTTCCGCAGCATTATAGACATTCTCTTAAACTAATCTCTAGGATTCATTACCGATGACAACCTAATATATGCACCAGAATATATGTCAAAGTGAAAATAAAAAGCAGCCTTTAGTTTTAAGGCTTTAGTCGAAGGATTAATAATGAGCACCAACTGGAAACATGCATCTTAATGAACGGAGACGCAAGAGACTGCGGATGATGGAATCTTGACTAAAGCTGGAAGACGTCAGCAGGTCAGATAGCTTCTGAGGAGGAAATGGACAAGTGATAGGTGGATGCAGGTGAGAGTGGGGTTAACGACAGATGGGTGGAGTCATTGACAAAGACTAGAGTCGAAAGAGTGCCAGATAAGGAGAGAAGAAGAGGTGTGAATTGTAAAGTCAGAGGGAGGGATGTGGGGGGAAGTGGGCAGGAAAGATGGGAAAATGGTGGACTCGGGATAGGAGATTGTGTACAAAGGAGGGGTAAGGAGCAGAGTGACTGAGCTGTGGGGGATGGAGTGAGGGTAGGAGGCATGAGAAAGAAAGAGGAGGTAGGGGGGTTTGACGTGCAATTGGAGAATTCAATATTGACACATTTGGGTTGCAAGCCACCCAAGTGAAATATTAGGAAATTCCTCTGGTTTTGTGTAGCTTTACTCTGGCAATTCGGGAAGGCCAGGACTAAAAGGTTGGTGTGGGAAGGGAAGGGAATTAGCAGCCGGGAGATCCAGCCAGACCAGGTGGACCTTAATGAAGGGACTGGGTTTTCTCTTGCCTCACGCTGCAGCATCTCTTACCTGCTGTAAAGTCGTGTAGCACCAAAGCATGGGGACCGCTGCTATCTCCAAACTGCTGATCAGAAGCGGAAAGTTTCTAAAAACATGGACAAAGAAAATTAAAATGCTTTCTTCTCACATTTTTTTTAGAAAGATCTCAAGGCCACAAATGTCCTATAAAGACCCAAAAGCAATAACAAAAGCTCAAATCATTCAGTATGAAATTAGAACTAATAAATGAATATCATAAAAATTAAAGGTGAAACAAAGTACTGCAAATCTTTGCAAGACATATCTGTGATAAGCGAGCCTGGATTCGTGAACAGTGTACTAACACCACTCAAAAAATTAACAAAAATAACAGCATTTGCATGAAATCTGAACTAAAGAGATAAAGAGTTGGAATATCTGCCGAAAGGTTTAAAGTAATAGGGCAGAGGGATGGGAAGCACAGTGGCAGTGCAGCATAGAGCATGGGAAATATAGAGGATAAATCAAGCAAGCGGAGTTCCAGGGCTGACAGAAGCAGTTCCGGGAGCAGGAACAACTGCATTCACAACTTCTGGAGAGTTTTCCCTCTTCATGGCCAATGACTTCAGTTTAACTGGGGCTCCTTAATGTCATATTCAGTCACATTCTGCATTTAATGTCAAGGGCCAGCAGCCTTATTTCACATAGAAAAGGGGCTCGGTGAGCAGATTATGGACCGCGAGACACAGTTTGAGAGCCTGTTGATGACAACCTTCATCGCCTTTGATCAAGAAATGTAGGTGCACATCCAGAAAGCTGTCAATAGACAATAGGTGCAGGAGTAGGCCATTCGGCCCTTTAAGCCAGCACTGCCATTCAATGTGATCATGGCTGATCATCCACAATCAGTAGCCCGTTCCTGTCTTCTCACCATATCCCCTGACTCCGCTATCTTTAAGAGCTCTATCTAACTCTCTCTTGAAAGCATCCAGAGAAATGGCCTCCACTGCCTTCTGTGGCAGAGAATTCCACAGATTCACAACTCTCTGGGTGAAAACGTTTTTCCTCATCTCCGTTTTAAATGGCCTACCCCTTATTTTAAACTGTGGCCCTTGGTTCTGACCTCCCCAAACATTGGGAACATGTTTCCTGCCTCTAGCGTGTCCAATCCCTTAATAATCTTACATGTTTCAGTATAATTCCCTCTTATCCTTCTTAATTCCAGAGTATACAAGCCCAGCCGCTCCATTCTATCAACATATGACAGTCCCGCCATCCTGGGAATTAACCTCGTGAACCTACGCTGCACTACCTCAACAGCAAGAATGTCATTCCTCAAATCTGGAGACCAAAACTGCACACAATACTCCAGGTGTGGTCTCACTATGGCCCAGTACAACTGCAGAAGGACCTCTTCGCTCCTATACTCAATTCCTCTTGTTATGAAGGCCAACATGCCATTTGCTTTCTTCACTGTTGTACCTGCATGCTTACTTTCATGTGAAATAAATACATAAAGGTGATCTAGAAAGTCCAAACTTCTCTATTCATACCTCTCTAGATTTGCTCAGATTAAATCTTCAGAGTATTTGCTCTAATCTCTTCATGTGTCAACTTTCTCTGATGTCTGGCATGGTCCAACATAATCAAACAGCTGACGGTGCATCCAGTAACATGGGGAACCTATAGGGTTTAGGAGCTAATGCGCAGAATGGTGACCGGCTGCAATATTACTTGCCGCTATAATGATGCATAAGCTTGAAACATCACGTGGTGGCAGATTATGCCTGGCATCTGGCACTCCCTCCTTTGAGGCACGCTGCAATGCAGGGCAACTGGGAAATGTTGAAAGGTCCTTGTTCCAAACGTACACTAACTAAAAGCACCACCAACTAAATCTTCCCCCATTACATCAACGGCTTCATTCTGCACCCGTGCAGAACTCATTGATTTCATTAACTTTTCCACTAATTTCCACCCTGCCCTCAAATCCATTTGGACTAGCTCTGACACCTCTCCCCTTTCTTGATCTCTCTGTCTCCATCACAGGGATCAGACTATTGACTGACATTTGCTACAAACCTACCGACTTGCAGGGTTATCTGGACTACACTTCCTCCCATCCTGCCCTTTGCAAAGATGCTATCCTCTCAATGTCTCCGTCTTCGCCACATCTGCTCCCAAGATGAGGCAATTCATTCCAGGAGATTGAGATGTCCTCTTTCTTTAGTAAATGCGACTTTTCCCCTCCTGTCATAGAGGGGTCCCTCACCCCCGTCTCCTCTATGTCCCATATTTCTGCTCACACTCTCCCTTCACCGAGATGGAACAAGGATAGAGTTGCCCTAGTCCCCACTTGTCACCCCACCAGCCTCTGCATCCAATACATCATCCTCCGACATTTGCATCACCTCCAAACTTGAACCCACCCCTTTGTGACTTTTGCAGAGACCACTCCCTCCGCAACTCCCTGGTTCACTCATCTCTTCCCACCCAAACCACCCCCTCCTCCCCAGGTACTTTCCCTGCATCACCTGTCACTATGCCTCCACCCTCACCACCATCCAGCAGTCCTTCCAGGTGAGACACAGGTTCACGCGCTCCTCCTCTAACCTCAGCTAGTGCAATCGGTGCTCCTGATGTGGCCTCCTTTACATGAGACCAAGCAAAAACTCAGCAACCATTTTGCTGAACAGTTGCGCTCAGTCTGCCAGGCCTCCTGGATCTCCCTGTTGCTCACCATTTTAACACCTCTTTCCATTACCATGCTGACCTTTCTGTCCTAAGTCCCCTCCATTGGCAAAGTAAGGCCACAGACAACTGGAGGAAAAGCACCGGCCTGGGGAGCTTACAACCCAATGCTATAAACATTGCATTCTCCAATTGTAGGTCATACCAACTCCCCCTCCGCCACCCTTCTATCCCCACCCACTGACCCCGCCTTCCCTCCATCATGTGTTTTTTTTTGTAAACCAACCCAGACAATTCCTTGTTCCCACTCCCTAGATTATGTGCAGCTTTGGAGCAAAGCAACAACCCACAACTTCAAAGAGCCATTGATCCAATACTGATATAGATTTAGTATTAAAAAAATCCCTCATCAAGAATATGTGGACAAGCTATGACAGCCTTCCATTAATCTTAAAGCAACATTGTTAAAGCACCAGCTACTGCACACAAGGAAAATTGCATTTCTCGCAGTAAGATGATAAATTTATGCACACAGAATGTGTTTCTGATTCCGCTCCACATAGCAAACAGGAGATCTCTTTCCCCATCCCCCACTAATAGATTTTCAGATCAAAGGTACATTCCAACCTCAGCTGTCATGCAGTTTCTAACCGCAATTTGATTTGTCTATTGGCCAGAGACATGTGAATTTAATAGGAAGAGGATTCCTGTGCCTGGATACATTCACAAGGAAATCCCAGAATATCAATTTAAGATATAAGGCAACGTGTAGTAGAAATTCAGCCAAATGGATATAGAACTGCATATCTGAAACATAAAATCCAAGAACACCATACCATATCAGAGGATTAAATAAAAGACAATTTCAGTCCTTTTAAAAGGCTTGGTTAGTTATATATTCTAAGAATATATTGTGATGAGGAGTTTACAACTGAAATGTTAACCCAATCTTTTCTTTACAGATGCTGAATAGTTTCTTTAAATTATTATTTTTCCAATTAGACTCAGCATTTTTCTAATTGCCCTGTAGTCGTCATTGGACAAAAAAAAAACATATTCTTTCATGTACAACAATGGTTATTGAAGTTGTACTCCAATTCAAATGCATTGCCAATGGTCACCACTCATTACCACACCTTAGTCAGGTTGCTGATCCCCTTTGGGTTACTTTCTCATTTGGGGAAGTCAAATGGTGGGACGCACAGGGGTTGGACAGGCTAGATGCAGGAAGATTGTTCCCGATGTTGGGGAACTCCAGAACAAGGGGTCATAGTTTAAGGATAAGGGGGAAGTCTTTTAGGACCAAGATGAGAAGATCATTTTTCACACAGAGAGTGGTGAGTCTGTGGAATTCTCTGCCACATAAGGTAGTTGAGGCCAGGGGCAGGCACCTGGCTCGGGCAAAGCCCTCTTCAGCCTGGCGCATGACTCGTGGATGGCCAGCTGGGCCAGGCCCAGGAGCAACCCAACCAGGACATCTTCAGCCCTACCCTGTCCCCAACACACAGGGTATCCAAATATGAGGATGGTGGGTGTGAAGTTTAGCCAGATGGCAATGAGCAGCCCCTTTAGATGTTGAAACAGGGGCCGCAACCTCACACTCTCCATGTACACGTGGCACACAGACTCTTCCAGACCCCAAAAGTGGCAGGCAGCTGGTGGGACTGTGAACTGCGAGAGAAATAGTTGCAAGGGACTCCTCGGTGAAGAACCCTCCACCCCAGGTCCCCGATGTAGAGGGGGAGAATCCCTGTCTTTGTGACTGGCTTCAGGTCCCCAGCTGCAAAGTCAGTTGAGTACAAAGTTACTTCAGCATAATGACAATTTCATAACAGGTGTATAGGAATCCAGGGATTCATTTTTTTGGCACTGTTTTTAAACAGGTGAGAGTAAAGGAGTGAGATCTGACGTCAACACTTGCGAAGAGACAATACAAAAGCTCTCAGAGCACATGCATGGCAGAGAAAAATAATGAACCTTTTTGAGGATGAATGAGATAATCTGTTAAATCCATCATGGGATAACTGTAGGGCTGGACCCTGACATACTCTATTTTACCATTTTTTAATTAAAAGCCGCATAAATAAATAAATAAATCATTAGGAGCAAAATAACTACCCAAAACTAAGCACAGCGATTAAGATGTAACTTTCAGTTTCAACTCTGATCATGATTAGTTTTAAATCATCAGTCAATGTTTCAGTTTGTGTGCATGGTTAGCTCCAAGTGCATTGATCTCAGCTGGAGAGCAGTTTAGTTGGCCTCAGGCTGATGAGAATGGAATAAAGACAAGCAAGATGTCTCTGACGGCCACACAGTGGGTATATGCGGAATCCAGCGAGGATCAGGCAGACATGTACCAACTTTCACATTTCAGGCCGTGATACAGAGCAGTCAGTGGACAGAAATCTGTCCCTCCTTCATGGAACAAGTTACTGACATCTTACCTTAATGAGTGCATATAATAACAATACAAAAACAGGGTTAGAAAAAAAAAGAACAGTTTACTGCCGTGGTTCCATGCTGGTCACATTATCAAATCCAGCTAAAGCCCCCCTATGAATTACCATGTACTTGTTATAGAGCGGGTGTCCGGGAGCTGGTCGAGGTGGAAGCTCAGGTCCTTTTTTTGGAAGCACTTGACTCTTTGGACGAACCTTCCCTGTGGCAGACGGGCTCTGTTTTCCGACGGTTTTGTTTATTTTTTGCTCAGATGAAGCATGACGGAGCTGGTTCGGTGCAGCGGACACTTTTGGCGGTGGAGGTCGGGCTGGGCCAGCTTTGTGTGGGGCTGGACGTGCTGGAGGAACTTTACCCACTCGTGCCCTGGAATATAAATAAGATGCAGTCTGAAGGCAACAGACACTCACTTAAAATCACTCCAACTTGATCCAACATAAAGTTTATTAATTAACGTTCTATGCAAACGTTTACTTTCATCAGAATTGTTTTA
Source organism: Raja brachyura (assembly GCA_963514005.1). The sequence goes on from OY740781.1 coordinate 177,243,135, forward strand.
CATTTTACTTAGATACTGCTGAAAGATTTCTTCAAAATCAGCTTGAACCTTTTTCATTTCAAAGGAAATGTACTCCAAAGAGCCTGAAAGTCATTAGCCATCAAAAGTCATTTTAAGGTCAATAAAAGTAATTTATTCTCAAGGTAGGACTTTGGGACCTTTACAGAGCATGACACAGGGGAAAAACCACTCGTAATCAAAATGTAAATGGAGTCAATGTGAAAGGCAACAAGGTGTCAGATGGGAGAGTGGCAGCGGTTGGGACGTAGGGGGCAGGGGAAGAGAGAGCGAGGCATAGGATGGGGTGGGTGGAGCTGCTGAGAGGATATTGAGAATGGGGGAGGATGTTACAAAGAGACAGACGGGAAGCAGGAACTAGTGGGGACAGGGGGATTAGTTGAGAAGTGTTGACAGGGCACAGAGTCTCAGTGTGAGGGAGTGAGAGTGGGAATGAAGAAGCAATATTGTGGAGGAGAGAAGAAGATCGACTGCAGGGGTATGGAGTTGGAGGAGGGGTGGGGAGGGGGAAACCGTTAATGATTTGGGACTCACGGTTTGTCAGATCTCAGGAAGGATCTAACAAACTATCTGATGGAGAAACTCAGCAGGTCAAGCAGCATCTGCAGGGGGGGAGGGGGTGGGAAGAAACTGCTGACATTTTGGCTTGAAATCCTGCAGTAGTGGATGCAAGCTTTCAATCCGAGACATTGACCCCCTGGGTTCCTCCAGCAGATCGTTTGTTGCTCTTGTGCCTATCTTCAATGTAAACCAGCATCTGCAGTTCCTTCCTACTTTCCTTGACATGCACAGGCTCATTTGTCTCATTTCATATCAGCTATTTTATAGGCGCGTCTACTTACACAGGCTGGCTTGCAGCTGGTCCTGGCAAAACGTAATTCTCCTGTAACATTGAAAAATAAGTGAAAAACAGGAAATGGATCACACCTGCAGCCCATCTAATAGCGTCTGAATTTATTCAAAGTGTTGTTCCCATTGTTTATATAGTCAAGCAAGCACAAAATTCTGTAATCCATTTTCATGGCAATTTAGTGGAGCACCAGCCACAGGCAGATACCATGGAAGTCAGAGAACAGACGATCCGAGTCTAATGACTATTTCACGACAGGAAGGCTGTTCAACCATGAAACAATCCATGCTTACAGGGACTAAATTAATTCTCTGCATTCAGAGAATGCGCAACTGAAGGAATCTAGATTAGCTGCAAAATCAGAAGACGTTACATGCCATGTAGATTTCTTTGAAGACTGACATTGCCAGATGAAACATGTTTAGTCTGAATGATCTGCTCACGAGACATTCTCAAAGTCACCACCTGGTCAGTAACCCCAGATGGATTCTTCCATTATGGAGACTATTAAATTGTTCTTCCACTGGAATCAGTGGAGAAGAACCAGACAGGTTATGTAAAAAGCAGTTGATTCGCTTCCCGATGTTACTGCCACAGTAATAGAGGGGATTATAGGTGATAGAGGGGACAACACGGGGGTGTTGTCATTGCATCCGTGTTTGTCTCTCTGATGAATCAAGGGTTTGTCATGAGAAACACAGAAAATAGGTATAGGAGTAGGCCATTAGGCCCTTCGAGCCAGCCATCGCCACTCAATGTGATCATGGCTGATCATCCAAAATCAGTTCCCCATTCCTGCTTTCTCCCCATATCCCTTGATTCCGTTAGCCCTAAGAGCTATATCTAACTCTCTCTTGTCCTCCACTGCTTTCTGTGGCAGAGAATTCCACGGATTCACAACTCTCTGGGTGCAAATGTTTTTCCTCATCTCAGTCCTGAATAGCGCTCCCCTTATTTTTAATCTGTGACCCCTGGTTCTGGACTCCCCCAACATTAGGAACATTGTTCCTGCATTTAGCCTGCCCAACCCCATAAGAATTTTTTTCTCTGTTTCTATAAGATCCCCTTTCTTCCTTCTAAATTCCAGTGAAAATAAGCCCAGTCGATCCATTCTGAAAAGTGTACCCCAAGCTTTTTGTCAGGTATTAAGAATGTCAAAACATCCAAGTTCTCGAATTACTATAATATGCTGGTGTAACTCAGCAGGACAAGCATCATCTCTGGAGAGATGGAATGGTTGACATTTCAGGTCGAGCCCTTCTTCAGACTGAGAGTCAGGGGAGAGAGTTGTGAGCCTGTGGAATTCTCTGCCTCAGAGGATGGTGGAGGCAGGTTCTCTGGATGCTTTCAAGAGAGAGCTAGATAGGGCTCTTAAAAATAGCGGAGTCAGGCGATATGGGGAGAAGGCAGGAACGGGGTACTGATTGGGGATGATCAGCCATGATCACATTGAATGGTGGTGCTGGCTCGAAGGACCAAATGGCCTACTCCTGCACATATTGTCTATTGAATCTTGATGTAAAATAGAAGTATTGGTATTAAATAGTGGAATGAAGTGTGACTCCCAAGACATTGCCAGAATTAAAAGAGCCTTGAGCTAAGAATTCCTGGAAATATGGTCACAAAATTTTGAAGCAATGACAACAGTCCTTTTTGTCCCTTCATGTTAAATTAAACCATTCCTTCCGAAAAATGGAACAGGACTCATTAATGATCAAGTATTGTGTGAGCTATTTGTTTTCTCACTTCTGTCACAACTTTTCAAATTACAACAGCACTAAAACTAATTGGCACAATAAAGGATTCACATTAACAGTTTATGCATGTTACTTGGTGTCGTTTTGCTGTTGCTTTTTAATTCTATCCTCTTAAATCACTTGCATGATGATTTTGAATGGATAGCAATGCAAAATGCAGAAACCAACCTGCTATTTCAAAGCAAACATCTGAACCTACCCACAGACAGACCAATATACAATAGGCAAGCAAACCAACAGTCACAGCTCTCCGATGTTAACATTTTATCTTCATATGTGGGATGGAAATGGTGATGGTGTCACAGAGCTTGGAAATGGGTGCTTGAGCCCACCAAGCCCATGTTATTCATCAAGTACCCATCTACTTATCCAGCACAGCCCGTATATAGTCCTCTACACCAGGACATTTCAAGTGTTTGTGTTTCTTCAGTATTGTGATGAGTACCAGTCTTCACCACCTCCTTGGGCAACGCATGGCAGATTTCAAATCCTGCCTAATTTTCCTGTGCTTCCTATAAACCTATGTCTTCATCCTTCGTTAATGCAGATCAAAAAACTAAAATCGAATTAATCGCCAACTCAGGCTATCTCCTCTGCACCTCTTCCAGTTTAATTACACCCTTCCTGTAATGTGGTGACCACAGTACTACGGAGCTACCACCAACAGTACACTAACCAATGTTTTATTTAGTTGTACTATATACTTTTTTTCTCTATTATGCCCTGGTTAATGAAAGCAGGTATCCTACATCTCATCTCAACCACCTCATCAACCTGTGCTGCACCCTTTCAGGAATCTCTGGGCATGTACACCAAATACACTTTATTCCTCACTACTACACTGGGTCCAATCATGCACTCTGGATATCTAGCCTTAGTAACACTCCCAAAGTGACCGTCTGGTATCTAAAACTACCAAAAACATTAATTGAACATAAATGGTAGTTGTTCCCATCTTCCCTCTCGTTCATGTGCCAATTACCTTAAATATTCCTTTGATTACTAACCACCTGCCAGTGGAAACATTTTTGCTTTATCTACTATTAAAACACTCACAATTTCCCACACTCCTCTTAACCTTGCAAGAAAAAATATTCAACTTCATTTCTGACATCCACAATGCCTTCTATGGTTGTGCCTTGCATGGGTGGGAGAGGGAACAATTTGTGGAGGTGGGAATGGTTTAAACATCAAAGGGACCGAGATTGCAGGGAATGATGAGATGGCTGAATGCAAAGATCACAAACCGAGTTCCTGCAGTATGTCTTCTTCTTGTAGATTATATGGTTTCAGTTCCACCAAGATGCAGGACAGAACGCCACAGGAGATCCTTCTTCCCTGTTGCTATCAAACTGTACAACTCCTTCCCCTTCTGTCGTGGGGTAGACTGAGACTGACTCTTTCCCCCACCCCTACCCAATCTATGCACATCTCCAATACTTTCCATCGTCATTTTAATTTCATGTTTCATGTATTTTGTGTTGTTATGAATGTTGACATATCAATATCCCTCCTGGGATAAATTAACTTCTATCGTATCGTAAAACAGTTCTGCTCAGCCCGACTCTGAATCCACTTTACTACGGTTTTGTCTGGGTTTGTGCTTGGCTGAAGCAGCAGGATGGAGGTGCCTTGGCATTGTACCAACACGCTTGATCTACAAGACGGCGCTAAAGAATTCAGAAGTTAGGATGAGATGTTCATTAAAAAGCAGGCGAGATAATTTTCTGCACTGTTTATAGGCACTACTTCTATTACGATCAAACATTTTCTCTCTCAAAACTGTTGCGCCATCTGGGCACAACAGTCGTCACTTCTCCAAAACATCATTTATTCCTCTGTTGTGTGAACTAAAAAGGATTTGTGATCTGTACGACCATCAATGCAGTTAAAATGGAAGTGAGCTAAATAATCATGATTTTGGAAGGTGAGGATCGATCAGACTTAATATTGGTGGCAAGAAACAGCGATAAAACTAGATATATGTAAAGATAAAGGAATTGGCCATTTCCTTTAAATATTTTTTCTAACATTCTCTTTAGCCATCTCCACGTCAATAACAACTATATCTTACAGGAATTCTTCCTAAAAGATAATTTCTGGTTGCCACTGTTTGGGTCGTCATTTATTTAACTTCTTTATTTGCCCATGTAGAGCTGCATTCTCAAACAGCTGCCCTCAACCAAGTGAAGATACTCCCACTAGAGATGTGCTCAGGCATAAATTATAAACTCAATCCAATCGACTATAGTCAATCCAAACTCTGGGACACTATATACAGTGCCCTCCATAATGTTTGGGACAAAGACCCATCATTTATTTATTTGTCTCTGTACTCCACAATTTGAGATTTGTAATAAAAGAAAATCACATGTGGTTAAAGTGCACATTGACAGATTTTAATAAAGGCCATTTTTATACATATTGGTTTCACCATATAGAAATTACAGCTGTGTTTATACATAGTGCCCCCATTGCAGGGCATGATAATGTTTGGGACACAGCAATGACATGTAAATGAAAGTAGTCATGTTTCGTATTTTGTTGCATATCCTTTGCATGCCATGACTGCTTGAAGTCTGTGATTCATGGACATCACCAGTTACTGGGCGTCTTGTCTGGTGATGCTCTGCCAGGCCAGTATTGCAGCCATCTTTAGCTTATGCATGTTTAGGGGGCTAGTCCCCTTCAGTTTTCTCTTCAGCATATAAAAGGCATGCTCAGTTGGGTTCAGATCGGGCGATTGACTTGGCCACTCAAGAATTGACCGTTTTTTAGATTTGAAAAACTCCTTTGTTGCTTTAGCAGCATGTTTGGGATCATTGTCTTGCTGTAGAATGAACTGCTGGCCATTGAGGTTTGAGGCATTTGTTTGAACTTGAGCAGATAGGATGTGTCTATACACTTCAGAATTCATTATGCTACTACCATCAGCAGTAGTATCATCAATGAAGATAAGTGAGCCAGTACCTTCAGCAGCCATACATGTCGAGGCCATAACACCCCCACCACTGTGTTTCACAGATGAGGTAGTATGCTTTGGATTTTGGGCAGTTCCTTCTCTCCTCCATAATTTGCTCTGGCCATCTCTCTGATATAAGTTAATCTTTGTCTCATCTGTCCACAAAACCTTTTTCCAGAATTGTGGTTGCTCTTTTAAGTACTTCTTGGCAAACTGTAACCCGGCCATCCTATTTTTGCAGCTAACCAGTGGTTTGCATCTTGCAGTGTAGCCTCTGTATTTCTGTTCATGAAGTCTTCTGCGGACAGTGGTCATTGACAAATCCACACCTGACTCCTGAAGAGTGTTTCTGATCTGTCGGACAGGTGTTTGGGGATTTTTCTTTATTATAGAGAGAATTCTTCTGTCATCAGCTGTGGAGGTCTTCCTTGGCCTGCCAGTCCCTTTGCAATTTTAAGCTCAACAGTGTTCTCTTTCTTCTTAATGATGTTCCAAACAGTTGATTTTGGTAAGCCTATGGTTTGGCTGATGTCTCTAACAGTTTTATTCTTGTTTCCCAGTCTCATAACGGCTTCTTTGACTTTCATTGGCACAACTTTGGTCATGTTGATAAACAGCAATAAAAGTTTCCAAAGGTGATGGAAAGACTGGTGGAAAGACTAGTTGCTGAGAGCTCTCTTATACCTGCATTAAGGAGGCATTTAAACACACCTGAGCAATTACAAATGCCTGTGAAGCCATGCGTCCCAAACATTATGGTGCCATGAAATGGGGGGACTACGAATAAACACTGCTGCAATTTCTACACGGTGAAACCAAAATGTATAAAAATACCCTTTAATAACATCTAACAATGTGCACTTTAACTTCATGTGATTTTTTCTATTACAAATCTCAAATTGTGGAGTACAGAGGCAAATAAATAAATGACGGGTCTTTGTCCCAAACATTATGAAGGGCACTGTATCAAACCAGATGTCCAAAGAAGGGTCTCAACCCGAAATGTCACCTATTCCTTCTCTCCAGAGATGCAGCCTGTCCCGCTGAGTTACTCCAGCATTTTGTATCTATCTTTGGTTTAAATCAGCATCTTGCAGTTCCTTCCCACACATGATCTGGTAGCTTCACACTCGTGTTAAGGCCAGACCCAAGTCCCGCAGTGCAGTTGCTAGGAGGGTTCAGGATATTGTGTTGTTGACACTGAAGGAAATGCAAAGCTTTTCCAAGTCAGGATAAAATGAAACAGAGTGAAACTTGTAGACAGTGGAGGCTGAGAGTTTGGAAGGTGCTATCTGGTTAACTACCTACTTAGGTACCATTGACCAGTACATCTTTTCAATGGTGCCTACAGCAGACTGTCCTCTAATAGTGAGAAAGTGAATGTATAAAATGAGAGATAGGGTCACTTTGTCCAGGACATTCAGTTTCTGGAGCTGCACTAATCTAGGCAAGTACAGAATATTACAAAACACTCTGACATTGTGATTTTTCCTTGTTGTGCAGCCAAGAAGTGAATCACTTGCTGGACTCAGAATTGCTTTGAAGCCGTCATATTAGTTTGGTTTTTCCAGTGAAATTTCCAGTAAATAGTGAATTCCTGGACGCCTCTTTGAGGTTGGCGAATAGAAACAGTTTTAACTTAGCAATATTAAAGACGGGTAAATCATCTTTTGTTGAAGATCACCATTGACCAGCACTTGTATGATACAAAGACACAAAATGCTGGAGTAGCTAGCTCAGTGGGCCAGGCAGCATCTTCAGTTTAGTTTAGTCTAGAGATACAGTGCGGAAATAGGCCCTTTCGGCCCACTGTGTCCATTCCAACCAGTAATCACCCCAACATTAGTTCTATCCTACACACTAGGGACAAAATACAGAAGCCAATTAATCTACAAACCTGCATGTCTATGGAATGTGGGAGGAAACCGGAGCACCCGGAGAAAACCCACTCAGGTCACAGGGGGGACGTACAAACTCTGTACAGACAGCACCCGTAGTCGGGATCAAACCAGGTCTCTGGCGCTGTAAGGCAGCAACTCTACCGCTGCACTACTGTCTCTGTGACAAATGGATAGGTGACGTTTCGGGTCGGGACCCTTCTTCAGACCTTCATAGTAATGACATTTGTTGTCACTAGGTTTAATCTTGTACATATTTTGTTGTTATAGATTTGCTGCCAGGCTTAAACGTTGTCCAGATGTCTGGTTTGCTTCATTAGCTGAGGATCTATGAAAGGAACTGAACACTCCAAACATGATTGAACGTTCCACTATTCGCACTACACCTTTAGCGCTACACTTGAGCTGTTCATTAATGGAGCAGCTTCATGTTCTGTCTACCACACAGATGTATCAATGAAAAACATTATTTCTCATTGTGACAAAGTTCATAACCATCTCAATATTATTGGCTCAACCCACCATTAAATATAAACTGTATCTTAAGATTCTTATTACTTAATAAAATCTGCACTTCTGAATCGAGTGAACATAAAATATGCAGTTGTTAAAGAGCGGTAAGTATGCAGACAATTCACATCTTACCATAGGTACTGTTTTAGACCTTTCTACAATTAAGTTACCAACAGGAGTCTCAGTAGGGAGCGGGGGAGGACTTGCAATGTCTTCTGAAGATGCTGGTGAAAAGAACAAGAAAATATAGTCAACATACATTCTATATAAAATAAAGATCAGTCTAATGTCACACTCATTTAGATTCCAAACTAAAAAGCTGAAATGATGTCTAATTTTATTTTATCAAAATATTCAGCAATGTCCAAATATTTTTTTTTAATTTATGTATGTATTTATGTCTGTCTATCTATTAATTTATTCGTGTTTATTTATTTACTTATTGATTTGGGTTGACACTGTAAAGGCCAGCATTTATAGCCCAAGCCTTGAGAAGGCATCACTGAGCTGCTGAGAAGTGCAACCTGGAATGATTCCCTATTCTCTATCAGGCCGACTGCTAGCCTGCGGCCTATAGCATCCTGAAGCCACGGTCTCCGGTAGGAAAGTGGCACTCCAAGCCGCGGAGTGTGTTCGACCGTCCCGACGTCGGAGTTTCAATCATCCCGACAAGAGGGCCTGTACATCCAGCCGTCCGTAGCGGCGACTACGGAGGGTTTATGGCCCCGACCACGGATGAACAAGGGAGGAGGACTGACTGAACTTTGTTGCCTTGCACCACAGTGAAGAATGCCGTGATGGATTTTTGTGTTGGATTTTTATTGTGTGTTCTTTTATCAACTGTATCGTTTCATGGCAAATTCATTTCACTGTACCTTGGTTGGTGCATGTGATGAATAAATTGGACTTTGACTTTGCGCTGCTGCAGTCTTGTAGTGCTACTGGGTGGGGTTCGATAGGATTTAGACCCAGCAACAGGGCAGGGTCAATGACACATTTCCAAGTCAACATGATGCATAACTTGGAGGGAACCTGCAGATATATTACCTTTCCTCCAGCATGTTGTGCATATCTTCACTGTTAATCCATGTCTTCTTGCTGGTGGAGGTCGTGGGATGGTCAGGAGTGGTAAGTGTAGCCTGGGTGACTAACGGCAGGGCATGTTGTGGATGGTACACACTGTGTTGTGGCTGATGGAATGAACATTTAAAATGGCGGATGGGGGGGGGGGGGGGCCAACAATGGATTGGGCTTCTTTTTTCTGAATGGCATTGATCAGTTTCAGAGTTGTTGGAGCCGCGCTCATCCTCACATGCAGAATGTTCCATCATGCCTGGTAGTTTTGGGAAAGGTCTTAGCCCATTATAATAAAAGCCATTCATCACAGAATATGCAGTTTCTGACCTGAGTTTGCTGCCATGATATTTAGCTAACTGTCCAGTTGATTTTCTGGTCAATAGTGACCCTCAGAATGTTGATGGTGGGTTACTCGGTGATGAGTGTTATTGGACCACTAAATATCGAGAATAGTGGTTAGACTTTCTTGTGACTCAGATGATCATTGTCCAGTATTTTTGTTGTGCAATTATTACTTGTAATTATGAGGGCACGGAATTTTTTATTTGCTGGCTGGCACATTGGAAATGGAATTGAACATTTGTGCAATCATCAGCAAACATCACCACTTTTGACCTGACGAATGAATGAAAAATATGAATGTATCAGTTGAAGATGGTTGGGCTAAGGCACGCCACTGGGGAATTCCAGGAGCTGGGTTATCCTGGCAAAACCCAAGCTGGGCTTCAGTGAGTAGTAGCCCTGTTGATGACACCTTCTGTTATTTGTTGGTGACTGAAGGTAAACTGGTTTGGCTTAGCCAAATTGGATTTGTTCTGGTTTTTGTGGATAGGTCCCATACCGGGATAATTTTTAACATTGCTGCGTAGGTGCCAGTGTCATGACTGCATGGGGACAGCTTGGCTGGAAGCTCAGTTCATTCAGGAGCCTTTGTGCTCTGAGCTGCATCTTAATATCACATGACGTGAATCAAATTGACTGAAGATTGACTTCTGTAATGATGGGGATCTTATGAGGTGGATCATCCATTTGACACTTCTGGAAGCACATAGTCAAAGATAGAGTCATACAGCGCAGAACCAGGCCCTTCAGCCCAACTTGTCCATGCCAGCCACGATGTCAGATCTAAGCTAGTCTCATTTGCCCATGTTTGGTCTGTATATCCTCTAAAACTTTTATATTCTTGCACCAGTCCAAGTGTATTTTACAAGGTTCTGAAGTGCATGAAGAAATAAAATAGTTTAAAAAATGTAAACCAACACTTACTTTTATTTAGTTTGCTAGGTATGCGGATTACTGTGGGTTTACGTAATACAGGTGGGCGACTGTGCATTACATCAGTGGGGGGTGCCTTGTTTCTCGGCAAAGTCTGAAAAGGATCTGTGGAGACAGAGGAGAACATGATATTGCATTAAATACGGATGTGTCCGTTATCTTGTCTCACATCCATCACTAATCACCCACATATAACAACGGCATGGGTCTTTTAATTGAAAATAGTCTGTATTAATTTTCGGATAAGCACAGTAAACTTCTTGTTCAATCTCATGATAGCTCATTATAGAAAGAAAAGAACAAGATAAAAGGATAACAATGAATAACAGTGAAAAGCACAGAGTGATAGTGAAGAGTCAGTAATAGGGAAATGACATAACATGTCATTTTTAATATACGTGTCAGATCTCAAATGTCTTAATTGCTTCAATGTAAGCAAATCAATAACTAGTTTTAAACTGCAAGGTTTATTAATACTGATATTTTATTTTGGTGGTACCAATTGCAGAATAAATACTGACCAGGATAGTCAGAGAACTGTTCATCTTTGAAAAGCACGGTGGGAATAAGTGTGTGCCCCGAATGAACATTAAGATTTTATTCAGGAGAGCGCACTCCTCAGTAGTGAACATCAGTTTGGATTTCATAATCAAATTACAAATTACGTTAGGATTCACGCTTTAGTTATCATTTATTCCCAGCAGATCAAGGTGTCCAAACATCAACGCATTTTTCTTTCAATAATAAAGTTTCCAAAAAATTTGATCAACATTTATGCTACATCAACCTAGTGATCTGAGTGCGTGCACTCTGGAATGCAAGGGGTGGGGAGGTTGTCACAAGAGAAGAGAAGGTTAGGCCACAGCAACACCAGCAGCAGCTGAAAAAGACTATGTAATTTGGGGGTGAGGGAAGGATAGAGGAAAGCGGTTTGGTGAGAGGGAATAGATGGGAAAGTTCAGAGGGTTTTTTTGATGGGTAATTGGGTCAGGGAATGCAATCTCCATTGTCTATTGTACCAAATGTTTATTGGAATTTTGTGTTGCAGAACATTTCCAAAGTTCTCTATAGTGTATTTCATGGAGTGTTGGTACTTGACTGTAATTCTGACCATAATTATTTATTAAACTCGGTCAAAGCATCAAGTGAAAATCCCATGGGAAGGAGGACCAGGAATTAGAAGAAATCATCCAGGAAAGTTACCAATCACCTTGGAAGTTTGGGAACAAAAACATAATTTGCATTAAATATTACACTTGAAGGGGATTATTATATGTTCTGTACTTTTATTTAAAAAATAGCCATTCACTTAAGGGATCTCATGTTGAGAATTGTCACACATTCACAGGGTGAAAACAGCATTCTCGTAACAAAGCTAGTGATCAGTTTGATGCACAATTAGTACAAAGATTGGACATGGCCATTTTTCTGCATTAATTTTCTCACGAGTATTTTTTGAGTTTGAGGTTCCGTTTCCATGATGTTGCAATGAAGCGCTGTGGAGAGCTGTACTGTTAGAAGAACAGTCAATTTGAGTCTACACTGTCTACAAGCTCAGGTTGACATGGAAAACATATTGGCCTTTAGAAATAATTCTAGGTTGCTTTTCTCACACCAAGATGGGTATTCTTTCTCAACCAACACCACCAAAAGCAAATTAACTGGACACTCATTAGCTACTCGAAGAGTTGTAGACACAGGGAACCGCAGGTGCTGGTTTACAGAAAAAGACACAAAGTGCTGGAGGAATTTAGTGGGTCAGACAGCATCTCTGGAGAACATAGATAGGCAGATGGGTTGATAAAAGCTAGAGATTAAACAACAAAAGGTTTGAGATAAGGATAGAAGAGGCACGAAATGTGAAACCAGAGGAAAGAATGTACATGGAAGAGGACTGCTTGAACAATTACTATTTGAAGACCAGTAGTCACTGGTTATAAAGTGTTTTGGGACATTGTGAATGATAGAGCATGGAAACAGGCCCATGCTGAACAAGATGCCCCATCTACACTAGTCCCACTTGCCCGTGTTTGGCCATATCCCTTTTTTCCATTCATGTACTTACCCAAATGTCTTTTAAATGTTGTTATAGAATTTGCCTCAACTACCACCTCTGCTCCTCTGGCAACTCATTCCATATCACACCCCGTGTGAAAAAGCTGCCCCTCAGGTCACTACTAAATCATTCCGCTCTTATCATAACCCTACAGTATGTCCTCTTGATTCCCCTACTATGGGCAATAGTCCCTGTGTATCTACCCTATCATGATCGTATCCACCTCTATAAGATCCCTCATCACCCTCCTGCACTCTAAGGAATATAGTCCTAGCCTGTCCAACCTCTCTCTATAGCTTAGACCTCAAGTCCTTGGAAAAAAACTATGAAACAAAGTTTTCAGTCCTCCATTGCAACGTAACAAAACAAAGTTTTCTTGTATTAACAATTGAAGGAAATACATCCCAGCCACAGGAACAAATAGACGATTAATAGCTATTGATATGCCAATGGAACAAATTCTCGAGGATATTACATTTAACTTTACTGATACCCATCCAGTGTTAAACTAATGTCTCTTCCTTCCACCTTTTGTTCTGTTCAAATGTGACCTTCTCCTTTCAGTATGAAATGAGGAAGGTAACTGGAAACACATGGAAATAGGGATCATATGATCTCCAGTGGAAACTCATTGGCCCACAGAATAAGTGCAGCAAATAATACTTCAATGCTATAAACCATTTTGAATTGTGATTATTAAAACCCAATATCAGGTCAGTGGAAGAAAGCAAAAGAGAAGGCAAAATAGTGTTGGTACAATTCCTGGTACCAGAAAACTTGGCCAAAGTGCCGGATAGCTGACATGGAGTGAGGACAGGACTATCCATATTTCCCACTGCTAAATGCTAAATAACTTCCACAACTGGCCTCACGTGATGTTTTTCACCAGGTATCAGGAGCTGCTGAAACTACTGAACCAAAAATTAACAACTTCAAACAAAAGGGCAAAATAAAAAAACACAATTCTTGCTTCAAAATTATATTCTTTCCTATGGTGTCAACAGTGGGTACATGTAATGCAGTCTTGAAAAAACTAGCAAAGCTCATATTACATTACCTACTGTCACAAGAGAGGTCACATTATCTCCTGTTGGAATAGTAGGCATCACATCGTCATCAAAACTTATCAGATCTCGTGCACTGATTGATGATATTTGTATGTTAGTTGAAGATCCTTCAGCCTCCATCATTGAGGTCTTTGTTATGGGTAGCACTGAAGGTCTAGATGCAGGAGGCTTAGGTGTTATAAAAGGTGCAACACGATTTTCAGCAGTGTTGGTCTGTTTTGCCATTGTTGGCCTTGGTGCTGGTATGGGCATTTGATTCCTCCTAACTGCGGGTCTTCCTATTTGGGTAGCCACTGAATCAGAAGGTGCCTCCTCCCGACGGTCTAAAGTGTTGCAGGTTTGATCGTTCTGCTTTGATTCTGCAGAGATGCTGGGCTTTGGTTTCTTGGGTGGTTCAGGCTTGGGTCCAACAGGGGCACTCCCTGTTTGTGACTTTGGAGGCAGAATAGGCCCCTGTCTCTCTGCTGCCACAGGCTTGGCTTCAGCCCCGTTATTGGATTCTCCCGAAATCCTGTCGACCAAGGAAGGTTTTGGAGCCACAGTTGGTCTCCCGTGGACCACGCCAGGCTTTGGCACAAAGGTCCGTGGAGCAACCTCTGGCCTTTTTGATGACTGTGCATTGTTGGCAACATTTTCGGAATCCTTCTGAGTTTCGAATGCCTTTATTCTGGAAAGGATGCCCTGCCCACTGCTGTCTCCCATGATGTTTTGGCTGGTAAAATTACCTTTGGCAACTGGATTTTGGCAGACTTGCACAACACTGTCTTCAGAGAAGGTTCCTTTGTCTTCTCCCTCTGAACGTTCAATTTGTAATTCTTGAAATAGTACTGTCAAGTTACCTAAGGACCTGGGCCTTGGTATTGGGCGCACCACAGCATTAGTGTTTGTTTGGACACTTTGTTCCCGACTTGTGTTACTTTCTATTGAAATCAAAGGTGCTTCATTTTCCTCAGGCCTGATGGGAATGAGGCACACAGCGGATCTGGATGGTTTCACTGGAACTACAACAAAAGAGACACAAGGTAAATTGTAAAACAATACTTGTAAAGAACGGAAAACATATTAAAAATAAAAGTCCATTGGTGTCAGCCAGGTTACCATCTATCGTCTAAGTGGTGCTCGGCTTCATCTTAACTAGCTGCTGTTTGTGCGCTGATGGTTCGATCACAGTTTTATTAAGCAGGGAGTTGAACCAGCAACAATGGGAAGAAGTAAATGGCCATAAATGTCCCAGTTCTTCATGGTGATGAAGTATGCCATCTGGATTCACCAGACTGCTGTCTGGATTTAGCAAGATGTTGACACAATGTGCTGAGCAGGTTAGGCAACAACTCTGAAGAACATGGATAGGTGATGTTGTAGGTCAAGACACTTCTTCAAACTGACTGTAGGGGGGGGGTGAAAGCAGAAAGAGAAGTGTAGGCAGGGCGCAGCCTGGCAAGTAATAAGTAGATGCCAGTGGGGAGGATTTTGATTGGCTGAAGATTGGACAAAGATGACAAAAAGGTCTGAGATAAGAAGCGTGAAATATGAAGCAAGATGAAAGAATATTGGTGGAAGGGGACGCAGGGGAAAGAGGAAAGCAGATACTCACCCAAAAGCGGGGAAATGGGGGGGGGGGGGGCAGGAAGTTGTTTATCTAAAAATTGGAGAATTTTAGATAAACAAGATTTAGATTACCGTTGGGTTGTAAGTTACCCAAGGAGAATATGAGATGCAATTCCTCCACTTTGTGTCTGGCCTCCCTCTGGCAATGAAGGAGGCTTAATGGGAAGGGGAGTTAAAATGAAATGACTGCCGAGTCTACATTTGGTCTCACCGTAGTACAGGAGGCCACTTTGGGAACAGCGGAAGCAGTAGATGAGATTGTGGGGGGTGGGGGGGGGGGGGGGGGGGGGGAGTTAACATGCACCTGTCTCACCTGGAAAGACTACTGGGATCACAGGATGGAAGTGAGGGAGGCGGTATAAGGACAAGTGTTACATCTCTTTCTTTTGCGGGGAAAGTACCTGGGGAAGGGATGGATTGGGTAGAAAGGGATGAGTGAACTAAAGATTTGTGGAGGGAGTGGTCTCTGCAGAAGGCAGAAAGAGGTGGGGATGGGAAGATGTGACTGGTGGTGGGATCACATTGCACGTGACGGAAACATAGGAGGATGATGCGTTGGCTGGTGGGATGAAAGGTGAAGACCAGGGGAACTCTAACCTTGTTCCGTCTGGGGGGGGGCAAGAGTGGGATCAATAGCAGAACTACAGGACACAGTGGAGACGTGGGTGAGGGGGATCCATGTATGACAATAGGGGGGGGGGGGGGGGGAACCAGTTTTACTAAAGAACATCTCGGATGTCCTAGAATGGAAAGCCTCATCTTAGGAATAGATGTGGCAGAGACAGAGAAATTGAGAGTAGGAGATAGCAAGAGGCAGGAGAGAAGCAACTGTAGTCTAGATAACTGTGGGAGGCGGTAGGTCTGTAGTAGAAAATATATCATATTTTTGCTAATATATAAAAATATTTCATATATTAGCACAAAATATATAAATTATATATTTAGTGTAAAAATATGATTGGATTCAGTCACCTTCAGTTTGTGATGGCTAACACTGACAGAACAGGAGCATGCCAATGAAAGGTGCTGGTAAAGAAGCAACAGGAAATCGTCAAGTTGAACCGTTTGAGGAGAAAAGATGTTTATTAAAACTTTAAAACCCGTGGAAAGTGAAATAAATACTGGATCCTCACCTGTCACTGGAGCATACTCCCTCAAACTTGCGAAATCAGCATCAGCGCTCCTTGTCTCGAGATCGTCAGTGTCTTGGTCAAATTCAGTCTGTGTCGATATGGTAGCAGTTGAATGCCTGAGGACAGGTGGAGTGGGCCCAGGCTGCCGGCTGATTTCTCGGATCACCTGCTCATACGATGGCGGAGGCTGTAAAACAATGTTCAGAACATGAATAACCAGTCATTACAATACCTGGGAAATGAAATAAGTTTGTGCATGTTTGTATGTGAACTGATTGCTTACTTCAGCTGCCGCAGGCTCATCAATTCTCCAGAGAGTCCGATGATATGAAGCTCCCACTCCAACAGTCCCAGCACAGTTCCCAGGGACACCAGGATACCAAGGGCTTGGGCCTATGGGCTCTGCAGATAAGACTGTAATGGCAGGCCTCCTGAGGAAAGATGGAAACATTATTTTATTGTCCCAGAAAGACAGCATTTGTTGATATTCCAACCAAGGTACGAGTGGAATTATCAAAAACAAAACAAATGCTTGTGAACTGTAATAAAAATATTGAGATGCAAGAGACCACAAATGGTGAAAATTGGAGAAAATAAAACAAACTTCTGGAGGGGGAAAAAAAACAGCTGGAGGACCCCAGCAAATCAGGCAGCACATGTGAATGGAAATGGACAGATGAAGGTCAGGACACTTTTTCTTCGACATCGTCTGTCCAGTTCCCTCCAAAGACGTGCCCAACCCGCTGAGTTTCTCCAGAAATCTGGTTTTTGCTCAAGATTTCAACATCTGCGGATCCCTTACTACTGTCTCCAAATAGTTGGCGGAACTCAGCGGGGCAGACAGCATCTGTGGAGGGAATTGGACAGTCGATATTTTGGGCCAAGATGGAAATAATTGCTATCCATTGCCGTCCGCAGATAATATTTTTAAACCGGAGATTGACAGATTCTTGGTTAGCAAGGGTGTCAACGATTATGGGGAGAAGGCAGGAGAGTGGGGTTGAGGGGGAAAGATAGATCAGCCATGATTAAATGATGTAGACTGGATAGGCCAAATGGCATAATTCTGCTCCTGTGACTTATGAACTTATCATGAATACATGATTTGTTGTTTACAAAAATTGAATCAGTTAAAAAAAAATCACTAAGCAAATTGTAAAAGCAATTGTAAAATAATAATAAAATGCTTGAATAATTCATCTCACTGAGGACGTTTTCATAACACAATAATTTGGATCTGTGCCTTAAATCAGCTGAGGTTTCCATTATGATCCAGATTATTGCACAATGTTAGAAAGTGTTCAACTGACAAGCACAGAGTGCCAGTAACTTAGGTGATTACAACTTGGGCTATCACTATAAAAAAAATACCGCATCCTACACACATGAGGTGAAACTCGACATTTGCCATTGATTGGAGATATTCCTGAAATTACTTTTATAAAATAGATGAAAAATTAAAAAGCAAAATCTTCAGATGCTGAAACATGAAATGAAAACCAAAAAGTGCTAGAAATACTCAACAAGTCAGGCATCGGGCTTGTAATTGCTGAATGACTATTAACTTATGTCGAGGCAGTGACAGAAATCAAGAAAAGAGAAGGGAGGATTCAGAAATGGACCATATGAAAGAGAGAAGAGAAATCGTGACATCAAAGGAGACGAAAACCCTAGTCCGTAGGGACAGTAGAAACAGCCATTAATCACTGTACTAGAAAGAGAGGTGGGGTGGGGTGGGGTGTAAGGGGCAGGTCTGAAACAAGGGCAGTTCCATGTTTCCAACAAAATGACAGGCCTTGTTTGATCTATGCTTGTCCCCATTGCTAACCCTGTAACTTGGAGGAAGTGAATGGAGGCAAAGAAAAAATTGTTCAAAGTCTAAATGTCAGCCAGGTAATTTTGAATAAAATTGATTTGACCCCGTTGAATATACATCATTACCGACAGTAACTGTGGAGAAACATTAGCTTCTGCTCAGGGATTGAGGGAGCCCAATCCAAACCCTTTCCTGCCATCTAAGCTTGGAGTAATCTTGCAAGAAACCTACGTAAGGGTCACCAACATGCCCACCGAGCCATAGTAAACACGTAAAGAAATGTGAGATAAGTGCAAGACAGCATGAAGGGGATGGGAATTTTAAACAGACATACCTCCTTTCTCTCCGTAGTTCGGTCTGTGACAATGTGCGACTTGATGCTAAATAAGAAAATCAGCAGTGAACAGTGAGTACGAGTAGGACTAATAGAAATATTACTTTGTTGCTTTAGCAGGGATCTGATAATGGGAACATTATTTTAATTTGAACAGTAAGTTCACAGCAGAAATAAATATCCACATTGAATTATTTTACCAGACAGATATATTCAAATTTATTATCATTATCTTTGGTTTAGTGTTTATTAGATTTCCACAACTCATCTGTATTCCCAGTCACGCAGCATCCAGTAATGGAAATGCTCACTTAGGATCACAGCATCTGCTAAATACTTATTCACAACTTACTTTCCCCACCTGTCCCCCACAGAAGTATAGACAATTATGAGAGGCATAGGTTGGGGAGACAGTCAGAACCTTGTTCCCAGGTTGGAATTATCAAAGGCATAGCTTCAAGGTAAGAGGGGCCAATTTAAGAAGGGTCTCGACCCGAAACGTCGCCTATTCCTTCTATCCAGAGATGCTGCCTGTCTCGCTGGGTCACTCTAGCATTTTGTGTCTATCTTCGATATGCAAGGCAATTTTATTTCATAATAAGGATGCTTTTCTAGATAAAATGTGATCGCATTGTATAAATGCACAAGTCCCTGCAGATGTGCATTATACAAGCAATACACTCGGGATAAATATCAGGGAAGTTACACGAAACAGGTACCCAGTCTTGGTTAAACCACAATTCCTACACTGTGTAGAACTGGTTGCCATATTATAAAAAGGGTGCAGAGTTACTGAGAAGCATGAGAGGAAACACAAGGATATGCATATCAATAAAGGATGAACAGACTGTATTTCTTTTCTTTTGAGAAAAGAAAGTTGAGCAGTAAAGTAACAGAATTTAAAATTATGAGATGTTTCGACTGGTGGGGAAAACTCTCAACCACAGGGAATGACTGAAGCCAATGGGAGCCTGGACAAGCATACTCCAAAAAAATTTAACCGAGAAATGTTGGGAGAGAACGCGACTGGAACATCTCTGGCATTGATTGGCTGGCTTTTCCACGACATCATTCTATGCATTCCTCTAGTTACCATTCGGTTAAACTTCTGATGATGCTGAAAGACTTAAGGGCCTGTCCCACTTGGGCATTATTTGCGCGATATCATGTATGCATCACGACGCGCTCATGCCCCAGGATTTGGGGATTCTCAAAATCCTCGCTCGCCACCTGCGTGACGCGCAAATGACGCCCACGTGGGGCGGGCCCTTTTAAAGTCTCATTTCCTTCTGTCGAGAAGGACTTAATATAAAATAGATGTACGCAATATCAGCCACCTCTCAGAGGAAGAAGATAGTAGCAAACTCCAGCATTTAGAAGATTTGCTCAGAGGACATAGGGTGACTATATGTTAATGTAAATACTTCCTTAAAGAGTTTTTTTCCAACAGTTTGGATTAAACTATGATACAAGAAAAGGGTAAGTTCATAAGGAATAGTAGAAGAATTAGGCCACTCCGCCATTCAATCATGGCTGATCTATCTCTCCCTCCTAACCCCATTCTCCTGCCTTCTCCCCATAACCTCCAACACCTGTACTAATCAAGAATCTATCTATCTCTGCCGTAAAAATATCCAGTGATGGCCTCCACAGCCTTCTGTGGCAAATAATTCCACTGATCTGATCTGAATACCATATGACAAAACGGGAAGAAACAAATTCCATTCCTCAGAAATGTTATTTTCCATGTGAAATACTTTGTAATGTCCATGTTTAGATAAATGAAGAATGAGCCTGATATTACCGCAGCTTTCAAGGCCCATATGTATGTCAATAAGTTGAATACTGAACCATTATGGCACAGAACAAAAATAAGGGACACTGTTGAGAAATAATCGCATCATAGAGTGGGTGGTGAATGACCAAATGTTACTGTCTACCAGGGATATTGTGGCTATTCCAGCGATTTTAAATAATTGAATAAGTACTAAACAGAGTCCATTGGGAAAGTTGAAAACAGAGTCCATTGGGAAATATTGGTGGTAAAATTCACCTCAACTAGATTTCACAAGGAGACAGTGTAGAAAACCAGTGTAGAAAAATAAGCGTAGAGTCATAGAACTATACAGCATAGAACTATACAGCATGGAAATACGCCATTCCGCCACTCTATGTATATGCCACCAAGTTGGCAAACTATACTAACCCCAATTGCTTATATTTGGCCCTTGGCCCTCTGAACCCTTCCCATTAATATATCTGTCCAAACGTCTTTTAAAAGTCGTAATTGCATCTAAGTGTAGCTTCCTCTGGCAGCTCATTTCAGATACGGATTACACTCGGAATGAAAAAGTTGACTGAGTCTCTCTTATATCTCTTCCTTTTCGCCATAAGCCTATGCCATCTAGATTTAGAGTAATCTGCCCCTCTTGTTCTTGTACTCCTCAAAAGAGTCACCCCTCAGCCTCATACGATCCAAAGAAAAAGCTCCCAGCCTCTACAACCTCTCCTTATAATTCAAGCCCTCAAGCCCAGGGAACATCCGGGTCAATCTATTCCACACCCTTTCCAACTTAATAAATCCTTCTTTTTGCTGGGTGACCAGAATTGCTAATAGTACATCAAGTGTGTTCTCATCAACAACCAGTATACCTGCATCATGATGTCCCAATTTTTACATTCAATACACTTCCCGATGAAGGCAACCCCATAAAAAGTCATCTTCATTACACTATCCACCTGTCTCAACCTTCAGGGAACTATGCGCCTGCACCCACAGATCTCTCTGTTCTGCAACACTCTTCAGGTCTCTACCATTTGCTGTGTAAGTCCTGCCCTGGATTGACATACCAAAGTGCAGAAGCTCACATTTATCAGAGTTAAGGGGCTGTCCCACTGCGGTGACCTAATCTGCAAGTTTAGTAGTGTGTCTTTGACCTTCAAACTCGCAGCATGGTCGACATGTGGTCCTATGTGGTCGCTGGAACTCTCCTCGTGCTCGAGGGAAGTTCCCGCATACTCGAGGCTACAGCTAGGTCGCGGAAACATTTTCAGCATGTTGAAAAATTTTCCGCCAGTAAAATTTGGTCAGCATGGTTCTTTTTAACTCGTAGAGCAGTGGAGTGGGGTCGCTATTTAGTTACAGGCAGACGAGGGGAGCCGCTGGCTCATTTTGATTGGCTCATTAGAGTTTTCAGGACCAAGGAAAAGAGAGTGAGAGAGTGAGTGAGTGAGCAGGAGAGTGTCCTCGAGCTTGACGGTCGAAGACACTCTTCTTAACTCGCGGATTAGGTCACCCAAGTGGGACAGCCCCTTTACATTTAATTTTCCATGACTTGGCCCATCTTCTAAACTCATCCAGATCTTATTCTAAATTTAGATATCCTTCTCACTGCCACTTACCCTCAATTTTTGAATCATTTCCAAATTTACTAACAGTGTTCACGACATTGTTGTTCAAATTGTTAATGTATATAACAAACAGAATGTGACCCATCACCAATTCCTGCGATAATCCAATCAGTAGAGCAACCCTCCACAACTACCCCTTGACTCCTGCCTCAATTCAATTTTGAATCCAATTTGCAAGGTCACTTTAGATTCCAAGTGATTTAAGTTTCCAGACTAGCCCATCATGCAGGATATTTTCAAAGACCTTGCTAACTGCCTTGCCTTGCCTTTGCCAATCGTCTTGGTGAATGACCTCTGCAAAAACTCTTGTCAGATTTATGAGACACAATTTCCCATGCACAAAGCCATACTGACTATCCCTAATTGGTCCATGCCTGTTGCTCAGAGTTCCAAGTGGTCAAGGGGTTAAATGGTTACCAAATTATTCCAGCACATCAGACAGTCACAGGAATTTCTACCATTTGACATAATTTTTAAAAAACATTTACATTGAACATCTGAAAAGGGTCAAACCCAATATGTGAAATGCAGACTTTGTCCTTTGTTACATCAGAGTATATTCAATCATTTGTTTGACTGCTGGACACTCCTTGTTGGCAGTGCACCAAAGCTTTCCACAAACCATTCTGTGCTGTCAGCAACCACCAGGGTGGATTTTGTAATGTCTATGGCTATCTCATAAATGCCTTCAGCTGCAGCTGCGGTAAGCAAACTACAGTACAAGATTCTGCTTACTTACTTCTTTTGATAGCAGCTCTTATTGTTGATAATGGTCCATGGCTGTTTAGAAAAACAAATAATTAGTCATTTGGAAATACAAATCACTTCTTTACATTGCACCATTCTTTACAAAAGTTTTGATAAATTAAAAATACTACTTCCCATCTTAAAGTTTCAGAGTAAAATATTATGATGTAACTGCATATTCATTAATAAATAACAAAAGAATAGCCAAATAGGTTGCCCACCTAGAACTTTCCTGGCTGGTAATCCTTTCCTCATTACCACACAAGCATATATTTTTTGTTTTTGCTTAATCATGTTGCATGGGGAAAAATATATGAAGATGGATGTTAATAAAAATTACGGGCTCGTTTGCAACAATAATTATGTACGGCATATTAGTAGTTGAGTTGTTCAGTGGCCTCTGCTGGGAAGCGAGCATTTTGATGTTGGAATACCTTTACCCCACATGAACATGAGGACCACCGTTGCTTCACTCTTTGCCAAATTTAATCAAGAGATTACCACAAGAATTCAGCATTCCCATGGAATGAGACAACAGGATACAATTCCCTCCATTTCTCATCATATCTTTAGCAAAACCCTCTTGGGAAATGAACAGTGTGTTGTTTTTTGCAGCTCTCACCAGACTTTTGCCAGAAAAGTTATTGGTTGCATCTGGCGTGTGTGTCAAAATACCATGCTTAATTTTCATTCTGTTTGTGAAAGCAAGATGGACTGAAATGTTTTACACACCATTGTATTATTTCACACAGGCTCAGAAATCAGAATGTAAAATTGAAAATGGGTCATGGGTTAACAGTTTTATTTATATACAGTAAATAACATTGGAAACAAGGTCATTTAATTATCCAAATAACACTTTTAGTGGCCTGGATGGATTCTACTACACAATTAAAAATCATATTGCCCATGGTAAAATATCAGTTTAATACCATTCTGTGGAAATTTGGAGAACTGTCACCAGTCCATAAATCTATATCCTGCCACAGGAAATTCTCTAACTGTTATTGTTTGTGTTTGGTTACAATGGTGTTAATATTGCTTTATCTATAGTCTGTTATTACTGCCTTTGTTTGGTTCTTATTCATGATCAAATTAGTTTTCTTTCCAGTTGCCCTAGACCCTTACTCACTTCTTCCCAAGCAACAAATCTCATCTGAATTTTCAATCCAAAAAGCACAGTTTTCCATTATCAAACTCAATTCCCTTGACACGCGTTTCGTTCTGAATCTTGGAACAAAACAACCAGCAAAACAATTGTGTAAGGCTCTGAGCAGCTGCGGTAACTTGAGGCTAGGCAGAATGCTGTCCTGCCAGGAGAAGTTTAACAAAACACATTCTGCCGAATACTTTGGAATTTCCCAACAATCTGTTAACTGTTATTCTCTATTAGTGCAGAGTCAACAGCAATGGAGTGCCATTTTGCCATAATTTCATTTGGCAGACACTGTGGCATTCAACAAAGAAAGTATGGAACTCTCTCTCTCTCCCCCTCCCTCACTCACACACACACACACTGACGAGAAATGGAAAGCTGTGCAAATATCACAACTATGAAAAATGTT
This sequence comes from Raja brachyura, assembly GCA_963514005.1. Next base: position 177,267,222 of record OY740781.1, read on the forward strand.
GTTTATTGGATACAACTGTAGTTTGCAGTATTACTCCTGACAGGTCGTGGCATTATTACATTAAACATTAGGTATTTATGACATTCACTTGGACTGAGGTACAACGGTTCAGCCATTTTTCTCAGGTCTTCAATGTCTGAACATAAATTTTGTACTGCTGTAAAAGACAAGCTTTCACCAAATTTCAAAACATATTTTACCAAATTACAATCTAACTACTTTAATTTGGACACTTTACCTTGCAGTTATCCGGTTTGTTGCTTTCTATTCCTACTAGTCAACTGACCTTGTTTTCTGCTCGTCAGTTGAGCAACTGACCTCTTCTCACTGACATCCTTCCTCCTGGGTTGATCTCATCCCTCTCACAACTAGGGCTGCTACTGCCCTGTCCAAGTGCTCGCCGTCCTCGCAAATGCAGCACTGTATAAATATTTAATCCTCTAATTTCCAGTGCACAAAATTAAACTGCCAGTGTCCCTCTGAACTTTTGTTCATCAATCTCCCCCTCCCACCCACCCACCCACCATGCTCTTGCCCCTCCCTGGATCCCTAATGGAACAGACAAATCCCACAATCTCCTGTTCAAATTATTTCTCAGAACTTTGGAATTTCTTCCGTTCTTTCATTGGCCATTCTCGTCTATTCTGCAAGCTTTTAAACCCCAAGCAGCCTGCCACAAAATCTCCTCTTCCTGAATTTCTTTTTTTTTTTCCCTTCCACACACGCAATGTTTTTATTATAACAAACTCCAACCCATCAACCAGGATTTCAGAGCCATGGCCACTACTGGTTGGAAAATTACTCATCCACCTCATGTGATTTAGTCCGAATTTCATTCAATCAAAATAAGATGATGAACAGGCCAAACCAGTAACACGGATCAAAAATCATTTTTGCACAATGGTTGCCGTGAAATAGAAATTGAGACAAAAGGCACAGTCTGTGTGAGGGGGTACTGGCAAAACTAATGCTGAAAAAACCAGTTCATGTCACTCCCACTTTAGGGCAAGATTCCTTTCCCGTGAACTGTTTGTAACCCAAGCAGCTTGCAAGCTGGAAACGTGGCCACGATTTGAGTTCCCAGCAGAAGCTGGCAGATCCATACCAAAGTCTCCCAAACAGTCGTCCGTATATAGAAACATAGAAATTAGGTGCAGGAGTAGGCCATTCGGCCCTTCGAGCCTGCACCGCTATTCAATATGATCATGGCTGATCATCCAACTCAGTATCCTGTACCTGCCTTCTCTCCATACCTTCTGATCCTCTTAGCCACATCTAACTCCCTCTTAAATATAGCCAATGAACTGGCCTCAACTACCATCTGCGGCAGAGAGTTCCAGAGACCCACCACTCTCTGTGTGAAAAAGGTCCTTCTCATCTCGGTCCTAAAGGATTTCCCCCTTATCCTTAAGCTGTGACCCCTTGTCCTGGACCTCCCCAACATCGGGAACAATCTTCCTGCATCTAGCCTATCCAACCCCTTAAGAATTTTATAAGTTTCTATAAGATCCCCTCTCAATCTCCAAAATTCTAGAGAGTATAAACCGAGTCTATGCAGTCTTTGTTCATAAGACAGTCCTGACATCCCAGGAATCAGTCTGGTGAGCCTTCTCTGCACTCTATGACAATAATGTCCTTCCTCAGATTTGGAGACCAGAACTGCACGCAATACTCCAGGTGTGGTCTCACCAAGACCCTATACAACTGAAGTAGAACCTCCCTGCTCCTATACTCAAATCCTTTTGCTATGAAAGCTAACATACCATTCGCTTCCTTCACTGCCTGCTGCATCTGCATGCTTACTTTCAATGACTGGTGTACCATGACACCCAGGTCACGCTGCATCTCCCCTTTTCCTAATCGGCCACCAGGCTGTGCACAGGTCAGATGTTTATAAGATGGGGAGGACCTGTTAAGAGACGAGTTTAATTTTGGAAGTCAATATTTAGGGATGTACATAAACTCACAAAGGAAGACAACACAGAAAGTTAGCCACGTCAACCACTTCTGCAACAATCTAGGTTGTCCACGCCCTGCATGCCAGTCCCTATCCCCAAATTAAATGTGGGGATTATATTTTAATTGGAAAAAGTCCATTTCAATAAATGAAAAGAACAAACTCAAACCCGACTTCTAAGTGGTAGATGAACGTACTGACTACATTGTCTGTTCTGAAACTGAAGAATATAAATCACATAACAGATGACGTGTGCCATAACATTTCTTTGCCTAGTTGCACAGTATACTGTGGCAGCCTTTCATTTTACATCTGCGAAAAAGTTTCAGCACAGAATTGCAGTTTGCCGACTGGCCAGGCTAATAATTTTCCAACAAAACTTGTGTTGGATAAAACACATCCTAGTTTTAATTCCAGGTCGCCCTCATCTACATAGAATGCAAACAAATTAAGTATGTAGGAAGGAACTACAGATGCTGGTTTAAAGATAGAAGATAGACACAATCGCTGGAGTAACTCGGCATGGCAGGCAGCATCTCTGGAGAGAAGAAATGGGTGACGTTTCGGGTCGAGATCCTTCTTCAGAAGAAGGGTCAGAAGAAACCCATTCCTTCTATCCAGAGATGTTGCCTGTCCCGCTGAGTTACTCCAGCATTTTGTGTCTATCTTCGGCATCTGCAGTTAAACCAGCATCGGCAGTTCTTTCCTACACAGTTGAGAGGGAATTGGGTAAAATGTACGGAGGGCAATTAAAGGATGTAATCATAGAATGAGACAGATAGTAGCAATGCATCAAGAAATGACAAGGTCAAGGGATAATCGTGAGTATGGGTAAAAGAGCTTATGTGGGAAAGGGATTGCAGGAAAATGAAAGAGTAATTAACCCAGAAGGGAATATGGTGACCTGAGAGTGCTTGAAGTCATAAGTGAGGAGAAATAATTTCAAAGGAGCAGATACTTTGGTGAAAAACAGGCGATGTACTTGCGTGGATGACAGAAAAAAAAACTTTGCTCAACAAATGTAGTTGCAAACCCGAGGCACAAGACACTGGAAGTGTCATCACCACGACAAAGATATAGCTGTTTGTACAATTGCATGGCGGGCAAATACACACATGCAGATGGAGGAATATCGTTACAGGCTAATTTTCTACCCATACAGTTTTGTTTCTTCAGAATAAACTAGGGCAATAAAAATTCAAAAGGGAGTTTGATAAAAAAACGGTAGAATCTGCATTCAATTGGTATGAAAGTCGTGTGTTTTTTTCACAATTCAATAATTCAAATATTATGGTGAAAACCTGGGTTTAAATCTAAATGTAATTAATTTTAGACAGTTATACAACCACCCAAATTCAACCACCCAAAACATCAGCATGTTCCAAAGGTCAGCTGAAAATGATTAACCCAATGATTCATCCAACCAAACAGTCTGTTCTATTGTTAAACAACAGTTATCCAAAGCACACATGGAAAGTAAATGCTAGTTTAGCAGGACCTTCAGTATTTTACTTCGGAGTCACGTGAGTGATTCCGTGACGAAGGCCCGCCAGGCCGCATGCGCACCAGTGTGTCAACCACATTGGCGCAAGCGCCAGTCTGGCAGGACACAGCTCCTGCCGGTGGTAAGTTAAACCTAAAAGGTAAGTTCGGTTTTTTACTCACCAGGGGTTTTTAGGCAGGAGCCTCTTTTTACAGAGGTTTTTCCTGCCAGTTTCGCAGCCCGACAAGTTGCCGGTTATGGACTGTGGGGAAATTCCAGTCCGACCGCAAATGCAGATAAACCGGCAAAATTGATGGGGTTGCGAGATAAGGAGCCGCTAACAGTGCAGTTATATGATAATCGTGCACATGATAATCAAGGGAAAAATATCCTGTAATTAATCTCCTTGTCACTGGTGTATCATCCAGTTCAGATCGATGATAACACAGAATAAGTGTTGGATCTCGAAGTATGATGAAAGCATGGTTCAATACTTCATCGAATATTCATCATGTTAATGCATGTTTTTCACTCATTGAAAAAAATGTGGCACAACAGTGCGGAGAAATACTTCTCGCTTCAATAGGAGGAATGGTCTTTATATCTTCCTCATTTTTTGCCTCATTAGCCGGGTCTTAAAACAGTCAACAAGACCTCGCTTGGGTTCGTACTGTCGGACTGGCCAAGCGTCCATGTTGCCTGCTTCATCAGGCATTATGGCACAACAGTATACGGTTATGCCAAAAAACAAGAACTTGCTGTTTCAAACTGTGGTTCTAGAGACCGGCTTTTGCACAGTAAAACAATTATTGACCTACACATTTTGAATGGATTGACTTTTTCCTCAGGTTGTCACATCAAGCCATGAAGGTGCTCACTGCACTGTGCAGGGATAGCACCCAAAAAAGCAGTACATTTCTATTGAGGGGATCAGAAGTGTTTTGTTAAATGTTAATGTTACATTTAATACGGTACAGATTACTGACATTCCAGCTCATTTTAAATGGTATTGACAATAATTCAGTTATAGAGACGCAACAGCTGCAACATAAGGGAACTACGCTCTCGGGTCCAACTCGGATATTGAGTTGTTAAAAGATCTTCACACAAGTTCTCCCACTACAAGATTATGCAGTTGGTTATTCAAAATGTGTGAACATTACTTCACCAACATTACTTCACCAAAGGGTTCCAGCTATATCCTTAGTTATGACACTTATATCAGCACAAAGACAGCAAACGTTGTGGCTAGATAGGATGGAATTGGCTGCAGGTGCCACTACATTTACATTCTGGTCTACACAACAGAGTAGACTAGGGGTAGCATGATTGAAGATCATTTGAACACGCCACGGTCTCACTTCTATGTTATCTAGGCCACCAGAATTCTAAGAAGTATGGAATCAGAATTGTTTATTAGTTACCAAACAACTACACAAAGAAAGGTCGGTTCAGACTTTTTTCATGCAGCAGGTTCTGGGTTATACAGATATTAACACTGATGATTGTATATCTCATTCCACCAGGTTAGTATCAATGTCAGCGTATCATTTAGATAGTGTGTCTACATCTCATTCCACTGGGGCAGCAGCTACGTCGGCGGCCAATGTGAGGGACGTGCCCATCGACCATATTTTGGGGGCCGCCGGATGGGCAAATGAGCTGATGTTTCAGAATTTTTATAATCGGCCGATTGTCAATCCAGGACTGTTTGCCTATGCCATTTTAAGTACCCAAATGTAAGGGGTACTGTCGTTTGTTTACATTGTTAAATAAACCCTATTTCTACATTGAATGCAATGTTACTACTAATGCATTTATTTCTCTTTCGAGTTAATCAATGCAGTGGGATGCCGAGATTTGTAATCTGCGGCATGAAATCACAAAGCTTTGAACTCTTCACGGAATCACTCGTGTGACTCCGAAGTAAAATAGTAAGATTAAACGAGAACTTACCAGTTTGCAGTTTGATCTTGATTTTATGAGGAGTTACGTTGGTGATTACGTGCCCGCCACGCCCATCCCTCTCTCATAAAGGATCATATGGTAGTTCTCGTGTCACTGATCTTACTATGTACATCGGTGTTGTTTATTTGTGATTTCATACCGCTGCTTTGAAGTTTGGTGCGCATGCGGCCTGGCGGGCCTTCTTCACGTAATCACCAACATAATTCCTCATAAAATCAAGATCAAACTTCAAACTGGTAAGTTCTCATTTAATCTTGCTATTACCCATTAGTTCTCAACTGAGGATCGGAACACGAGACTCAAGAATTTTCATGCCTATGCAAATTACACAATCTTGTGCATTAACTAAATCTGATTTTGTCTTCTGTACTTTTGTTAAAAGTCAATGATGCTAATGTTGTGGATCTCACATTACTTACATTTTGAAGTTGATTCTGTCAGCCCAGCAGCTAATGCAACAACATTATACAAACAAGGCATGTTACACATGCAAGCAGGGTTAGCATGACATGCACACACCCCACACATTTCTTCAGCTTTACGGTAAATAAACCCAGAATATACCCAATAAGACCAAATATAATTTTTTAAGCTGATTTCATAACAAGTCCCATGTAAGTGGCTGGTTTGTAAAATGAATATTCAGGGGATAGGGTATTAAATTACAGCAGAGATTGAGAATTAGTTGACAGACAGGAAGCAGAAATTTAAGAGAATTCAACACTGGGAACCACAGCAATCACTTCTTGGGTCCCAGCTTAAGTTTGAATGGACACTCACTTTTAAAAAAGCATAACTGAGAAAGTTTAATGATATAACTCGTAACTGTCACTGTATGTCATGTTGTTACTTGTGGGCGGAGCACCAAGGCAAATTCCTTGTATGTGAATACTTGGCCAATAAACGTACTTACTTACTGATAAGAGTGGTCACAGAGGTTTACAACTTGCACTTAAACTTACCGGCTTTGATTCAGACTTCTCGAGGATAAATAATATGGAAAATTCTTGAAAAAAAACCCTGCTATCATGCAAAGTAAGCGCCCTCAGTAAAACACCTGCCAGTTTATCTGTGCACGCGTCAACAAACACAAGGTGAAAAAATGGAAATTGAAAATTTGTTGTTTAATTCACATTTTGTGTTAATTTATTTGTTCCCCACCTAAATTCCACAAAAACAAATGTTATTCTGCATCTTGGATTTTTAGGTGGTTCCTGAATTCTGCAATGACAAATTTTCATAAGCCTAACAACGATAACAGCCTGTATACATCAATGATTTATACATCAATGAATAAATGTACTATCTCAAAAGTTTGCAGATGGAATAAATCTAGATGGCGGTAGGAAGAGAGTGTAAGCTTTGAAGAATTTTAAAAATGCTATTCCAGTCGGGTGAGTGGGCAAATGCACGGCAGATACAGCTTGATGCAAAGCAATTCAACTTGGTTCTAAAAACAGAAAGACTGATAATTATTCAAAAGGTGATAGATTGGGGAAAAAGGAAAGTGCAAGCCCAGGGTGTGGACCAGTTACTGAAACCAAGCATTTACGTGCAGCAAACAGCTAGAGAAACAAATTGTTATGTTGGTCTTCACTACAAGACGATCTGAGTACAGAGGCAAGGATATCTGCCTGCCGCCTTTGTGAGACCCCATCTGAGTGTACTGGGGGGATCATGTTGTCGACCTCCCAGTGGTGAGCCCTGTCAACTGTCCTCAGTCAGGCAAACGACAACAAACAGAGACAGCCGCAGCTTGGCGCCAACTTGGCATGCGCCCATTTTAGGACAGGCACCTACGGATGTCGAACCGGATGGCATCACCCTGCTGCAGACTTCTGCTGACTCAAACGCAAGAAGAAGTGTACTGCCGAGGGGTCATCTTGCTGTGGAGGGAACACAGTGCAGGTGTAGCAGACTGATTCCTAGCATGGCAAGACTCACGTACGAAGAGATATGTGTTGGTTACGCCTATATCTACTGGAGTATGCAAGAATGAAAGGGGAACTCTTGACATCAAACCTATCAGATTCTGACAAGACTGGACAGACTGGACAGACTGGATACAATGCAGATGTAACCGAACACTGGAAAGTCCAGAACCAGGGTCATACCCTCAAGATATTCCACTTACAACCAAGATTGGGAGAAATATTCTTAACAGGAAGGACAGCAAATCTGTGGAATTCTCCACCTTACAAATCATTAGATATATTTTATGGATGGGTGCATTTGCTAATGCCAAAGGATATGTGTAGAAATCAATAAAGTGCACTGAAGTAGATGATCAACTATGACCGTGTTGAATGATATAACAAGCCCATAAGATCCGATAACTTACTCCTGGTCTTATTTTTTTAATGTTTCTATGCCTAAGAAACACTAATTAGTAGATGGACTTAATTCAAAACAGAGAAACTAGTCTATCTGCTACAAACACAAAATATTAAGCACAGAGGTTTCTGTACATTGAGACCACTGTATTCTTGTAGTGGATTAGAGGATTATTCTCCTGTATTGTCCATGACAGCCTTCAAGGTCATAAGGGAACTCCTGCTGGATGAGTTGCTGTCAAACAATTGGGAACAACCAGTTGAACAACCCAGCAAAGCATGCGTGAGGTGGATAACAATTACCTAAAATAAGAAACAAAGCAGTGGAGTTTCTCAGCGGGTCAGGCAGCATCTTGGGAAAATGTTGGGAACTATAAGCCGTTGAGGTTAACATCTGTAGTTAGTAAAATATTGGAGAGTATTCTGAGGGATAGGATATACAGGCATTTGGATGGGCAAGGGCTGATTAGGAACAGTCAGCATGGTTTTGTATGTGGGAGGCCATGTCTCACAAATCTGATAGATTTTTTTGAAGACGTGAGCAAAAAACTTGATGAGGGCAGAGCTGAGGATGTTGTGCACGTGGACTTTAGTAAGGCGTTCAACAAGGTGACGCATGGTAGGCTGCTGTGGAAGGTTAGATCTAATGGGATCCAAGGAGAGATAGCTGAATGGATAGCAAATTGGCTCCATGGAAGGATGCAGTAGGTGATGGTGGAAGGTTGCTTCTCAGACTGGAGGCCTGTGACTAGTGGTGTGCCACAGGGTTCGGTGCTGGGCCTGTTACTGTTTACATCTACATCAATGATTTGGATGAGACCATACAGGGCAAGGTTACCAAGTTTGCTGATGATACAAAAGTGGGTGGTTTTGCAGATAGTGACGATGGTGGTGAACGATTGCAGCAGGATCTGGATCGATTGGCCAGGTAGGCAGAGAAATGGTTGATGGAATTTATTACAGAGAAATGTGAGGGGTTGCATTTTGGGAAGTAGAACAAGGGCAGGACCTACACAGTAAATGGTAGGCCTCTGTGTAGTGTTGTAGAGCAGAGGGATCTTGGAGTACAAGTGTATGGTTCCATGAAGGCCGAATCACATGTAGATAAGGGGGTCAAAAAGGCTTTTGGCACTTTAGCATTCATCAGTCAGCGCATTGACTATAGAAGTTGGGAGGTCATGTCGCAGTTGTATAAGACGTTGGTGAAACCACATTTAGAATATTGTGTTCAGTTCTGGGCACCATGTTATAGAAAAGATATTGTCAAGCTTGAAAGGGTTCAGAAAAGATTTACGAGGATGTTGCCAGGACTAGAGGGTGTGACCTATAGGGAGAGGTTGATTAGGCTGGGTCTCTATTCCATGGGGGTGCAGGAGGATGAGGGGATATCTTACAGAGGTATACAAAATCATGAGAGGAATAGATCGGGTAGATGCACAGAGTCTTTTACCCAGAGTAGGGGAATCGAGGACCAGAGGACATAGGCTTAGAGTGAAGGGGAAAAGATTTAATAGGAATCCGAGAGGTAACTTTTTCACACAGAGGGTGGTGGGTGTATGGAACAAGCTGCCTGAGGAGGTAGTTGAGGCTGGGACTATCCCATTGTTTAAGAAACAGTTGGACAGGTACATGGATAGAACCGGTTTGGAGGGTTGTGGATCAAGCGCGGGGAAGTGGGACTAGTGTAGCTGGGACACTGATGGCCGGTGTGGCTGAGGTGGGCCGAAGGGCCTGTTTCCACACTGTATTAATCTATAACATGGATAGGTGACGTTTCAGATCAGGACCCTTCTTCAGACTGAACAACTACCTAAAGCTGATGACAAAAAATGTCTTCAATATTTAGCCTGTTAACATAGTAACCATATTTTGTCCTACAGCTTATTCTCCCCACAAGTGTATCTAGATGAAGACATGGGTGTTGAAAGGGTAGAGCAGGGAACTGAGCACCCAGCATTGCAGTGCTCCCATCATCAAATAAGAAGTGTTGTTACTGATTGTATTTTGCCAACAAGGAAGTCAAGGATCCAATTGTATAGGGATGAGCAGAGACCCAGTTACTCGAGTTTGATAACTAATTTAGAGGGGATGGTTGTGTTGAATGTCGAGCTGTAAATGATACACAACTGCCTGGCATACATGTTCTTATTGTCCAAGTAGCCCAGCGCAGAGTGGAGAGCCAGCAAGATTGTATATCTGGCGGTGGTAGGCGAATGGTAGTGGGTCCAGGTTGTTCCCGAGGCAGGAGTTGATATCATTCATAACCAACTTCTCCACGTTGTTTCTCATCGAGGTTCTGAAAGAAGACTTGCCAGAAATCCTCAGCTGAGAGTCAATTTTCCCTTCCAACCACTTTTCTATCTATTCTTTTTTCGTGACAGTTATCTCTAAATTCTCCCCCACCCCCCACGTCCAGGTCATGCTGTATTGTAAATTTACAACAAATAAATCCATGCCGGGGAACAGCAGGCCCACACTAATGTTTGATGTGAACGATAAATTCCTCTGCACCTGTATCACCACTCCCTAAAATATGGAGCAACTCTAAAGATTGCTAACATTGTACAGGTGTTTGATGTTTTCCAAAGGTAGTCGATCAACAAACAACCTCTAAGATAATTCCGTACCAAATCACAATAGGAATAGATTGGGTAGACGTACCGATTGTTTTGCTCAGAGTAGGGGAATCGAGAACCAGAGGATATATAGGTTCTCCCTTTGTGAAGGGAGAAAGATCTAATAGGAACCTGGGCTAACATTTTCACACAAAGGATAGTGGGTGTATGGAACGAGCTGCTGGAGGAGATAGTTGAGGCAGGTAGTATCACAACGTTTAAGCAACATTTAGACAGGTACATGGGTTTAGACAGATAGATAGGACAGATTTAGAGGGATATGGGCCAAACGCAAGCAGGTGGGACGAGTGTAGATGGGATATTTTGGTCGGTGTTTAGAAGTTGGCTGATGACGTTAAAGCTGGTGGTGTCATTTCTATTGTCAAAGTGATACTCAGGATGGACCTATACACAGCCACACGCATTAGCTGGAGCAGGAATTAAAAATGAACATTCAAGCATCTGCATGCATCGGGCTAGAGGTCACGGGCGCATGGACCAGCATCCTCAACGACAAGGTGTCTGGTACAATTTGCCCAATACGTATATTCACTACTGACACTATTTAGCACCCAAATATCATCACTGTATCCATACCAGCGGTCAGAATTCTGCGCTACTTTTCATGTAGGAGTTGAGAACGTGGTTGAAGCATCACCTTCAGATTAGTTTATAGATACAGCGTGGAAGCAGGCCCTTCGGCCCACCTAGTCTGTGCCAACCAGCGATCACCCTCAACACTAACACTATACCACACACCTGCGACAATTTACCAAAGCTAAGTGTGGGAGGAAACCGGAGCACCTGGAGAAAACTCACGCGGTCCCAGGGAGAGCGTCTAAACTCTGTACAGACAACACCCGTAATCAGGATCGAGCCCGGGTCGCTGGAGCCGTGAGGCAGCAGCTCTATTAGCTATGCAACAGTGCTGCCCATCAATTATTGGCTAGAATCCTCCAGAGTACCTCTCAAACCGGTGACCTCTATCTACCACCACGGAGAACGGGGCACCAGCACAGGAGAACACCACCAGCTACATGTTCCAGGTCAGACACCATCCTGACTTGTAAATATATTACTGCTTCCTCCTTATTGTTGCGTCCAATTCCTAAAACCTCCTCCTAAGAAGGTCAACAGGAATTTAGGTTTACATGTATTTATTATTTTAGCTTTAAGAAGTCATCTCACCATCTCTCTTTCAAGTGCAAATAGGAATGGGCAATAACATCTAGATTTCAAAAACTAATAAAATCTGAAAATTTTATGATGTGGAACTGATCATCTATGTCAGGTGAAGTCAGAATCGATCTGGCCTTTCAAAGAGAAATAGCTGGCACTTAAGGTAAATTAATTTACAAGCCAATGGAAAAAGAGAAAGAGAATGGGACCAGCAGGATTAATTACGTCTACAAAAAACTGGAATCAACTCTTTGAATCAAATTCTGTACCATAATGATTTTAGAATTCTATGACTTATGATACACCTAATGAATGAAATGGTCTGTCTAATGCACCATGGTCAGAAATGTTCACAAGCCCATTGAGTTCAAAGAAACCAAACTGCAGTCATGTAGGAAGGAACTGCAGATACTGGATTACACCGAAGATTGACACAAAATGCTGAAGTAAAGGGCCTGTCCCACCAGCATGCAACTCTATGCGATTAGCGCGACTTAACGTGGTCGCTTGAGCCGTCCGGCGTTGCGGGGCCGGTCCCACTTCGATTGCCGGAGCCGTGCGGAGTTCGTCCCGACACCGCGCGGGGCTCCGAAAAACCGACTATGTCCAAAAATTCCGCGCGGCAATGGCTTGTCGGCTCACAGTCGCCTCGACATTTACACACCGCCCCGACATCGTGCCTCCGTGAACCTATTTGTAAGTGCCTCCGTGACCCTCTAAGTGTGTGGCTCCGTGGCCCTGTGTGTGTGTGTGCCTCGGTGCCCCTCTCTGTGTGCCCCTCTCTGTCCTGGCGAACTTACCTTGGACTTCGCTCCAAGTTTGCCTCACTTTGGGCCGCGTTGCGCCACTCACACGACCTCCGCGTGGCCCATGCTGCCGGTTTGGTTGCGCTTGCCGCATGCAGACGCATGCTGGTGGGAACGGCCCTGTACAGGGGATCACCCGACCTCCGCGCGGCCCCCGCTGCCGGTTTGATCGCGTTCATCGCATAGAGTTGCATGCTGGTGGGACAGGCCCTTAACTCAACGGGACAGGCAACATCTCTGGATAGAAGGAATGGGTGACGTTTCAGGTCAAGACCCTTCTTCAGACTACAGTGGTGATGTAGAATGTGTGGCCACTACTTCATTAGGCTCAGTGATGAATTTCAGAGATAAATTTCACATGTGTAGGGAAGAACTGCAGATGCTGGTTTAAATTGAAGGTGGACACAAAATGCTGGAGTAACTCAGCGGGGCAGGCAGCAGTTCTGGAGAGAAGGAATGGGTGACGTTTCGGGTCTGAAGAAGGGCCTCGACCTGAAGCGTCACCCATTCATTCTCTCCAGAGATGTTGCCTGTCCCGCTGAGTTACTCCAGCATTTTGTGTCTCCCAATGAAGTTCACGTTGTATTGTTCTAGCACTGGCCTACACTAGCACGGTATGGTTTTACAGTTACTTTATATGTGCAGCGTTAGCCATCACACTTGCCTTTATTGTGTTCTTCAGCCAGTCAGGTTGTTCACATCACTGATGGGCTTGAAGCTTCCTTGGCAAAGGAGGGTGGTTCTTTAACCCTAAATGGCACATTTTAATCAGCTTTAGCCAGACTCTCAGGAGAGACCTGCTGGCTTTGCAATGGTCAGTGTTCACGGCATCCCACTTCCAATGCTCAATTTCCTCTCCATTATGCACTCCCATTAACACTGCTAACACTGGAGATTTGATCACATTGAATGTTAATAAACATTAAAGTTTGCATTCACAGTTTAAATGTGTAGAATATAAAGCGTGATGCTGGTGAGTGATCTTGCCAACTTCATGAATTAGAAGTGTTTATTTCAAACGTATGCACCGGATGTGAACCAGAACAATGAAGCTACTTGCTGCAGCTTTCCAGGCACATTAAGTGCTACAACAACAATAATTATACCAAAAACATTAAGTTATTCTAAGTAAACCAGACCTCGATGGTGCAATAATCAAAGTATGCAGAGAAACCTCTGCCCAATTGTAACCTCCTGTCACGACAGAACGTTGAAGAGTGCAACTGTTTCACGAGTCTAGTGTTGGGCTTGTGAACAACGTGGCCTAGCCATTAGATTCTTCAGAATGCAATTGGAGCTTAGTTCCAATGGATGTTGGCCTGGAATATGACGATGACATTGGCTCATTTTTGCTGAGACAACATTGATGGTATCTCTCCAGTTGAGGTGAGGCGAATCTCATCGAGGTAAATGCTGTGGGTTCGCCACTTCTCAAGAGTGCACAGGATATCAAGAATCACTGTTGCCCAATAGCATATCAGCTCTGTGCTGTGTTTAATGTCTTGATCTTTGAATATTCTTTTCCTCAGGCTAACGGCCGTGCTGGCACGAGGCATGGTGATGAATTCATTATCGATGTTTGTTTTCGTTGTGAAATGACTCCTGAGATGGGAAAAGTAGTCCCGGAAATGGTGGCAGAGAACATTCATTTTGATTATATATTGCGTGCTTTGTGAAAGGGTATTTTTCTCATATGCTTCAGTGAACAATCCGACAATGACCAAGAACTCAGCCTCAGTAATGTAGTGTCAACAGCAGTCACTCGACCTGAGAACCATTATTCATTGCAATGCAGATTCCACTCCATTAAACTGGTATATCAGTTGAGAATATTCTTCAGGGTTCAAAGTCAGAGGGAGTAGGACCCATGCCACACCAGGACTTGCCCAATCAACCTCCTCCAACACCTAAACCTTTAGATGAATACTCAACAGACTGGTCTTTCCATGTGGAGTAAAACTCAAGAGTATTTACTTGTCCTGAGCTCCAGAATGGAACTGGACCAATGAAACCCTTAAGGACCTGTCCCACTAGGCAATTTTTTTAGGCGACTGTTATAGTCGTAGCAGGTCGCCGAAAAACCGGCGACTGGACTAATGGACTTGACACTTAGGCGATTTTTTAGGCAGCTGCCGGCGACTACGACAATGGAATTCACCGAAGTCAGCACCAGCGACAACCTACTTCACCTGGAGACAACCTACATCATCCTGGCGACAACCTACCACAACACCTACGTCAGGAGAAGGTAAGCTACGACAAGCCCATGGTGGCCGGCTGTCGCCAAAAAGTATTGAACATTTCAAAATCCAGCAGCGACCAGAAAAACGCTACGACTCTTCGGGTGAGTGAGGAGACTACTCACGACACCCGTGTGGCGACAGCCTAATCGCCGGCAGTCGTCTAAAAAATCGTCTAAGTGAGACAGGCCCTTTACTTGCTGTAGCTTTAAAGTCACATTAGATGCAACAATAACCATATAACAATTACAGCACGGAAACAGGCCTTCTCGGCCCTTCCAGTCCGTGCCGACCATTCATTTTCCCCTAGTCCCATCTACCTGCACTCCGACCATACCCCTCCATTCCCTTCCCGTCCATATACCTATCCACTTTACTTTTAAATGTTAAAATCGATCCTGCCTCCACCACTTCTGCTAGAAGATCATTCCACACAGCCACCGCTCTCTGAGTAAAGAAGTTCCCCCTCATGTTACCCTTAAACTTCTGTCCCTTAATTCTCATGTCATGCCCTCTTGTTTGAATCTGCCCTACCCTCAATAACAATAAATAGACATGAAACAATAAATGTTCTAAGTAAGCCAGACAATTAAAGTATAAATACCAATGTGGAGCAATCAAATAGTGTAAAGTCCATTGTGGTTCAGTGCCGAGGTGTGTTGTGCATGGGCACAGTCAGAACATGTGCAGGAAGGAACCCCAGACGTTGGTTTATACCGAAGATGGGCACAAAATGCTGGAGTAACTCAGCGGGTCAGGCAATCCGAAGATTGGAGATAAGGAGATGTTTGGGGTCAGGACCCTTCTTCAGACTCCGGTCCAGAAGAATTCGGATCTGAAATGTCACCTATTCCTTTTCTCCAGAGATACTGACCAACCCGCTGAGTTACTCCAGCATTTTGTATCTATCTTCAGCTTTCAGAATTGAAGGTTGACAGGAAGAAGTTGTTCTTGAACATGGATGTTAAGGTTCTCGAGCTTCTGCACCTTCTTCCCGATGGTTGCAGTAAGCAGAGAGGGTGGCCAGGGTGCTATGGGTCTATGCGGATATTAGGTGCTTTTTTGAGGCAACACTTCCTGTAGATCCCTTTGATAGTTGGGGTGGTCACTATTCATTACTTGGAGCCGAGTCATACTCACAAAAAGCTCCGTCTATGACTTTTTTTAAATTGGGATAATGGAGTAGGATACAATTGCATTAAAAGAGTGGCCTCAAGTTCTGTAATTCTCTACCTCAGCAGTCAAATGAACAAAATCCTAAAACAAAATCAAACCTGTTGTCCTAAGCCAGACTTGCTGTCACCCACTGGTGGTCTTATTGGCCTTGGAAGGATCTCCTGTTGAAGGGATAGCAAGATTCAGAAGTACAGGCCAATGCTACCATCCACAGTGCAATGTAACGTACATGAGAAATCCATCAGCCTGCTGCCCAGCATCAGCAACATGGCTGGAAGGAGACGATAGGTCAGAGATGGCCAAGGTCCTTTAAAAGGTTTGCTAATATTTGAACTTTCTATGAGACAGATGGAGCCCTTGGCTCCTCAGCGTTCCTTGCCTGGGAGTTCTACAATCTATAGAATGCTGCTGCTCCCCCACCTTGTGTGCAATAAAACTGGCTTGCTCCTTCCATCGTGATGCAAGGGTATTGCCTATGCCCACCAACAGGGAATTATTACAACGGGTCTTCAATTGTGACCTCCAGGCACCCGATTCCCACACCTGCATGCCTGGCTGGGGCCTGGAAATATTTAAGCGAGGTTTGTGGTCACAATTGACATAGGACACATATCCCCAGTCTTGCCAAGTGCTGTCAGACAACACACCCTTGCTGCCCCCTCTTAAAAATCAAAACTACAAATTCAATTGTTCAACACCCAACCACCCGAATCAAATCCAAAGCATCACCAGACATTTAAAAAAACAGTGGGTTTAAAAAGACCAAACGTCAGGGTAAAAGTGAAATGGAGCAGTGATCAGCAATAGCATTGGACAATGTTCAAGGACAGGTCATTTAGAAAGAAACAGTTTGGTATAAGAATCTGCGTGTGTTGACCAGGAGGGAATCAGGGTATTAAAAAAAAGTTTTTGTTTTTCAAAACTGCACTTGTTGCATGCACATTGATGCCACCATATTAAATCAAATTCCAGATTGATTCACAGATGGAAAGTGCTTCCTTACAGAAATAAATAAAGAATAGACTGATTTATATATCGCTATTAAATGCAGAGCAGAAATTGATTTTCCATCTGAGATTTGAAAATGGATGAAATACAGACTCCAGTCTCCCGAGTCTGAAGAGGGGTCTCAACCCGAAATGTTGCCCATTCCTTCTCTCCAGAGATGCTGCCTCACCTACTGAGTTACTCCAGCATTTTGTGTCTAATTTTAATTTTATACGTTTGCAGACTGCTGCTATATTACAGAACGCTGCCTTTCTTTTTCTTTTTATCGGGTCTCTGTCAGTCCGCTTTCATATACAACAAGATGGAATATTTTCAACCTTTACAATTAAGAACCATTAACAGAAATGAAAACTTGTTCAACTTTGAAACAAACAATTTAAATATAAGTTATCTTTCACAGGACATTTACCTGTGAAGGAAGCAAAGCATTCAAATGCTCCAATCTCAAGAAGGGTCAAGGCCCAATACATCACCTTTCCATGTTCTCCAGAGATGTTGCCTGACCCGCTGAGTTACTCCAGCACTCCGTGTCTTTTTTTGTAAACCAGCATCCCAAGTACCTTATTTCTACGTTTAACTGAAATGTTAACTTCAACATCATTCTGCATCATTTGTATTCCTGGATCAATCTATGCATTTTTAGCACAAGGCAACATCCAGCTGTGCACCAGTTACAATCTGGGCCTCAAACAACCAGGAGAAGTACAACAGGAGAACTGCCTGCCTTCTGCAACTTTCTCTCAGACAAGGCATCTTGATGCTCATCAACGTGCGGCACGGTGGGGTAGCGGTAGCTCCACTGCCTTACAGCTGCAGAGACCCGGTTCAATCCTGACTACAGGTGCTTGTCTGTACAGAGTTTGCACGTTCTCCCCATGACCTGAGTGGGTTTCCTCCGAGATCTTTGGTTTCCTCTCACAATTCAAAGACGTACAGGTTTGTAGGTTAATTGGCTTGGTATAAATGTAAAATTGTACCTAGTGTCTGGGTAGACACCTCCTATTGGTGTCCAAACATCTTCGCATTAGGCTCAGGAATATCCTCCATGAAATCTCCCCCCTCCTACGGCCCCCCACCTATCCCTCTTTGAACCCATTTCTTCTATCGAGCTGCTTAACTCTCCTTACATGTGCTACTTAACCTCAATGTCACAACAACAAGGTAAGCATATTGATCCATTTATCTACATATGGAAACAATGCATTATCTACATTGCTAAATTCCACCCTTCCCTTACGCCATAATATTCTAAAAGATCTATTACACTCTTTGTAAGGTGCTTCATCATGCAAGAAATAAAAAGGCTCTTTATCCTGGCGAGTTCTAGATACACACCTCAAGGTCCAGTACGTCACTGGCAAAGAAAATGATGTCTTTGGCAATCCAGTGTTATTGATGCAAAGTATTAGAGATAAAAATAACTACGTTGCAAAACATCTAGTGGCCTGTACTTTCGCTGGCTGACTGAATAAGAGTAATTCAAGGTGTCGCAGTGGTTTAGTAAACCGACCAAAGGTATTGACACACTCAGGCAATTTAACTAATAAAGAGCAGGAGGCGAGATTGATATTTTCTGATATCCTGAACTTCAGTTTGCTAGAATAGTCAGGATGCTCAATTAAAATTTTAGCCTCATTACTCCGTTTCCTCTGTAAACTCGCTGGCTACTAACTTGCAGTGACTTTTGCAGGAGATACTTTCTGGGAGTGGGTGATGAGATTTTTACAAGCAACATGAATTGAAAATTCATTCTTTCATCAGGCTGGCAATAGAATTTTAATGTGTCTGAGAAGGGAACACCAACTTTCTCACCAGGTTACCAAGTACCCAAGTCGGTCAAATTATTTCATCTGGTATAGCTGCTGCCTCACAGCGCCAGAGACCTGGGGTTGATCCTGCCCTCAGGTACTGTCTGCGTGGAGTTTGCATGTTATCCTGTTTCCTCCAGGTGCTCCAGTTTCCTTCCACATCCTAAAGACATGCGAGTTTTGTAGGTTAATTGGCCAATGTAAATTGCCCCTAGTTTGTAGGGAGTGGATGTACGAGTGGGATACCATAGATCTAGATCTAAATCAGTTCTAATTTCAAAGTTGTATCTCTAAACTAAGGGAATTGTCAGGTGTAGAAGGCCTGAAAGGCAATATCAAAAACCCCTTATACTGTATTTCCATGCAGGTGAACATCCCTTTATTTTTGAACAGCACATCTAGCAGGATATACTCCTGTCCTCTAGCCAGCTGCCAGTTTCATTCCATTTTGAGTTAACAGTTAACCGATTATGTGTCCGTTTGTGAGCTATGCACACACCTACTAGATGCTAAAAACCAATACTGCACACCAATAGTGAACAGCAAATACAGTGCAAAGCAAATATTGAACTCAAGCTCTCGAATCTGTCCAGCTCTACTCACCAAGTGTCAAAGGAATGACATGGTATAATTTCTTGTAAAAAGAAACCACTATTTCAATTGCGACATTTTCTGACATCACTTCCACTGGTAGCAAAATTAGGTTTTTGGAAAGAGCTCAAATTGCATAAGAAAAACACTGTGTTCAAAGTTTCTGCCAATTCCTCAAATTCTACCACTGGACAGATGTCACATTACATACTTTACTCCAAAAATTACATCTCAAAAGATTTGTGTTGAGTTGTGCTCACAAGTATGTCATTTCACTTTTATTCATGGGGAAACTAGGTGAAAAGCCAAGGTCATTGGCACGGACGGTGGTTAATATGAAATCATTAATTATTAAGTTGCGTGGTGGAAATGACGCAAACAGCAGAGCTATATTTCATCTGAACACAGATGGTTCTACCCAAGGAAAAATCAACAAGGAATTTGCGTGAGACCAGGTTAAACACTGGTTTATTATTACTATAATGATTCAGATGTGAAACAACATATACTGCAGGTTTAAACCAACGAGAATTAATGGACTGAGCATTAGGGACACAGGCATATTTGTTTTCACAAAGATCGCCAAACTACACCTCCCATTAAGAGAGTGACGTTGCTCTTACAACGCCTCCCCGCAGCCTGTGGTATGTTTGGCTGACTCGATATGGAAAGCATGTGGTGAGGCTGCATTTTGCAGGGTGGGGACATTTTTGAAAAACAAATAACCAAGATAATTGGAAATATATGCTTCTTACTATAACAAAGAGAAAATATTGTCACTTTCAACTGTCTTCCTTAAATATGAAAACATGCCTTAAATTAGAAAACTAAATAATTTCAAAGGTCTGTGCAATAATATCTTTAAGCAAAATCAGTGCTGTTTTTAACAAGAACAATAACAAGATTTCCCACATTTTTTACTTCTAGTAGGGTGGGTACTGGAAGATTGAGATAGCTAAGTTACTGGACCAGGAATCCAGAGACCTGGACAATTTAGGGCACTGCTCATATTCCACCTCGACTGCTGTGGAATTTATATCTGGTTAGTAGAAAATAAAAGCAGGAGACCATCCCAGAGAGCTTCCTTCGGAGAGCACCACAATCACAAAAACAGGTGCCAGCCATTCCGATTCACTCCGCAAGAATTAAAAAGGCCTGTGGCTCAGGCTCCAGAGAAGACTATGGGACCAAACCACAACACAGTTGTAATACTGAGAACCTGTGTTCCAGAGATGGCCAACACTGCACGGTGCCACACTGACATTTCTTGCACTATGTGGAATTAGCTATATGGGATGGATCATCTATTCGGCACATTGGTCCAAACACGGGTGTGAGTGCTTGAGTCTGGTCTCTAGCACTTGATTGGTGGCCCTAACAGTATTGAGGATGGGGATGACCATAAAAGTCTGCTCCTTCCATTAGCTATTTAATTGTTCATGTCACTAATTATTCCCCAAACCGCACTATTGTCAATCATTAGTAGAGGCGGGAGCTGCTGTCAACATTTAAGAGGCACTTACTCACCAATAACTTTCTCATCAATAACCAATCTTATTTTCACCAGAATTACTGCTCCAGAT
Organism: Raja brachyura; assembly: GCA_963514005.1. Next base: position 177,287,969 of record OY740781.1, read on the forward strand.
TTCATCACAGCTCTGGGTGGCACTGGGGCTAGTTCCTCTTCCTAGGACTATATCAGATGTCATAATGCATGTGTATAGTACCAAACTGTTGCATCGGTGGCAGGTGGCACAGTCGAGCAGCGGTAGAGTTGCTGCCTTGAGTGCCAGGCACTGGAGTACGAGTCTGAGTATGGGCGCTGTCTGTACACAGTTTGTACGTTCTCCCGTGACTATGTGGGTTCCCTCCAGGTTTCCTCCCACATTCCAATGACGTGCAGGTTTGTAGGGAGGGGCTGTTTCCACGCTATCTCCAAACTAGAAATTAAACTAAGCTTCGGTCCAGAAATCTGAATTCAAGAGGTGGGTGACAATGACTGCCTTTGGCATCAAGACAGCATTTAACTGAACGTGGCATCAAGGCACCCTGGGGAAACTGAAGACAATGGCTATCAAGGGTAAACACTCCAAAGTCTGGAGACATTCTTTGCACAAAAGAACATGTTGTGCTCGTTGAAGGATTAATACCACAGTATTATGTCCTCAATCTGTAGCCGACTTGCCCCAGTTGCTTGAGCAATGACTTTCCTTTCATTAATTTGTCAGAAGGGTGAATGTTTCCTAATTGCTCAATGTTCAGTTCCAGTCCGCAAATGCTTACAGGTAGGAAAACCCAGATAACATCTTGATGCACTGCGTCAATGCATGGGCGAGTGAAACTGTCAATGAAAGGTCGGGCGGGGTGGAAGATTGCAACCTTCACGTGGTCCGCCCTGTTTCGACTAATGCAATCAACTCGACGTGCACAAACGGAAGATCAAATAGAACAAGTTGTCCAACAACTTTAGGCTGTGCACGCCACACAAAAGAAGAAGAAGAAGAAGAAGAAGAAAGGTCGGGCACCTTTTGAATGTCGGTGCCATTATTTGCCCTTGGTGTCCCAGTTTGATGAAATGTTTGATGCAAATAACATTCAGATTCATGCACAGCCTGTTGCCTGTCAAACCATACTTCAAATTAAACTGAACTAAGAAAGGAAATAAAGACTTGTTTTAAACTCTTTCACACTCTCTTCAAGGCATTGGAATGATCACTGTGCACTGTTTTGCTGCAGTAAGTTGAGTGAAAGTTATCTTCAACAAATAGCAGTACGATAATGAACTAATAATCTGCTTTATCAATGTTCAGGAAAAGGTAAATATCACCTGCGATGCCAGGGATAATTCATTCACAATACAGCATTTCTGCTCTGATGTGTCAGCAAAGTCTGAAACTTGAACATTGGGTGCTACTAAGTAAACCAGAGCCTAACATTAAGCATAAGAGGGGAATAGTGGAAGATAAGCAATTGAGATATATATGGTGCAGTATAGTGGCGCAGCGGTAAAGCTTCTGCCTTACAGCGCTAGAGACCCAGGTTTTATCCTGACTAAGGATGCTGTCTGTGTGGAGTTTGTACATTCTCCCTGGGACCGCGTGGTTTTCCTCCGGGTGCTCCGGTTTCCTCCCACATTCCAAACACGTGCAGGTTTGAAGGTTAATTGGCTTCTGTAAATTGTCCTTGGTGTGTAGGATATAAATCGTGCATAGGTAATCGTTGGTCGGCATGGACTCAATGGGCCAAAGGGCCCGTTTCCACACCATATCCCTAAACTAAACTAAAACTAGTTTCTCTAAAACTAAAGTTAAAATAACTATAATAAAAATCCTAAGGAAATATTAATGGGAGCATCATTAAAACAATGGGTAATGAGATCAGATGCGTCTAATACAGGTGAACAAAGACAAGCAGCTTCCTTCTGCATTGAGATCCATAACATTCAATAATAAGCCCTGAGCTTCTCCAATTACTGTGGATGAAGGGCTGCAGCTGCTAAACTAATGAGCGGTCCACTCCAGCTGAACAACAGCTGAAGTGTAGCACAGAGACACAGCTGGTAGGACAGTTGTTTCAAAGCCCCAGAGACCCAGGTTCGATTCTGACCTCGGGTGCTATCTATGTAGATTTTGCATGTACTCCCTGTGACTGCGTGGGTTTCCTCCAGCTGCTCGCTAGTTGTGGTCGGATGATTCAGTTGCCTGATAACAGCTGGGAAGAAACGGTCCCCGAATCTGGAGGTGTGCGTTTTTACACTTCTATACCTTTTGCCTGATGGGGGAGGAGAGAAGAGGGAGTGGCCAGGGTGTGACTCGTCGATTATGCTGTTGGCCTTGCCGAGGCAGCATGAGGTATAAATGGAGTCAATGGAAGAGAGGCTGGTTTGTGTGATGGTCTGGGCTGCGTCTACAATTCACTGCAATTTCTTACGGTCTCGGATGGAGCTGTTCACAAACCAAGCTGTGGTGCATCCTGTTAAAACGCTTTCAATAAGCCTTCTACAACTATTCAGTTTACTTGTCACACGGACATCATCCAGACTTGGTTTAAGGAATTGTTTATCATTCCATTAAAATGCTACTCACATTTCTAATTATTTTGGTTATATTCCAATAATTCAAAAGTGTTGTTTACTTTTAATTTCTAACTGTTGATAACAGTTCTAATTGTAATTCAAATTCATGCCTCGAGTCTGAAATCCAGCTTCAATTGGTTATTCCAACCATATCCGCACCATAATTATGTTTTAGCAGTTTCCAGTCAAACTGTTAGATGGAGCACTTTAGCATCAGAGACCTCTTTCTATGATGCAGGCCTTTTAAAGGAAACAGACCTCATTTCAACCCAAGCTTGGATGAATGATAAAAGCTGCAGAGAAGTACAAGCCAAAACAATTCCACGTTCTCATCTGAAGAGAAGCAACAAAATGCTCATAAACATTTACACAATAGTCACTAAGTAATTCAAATATTTTTTTAGCAATTTTTATATTCATGGAGTCTCAGTGCCAAAAACTGTTGGTCAGCAAGAGAAAGAGGATAGATGCAGTGATGGCCTTTCATTAATGTCTATGGAGTTCCCATCGGGCAAAAGGTGTAGAAGTGTAAATTCTGCCCTTGCTAATCGATTACACATTTTTCCATTCCTGAATGGAGTGAGTATACGTGAATTATAATTAACAATTAACTTTTTCCCATTTAAATGATTCAAGACTTGCACAGCAAAACTGTCAACTTCCATTTGTATGATAATTTCCATCTGCAAAACATTTTCAATGGAATTTTTTTTTTTGGCTTTGTGTTTCAGGAACCATTGCTTGCATGCTATATACATCTGTGACACATAGCAGGTTGTACTGAACTATAAATCTATTATCCTTCTGTTGTTTGTTGTCCAAGAACCGTTAACTATTTACTTCCCAACAAAGAATAATATTGGGCTTTCAAAATAATAAAGCATAAACCACTTGTTGTGTAAAAATGTATTATCCTTCATCAGTTTAGTTTTCTACTGCTGAAATCAATACAAAAGCACATAGTATATATTCTTAAGAAAGAGTGAAGCCTAGTACACTGGGAATCAAGACTAGTGCTATGCCGATTCAGATTCTGTGTGTCGTTAAGAAATGGCATGGATGAATACAGGACAAGTTCACAGATGCTTCCAGCTCCCAATATGTTAACCATGGGATACCAAAATCATACATTTTAGTAATATTCAAATCTCTGATCAAACCCTAGCGAGGATAAAAAAACCTTTATCGCTAGCGCTAGTGACAATGAAATGACTGAAGATTAATAAAACTCATCTGCATTGAGAAGTGATGTCAGTTGCAGTATTGTCATCACTGTATGAAATGATGGAAAATAAATTCCGCTATATTGCATTTGTCACCTATTGAATTTCTGAAGGTTGATGGTAGAAAATGTACTTAGTTTCTTAAAATGACCAAATCTGCATTTGCAATCAAGAGCCATGTCACGTTTTGTTTGTGTTCAGATTATCTGGGAAGCAGCTTTGCAAAAGAACCCAGATTCCTGGGACTTTTGCTGAAAAAGAAATAACCTAGTAGTGTTGAACTTGGAGTTATCAGTAGTGATCAGGGCAATTTAAAAAAAAGCAAATACTAGTCAAAAAGCAATAGATATGAGAGTTTCTGGACTAATTTTATTCGAACATGGGTTTTTTTAAGTCTGTGTTTACAGAGCCTCATCCTAAACATCCAACAGAACTGACAAAGCTCGTAAGTAAGCCTCAAGATCAAAGGGAACGCTGAAAATGTAACTGGACACCAGTTCATCAAAATAATGTTGCACAGATGTACAATACAAAACCACTGTTTTTCAAGGCTAAAATAAAACTCCAAAACACAGTTTGCAGAAATGGCAGATTAATAAATCAATGAAAGTTGATAGAAGTGGATACAGCGTTGTGAGCACAGAAGACTTGAGAGTCAGTTTATGCCCTCATGTTGAATTTCTCTGCTCCTACTAACAGAACCTTCTCAAACCTTCACAATTTTTAAATTTAAATAATTTGGTATATTATCTGGCATTTTGAACGCAACCTCGTTTTGGACAGGACAGCGATGCAGCTTAGTAGGTCCAGTGATTTGGGTTCAATCCTGACCTCCAGTGTTGTCTGTGCAGAGTTTGCAAGGTCACCCTGTGATCATGCGCGTTTTTCCCAAATGCTCTAGTTTCTTCCCACATTTCAATGGTGTGCCAGTTGGTAGATTAATTGGTCTCCATAAACTGTCTTTAGCGTGTACATGTCTAGTAGTATTTGGGGGGAGTTGGTGAGAACATGGGAAGAACAGGTTATAGGGAAAATTAGTAGGGGAGTGGGATGGCTTTATCAACTGGCATACACTTGATGGGCCAAAAATAGCCTCCTATGAAATATAGAAATATGGAGGAAATATTTCATTCCAGTATGTGGGACTTATTTCCTGAAAGTTCTTTGAAACCGTAATATAGAGTTTGGTCCTCCAGCCCAACTTGTCCTTGTGACCAAGATGATTTCCTGAGCAAGATCCATTTGTCTGCATTCGGCCCATTTCTCATAACCTCTCCCAACTATAAGCCTTTCTGAATGTCTTTTAAAATTTGTAATGGTACAGACTTCTAGTTTCCTCTGGTTCAGCCCTCCGTGGGAAAACTTGCCCCTCTGGTTGCCTTTAAACCTTTCTCTATTCAACTTAAATCTATGCCCTTTAGTTTTAGATCCTCCTTTGGGGAAAAGGACTGTGGTCATCCACATTATTAATGCTCCCTCATGATTATATAAACCTCTATAAAGTCACTCTTTCGCTCCAGGGAAAACAGCCCCAACCTATCCAGTCTCTCCTTATAACAAGCTATCCAATCCTGACAACATCCTTATGAATCTGTTCTATGCTCTCTCTAGCTTAATCACACCCTTCGTATAGTATAAAACCCTTTTTTTTTTAAATAGCAAATCAAACCTAACCTGCTTTATTGTATTCAAGAGGGAGTTAGATATTTCATTGTCCTATCTGGGACACAAGCAAGAATTTCATTGTCCTATCTGGGACACATGACAATAAACTCTCTTGACTTGATATAGCTCGAGTTAGATATAACTCTTAGGGTTAATGGAATCAAGGGATATGGGGAGAAAGCAGGAACGGGGTACTGTTTCTGGATGATCAGCCATGATCATATTGATTGGCGGTGCTGGCTCGAAGGGCCGAATGCCCTACTCCTGCACCTATTTTCTATGTTTCTATGATCAGATATTAATGTAGGAACATTAATACTTGGGATATCCTCTGAACCCTATTGTCCATTAATTTCATTAACTATGTTAAGTTTCCAATTGTTACGAGCGGTAAAATATGTCACCACAATTGAAATAAACAGTTCTAAAAAAAAGTAGGACAGCAAAACAATAACCTATTTCAGGGGCAAAAAGCAAACAACTGGAGGAACTCAGATGGCCAGACAGCATCAGCGGAGGGAGAAGGACAGACAATGTTTTGGATGGAAACCCTTCTCAGACTGATGAACATTTCAAAATGTTCCAATTTTCACATCTGAAAATACGAGTAGAGAATGGAAATCTGCTGTCAACCAGCTTCACTCATGTAACTAGATTAGTTCAGCATTGAAGCATGTCCGGTTTTTCATTAGACCAGCAGCCCCACAAGGCCTTCACCACTATTTCAGCTATTCACACTGTCTCATATTAAGAACTTTTTGATGCCTTTCTTTTTAATGCCATTTTGGTCATTTAACCATTTCCTACTCGTCACTTAACACAGTGGAGGTCATTCCATTTACTTTTCAACATGTGTGACTGTGGTGTATTTCTGCATCTCTCCCCTGCTTATTTTGTAATGACGTAATACCTGTCTGTGATCCATGGCCAAAATGTATTTTCTGATCTTTCCCCTGATGCTGCCAGAACTCAAAGGTGGTTGCTTTCTTCTACCATAAAGGCAGCGATTTCAGATTGACTCCTTTGGATCGCCTCCATCTAACAGATTCATTAATTGGTACTGAAACTCTTCGTTGCAGTAAAAGAAATGCACTGAAATGCTGTCAAATTAAGGGCTCCAGACAGTTGGCACAGATGTGCGTGCACATTTTGTTTCTCCACATTTTCCATGGAACAAAGATTTCAGTGTGCATGGGCACCACTCAACAAACAAATCAGGTTTCATGGAGAATTGCCATCAATTAAATTGCAGGCTGAATGAAGTAAACATTAAACGGGCACATAATAAAATTGACCAGATGCACATTTTCAATCCAGTTAAAATACTATATTATGTGAAATGCCGTGACCTATGCATATTTCCACAAATCAGTTCGTGGCATATGCAATAACTTTGCAAACAATGAGTGCCCTCCTACACCGGAGAAACTAACTGTACATCAGGTGACTGCTTTGGCAAGCATCTTTAAAAGTCATCTGCCAGTGTGATCGCAAGTTTCCAGTTAAAAGTCACATTAATTCTCCATCTCACATTGACCAATATGTCTCTGGCCTCCTACACTGTTGTAACAAGACACTGCATAAGATTGTGGGACAGTACTTAATTTTCTCCCTGGCCATGTTATAGCCCTCCAGCGTTAATCTTGAATTTGAATTTTCACGTTACCCACTTTTCTCTGGGATTTTTTCGAACTGACCAGTTCAACACTTGGTCATCAATCTGTAACCCTGGTTTAGTCTTACTCTGTCCATTAGCACAGCCTAACCTGATAGACATGTCCTACAACTCTGCAGCTTATGTCCCTTTGCTCATGTTCTCTTTCTATAATTGCCTCATTTCACAAGTTTTATATTCTCTCTCTAACTGCTCTCATTAACCTATCAACCAGCTAGCTTCTTCCTCAGCTTATCCTCACTGGAATCCTCGTCTCACCCTAATTCCTTTATCTTATTCAGCCCTTTACCACCGTCTCCGCAATTTAAAATTATTACTTTGCTTTATTTCCCAGTTCTCATTAAGGTTTTCAGCCCGAAACTTTATCTCTAATTCTCCTTTTACAGATGCTGCCAGACCTGTTAGTGTTTCCAGCAATTTCTATTTTCATTATCTTGGTGGATCCTTTCACTGCAATTCCTACGTGGTGACTGTTGAGATGGACATGGCTAATGTCCTCTGGTCTCCTGGAACTTTGAGGTGTGTATGCAATTACTTGCAAGATCCACACTGTTGAAAATAAGTATTCCACCAACTGCGTAATTCATGATTTAAAAGATAATGCTCTCGACACTATCAATGCAGATTCAATTGTCACTAAAGAATTTTGGGCTAACAATTCATTTCAGTGTCGTAGTTATGCCAAACCATCTCTCTTGTGCACAAGTTTAAGAAGGAACCGCAGATGCAGTTCCTTCTGAAGAAGGGTCTTGACCCGAAACTTTGCCTATTTCCGCTGAGTTACTCCAGCATTTTTGTCTACCTTATCTTGTGCACAAGATGCTTCATAGGGCAGGTGGACATAACTGAAACCAATTTGAAGACAAGTTGAGTGTTTTTACCATGTTTTGCTTTATACTCTTTCTCCAAGTCACTACAAAACTTTCAATTGCCAACCAGTCATAACACAGGAGCAGGAGCACAATGCTAAGTCAGGAGCACAATGCTACAGGTGAAATGACAACAGATCAAAAAACTAATTATTCCAAGAATTTGCATTGCTAATACATCTTTGAGTTCAGAAACACAGTAGCTTTCGCCTTTCCAGAAGAGCAAGACATTAGTTACACAAATCAAATTTGTTTTAGACCAGGAGTGGGGAACCTTTTCATGTTGGAAGGCCGTATTAAGTTAGGTGTAATCTAATAAGGCCGCATCCAAGAAACTTCAATTAGATACACTTCAAAATAAACATTATTTTGTTAAAATAGCCCTCATGACTTACTAACGTTTTAATTGCGGCCATCAGTCAGGGAGGATTATTTTGTTGAATCTTCTTTTACTCTTTGGTATTTTAAATATGTTCATTTTAAGATTAAATAAAAATAATAAAAGACGAACAAAAACATATTAATAAAAATAAAAGGTAGACAAAAATGCTGGAGAAACTCAGTGGGTGAGGCAACGTCTATGGAGCAAAGGAAATAGGCGACGTTTCGGGTCGAGACCCTTCTTCAGACCTGCAAAGGCTGGCATCATCATTATATTTTATTATTTCAGTGTTATTTTTGGCCAATAGAAACATAGAAATAGATGCAGGAGTAGGCCATTCGGCCCTTCGAGCCTGCACCGCCATTCAATATGATCATGGCTGATCATCCAACTCAGTATCCCGTACCTGCCTTCTCTCCATACCCCCTGATCCCTTTAGCCACATCTAACTCCCTCTTAAATATAGCCAATGAACTGGCCTCAACTACCTTCTGTGGCAGAGAATTCCAGAGTAATACTGTCCAAGGAGATGGTGGAAATCAGAAAAATAAACTCTAGCATTGTTCCATACATTCCTCTAATTCACTCCAAGAACTCAGTTACTTACCTAGAATTGCGTGATGACTGGTCTGGTTTATGTCTATTGGAACGTCCTGTAAATCACAAAAAAAGCATTTAGGATTTAGCCAATTCATGCCGTTCTTATCAAACAGCTTATTGAATACGAGTAGCTGTGTGTAAGTCTGCACACGTGTGAAAACTCAGGAAATAACTTTATTAACCCCTTTCAACAGAGGATGCATTGTAAACCCCATAATTATCAAATTAGCATACTGGTGCTTTACAGCCTTCCGAACAAACAAAATATCTGGATCTAATGTCTGATTGATTTATTTGTGTAAAATTAGATAACATTTCGGATTGAAGGCCCTTCATCAGAGGTTATTGTACCAAGAGTGGCTGCATGCAACATTGCTGCATCACTTGAATTTTTTTTTAAAGCAGCTCAAAGACAGATTTTGATGCGTAGAAAGAAATTTAAAAAAAGAGATGGAATGTAATACTTTATTGTCACATGTGACAAGGCACAGTGAAATCACCCCTACACCGGGTCCACCATTGTTTATTTTATTTTCCAAGAATAGAACTGAACAAATTTCTCCAGGTAATGCGTTGATGTATAGAATCTCCAATGACTCAATCAGCATGCATTCTTTTTCTGGTGGCAAAATATTGGGAATTACACCACCAGGAATTGTGGCGGCTTGGAAAATTGCAGAAATGTGTCATTATGTCCCCACAAAGAAAGTTTATAACATAAACCTATTGTACGACAACGCATCAACTTGTCTGATATATCTGAGCACAATCGGTGCTTAGAGTATTCACAATCATTATCTGAATGATCTTGCTACATTAAACGTTGGTGCAAATAATGTTTGTAATAACCACTGACACTGACTTATCTTTGTAAAACAGTGTTTCAAATCAGAACTATGATCCTGACAAATGCAAGTTTGAGCATTTGTGCTTTTATGTCTTGGTGTGGCAGCAACATCATACACATTCCAATCTCTCCTGGCATCTTACCTCCCTTTGCTGTTATTACTCCAGTAACTACAGCTTCAGGAGAATCATTGATAGAAAACACAATCTCTACCATGGAGAAAAGCAGCAAACCCCACAGGCTTTGGGACAACATAATTGGCAGCAATTAAAAAGAAAACTGTAAACTGAAGTTACGAACTTGAATGCCAGACTTCACCAATGTGCATGTATTGCTTCGTATTTGATGAAAGACAGCAAACACCCTACCTCCAGTGATGAAAGCACAAATGATACACGAGGAAAATGAGGACAACACCTTATGTTAACTCTGTTTGCCCTAAAAATTGCAAGCAAACGCATGGCCTTCAGAATTAAATAATTGCTGTATTATATGAAAAAAGTGCTGTTGATATCAAATACAAAATTCTCAAGGCACCCATGACAAAACAATAATGTTAGCATTCAGTGACAGTTTATTTCTTTGTTCCAACTAGGTCATTCAGGATACCAAGAGGTGAAGGTTTTGGCAAACATAAATGCAAAAAGGGCTTAGTGTTCTACATAGGATGTGTTTTTAAATGGATTCTTTCAATACATGAAACTTTACAAAGGGACAAACCACAACTAACATCACACACAGACAATCCAAACAACAAGTTCCTAATCTCAGCCTGGTCATCAAAACACTCCGTGTATATTCAGACAGGAAAAGACAGGAAGATTAAGTTAGTCTCCAGTTACTTACTTCAAAGAGCATTTTTAAAATTAGTGTGGAGAGCGAGTTGAAGCATGCATAGCAACCCAGCAACATGTTTTCAGCCAGAGGGGACCCAAGATGAACTGATAGACAATAGGTGCTGGAGTAGGCCATTCGGCCCTTCAAGCCGGCACCGCCATTCAATGTGATCATGGCTGATCATCCACAATCAGTACCCCGTTCCTGCCTTCTCCCCATATCCCATATCCACTATTTTTAAGAGCCTTATCAAGCTCACTCTTGAAAGTATCCAGAGAACCGTCCTCCACTGCCCTCTGAGGCAGAGAATTCCACAGACTCACCTCCCTCTGTGTGAAAAAGTGTTTCCTCATCTCCGTTCTGAATGGCTTACCTCTTATTCTTAACATAGGGAATATGTTTACTGCCTCTAGTGTCCAAACCCTTAATAATCTTATATGTTTCAATAAGATCCCCTCTCATCCTTCTAAACTCTAGAGTATACAAGCCCAGTCGCTCCATTCTCTCAGCATATGACAGCCCCGCCATCCTGGGAATTAAACTTGTAAACCTACGCTGCACTCCCTCAATAGCAAGAATGACCAAAACTGCACACAGTACTCCAGGTGTGGTCTCACTAGGGCCCTGTACAACTGCAGAAGGATCTCTTTGCTCCTATACTCAACTCCTCTTGTAGAAAGGCCAACATGCCATTTGCTTTCTTCACTGCCTGCTGTACCTGCATGCTTACTTTCATTGACTGATGAACAAGGACCCCCAGATCCCGTTATACTTCCTCTTTTCCCAACTTGACACCATTTAGTAATCTGTCATCATGTTTTTGCTACCAAAGTGGATAACATCACATTTATCCACATTAAACTGCATCTGCCATCATCTGCCCACTCACCCAACATTCTCATAGCATCCTCCTCACAGTTCACACTGCCACCCAGCTTTATGTCATCTGCAAATTTGCTATTTGTATCCCTTCATCTAAATCGTTTATGTATTTTGTAAATAGCTGCGGTCCCAGCACCGAGCCTTGCGGTACCCACTCGTCACTGCCTGCCATTCTGAAAGGGACCCGTTAATCCCTACTCTTTGTTTCCTGTCTGCCAACCAATTTTCTATCCATGTCAGCACTCTGTCCCCAATACCATGTGACCTAATTGTCCACTAATCTCCTGTATGGGACCTTATCAGATGCTTTCTGAAAGTCCAGATGCACTACATCCACTGGCTCTTCCTTGTCCATTTTCCTAGTTACATCCTCAAAAAATTCCAGAAGATTAATCAAGCATGATTTTCCATTTGTAAATCCATGCTGACTCAGACTGATCCTGTTACTGCTATCCAAATGTGCCTCGATTTCATCTTTTATGATTGACTCCAGCATCTTCCCCACCACCGATGTCAGGCTAATTGGTCTATAATTCTCGGTTTTCTCTCACCCACCTTTCTTAAAAAGTGGGATAACATTAGCTACCCTCCAATCCGCAGGAACTGATCCTGAGTCTATAGAACATTGGAAAATTATCACCAATACATCCACGATTTCTAGCCACTACCTTAAGTACCCTGGGATGCAGACCATCAGGCCCTGGGGATTTATCAGCCTTCAGTCCCACAGTCTACCCAACACCATTTCCTGCCCAATGTGGATTTCCTTCAGCTCCTCCAGATCCTCTGGCCACTAGTACATCAGGAAGATTGTTTGTGTCTTCCTTAGATAAGACGGATCCAAAGTACTTGTTCAACTCATCTGCCATTTCCTTGTTCCCCATAATAAATTCACCTTTTTTTAGTCTTCAAAGGTCAAACTTTGGTCTTAACTAATTTTTTCTTCTTCACATACCTAAAGAAGCTTTTACTATCCTCCTTTATATTCTTGGCTAGTTTACCTTCATACCTCATCTTTTCTCCCCGTATTGCCTTTTTAGTTGTCTTCTGTTGCTCTTTAAACATTACCCAATCCTCTTGCTTCCCGCTCAATACCTCAGCATATCTCGCATTAAATAAATTAATTCATAACTATCCTAATCTGAAGCATCCACAATCTTTCCCCGTAATTCCCTTCTACAATACCGACTATACCCACAAATTGCAAGTCGCAACAGATTACATTAAATTTAGTTACAAGCATCCACAATTATGGAAATTCAGCTTTGATTCCTAGCAATTAACGTGTCACAGTTACAAAAGACGGTATCAATTTGTAATTAATCAATCAAAGTTTGCAGGACAGGGAAATGAAAAGTTGCAGTCGACAGACTCAAATGAGTTGTAACATTTTTTTAAACATAGAGAGAGGCCTCTTTGGCACTGCCAGTCACAGATTTCTGCTCACTTAATGGGAGTTGTTGTCCTTGGCTATACACTAATGTGTTTGTGCAGAAACCGGAGCACAATCTCATCTCAGTTAAAGAGATAAATCAGCAGTTCAACATCCCTAGGCAGTGTGCTGGAGGGGTACTGAGCGATTTCACACTGAGCCACCAGGGGTTAAGGGCAGATGACTAAAAGCTCATCAAAGAGAAAAGGGTTAAGAGCATCTTAAAATGGTTCAAGAGGGTAAGAAAAATACATTTCACGAGTTCTGGTCTTTGTGGAAAAGGGCAGAGCCAGAAACAGGGGATAAATTAATCCAGAAATGGGGCAGCACAAAGATTTCTGTGTTAAAGGGCATAGACAGTAAACGGTTGGGCCCTGGGGAGTGTTGTAGAACAGAGAAAACGAGGGGTGAATGTACATAGTTCCGTGAAAGTGGTGACAGAGGTGGGCAGGCTGGTGAAGAAGGCTCCTGACACATTTGTCTTCATCGGCCAGTGCAGCGTTTCTCAACCGGAGCCTCCCGGAACGCTAGGTTTCCGCGAGAGGTCGCTAGGGGTTCCGAGAGAAATTGTGATAAATTTTACTAATCATATGTAAATGCATTTGAGTCATTTTTGTATTTAATTTCATATTCATAATTGTATTATACACGTACGGCATATTTAGCGACATCTATACGGTGCCAGTGTGACACGGCCTTTAGTGGTCAGTGGACAGGAGGTGGACGTGATGGATTTGTGTATCATCGTGTGAAAGATACATCTTCTAGATATGCTGGGACGCATCCTCAGTGATGTTACCTGGGGTCATCAGGTCTCACATCATCAGACACCCTCGCCCAGGCGACCCAGCTGGAGTTCATCAAGCCCCGACTTGCTTCCCAGCAGCAACCGCCCATGGATCAGCCCTCTTAATCCAAAGCCACCTAGTCGCTTGCTCTGCGGCTTTGCTTGCGGATTGAATGGCCCGCTTCTTTGCCAGCCCCGTAATGCCCAACTGGTTGATGACTTTGCAGAGTGAGCATCCTGCAAAGCCTCTACAGCCCACCTCTATGCATAGTGACTCACTCGAGTAGACACATACACGGTCTCCATCAGACCCGTCTCTGCTTCCTGGCCTGCAGGTGCAGTCCCTCATTCAGCCACGTTATTTAGTAATTTTTATACCTATCATTTAGGGATGTTATGAGAATTTTTTAAATTTATGTTTATGTCTAAAAACATTTTATTTTTTGCTTAAACCAGTTATCAGAAAAGTATAGTATGTTTGCCTTATGAACTTTAAGTTTATGAAGTTTATGGAGGTAGAAATAGATTAATAAAGATATATAATGATTTTTATGTAGGGGTTCCCCGAGATGAAAATTATTTCAAAGGTTCCACAAGGATAAAAAGGTTGAGCAAAGTTGGCTTGGCGTATCGAGTACAGGACTTAGGATGCCACGAATTTGTTAAGAATTTATTCAGGCCATATTTGGAGCACAAGGAGTTCTGCTATAACACAATAATCGTTATCCTAAGAAACTTTGTGTTACAGAAAATTTTGTTACAAAGAGAATTGCGACAATGGAGATGGGTTAGGGGCTTGAAAGTTAGATTTACAATAACAAAATTACATTTTCCTGCAGGATTTTCCAAAATGAACGATTTTAACATGGCAGCAAGTTTATTTTTGTTACTGCAACCCAAAAATACCTAAGAGGTTTGATGTTATATTGGTAAAGAGAGTATCTTTGCTTAAGTATAAATAGAAGCAATTGCTTCTCGGGCCATCCATGGTTGAGTAACAGTTGCATTCCTAAGCAATGGGGTCAGGTTACTGCAAGGAGGTTACATGGAAACAGCTTTTTTTGTTGCTTCTGTTTAAATTCTGGACAGCTTTTTTTCTGCTTGTCAATTTCCAAAGTAACTTTTAAGTGGTTGCCTAGATGCAACCAAAATCATGTTATAACCAATTATGCCCTTGTATTGCAAATAAGGTTCCCAATTATGAACGTGTTAAGGAAACACACATTATAACAGGACTACCCATCCTGTGAACAGTAGACACAAACCACTTGGGTAGCTTACAACCTACGGTATCAACATTGAATTCCCCAATTTTATACAACTAAACTCTTCCATCCTAATCTTCTCTGGCCTTTGTCTAACCATTTACCTATCAATAATGACCATCACCTATATCCAGGCTTTGTCCTGTCTCTCCTTCACCCAGCCTTCTCCCCACCCATCACAGCTTGAATTAGAGAGGCTAGATCAGGGGTTCCCAACCTTTTTCGTCCTGTTCTCTCCTGGCAACTTTAATAGCACATAACAATGTTTTTTCACTTATTTATGAACAACTAATGATGAACAGAACCTAACAGAACCTGAACCAAACACAGTCAGTCAATGAGAAAAAATATGTACCAATCTAGAATCAACAAATGTACCCCCCCAGGTAGGCGAAACGTACCCCAGGTAGGGAACCCTTGCGCTAGATAGACTATGACTTTTTTCCTCTGGTACGTAGGAGGCCGAGGGGTGATCTTATAGGGATATATAAAGTCACAAGGGGCATAGATGAGGTATACTGCCACAGTCATTTCCCCTGGGTAGAGTAGTCTAAAACTAAAGGGAATAGATTTAGGTTAAGAGTGGAAAGATTTAAAAGAGACTACGTAGGTAGGAAAGGTTTGGAGTGATATGGATCAGGCGCTGGCAAGTGGGACTAGCTTGGTTAGGCAACTTGGTTGGCATGGATGTGTTGGGCTGAAGCGGGGAAAGGTTTATACCAGGTTGAAAACACTGGTGAATTTCAGTCATGGTGTTGCTTAACCCAGATAGCACATGAGTGCTCGTGATTGAAATCTGGTGCACATTTTGGATATAGTCAGGTGGGCTTAGTGAGGGAAGCTAACCAATGTTCATCCAGTGATATAGACAATAGACAATAGGTGCAGGAGTAGGCCATTCGGCCCTTCGAGCCAGCACCGCCATTCAATGTGATCATGGCTGAACATTCCCAATCAGTTCCCCGTTCCTGCCTTCTCCCCATATCAGCTGACTCCACTATTTTTAAGAGCCCTATCTAGCTCTCTCTTGAAAGCATCCAGAGAACCTGCCACCACCACCCTCTGAGGCAGAGAATTCCACAGACTCACCACTCTCTGTGAGAAAAAGTGTTTCCTTGTCTCTGTTCTAAATGGATTACTCCTTATTCTTAAACTGTGACCCCTGGTTCTGGACTCACCCAACATCGGAAACATGTTTCCTGCCTCTAGCGTGTCCAAGCCCTTAACAATCTTATACATTTCAATGAGATCCCCTCTCATCCTTCTAAACTCCAGAGTGTACATGCCCAGCTGCTCCATTCTCTCAGCATATGACAGTCCCACCATCCCGGGAATTAACCTTGTAGCATATGACAGTCCCGCCATCCTGGGAATTAACCTTGTAGCATATGACAGTCCTGCCATCCCAGGAATTAACCTTGAAGCATATGGCAATCCCGCCATCCCGGGAATTAACGTTGTACAAGGCCGCTGGATGTCGAGGCTGTGAAGTGGTCAGGCAGGGCGGGGTGACGCTGAGCTGGGTGTCAGCGCGCGAGCAGACGCTGAGGCTACATTGTTGGACAATGTCCAAAGAGTCAGCGTGAGAAAGAAATAATCGCTACAGTACTCTTCCCACTTCGTGACCAGCCTCTTTCACCTCTCTTCCATCAAACTGGTGTTCCAGACGCCCAGCAGATACAGATCACGGTTTATTGCAGTCCAAGGTAAACTTTAAAGTATCAGCACTTTGGCTTTGCCAGTCTGGCAAGGTACATGTGAGTGGAGATTATCACCTGTACGAGAATTGTGGAGAAATCAAGAATTCCCACAATTAAAGTCCACTTGATCACAGTGACTTCACAATTTGGAGAAAAAGCTCACACATGTGCACACAAAGAACATCGCTTGTGGGGTGTGTGCGATCCCTGTACCACTCCACAATAGTCGCACAATATGCACCATCATCACTGGTTTAACCAGAGACCAAAGTCAGCACAAACAGCCACATTATTTTCACCTCTGCTGAAAGCACGGAACAACTCGACCAAAATATAGTTAGAAAATATAGTTAGTTATAGTTAGAAAATACTTTATATATATATATATATATATATATATATATATAGTTAGAAAATACTTTTTTACAAACCGTGAGAAGAGTGGATAACTTTCTCTCCTCCTCGAGTAAATATCGAGCAGGCGAACCCTTGATGCTTCTATCACCTCGCTGGTGTGATGTTACAGTAAACTAAAGCAGAATACACAAACCAGCCAATAACCACAGCGCTAACCAGCTTCCTCTTCAGGCAGCACCTACTGTGTCCAACAGGAATGCTGTTTTTCAGGAAGTTGAGAGAATGCCTTTTGCAGGAAGTTACGAGAATGCCTTTCACCGTTCCTTGTACATGTCAGCAGAGGATGTTTCTCCCTATTCGGAGCCTCATAGCAGAGGTTGGGCTACTTTGTAACAAATAGGCAGAGGACAGAAAACAAAGCAAGAGGAGGAGCTTAAAGTACAACCATTGAACAAACACAGTTTGTTCTGTTCATACCAATTGCGGATTAAAATTACATTCGCCGAACATGCTGATGTGAGCAATTGGATTCAGCACAATTTATGATATTTGGTCCACGGTGCAGAACGTTATTTTCAGGTCAGTTCTCAATCCACTTGGATTGATAAACATGAGCAATACTCCCACACCCGCTTCTTCCCATCACAAAATCTCAGACTTTGACTCTAGCTTGCCTGCTTTTTCCTTCTCACTATTCCCTGGTCATTTCCCTGCCAGGATATTTGAATCACTGCAGCATGGAAGGCTGTAATATAAGGTATAGCCTCTGCATCCTGTACTGACTCCGCAAAAACAATCTACTTTGTCTCATGCCAAAAACCTTTATGTAGGCATTTAGTTTTCCAATTCAAGTAACCCTTCCCTCCAGTTCCCCCCTCTCTCTCTCTCTCCCTCTCTCTCTCTCTCTCCTGATCCAACTTGTTCCTCTCAATTTTCTTCCCTTTCCAATACCCCATACTGTGGCCCTGCTTCCCCTTCAACCTTCATTAGATAATGTTGCAGTGAGAAGTACAGATTTGTAATTTAGAGGAAGTGGGGTGCAGCGAGTCAAGGCCTGATAACTCATCTGAAGTCATGACATTTCACGACAGATCAGCAATCCCAAGTAGGTTTATACCCTGTCAGCTTCATAGAATACATCCAGAGATTCTCTTACATAAGGAAGTCCATTTCCAACATGGATGCAGTTTCCAGATGCCAGTGAAAAGAACCTTGTAGAAATTTGTCATTCACAGGATCCCCCCCCCCCCCCCCCAACTTGATCTATCATTTTCCATTTTAGAACAATAGCCTTTTCTCTCTACTTTTGCACATGCTCATTCCTTTCATTCTACTTATATTTCTCCCAGCCAGATCAGTCGCAATAACAGGCCATGCCAAGACCAACCCCATTTGGATCATTCATTCTCTCTTGCTTTCCATCCAATCATGGACAGTATATTGATGAAAGGACACTAAAATGGAAATACTCAACTGTCAACATCTGTAGAGAGGATCATATGTTACTTTATTAATACTGAAACACACTTTTAATATATTTCAGTGAGCCCCATAAGTTTAAAGAGAGCTTGTGAAACTGAACCAAGTACATTTCAAAGTGAAAAGGGGACACAAGATGCTGGAGTAACTCAGTGGGTTAGACAGCATCTCTGGAGACCATGAATAGGTGATGTTTCAGGTCAGGACCCTTCTTCAGACTGGAACAACACCTATCTAGAGAGCTGCCTGAAAGGAAAGTTACTCCAGCAGATTTTTCTGGTGTTTTTTTTTAAATAAACCAGCATCTTTCATTTATTGTTTTATTATTAATGTTTAATGTTTTACGTGTCATTCCTAACTGTCACTCTATATCATGTTGGCACCAAGGCAAATTCCTTGTGTGTGAATACTTGGCCAATAAACACATTCATTCATTCATCCATCTTTAGTTCCTTGCTTTTCCAGGTTTTAAAGGAATGGGGCAAACACAACCGGGGGCTTCAAAGAGAAAGCAGAGGGTAACCCCCCCCCCCCCCACAAATAGACGGGGAGCCCAAGAACTGAGCTCCAGTGCATGAATGGGAATTTAATACCCTTTCGGATGGTATCCCGTCCTACATTTCACTCGTTACACACTGTGACTTGCGCTGACCATGCTTACTTTCCACTTGTTGCCCATCCTGGAAGGGTGTATATTTAGGCCCTGCAATGAGTTTCTCAAAACTAAAAGATCTTCTTGCTCCACGTTCCTCAGGTTTTCAAGCCCTCCCTTCCCGCTGATTTTACAAAAAGCAAACATCTACCTATGTAGACACAAGGAACTGCAGATGGTGGTTTAGTAAAAAAAATAAAAATCGAAGTGCTGGAGTAACTCAACAGGTCAGGCGGCATCTCTGGAAGACATGGATAGATGACGTTTCCTGTTAGGATTTTTCTTCAGACCGATTGCAGTCATGGGAAAGAAAGCTGGAAAAGGGGTGGGAGCAAGACAAAGCCTGACAAGTGTCAGCTGAAGGGTACACAAAAGGCTGGAGAAACTCAGCGGGTGCAGCAGCATCTAAGGAGCGAAGGAGATAGGCGACGTTTCGGGTCGAGACCCTTCTTCCAGCTGGATACAGGTAAAGGGGGGTATTGCCAGATAGGTGGACAAACGGCAGAGATGAAAATAAAATAAAATGTTATAACATAAGGAAAAATATTCCTGATGTTGGGGGAGTTCAGAACCAGGGGTCACAGTTTAAGAATAAGGGGGAGGCCATTTAGGACTGAGATGAGCAAAAAACGTTTTCACCCAGAGAGTTGTGAATCTGTGGAATTCCCTGCCACAGAAGGCAGTGGAGACCAATTCACTAGATCAGAGCTGCCAAGTTTTGTCAGAGCATTTCAGTATTCTAGTACCTGAAAATCAGTATTTTGCTGAGGAAATCAGTATTTTTACGTGGTTCCATTTTGCTGAAAATAATATTTTTTTATGTGCGGTCATACACAAGAGTACAAGAATGCATAACTTTGCTACCAATTGACATGTCTTCTACGCACCTTACTTGACAGTGCATTCATTGCCATCTCTTTGTATACTTCTGTTTGAACGGCTGCTTCCTGCTTTTAGCACCAGATGATGATGTAGAAGCCATTTTGGAAGCCTCCCTCTCCCTCCCTCGCTCTCTCTTCCTCTCTTTCCCTCCCTCCCTCCGTCTCTCCCTCCCTCTCTCTCTCCTTCTCCCTCCAGGAACAGTCTGTGACGCATAGCGCTCTTTGTAAAGCCCATAGCGCTATGTGTAAAGGCAATAGCGCTCCAGCTCGTAGCGTTATAATTAGAACCCATAGCGCTGTTCGTTTAAATTGCCATGCGCTAAACTGATAGCGCTGTTTAAACCTGTAGCGGGACAGGCAGATCAAAGCTTACAAAAATAATCATCCATAACTTGAAATTTAAAATACTAATAGATTTAATCTGCTATAATTTTTAGAGGTACAGTATGACTTTTTATATCCTTGCATTTTTTTAAGCAGCAAGATGAGACAGGAAGTCGGGCCGATTTTAAAAAAATCCGTGTTTTACAAAGCCAATCCGTATTCTTATCACATTTCCGTACAAAATACGGAAAATCCATACTACTTTGCAGCACTGCTAGATGTTTTCAAGAGAGAGATTTCGCTGTTAGGGCTAAAGGAATCAAGATATATGGGGAAAAAAGCAGGAACGGGGTACTGATTTTGGATGATCAGCCATGATCATATTGCTGGCTCGAAGGGCCGAATGGCCTACTCATGCACCTATTTTCTATGTTTCTAAGGAGTGAAGGAAGTGAAATGTGAGCCAGTTGAAGGGATATACGTGGATGGGGATGTGGGGGGGGGGGGGGGGGGGGAGAGGAAAGGGGACAGAATAGTGGGAAAAATTGATGTGCATCTGGCTGGGTCATAGAGAAGGGGGGGGGGATGAAAGAGGGTGGGGTGGGGGGGGGTTGGGTTGTTTTCCAAAATTGGTAATTTTGAAATTCTTACCATTGGCATCTGCTGTAAATATGAAATAAAAGCAAGCAGTGCCCGAAATACTCAGCAGGTCTTGGTGGGATTTTGAACCTTTTCCATTATACTGAAACATTTTTTAAAGTGCGATTTTCACACAAGCTCCATGTTTCCATTTAAATAATCATAAGAACATAGACACAGGAGCAGGCTATTGGACCATTCAAGCCTGCCCTGCCATTTAATAAAAATCCTAGCTGACCTACGCTGACCTCAACGCCTCCTGCCATTTCTCCATTCTGTGATCCATCAAATATCATATCCAGCTCCACTTTAAATGCTTCAAATAACACTTTAAATAATAGCTTCCATCACCAGCCAGGACAGTTAAGTTAATTCAAGAGATTCGCCACCCTCTGCCAGAACTAATTTCTACATTCCTCAGTTTTACATGAATTGCCCCTTAGCTTTTCCAGCATTCTCAATCAGACTGCAGCAGGTGAATGGGTGGCACGGTGGTGCAGCCGTAGAGATGCTGCCTTACAGCGAATGCAGCGCCGGAGACCCAGGTTCGTTCCTGACTACGGGTGGTGTCTGTACAGAGTTTGTACATTCGCCACGCGACCTGCGTGGGTTTTCTACGAGATCCTCGATTTCCTCCCACACTCAAAAGATGTGCAGGTATGTAGGTGAATTGGCTTAGGAAATGTAAAAAATGTCCCTCGTGGGCGTAGGATAGTGTTAATGTGCGGGGTTCGCTGGTCGGTGTGGACCCGGTGGGCTGAAGGGCCCGTTTCCACGCTGTATCTACAAATTAAATAAACAAAACTATTGCTAAACCCCAACCCATTTACAATGAAGGCCAAAATGATTGGATTGTTCTTACCAAACTGCATGACTCGCACTTCTCAAAGTAAATCCATTTGCCAGACTTTTTATTTACACTTATTCAATCTAACCATAACCCACTGCAGAATCAGAGTATCCTGATCATAACACGCCCCTCTAATTATTTTTGTATCAAAGGCAAATTTGGAAACCTTACATAATGTTTCTTCCTTCAAGTAATTAACGTGAATAATGAACCAAGCCAAGAACTGATCCCTGCAATACTCCATTAGTTACCCCCTCCAGTATGAACAGGACCCACATATTTCAACTTGCTGTCTTCTATGAGACAGCCAGTTTTCCAAAACATTTCCTCTAATATCGTAGACGTTTATGGTTGAAAATATTGCCATGGGAAGTTGAAGTTCAAAATTCAAAACAAAAATAATTATGCACAAGTATTTTCCGGACTAATGCAACGTAAATAGGAAAGATTAATCGTTTAAAATGGAAAGAAAAGCCGAATCAACAAATGCATCAGCATTATGAATGCTATGGCTAACTGGATCTTTCACATCATTGACCAGTGATAACATTTACTCTCCAACCTAATGTGTGAGCCTTTAAATGGAAGTTATATGTACTTAATATTTCCCATCTTTCTTCCCATCTGGTTTATTGGACAGTAAATCACAGAGAATATTCAATGCCTGAAAATACCACTATATAATATTCACTCTTGCACATTTATCAAGCACGATAATCTTTCCCTATTAGTGAAAGCCTAAAATAGTTCCTTATATAGTGGATATTACAGCATGGTAGTTTTGTAACACGGCTTCATATCAGTATTTCTTTACATTTTAATATCATAGGCACTCCTTCCTGTGCTGCTTTTTAAATAATTTATGACATCAGTGACTATACACTTTAATTATCCGTAAAAATCAATTGAAAACATCATTCTAGATCTGATCTATTCTCATATTAGTGGAATAATGCAGAAATAAACAGGAAACTAAAGACAAATCTGAAAGTAATAACCATTATTCTGAGAGGTGGTGTTAAATTAATGATCCTCAACAACATAAAGTTGAATCAACGTGGATAGTCCTCCACGCAGTCAAAACCATTTCAGTTCTTTCACCAATAAATGCAGGAAGTCTTTCCCAGAAATACAACACACATTTTAACAGCTTAAATTAAAATGAAATGTTTGAAATTCAGAAGATCATCTTTGTACAAGCCTTTCCCATGCTTGTAAAGTGGCTGCATTTCAAACAAAATGGCAAGTTAAAACAAGTTTGTTTTAAACATGAAGGAGTTACTGCCCATATTCACACAAACATTTCCCCACTTCATAATTCAGAACAATAGGCAGGCCTTTGGAATGGCAGATTTACTAGCTAAGCAATATTGAGTTAAAGAACAAACCACTATAAATGTATAAAACAAAGTCTAGGAATATCC
Source organism: Raja brachyura (assembly GCA_963514005.1). The sequence continues at coordinate 177,311,168 of OY740781.1, forward strand.
GGCAGGAAAGAGATAAATTGCGATTCGCACATCATTACTAACTGTTGAATGATTTGCACTGCTCCATCATTAGCTACACAATAAAAACCTCATTATCAATTTGCCATTAATCTGTTATAAATTACACTGAATTGCAAAACAAACTCAAAAGGTTACTATTTTATGATGACGGAACCTTTCAATATTTGTTCAAAGGCGTAGAAAAGAAGCACTTGAAATTACGATCTATTCCGAATGATAACAAATTGAAATTTAAATCTTTTCGTTTAGTTTCGAGATACAGCGCGGAAACAGGCCCTTCGACCCACTGGGTCCACGTCGACCAGCGATTCCCACTATTAACACTATCCTACACACACTTGGGACAATTTTTATATTTATCAAGCCAATTAACCTACAAACCTGTATGTCTTTGGAGTGTGGGAGGAAACCGAAGATCTCGGAGAAAACTCACAGGAAGAACGTACAAACTCTGTACCGACAGCACCCGGAGTCGGGATCGAACCCGGGTCTCCGGCGAAACTCTTGCTGTATGGCAGCAACTCTACCACTGCGCCACCGTGCCGCCCTGGATGGTGGAAATAATTTTTCTTAACATTCCTTAAGTGATAGAAGTAGAATAAGGCCATTCGGCCCATTAAGTCTACTCCGCCAATCAATCATGGCTGATCTATCTCTCCCTCCTATCCCCATTCCCCTGCCTTCACCTCATAACCTCTGACACCCGTACTAAACAAGAATCTATCCATCTCTGCCTTAACAAAACTGCACTTTTGTCTTAATCAAACCTTGTTTTCCTTTTTGACTTTAATCCACCTTTTTATTGTTTGTTATTTAAAAGTTGTGACAATTAAATACTCGACACTTGACTCCTATTTCTGTCCCATTGTCCTTTAAGTTCCCTGATGGTTCAGCGACCTCAACGCATCGTTATCAACTTCCAGCAATTTGCAGTACGAGATTTATTAACCATATAACCATATAACAATTACAGCACGGAAACAGGCCATCTCGGCCCTTCAAGTCCGTGCCGAACAACTTTTTTCTCTTAGTCCCACCTGCCTGCACTCATACCATAACCCTCCATACCCTTCTCATCCATATGCCTATCCAATTTATTTTTAAATGATACCAACGAACCTGCCGCCACCACTTCCACTGGAAGCTCATTCCACACCGCTACCACTCTCTGAGTAAAGAAGTTCCCCCTCATGTTACCCCTAAACCTCTGTCCCTTAATTCTAAAGTCATGTCCTCGTGTTTGAATCTTCCCTATTCTCAAAGGGAAAAGCTTGTCCACATTAACTCTGTCTACCCCTCTCATCATTTTAAAGACCTCTATCAAGTCCCCCCCTTAACCTTCTGCGCTCCAGAGAATAAAGACCTAACTTATTTAACCTATCTCTGTAACTTAGCTGTTGAAACCCAGGCAACATTCTAGTAAATCTCCTCTGTACCCTCTCTATTTTGTTGACATCCTTCCTATAATTGGGTGACCAAAACTGCACACCATACTCCAGATTTGGTCTCACCAACGCCTTGTACAATTTTAACATTACATCCCAGCTTCTATACTCAATGCTCTGATTTATAAAGGCTAGCATACCAAAAGCTTTCTTTACCACCCTATCTATATGAGATTCCACCTTCAAGGAACTATGCACGGTTATTCCCAGATCCCTCTGTTCAACTGTATTCTTCAATTCCCTACCGTTTACCATGTACGTCCTATTTTGATTTGTCCTGCCAAGGTGTAGCACCTCACATTTATCAGCATTAAACTCCATCTGCCATCTTTCAGCCCATTTTTCCAACTGGCCTAAATCACTCTGTAGACTTTGGAAATCCTCTTCATTATCCACAACACCCCCTATCTTGGTATCATCTGCATACTTACTAATCCAATTTACCAACCCTTCATCCAGATCATTGGTGTACATGACAAACAACAAAGGACCCAACACAGATCCGTGAGGCACCCCACTAGTCACCTGCCTCCAACCCGACAAACAGCCATCCACCATTACTCTCTGGCTTCTCCCATTCAGCCACTGTTGAATCCATCTTGCTATTCCTGCATTTATACCCAACAGTTGAACCTTCTTAACCAACCTTCCATGAGGAACCTTGTCAAAGGCCTTACTGAAGTCCATATAGACAACATCCACTGCTTTACCCTCGTCAATTTCCCTAGTAACCTCTTCAAAAAATTCAAGAAGATTAGTCAAACATGACCTTCCAGGCATAAATCCATGTTGACTGTTCCTAATTAGACCCTCTTTATCCAGATACTTATATATATTATCTCTAAGTATCTTTTCCATTAATTTGCCCACCACTGAAGTCAAACTAACCGGTCTATAATTGCTAGGTTTACTTTTAGAGCCCTTTTTAAACAATGGAACAACATGCGCAGTACGCCAATCCTCGGGGACTATTCCCGTTTCTAATGACATTTGAAATATTTCTGTCATAGCCTCGGCTATTTCTACACTAACTTCCCTCAATGTCCTAGGGAATATCCTGTCAGGACCTGGAGACTTATCCACTTTTATATTTTTCAAAAGTGCCAGTACTTCTTTTACTTTGAAACTCATAGTATCCATAGCTACTCTACTAGTTTCCCTTACCTCACATAATTCAATATCCTTCTCCTTGGTGAATACCGAAGAAAAGAAATTGTTCAATATCTCCCCCATCTCTTTTGGCTCTGCAGATAGCTGTCCACTCGGTCTCTCCAATGGACCAATTTTATCCCTTGTTATCCTTTTGCTATTAATATAGCTGTAGAAACCCTTTGGATTTACTTTCACCTTACTTGCCAAAGCAACCTCATATCTTCTTTTAGCTTTTCTAATTTCTTTCTTAAGATTCTTTTTACATTCCTTATACTCCTCAAGCACCTCATTTGCTTCATGCTGCTTATAATTATTGTAGATCTCCCTCTTTTTCCGAACAAGATGTCCAATTTCCCTTGAAAACCAGGGCTCTTTCCAATTTTTACTGGTTCCTTTCAACCGAACAGGAACATAAAGATTTTGTACTCTTAAAATCTCCCCTTTAAATGTCCTCCATTTCTCCTCTACATCTTTCCCATAAAACAAAATGTCCCAGTTCACTCCTTTTAAATCATCTCGCATCTCGTTAAAGTTAGCCTTTCTCCAATCAAAAATCTCAACCCTAGGCCCAGTTCTGTCCTTCTCCATAATTATATTGAAACTAATGGTATTGTGATCACTGGACCCGAAGTGCTCCCCTACGCATACCTCCGCCACCTGTCCCGTCTCATTTCCTAACAGGAGGTCCAGCACTGCCCCTCCTCTAGTAGGCACCTCTATGTATTGCTGCAAAAAACTATCCTGCACACATTTTACAAACTCCAAACCATCCAGCCCATTTACAGAATGTGTTTCCCAGTCTATGTGTGGAAAGTTGAAATCTCCCACAATCACTACCTTGTCCTTACTACTAATATCTGCTATCTCTTTACATATTTGCTCTTCCAATTCTCGTTCCCCATTTGGCGGTCTATAATATACCCCTATAAGTGTTGCTACACCTTTCCCACTTCTAAGTTCCACCCAAATAGCCTCCCTAGATGAGCCCTCCAATCTATCCTGCCAAAGCACTGCTGTAATATCTTCCCTGACTAGCAATGCAACACCTCCACCTCTTGCCCCTCCAATTCTATCACACCTGAAGCAACGAAATCCTGGAATATTTATTTTCCAATCACAGCCCTCCTGCAACCATGTTTCACTGATCGCCACAACATCATACTTCCAGGTGTCTATCCAGACTAAGCTCATCCACCTTTCTGACAATGCTCCTAGCATTAAAATATGCACATTTAAGAAACCCCCCATCTCTTGTTCTCTGTTTATTTCCTTTTTTTTTCTTTCTCCTCTTGTGTCCGAGTGCTTCCCTTTTCTGCTTCCTGCCTCCCATTCTGTCTACTAGCTTTTGCTATTTGCATCCCTCGCCCCAACCATTCTAGTTTAAAGTCTCCCCAGTGGCCTTTGCAAATTTCCCCGCCAGGATATTGGTCCCCCTCGGGTTCAAGTGCAACCCATCCTTTCTGTACAGGTCCCACCTACCCCAAAAGAATCCCAATGATCCAGAAACTTGAATCCCTGCCCTCTGCACCAGTCTTTCAGCCAAGCATTTATCCTCCACCTTGCTCCATTTCTACTCTCACTGTCACAGGCAGTAATCCTGAGATTGTTACCTTTTTGGTCCTTTTCCTCAACTCTCCTCCCAAGTCCTTAAATCCTCCCTTCAGGACCTCTTCCCTTTTTTTACCTATGTCATTGGTACCTATATGTACCACGACCTCAGGCTCCTCTCCCTCTGATTTGAGGATATCTTGGACACGTTTAGACACGTCCAAGACCTTGGCACCAGGGAGGCAGACCACCATCCTGGTCTCCAGACTGCGTCCACAGAATCGCCTATCCGACCCCCTAACAATAGAGTCCCCAATTACTATTGCCCTCCTCTTTTTTCCCCTACCTTTCGGAGCAACAGGGCCGGTCTCTGTGCTAAAGGCCCGTCCGCTGTCGCTACCCTCGGGTAGGCTGTCACCCCCATCCGTACTCAAACAGGAGTACTTATTTGCCAGGTGTACTGACATTGGAGTACTCACTCGTTCATGCCTCTGCCCCTTGCCCTTCCTTAGCGTGACCCACATGTCTCTCTCCTGTGGTTTTGGAGTGACCACCTCCCTATAACTCTCCTCTATCACCTTTTCACTCTCCCTGACCAGGCAGAGGTCATCGAGCTGCTGCTCCAGGATCCTAATACGGTCCCTTAGGAGCCCCATCTCTCTGCACCTGATGCAGATGTGGACGTCAAGAGGGCCATCCGACACCATGACCTCCCACATCTGACATGCAGTACAGTACACTGCTCTGGCTGACATTCTCTCGCCTTACCCTGGATCGATATCAGTATAATATAATGGAAACTGCTAGGAGAAATCATCAGGTATCTGACTCAAACAGCTGCTCCCACTGTACCTTTACTCACCCCCTGTACCTTTACTCACCCCCTGTACCTTTACTCACCCCCTGTACTTTTAACCAGAAAGCAGAAATACTAACCAGAGGCTCCACCCAATCAACTGCTTCCTCTAGTCTGCTTCCACCAATCAGCGGCTTCCACCAGAAACCTCCCTATTCAGAATGGAATGTTCCGGATTTCGGTAAAACAAGCTCCTGACCCTCCTCCACTCGCTCCAACGGTCCCGGGCCTCTGCCTGAACAAGCCCCGCGCTGGGTTTATGTACTCACCGCTCCTGACCCTCCTCCACTCGCTCCAACGGTCCAAGTGAACAAGTGAAACAAACCAAATCACAGCACTCGCCACATATTGGACAACTCCAGTGCATTCTGGAGCAATATTGTCTTTCCATTCCACCCAAAAATATTTGTATTTTTGTTAGCAGCAGGTAAAATGTTACCCTTCAAACACCGCATTCTGCATGAGTGAACTGATCCTCAAATCCCTTTTGGACCTGGTGAACACAATTCCTGCATGCCCTATTCCATCTTCACATCATATTTTTTGGTAATATATTCGTGTTTCAAATGTTTCTTATTTTACCAGGAATGCTATACTCCTGACCTCATTACTACAGCCTTGGACTCGGCATGGATGAAAGAGTTAAATTCCAGTGGCAAGGTAAGAGTAATGGGCCTGTCCCACTTAGGTGATTTTTAGGTGACTGCCGGCGATTGTCATAGTCATAGCAGGTCGCTGAAACACCGGCGACTGAACCAATGGGCCTGTCCCACTTAGGCGATTTTTTAGGCAGCTGCCGGCGACTACGACAATGGAATTCACCGAAGTCAGCACCAGCGACAACCTACGTCACCTGGCAACAACTTACGACATCCTGGCGCCAACCTACGTCAGCACCTACGTCAAGCTACGCTCATTGGCGTCAAACCCACAGTCGCTGACATGTTGAAAATTCAGCGGCAACCAGAAAGACGCTACGACTCTTTGGGCGACCGAGGAGACTACTCACGACCATACAGGCGACATCCTGGCGACTGCCTATTCACCTGTAGTCACCTAAAAAATAGCCCAAGTGAGACAGGCCCATAACTGCACCTGACATCAAATCAGCATTTAACAGATTCTGGTATCAAGGGGGTGTGCAAAAATTGAATTGAATAAGCATCAAGAGAAGAGCCCGCCACTGGTGAAGATCTCAGCCTAAGGATATTACACTGGAAGTTCCCTCATTCTATGTCCTCAGTCCGACCATCTTTATTAGTTACTTTCCCACCTTGATCCGTTCACAGACGATTGAAAAACAATCGGGTCCATTTCCGCCGCCTCAGAAAATGAACCAGCCAAAGCCAGTAAGCAACATGACAGACACAACTTTAATGCATGGGCCAATAAATAGCAAGTAACATTTGTGCAAGTGCTAGAAAGAGTTTTCAACCAAAATAAGTTTAACCCTAACCCTTGACATTAAATAACATTCACATGACCGAGTATCCCAACATCAATTTCTCGAAGGTCACCGTTGACCAGAAATATAACTGAGCCAGCCAAGAAGATATCGTGGCATCGAGAGGTGGTGTATTCTGCAGCGTATAACCAGCATGTTTCCCCCCCCCCATAAAAAAGACACAAACATCAGAAAAAGATAATAGACAATAGACAATAGGTGCAGGAGTAGGACATCCGGCCCTTCGAGCTAGCAATGTGATCATGGCTGATCATCCCCAATCAGTACCCCGCTCCTGCCTTCTCCCCATATCCCCTGACTCCGCTATCTTTAAAAGCCCTACCTAGCTCTCTCTTGAAAGTATCCAGAGAACCTGCCTCCACTGCCCACTGAGGCAGAGAATTCCACAGACTCACAACTCTGTGTGACATTCAACGTCTGGATGAATGAAACTCCTACAACTAATTCACACAATCAGCTTCCAAGCTGAACTGGCCCTTCTGGTTGGCATCCCGTCCAATGCCGGCAACACTGGGTCTCTATGGCTGTAAGCTGCACCGTCTACAAACAAAGATCAATAACACCAAGGGTTTCCACAACACCTCTGAAACCTGTGAATTCTACAACCTGGAAGAACTAGGGCAACAGGACAGAGTGGAAAATCCTTTCTTCCAAGAAACCCAGAATTGCGATAAGGAAGATTATCACCATTCCTTCAGTGCCACTGGATCATGCTGACTTTGAAAGAAGAAGGCCGAGCATTCACAAACCCGTCTTCATCAACGGGACGGTGATGGAGAAACCTCAATTTCCATATTGACAGGTTGCATCATGGACTGGCTCGGCAATTCGAACGTGTAAACTTGAGTGACAGACAGAAAGAGTATATGTTTACATATCTGTGCAGGAAGGAACTGCAGAGGCTGGTTTACACTGAAGATAGACACAAAATGCTGGAGTAACTCAGCGGGACAGGCAGCATCTCTGGAGAGAAGGAGACTGAGAGTCAGGGGAGAGGGAAACTAAAGATATGGAAGGGTAAGGTGTGAGAACGACAGATCAAAGCAGATGAAGTTGAAGGAAATGTGGAATGGTTTATCAGTCCACCTATGGGTTCGCGCTCTCTTGGTTCCTAAACATTAACTCCTCCTCCCATTCCCATACTGACCTTTCTGTCCTGGGCCTCCTCTGCTGTCAGAGTTAGGTCAAACAAAATTGGAGGGACAGCACCTCATATTTCGCAGATTAATAATTTTAGCATTTACTACTTGGCTTTCAGGGAAGAAAGAAAAGCTAATTAAATATGGTGGGGGAGTTCTTATTGCATACTTTATTTCTTGTTTTTCCTTGCTACCAAATTCTACCATATATTGCACAATACATAACAATAAATGTATTCTAATTAAGTATCAGCATTCACTTCAAGAAAATAAAGGACACACAGTGCTAGATTAACTCAGCACGTCAAGCAGCATCTCTGGAGAAAATGCTGCTTGATCCGTTAAGTTATTCCAGCACTTTGTGTCATATTGTGTAGCCTAGCGTCTGCAGTTTATTGTTTCTTCAAGGAACTTTAGTTTGTAATAGTTGTGAATGAGTCACCGAGCAGGAAGGTACAATCAGTTTACATTGTTGATAACAAAGAGCAATACAATGAATAAACGAGGGGCTCTGCAACATTATAAACATAATGTTTCACTTTCGCTCTCGTTGCGAGTTGGGATATCACAGTGCTTGGCCATCATCTGGTATCTCACCCACCTGGTCATTCATGATGTACCAGCTATTCAATCATACGTGTCACCACAGCTAAGCCAGATCCTGTCCTCACCTGATATGGAAATCCACAGGTTTACAAAGTTAATAGAAAGTGATGATGAAGGGTGGCCATGATCAGGTTTTCTGCCCATGACCCATGGTCACAGAACAAATTGAATTACATCTACCTCTGTCTACAACAGTGAAGTCCTGGGTGATCAGGGCTCAAACTTGTCTCCACCCAATGCGAGTCAGCTCATTCCGACATTATCATTAATGCATTTGAAAGAATACCATATCAAGCAGAACAACCGAGTTACGTATGTGGCAACAAAACTGAATTAATTTAAAACCATCAAACAGATTGTATTGTTCTCTTAAAAGTACCAAGGTATTTTTTTTAAATACAGATCTATTCTTAAAAGACATTAATATGTTCAAGGATCCAATAATTCTACTAGGGAGTAGTAAAGCATGAGCCACGTAACTCGGTCGGCCGAAGGCCCTGTTTCTGCGCCGTGTCTTTAAACTAAATTACAAAGATATCTCTAGATTTATGGTAAAAGCTACTATATAAATGGAAGTCGTTATTCTGAGATTAATATGCCGTATTGTCACATACATTTTAAGTTTTTAAGTTTTTCTTTAAAAAAAAACACAGTTGTTGCACATGTGCTGAAGCAAAAAATAATTAAGGAATTAAACTTGGCCATTTCCATGATACTACAGGGTTCAATGTGTCAGGTTATAATTTAACTGAGCATGCTATTTCGTTTCTGCTGAACACGCAGGAAGTAATTTTCCTGCCGGCACTTTTTGTCAATACAATGGGTTCAAGATAGCTGTAGGAAATAGAATTTGGGGCCAAATTAATTTGTTATATATCCAGATGATAAACAGTGGCACCTGGCATTTTGTAGGAATTATCCTACTTCTATTGTTCATAATAATTGAACTCAAGGTATTAGAAATACTGAGCGCATTGTGCGCGCTAAATGTCTACAAAGACCATTTGGTACAGTGAAACAACTGGTAGAGCTGCTGCCTCACAGCTCCAGAAACCTGGGTTCGATCCTGACCTAGGATCCCATCTGTGTGGAGTTCGCACGTTCTACCCATGACCATGTGAGTTCCCGCCAGGTGCTTTGGTTTCCTCACACGTCCCAAAGACGTGCGGGGTTGAAGGTTAATTGGCTTCTGTGGATTGCCCCTAGTGTTTAGGGATGAGCAAAGGGGATAACTTTGAACTAGTGCGAGCGTGTGATCAATAGTCAGCATGGAATCAGTGGGCCGAAGGACCCGTTTCCATGCTGTATCATTAAACTAAAGACCGTGAGCTTTCTATCACAATTTCTCTGTCACTCACGTTTCTACGTTCAGAATGCATAGGATGATTTATTTATTCTTCCAGGTGTCAGTAGCTGAAAGATTATGCGTATGCTCAGAAATGGTCAAGCAGAATAGAAACTGTGGTGTGGTCTGTAGCATACTTGTAGTCAGATTCAAATGTTCCCACTGAAAGGAGCAAGGGAGGGAAAGCAACTGAACCCATGACCACATTTCAGCAGCAGTCTCCATCTGCAGTAATTGTTGCAAACCACCTGAAACCGAGCAAAGCCGGAATTACAGATAGAAACATAAAAGATTGGAGAAGCACAATGGCTGGTCCTCTATCACAATATCATATTCATACTCTCTTTCCCATGACCCTCGATGGATTTTTGTCTAGAAATCCCAATCCTCCTTATTAAACATATTCAGAGACTTGGCTCCAGGGCCTTCAGTGATAGAAATTCCAGAGATTCAATGTCCCTTGCCGAGTAAGTTCAGAGTAAAACATTTCTCCTGATCTCAGCCCTAAAGGTATCGCCCAATTTCCTCAAACTGTAATCTCTTGCTCTAAGGCACCCAGCCAGAATAAATATTGAGCTCCATCAGAATTATGCACATTTCAATGAGATCCTCTCGGATCCAGTGTACAAATGTGAATAGAGAGGATTGTGAGACCCACTATTGATGATCTTGAGAATGTTTCTGATGGCAGTTTGTGTTCCTGTGCAGATGTTTCAGAGGTCAGGAATACAAGGATTGAATAAGCAGTCATGGGTTGTAACTGGGCACAAGGAATTGGAAATTGAGAGGAGCCATGATGAGTTGCTACAGTGCATCCTGTAGGGGGTACAAACTGCTGCGGCTGGGCACCGCTGGTGGAGTAAATGAATGCTTGCAGATGGGGTGCCTATCAAGTGGGCTGCTCTGACCTGTATGCTGTAAAGCTTCTTGAGTGTTCTTTAAACTGCACTTTGTCAAGTGGACTGTATTCCATCACGCTTCTAACTTGAGACTTGTAGAAGGGCAGTTAGGAAGCAAGTTACTCTCTGTACGATTCCTAGCCACTAACCTGCTCTTGTCGCCACATTGTGCATATGTGCAAATCAGTTTCTGGACAATGGTCACCTCCAAGACTGGGAGAATTCAGTGATGGTCAAGGCCATGGAATATCAAGGGATAATAACTGGAATTTCTCTTGATGGATCTTGACACTGCCTTGCACTTATGTGAATGTTCAATAATCAGCAAACATCTCTACTTCTGACCTTTACATTGAAGGAAGGTCATTGATGAAGTAGCAAAGGATGGTTGGGCCTTCAGCACTATCTGAGGAACTTCTACAGTGATGTCCTACAGGTGAGATGATTGACCTCAAACTAAAACCATCTTCCTTTGTCCGGCACGATTCCAAACAGTGGGTTTTCCTCAATTCCCATTTACTCCAATTTAGCCAGCGCTCCTTGGCTAAATGTCATATGCCATTAAATGCTGCCTTGACATTATGGACAGTTACTGAATCTTTCTGAATTTAACATCTTTTAATTTATTTTCATCCATGCTTTATAGGTTTTGTTAGAGGTGTACACATGTCCTTCTCCGTGGATTGTCACCTTGTCGTGGTGGAGAGGCTTGTGTGGACCTGAGATTCTGAGAGCGATGCCGTCTGGAGCGATGCTCCTGGTAGGGCCACCCATGGCGGTAAGGTCGAGGGGGAGGTCTCTGACAAAGAGCAATCCAACCAAGACTTCAACGGTGGAACAGGCAGAGGACAATGGCTGACCTTAGTGAAGCATCACAACCACTGGGTAGGCGGATGAAGGCTGCAGCAGAAAAGGGTCTCCGGTCATCTTGGACTCCGTGCCACTGGATCCTGACCCAGATCTGTCAAGGACCGTGGGGTGGCTGTCTGTGCACAAGTCTCCCCACGTTAGACACAGTAACCCACAGGCGTCCTCCATATAGGGAATAGCACCCTGGAGACACCCATGGTCAGCCATGACTGAAGAGGCCCTAAGAAGACACATGTGAAGTCATAAATAAGACCAGCTTTGCTTAATCTAATGTAAGGAAGCAAATTATAACTGGATATAGAAACCAAGAACAGAAAGGTGCATAAAAGTCTACTGGTCCTGGTTTTGGGGGGGGGGGTATTACGGGCAGACACAAACACAAGTTACCTGCATTAGCCATGGGAAAAGTGGAAAAGGTGCCACTAATAATCCGGAAGTAAAGATTAAGTATGAGCGTCACTGATCAGGAGGCCTTAATTTAATCAATGTATTCATGAGATGCTGCAACATTCGGGCTAGTTAATGAGCATTCATGTATCAGTAAAAGGGAAATGAGTCCAAGTTTGCACTTTAAGAATGTCTATTTAGAAAAAGGATCACTGAAATTCTTGGTTATAGTCCAAAGGCAATTAGAAGATACAGGGTGAAAAAAAACATCAAGGCACAAAAGACAAAGGTCAGGAGAACTGTAAATCATCTGTGTAACATGCTTCCATTAAGTAAGGTTTATCCCAGCCAAAGTTTTCCCATTTTAGACAATGAGTTAATATACTTCCTAGTACACTAAAGCGACAAATCTGTAATCCTAAATAACTGTAAGGAGACTGAAGTCAAATGCTGAAGAAGGGCGCCATAGCTCTACTTTACTGCGGTTGATAGAAACATAAAAAAATAGGTGCAGGACTAGACCATTTGGCCCTTCGTGCCAGCACCACCATTCAATATGATCATGGCTGATCATCTAACATCAGTACCCCGTTCCTGCTTCCCCCCCCATATCCCTTAATTCCTTTAGCCCTAAGAGCTAAATCTAACTCTCGAGAAAACATCCAGTGAATTGGCCTCCACTGCCTTCTGTGGCAGAGAATTCCACAGATTCACAACTCTCTGGGTGAAGACATTTTTTTCTCATCTCGGTCCTAAATGGCCTACCCCTTATTCTACACTGTGACCCCTGGTTGTGGACTCCTCCAACATCGGGAAAAAATTTCCTGCATCTAGCATGTCTAACCCTTTAAGAATTTTATATGTTTCTATAAGATCCCCTCTCGTCCTTTTAAATTCCAGTGAATACAAGCCCATTAGACCCATTATTTTATCATGTTTGTCCCGGGAATTAACCTGGTGAACCTACACTGCACTCCCTCAATAACAATAATGTCCTTCCGCAAATTAGGAGACCACATTGGCACACAATACTCACCAGGGCCCTTGTACAACTGCAGTAAGATCTCCTTGCTCCTAAACTCAAATCCTCTCGCAATGAAGGTCAACATGTCTTTCTTAGCTTTCATGTCTTTCATTAGCTTTCTTCACTGCCTGCTGTACCTGCATGCTTACTTTCAGTGACTTATGTACCAGCACACCCAGATCTCGTTACACCTCCCCTTTTCCTAATCTGACACCATTCAGATAGTAATCTGCCTTCCTGTTCTTGCCACCAAAGTGGACAACCTCACATTTATCCACATTATTATACTGCATCTGCCATACATCTGCCCACTCACCCAGCCTATTCAAGTCAGCCTGCAACCCCACAGCATCGCAGCTCACACTGTCACCCAGTTTTATGTCATCCACAAACTTGGAGATGTCACATCTAATTCCCTCGTCTAAATCGCTAATAGGATTCACAAGTTACTTTTGATCCTTAGAAATATTTTCTTTGTAATATTTTTTTATTAAAGATAATCAATTACGATACCTTAAACAACTTTACAGATATCAGATAATTCATTTTATCATACATGTAAAACATTAATAATACTTATCTATTATTTTTTTAGAAATAAAGATAAAGAAAAAGTAGCTTATAAATCAAGATCCTTAGAAATATTTTCTGCTTAAAAATATATATAAATGTGTGGGGAAATGCTGAGCAGAAATTAAGGCAAGTTAGAATCTCAAAATCCAAGTTAGTAAGGTTCAAATCCTAATCAAGCACTGGCTACTAAATGTGTAAGAAAGAGCAGCAGATATGGTGGTTTAAATCGAAGGAAACCAGGTAGGCTGGCTGTACCGCTGAGTTACTCCAGCATTTTGTGTCTACCCTCATACTACTAATCCAGGTTACTTAAGGTCCAAATCCCTTCTGCACTACACTGAGAATGTTGAGAGCAATCTGATCAAATCCATCCAAGTGGAGTTGTGCTCAAGTACAGCCTATTCCCCTCCCCTGTTAAAATAGTCCGCTGTCATTTAGTGGCCAAACTCACAATCTAGTCAAGGGATTGGATAACACCCACAGAAGTAAACCGGCATCTTCGGCAAAAAAAAGAACTAAATGGAGGACTATTTCCCCCGTGTTAACAATAGACCTCCATTAAAGAAACCCGAAATGAACAGCTCAGTCGTTCAGACCAAAGATTATAGTTCAGATTACACCGATTAGACATTACACACAAATCAGTAACAACACACTCGGTGTCTGACGATTATAAAACAAGCAGACAGGCACAACAGCGAGGGGGAGACGAGCCGAGACAATCTGGAGCCCGGGTTCAGACAGATAATGCCGGGGTGACTTTAGTTTTGACCACCTTTGCTGCTGCCCCCGCCTCCCTCCCTCCCTCCCTCACAGCCGCCACCAACACTCCCCGGCCGCCGGGCAATGAACCCGCTGCTGCCGCCAGAAAATAAAATACACTGCATTGGCACCAGCATTAAAACATCAACATATTCAACAACTGCGCTTAAAACAACAAGAGAAAATGCAGAACACGGGGCGGAAAAAGAACGAGTGTATAATACTGGACTCCCCGGGAGGTTTGCAGTGAATGAGTGGCGAGTCCAGTGTGTGTGTGTGTGTGTGTGTAGGGGGGGAAACCCCAGCTCCCGGGGGAGTGACTGGACCTCAGGGCGGCCGAGCAGAGAGCAAACCACCCGGCCGGTGCATGGGGCCAGACTGGAGCTGCTGGAGAGCGGGGTGCGGGAGAGGGGGGAGAGGGAGGGAGGGAGCAGTGGGGCTTACCTGCTGCTGAGGAGGAGGAGGAGGAGGCGCCGCTCCGCCTGGCAGCTGCCGACTGGAGCCTGGAGCCGGGGTCCCTGTCGCTCGCCCCTCGCACCTCCTCCTCCTCCTCTTCCTCCTGGGTCCAGGCTTCCGCCATCATCATACGGAATGGATTAGCGGGGGCTGGATGCAGGCGGCAGCGCTGCGGACACAAGCCTGGCGGAGAGGAGAGGAGAGGAGGGTCAGAGGCAACAGCAGCCGCCTCGGGGATCACCCACAACAACCCCGCCCGCCCGTCACCTGCACCAGGGGGGGAGAGAGCAGGCACTGCCCTGCCCTGCCCGCTCCGCTACTGCTACTGCTGCTACAGCTGCTACAGCTACTGCTACAGCTACAGCCCGCACCGACCCGCTACCGCTACTGCTACTGCAGCCCGCACCTACCCAGCACCGCCGGCCACAGCCCGACCACCTTCCCCAATACCACGGGGCGCTCGCTACCTTGCACCAACTTCCCAACTACTCCTGTGCCGACAGGAAACTCGGCAGCTGAATTAAAACAAAAGGTGGCGGTAGCGCTTGGAGCCGACTTTCGTTCACCCAGACGTGAAGATCAATGTGCAACTCTCCTGGAAAGTCTGTCGTTAACAGAAAAATGTTTTCGCCCGCTGTTGCCTTTGAACGAGAACCAATTACAATGTATTTCTCTCTGAAGGGGGAAAAAAAAAGTTTATGCTACAATGACTCGGCTTATTTTGTGCTGCAAACAAAAAACGTAGAAATAATCATTGCCGAATCAATTGGGTCAAGAAATAAGGTGCAAAGTACTTTAGAAAGGCAAGGCCTTTTGTGATATGCTCTCATCCATTGCCTGGCTCAATTGTCAGAATATCTATGTTAAATCGTCTCTCGGGACTGAGAATGATTTGCTTGTGAATTCTGAGACGGCTGAGGGTCTCAATGTGAAAACTGCAGACCCTTCCACAGATTGGCGGGGGGGGGGGGAAGAGAGTGGGTAATATGTGAGGCAATGTGCTCCTTCTGATACTTTAGTGTGCTCCTGGTGCTTAAGGTTCCCAATACCATCCCCACTGTGGATGGTGGATACAAGGAACTGCAGATGTTGGTTTACCAAAAAGGAAACCTACTACCAGAGTAACTCAGTCGGTCAGACAACATCTCTGGAGACCCAGATAAGTGATGTTTCAGGTCGGGACCCTTCATCAGACTGCTACAATGATTGGTCATGGATCAGAGCCACCTTGATTTACTTAACTTTTTCTGCAAGTTTGTGGAGACAGAGCTGTGGTATTTTTTTAAAGCCTTGATTTGTCTACTATAGACCAGGTTTCAGAAACAAACAGGACTGTGGGGATCACAATTTCCCAATTATGTCAGGTCTGAGGTTTTGATCTTCTAATGCTCTCTTCCTCAATCATTGAAAGGCTGTGCTGGAGCATTTAAAGTTCTTCTTGGTCCTCCAAAATATTTCAAATGGAATTTAAACAGGAGGTGGCGGAGGGTGGACTTAAGCAAAAAAGGATTCTTGGAGAAGAAGAGCTACCTTAAATTTTGTTGCATCTAGTTGAGTAACAATGGTAGGGTGAAGACTATTCCATGTTTTAATTGTGCAGGCGAAGAATAAATTGCTGTACACATCTGTCTTGGTAGCTGGTATCTCGCATTGGATTGAATGCCCTCGTCTGCTCCTAATCGGTTTGGGTTGGTAATCTATGTCGAGCTGACCATTTAGCATTTTGTAAAACACATCTGTCTTGGAGAGGGTTCCACCCCAGTTAATTCAGAAGTTTGGTAACACTTGCTTCTCTCTCATACGTATTTGTAACAAATCGAGCTGCATGTCTTTGGAAACGTTTGATGGAAGAAATGTTTCTATTTGTGTATGGATCTGCAACTGCATATTCCAAATGTGGTCTAATGAGGGTGAAGTATAACTTCTCCTTAATAGAAGTTGAACAACGATGAAAGTTGCATCTCAGAGAATTTAGGACACGTGTTGCTTTTGCCGTAGCATGATGACCATTCCAACATAGATTGTTCTGTAATTTGATGCCAAGATACCTGGTCTGTTTGGATTCTTCAAAGGTACCACCAAGGATATTGTATAATGTTTTGCCTGGTTTCCTCTTCCTGGTGACACTTCCTGGTGACATGGTTTCACATTTGGAAGGTTTGAACTGCACGCCCCGTTGTTGTGACCACTCAACCATAGTATCGAGATCTTTTTGGAGAGCATCTTTATCGTCAGCTGACTTAATTGGACGGTACAGCAAACAATCATCAGCGAATAGTCTGGTCGTGCTTGTGACTTTTTCATGCATGTCGTTAATGTAAAGTAAAAACAGACGTGAGCCCAGTACTGTGCCCTGAGGTGTGCCACTTAACACTGGACACCAATCAGCTTTTTCCATTCACACACACACGAGCTGAAGATGTTTTGTCAGAAAACTGGCGATCCATCGTTTTGTGTTGGAGCGAACACTGTAAAAGTCAAGCCTCTGAAGCAGTTTCTGGTGTGGGATGGCAAATTTCATCATTGATGTCCACCTTTGCCGAGGGGTAGCTCCCAAGGTGTGGGAAGTGGATTGCGTTTTCAAAGGTTTTGTTGTGTTTCTGGAGTTGCCGTAAGTAGCGTGGTTTCCTATTAGTTCTGAAGATTAGCTCCAGTCCTATGTGGATCATTGGAGGCGAGGTGCAACATCGTGATGGGAAACGTATTGAGGCAATGACAATGCCTTGACACTGGTATTCATTGACTTTGCTTCTACAGTAGACTCATTGGGTAGTATCATGCTGCCATGGAGTAAATGCAAGATGAAAACAATTTCTGTGGACATCTAAATTTGAGGAGGATGTTCCAAGGTCATTCCCAACTAATGGACTCAAACATTTTAGTGCAGTCAAAGAAAAGAACAAATGGCGGCTGGCACTGCTCTTTGCATTTCACTTGGAGTTCATACATAATCTCCACGTTCACTGCACCTCCAGATAGACCTAAACACGATTTGATTAGCGGATCTTTTGCCACTGGGAAGTAGTAATTGGTCACTGGTGATGACTTACCCATGGCAGATAGCAGAGAGGCCCATCTGCAGTCGTCATTGTGAGTCAGATTTGTGATTTTCCTGAAGATGGTCATAATTTCAGGATATCTGATGTCTCCTGATATCCTTCCCGTCCCAGATATGGGAGATGGTATTGCGGATTTGTGACTAAAGACCATCACTGCTGAATATTATGATTACAGCAGAGATGCCTTTCGTTCCTGAGGACTTGCTATATTTGAGTTGGGATATCTTTCTACCAATTGGGATTGGCAGCAAAGCTAGCCTGAGTAGCTGTGAGATGCATTGTCAAAGTGTCTCTTCCAGTGTGCATCCACTGCCCCACTATCCCTGAGCAGTTCTGTCTTCATTCTCAGTGAGATGGGGCCTTGTGTGTTTCAACCATAGCTTGCTTTTATAGTACTAAAGAACTTACGTGATGTGTGTTTCGCTGCCTTTATTGCCAATCTATGGGTGGGTCTGGGATGGTAATGTGAGCCAAATCTTTGAACTACCACATTCTGGTGTAAAAACAAACTTCCGCAGTTTTGTCAGGTAGGGAATTCCTGGATTTTGATTCATTAATAATTAAGAAAGTCACCATAAACCTCCTCTGCTCTCCACCCATCATCTGAATATTAGGTCATGTGTTTTCTACTGGACTTCTGCTTTCAACTATCACATTGGTACTTTATGGCCAATTGGGAGAGTGATGGCCAAAGTGATGCCTCATGACATTGGTTTCTTCACAACATATACTTCACCTTCACTAAGTAATGTATTCCTGGGATGTCAGGACTGTCTTATGAACAAAGACTGCATAGACTCGGTTTATACTCTCTAGAATTTAGGAGATTGAGAGGCGATCTTATAGAAACTTACAAAATTCTTAAGGGGTTGGACAGGCGAGATGCAGGAAGATTGTTCCCGATGTTGGGGAGGCCCAGGACAAGGGGTCACAGCTTAAGGATAAGGGGGAAATCCTTTAGGACCGAGATGAGAAGGACTTTTTTCACACAGAGAGTGGTGGGTCTCTGGAACTCTCTGCCACAGAGGGTAGTTGAGGCCAGTTCATTGGCTATATTTAAGAGGGAGTTAGATGTGGCCCTTGTGGCTAAGGGGATCAGAGGGTATGGAGAGAAGGCAGGTACGGGATACTGAGTTGGATGATCAGCCATGATCATATTGAATGGCGGTGCAGGCTCGAAGGGCCGAATGGCCTCTACTCCTGCACCTAATTTCTATGTTTCTATGTATTCATTAAATTGTAGACTTGTTAGAAGGTAATAGGTTGGAGTGACATCAGCGCACATGCAAAAATTGATTTCCTGCCTTGAATGGACTTGCTGAGGGAAGAGTATAAACGAGGAAGAGGAGTGAATAAAAATCCTTAGAAGTTGCCAGGAGCAATAATACGTGAAACAAAGAAGGAAAACTGCAGGATTTGGTGCTCTGGTCCCAAGTTAACAGATTTGAGTAAAACCAAGAGACGCGTGTCCTATTCGGAAGTATTACAGCAGAAAGATGATAGAGGTGCACGATGTGGTTGTTCAGGTCAAAGATTGCTGAGAGGTCAAAAGGCAACCACATCAATAGTGTACCATGGTTACAAACACATAGGATGTCATTGGGTTTTCAGGGCAGTGTTAAGGGAGAAAACCTGACTCGAAAAAAACAAAAATGAAGTTGCGGAAAAGGGCGTGGATAAATTTAAGAGGAAACAATGTTTGGGATTTATGAGAGGAAATAACCATTGGGAGATTAAGTAGACGATTACCAGGACAGAGGATGAAAGTAGGGAGGCAGAGTGGTGCAGCTGGTAGAGCTGCTGCCTCAGAGCACCAGAGACCTGGATTAGATTCTGACCTCGGATGCTGTCTATGTAGAGTTTTGCACATTCTCCCTTTGACTGTGTGGGTTTCCTCCAGATGCTCCGGTTTCCTCCCAAGTCCCAATGTGTGGGGTTGAAGGTTAGTTGGCCTCTGTAAATTGACCCTAATGTGTAGGGAGTGGATGTGAAAATGGGATAGCGTAGAAACATAGAAAATAGGTGCAGGAAGGGGCCATTTGGCCCTTTGAGCTATTCATTGTGATCACGGCTGATCATCAACAATCAGTAACCCGTGCCTGACTTCTCCCCATATCCCTTGATTCCACAAGCTCCTAGTGCTCTGACTCTTTTAAATTTATCCAGTGAATTGGCCTCTACAGATTTCTGTGAGAATTGGTGTGAACAGGGGTAAATGGTCAGCATGTACTCGGTGTGCCGAAGTGCCTGTTTTCATGTTGTATCTCTGAACTAAAGGAGTTGAGCATATTGCTTGAGCGTGGGTCATTACACGCAGTTTTAGAAAGGAATTAGGCAGTATATAAGGAGAGAGTGAACATGTAAAATATTAGCAAATGCGGTCAAGAAAAGAAAATTGGAGATTAGTGGTGTTGAAAGGACACGAGGTGAGATTCATGTAAAATCTGAAATCAAAGAGGGATTGTGGAAGTTAAATAAAGAAGATAACAAAATATGTGGTTTGGGAACATTGTAACATTGGGAACAGTGTAACATTGGGAATGGACAAGGAGGAGGGGGAAATTAACGGAAGCAGCTGTTCAGTTCCCATTTGTAGTAACCTAGATGGTCAAATTTCCATAGAAGTGATTATGTGTTTGAGGAAATAATGTTTTCATTCCGAACTGAGGTGTGGGTGGTTTTGGCAGATGAGAGCAAGCCTGGCAATATTCGATGTGGTCCAGGCAAATATGGTTTCAGCTTTGTTGAAAGTAAGCTCAAGTCTGTCCTTTTTACACATCAAGTTCTGTGCCCTTTGGATTTAGGGATTGAGGGCGTGCAGCGTAGGTTCACGAGGTTAATCCCTGGGATGGCGGGACTGTCATATGTTGGAAGAATGGAGCGACTGTACTTGTATACACTGGGATTTAGAAGCATGAGAGGGGATCTTATTGAAACATATAAGATTATTAAGGGATTGCACACGCTAGAGGCAGGAGACATGTTCCCAATGTTGGGGAAGTCCAGAACCAGGGGCCACAGTTTAAGAATAAGGGGTAGGCCATTTATAATGGAGAAGAGGAAAAACTTTTTCACACAGAGTTGTGAATCTGTGGAATTCTCTGCCTCAGAAGGCAGTGGAGGCTTATTCCCTGGATGCTCTCAGGAGAGAGTTAGATAGAGCTCTTAAAGATTACGGAGTCAGGGGATCTGAGGGGAAGGCAGGAATGGGATACTGATTGTGGATGATCAGACATGATCACAGTGAGTGGTGGTGCTGGCTCGAAGGGCTGAATGGCCTACTCCTGCATCTATTGTCTATTGTCTGTTGTCAACCGAAGTGGAAGTACTGCAAGTGAGACGTTCACTGGAAACGTGGATCCAAAATTAATTTCACACGATTTCCTGTGCTAAATACAGCCACATGTCCAACGTTAGCATCAAAAGAGATTTGGTCAAATGTATCTACAAATTAAGAGCAGAAGCAAGGTTCTCGGATTATTCCATTGTAAAAGGAACCTTCCTTGCCCATGTGCAAGGTCATCTACTATATTACATTGGTACCACATAGCCCGGGGTCTATAAGGACTAACATTTTGTTTTGACTCCCTGACAAGAAGCGATTTTCTATGGCCCAAAAATATACCACAGGTTGCTGTTGTTTATCCTCAGTGGGTAATATGACTTTGTTGAGAGCTATGTCATCTACTTTTGGACCTCAGTCAACAAACTGCATCTTGATGCTTGTTTGCTGCTGCATTAGAAAGGAGCCACCCTTCCATAGCAAGGGCGCTTTTTTTTGGTGCCAGCAAGGGTACTAACCAGCACTCGGCCGGGTTGCAGATAATTTAACAAAAGTGCGTTGAACCACAATAAAATATATGCAAAATTTAACAAAAGATAAAATCCACAAATAAATCCAATGTTCATGTTCTTTTAAAAATAAGGGTTCTCATCAAAGCTATTGTGTTCTGAGGAAAATGAAAAAAAAGTTGGTAATGTGATGTCATGCCTTACTGTTACATTAATTCATTCATTGTCAACACAAGGAATCAATTTTTTGTTACTTAACATGAACACCACGCACTTGGTTATAAGGAAACCACTATTGTTCGTAATCTTAGTGTAATGAAGTATCCAAAAAGCTGCACAAGGCAGAAAATGGATAACAGTGTGAGAAAGACAAAAGCTGGGGAATGATGGAAGGATAGGGAAAATGCTAAGGGTTAGCACACAGAGGGAGAGGCCAAAATATTAAAGGGCAAACAAATATGGGGCGAAGACTGATATGGATTTCAAGAGAGAAAAAAAGTACAGTGCAGCACAAGAACAGGCCCTTCAGCCAACAATGGCCATGCCGAACATGATGCCAAGATAAACTAATCTCATCCGCCTGCACATGATCCATATACTTCCATTCCTTGCATATCCACATGCCTATCTAAAAGCTCCTTAAATGCAAGGTTGGTACTGGTGCAGCATGTGTGAACAGACCAGCAGGACCACAATTTTAAATTGATGAGATGGGGTTGGAGATGTAATTATAGTATGCAAGGATAGAGCTTGTGGGAGATTGTAACCTGGTGCAGGGCAAGATGTTCATTGTATCGATACTGTCAGTTTTGGAGGAAAGTGTGGAAGTAAAATCATGTCCAGAGATGACTAAATCATTAAACGTGAAACGTGATTTAAACAAATGTGACTATTTATGTGTCCCAGATCAGTGAGAGTGATTAGAAGAGAAATATGAGAGGTATTTACAAACATTTTGAAAAATTCATTAGCCACTGCCTTTACTGCAGCGATTTTTTAATAAGCAACTATAGTAGATACAGACAGCGAAAGGCACACATTTGTACGTTGATCTTTTAAAAACTAGCAACCCAACTAGATTGTGATATCAAGTCTGATGTTAGTCCCGCCAATGATGTTACTAAGGTTGGGAGAGAATTGTGAGTCAGGTGTTATGGGATGGGGGACATGGATTAAACATTGAATATCATGAAGTACAGTCACGACTGCCACAGAGGATCTGCTTCAATTTTCTAACAATAGACTATGAAATGAGTCTGACCTATGCTGGTAAAGTGGGACATTTGAGTGTGTTATAATACCGTTCTCCCAGTGTAGTTGGGAGCCATATCCAGGTCCCTGGCCAGGGTTTGCAGGGCTTAAAGCTGGGCATTGACGGCTGTTCTTGCTTTGGGAGCTTCCCTTCCCCAAACGTAACAAACTTTACATCTGTAATTGTTTAAACTTTCTCATTTGCTCTAAACTGCTGGGGTGCAACCTCCACTAATTTCCAAACACTGCCCCAATCTCTCCCCTCATAACCCCCCAGTCGTTGAATGATGGCAAAGCAGAGCCAGTCATGCAGTGTCTATGGAGAGAGAAATGGTCAACATTTCATATCAATAACCCTTTACCAGATATGGAAAAGTAAGAAAGGAAACACATTGTAACTTGTGGAGTGGGAGAGGGACAAAGAGAATAAGGGATGGATAATGAAAGAGAGGAAACCAAGGTTATGCAGATAAGAATAATTTTTGATGGCAGCAGTTAAAGCGAAAAATATGTTTCTTTTAATGTTGGAATTATAAACCGCAGAAAATGACCGTTGCTAGGAAACAAAAGAAAATGCTGGAAATGCCCGGCATTGCTCTGCCAGACGGTATATATCTCACCTCTCACATTAGGTTTTAATTTGCCTTTGTTCGATCTGTTTTTCAGACAGCATCTTCAGAACCTCTACTGCGGAGACGGACAATGGCAAATGGTCTATGGAACACCGCTACCTCCTGTTTCCCATTTGTCATGTACCATCTTATCTTGGAAAATTGCATTTTTGCATTGTTACTGATTCCATATCCTGGAGCTCCCTCCCCAACAATATGGCGACAGCCTTTGTTTCACACCAGAATGACTGTAATGCTTCAAAAAGAAAAGCTGGATCAACACCACCTTCTCAGAGACAGCTAGGAATGGGCAATAAAGGCAGCGAAACACACTTCATGTAAATGAATAACAAAGGCCAACTAAAACAGCAGCAACTAAGAGAGCCTCACATGCTGCTAGTAATCCAAACATAGATGGTATATATGAGGTTGTCATGTGGACCCATCAGTGCTTTGATCGGTCTGAAGAAGGGTCTCGACCCGAAACGTCACCCATTCCTTCTTTCCAGAGATGCTGCCTGGTCTGAGTTATTCCAGCATTTTGTGTGTGTGTACCTTGGCTACTGTGTTCACCTTCAGTCACATGGAAACCATTCAATCACTAAGGAACAAGGAAAACATTCAAGTGCTGGAAAGAGTGCAGAGAAGAATCTTGAGGCTGGTGCCGAATGAATTGTATGAACGGTGAGAAAGTGCAGAGGAAATATGGGCTTTTCAAGCTGGAACCAAAACATTATATATGTGTCTATGTGTGTGTGTGTGTGTGTATATATATATATATATATATATATATATATATATATATATATATATATATATATATATATATATATATCTATATATCTATATATCTATATATCTATATATCTATATATCTATATATCTATATATATCTCTCTCTCTCTATATATATATATATATATATATATATATATATCTATATATATATATATATATCTCTCTCTCTATATATATATATATATATATATATATATCTCTATAGAAATATATAGTTATAGAGATATATATATGTGTGTATATATATATGTGTGTGTATGTATATATATATATATATATGTGTGTATATATATATACATATACATATACATATACATATATATATAAATAAATATGTATATAACTGGAGGAAATGACTGCTTAAGGTGATATATAGAACAACAATCAAGCAGGCTGAATGTTTCGGCATGGTGTCAAGCTTCCAGAATGTAGTTGCAGCTTTAAGCATTCTGCCATGTGGAGAATATTGTATTACACTCCTGAACCATGTCTCAATAAATTGTGCAAAGACGTTGGTGGATCGGAATATGAGTCACATACTGTAAGATGCCCAGCCTCAGACTTGCTCTGAGTCACAATATTTACACAATTGTTGTGGTTAAACCTTTGGTGAGTTGGCCTTTGGCCATTGTGAGGGTGTTGAAGATGGGCATTTTTACTGTACTTATAAAGGACATGAAAGCAAGCCTGAGGAGCTGCAACCTTCAATGGTACAAGCTGGGAGCTGGTCAGTGGGAACAATCAATATAATTTGGCATGGTCACAATGAGCAAAAGGCTTCCCAACTATGCTAAAAATCACTCTGATTCCATAGTGTGGTTTTGGAGTTGGTGCCTGTTTGATCAGTGCTGCCACATATTAATTACTGACGATTGTCTGAAAATAACAATACTGATTTTGTAAATGGAATTGAACACTACAATCATTAATGAATATCCCCAGTTTTGACCTGATGAAGAAGGGAAGTTCAATGATGATGCAACAGAAGATAGATGGACCAAGGAATTCCTACAGGAACATGTCGTGGCTGAGAAGATTGGTCTCCCACAATCACAACCATTTTCCTTTCAACTGAGTTTTGACCAGTCAGTGGATAACTCCCCCACATCCCTCCGAATTCCCTTAACTTTGTGAAATAACTTAAATCTACACAAATATATTAACTTGCCTAGGTAATAGGGGAGTCAAAATGAAACTCCATTGAAAGCATTACTTCTTCTTGCCTGTTAGTTAGTGCTTCACTTGGTACATTTTATATTGATAGGCTATTACATTTCTGCACAGATGCAGGTGGTATATCTTTGGCAGTGTTGTGCAAGTTAGTTTTAGATTTAAGTTTTGGAGACACAGCATGGAAACAGGCACTTTGGCCCACCGAGACCACGGTGACCAATGATCACCCGTACACTAGTTCTATCCTGCACACTAGGGACAATTAACAGAAGCCAATTAACCTACAAATCTGCACGTCTTTGTAATGTGGGAAGAAACTAGAACACCCAGTGAAAACCCCCACGATTACAGGAAGAATGTACAAACTCCGCACGGACAGCTCGTAGTCGGGATTGAACCCAGCTCTCTGCTGCTGTAAGGCAGCAATTCTACCGCTGCACCATCGTGCCGCCATTCTCAGCTAAGAGCATTTGATGGTAGAATCAGGGAAGGGGTTTAACCTGTCGTTTCTGTTCTTGCCCCTGCCCTGAAGTTTGATATTATCCAGGAAACTCCAATTTGTCTGATTGTGCCTTATATATATCCCAAAGTAATCATTTCTTCCATCACTGGAATACGATATTAGAGATAAACATCGGCTGCGAGATGAGTAAAACACAAGTGCTCAGCAGATCAGGCAGAATCTGTGGAGGGAATGGATAGACAATGTTTTGGGATGGGACCCTTCTTCAACTGTGAGGTGCACAGACGCAACTTGCCCTAGGCTGCACTTCCCAACCTGCCTACCACACAAAGGGCAATGGTAACAGCGGTTGCTCAAGACATATTGATGCATCACAATGTGGTTTCAGGAAACCTAAAGGAAAGACTCCAGTGCAAGTTTAAAATAAATGGGAAACTCCTCTGTTCAAATACCTATTTTATAACACATCATAAGGACAAAATCTTCAAGCCATGGTTAGTTTCATCTGCAGTCTCCAAAGCACTTCATGATGGTGGATATCAAAGCTACTTGACAGTGGTCATTAAGGCAAACCACCTTATAACTATTATTGTGTCTGAAGAAGGGTCTCGATCCGAGACGTCACCCATTCCTTCTCTCCAGAGATGCTGCCTATCCCAGTGAGTTACTCCAGCATTTTGTGTCTATCTTCGATTAAAACTATTATTGTTCTGTCAAAAGGAATTATTTTCTGCTGTACAAAACAATCATAAATAAATCTGTGGAGCAGGTTTTATTTGTCTCAAGAGTTCTTGACTGACTTCCATTCTAGGGTCAGTAATTATTTTCATGCTTAATGGTGTCACCAGTCACACAGAGCTTGATTTGCGTAATAAAGAGGGGAGAGATCAAGTCACGTGAGATAATGGGGCCTCCACAGCAAACTCAGAGCAGTTTTCCAAGTTACAGAATAAAGCAAGCACGACAACTCTTTGTAACAATGCCTTTTATGGGAAGTGGGCTGATTTACAGTAACTAAGGTTAGCAAAACCTGATTTCCTAATCTTCCACACAGGCAAGAAGGCAGTGAATCATGTGGGTGGTGCTGGCTGTGTGCCTGACTATAATCATGTGTTGCCATCATCAGTTACCTATGTACCCTGTGTCTGTGTGCTGTGTCTGCCCTGCCTCTGTATATACATTATCAAATCTGATCAAATTCCTTGGCATATCATTCTTTGAACTATTCATTTTTAAATTTACCTATCCACCCATACGTTTCTACACGTAGCCACAAATATGATTGATTCCACATTTTAACGATCTCACCTGCAGACTGATCTCACAAGTAACTTTACTTTCTCATTCTACTTAAACGATCTGATTGGGAGTTATGTTGCCCGGTTTTGTCATATACAAATCCAACTGGTTTGTGAAATCTTGGTTCCAATTCATGTGATTACTCAATGCTGATGAGATCTGATCGCAGTCAAAGGTGCTTGTGGAGATTCTTGTGACATGCTAGAAAATTGTCATGGGAATAAATAAATGTCATAAATGTATGATTATTTATAATTACATATAACAATCTGAACCAGAGCTAAAACATGATTTACTGGATCAGGATCAATGTGCGCCCTCTGAATATAGATTGCTGCAATAAAGATGATCTAGGTTCTATGAAAATGTAACAACGCAAACTCCAAAACAAACAGTTAACTTACATTTTCAAATCATGGTGTGTACTGATTATTATGACAAATCTCCCCTAAACAAGGCAACAAGTAGAATAGTAAGATTAAATGAGAACTTACCAGTTTGAAGTTTGATCTTTATTTTATGAGGAGTTACGATGAGCGATTACGTGAAGGCCGTCAGCAAGCATGCGCATCAACTTTCAAAGCAGCGGTGTGAAATCACAGATAACAGTTATTGAACTGAATATGGTAAGATTTGAGAACTAGATGAACTAGAACTACCGAGTGATCTTTATGATACGAGGGTTGGGAGCGGAGGGCACATAATAGTTCATCGTAACTCCTCATCAAACTGGTAAGTTGTCGTTTAATCTTACTATTTTATTTTGGAGTCACATGAGTGAGATTTTAAAGCTCTGTGATTTCACGCCGTGGAAACGAGTCCACACGAGCACGACTGCATCAGTTGACCACAGATAAGGGAAACATTCATAATGCATACAGACATGACATCGATTTAAAACATGCTGATGCTTTTTAATGAACAAATAATAATAGTAACACCTCTCATCCGGGAGGAAACTATAAAATAGAACCTAAAATAGAGTTGGCAAATACCCCCGGTGTGGCAATGGGTTATTATAAAATGTTTGGAAAGCTCGTTCGTTAGACCATCCTGCAGCCGCTAGGATGTGGTCCAGCGGAATGTACATAACCCTTGCTGCTGATGTTGTAGCAGCCCTGGTGGAGTGAGATTAGAAAATATTAGTATTTACTCCTGCATAAGCCAAAACCCTGTTTTAACCACCTGGAGATGGTCTGAACTGATACCTTCTTATGAGGTTTTTTGTAACTAACAAACATTGCTAGTGTCAGAGCCTCTAAGGCTCGAGGTGACTTATTGTCGTAAATGTGTGACCACACATAACTGAAGGTTTGCTCTGCTTAACTAAATCATAAACATAAAATATTATATTATTTGCAGATGTAACCATCCTGTCCAGTCGCAATTTATGTAGTGACTGGACCCATTGTGCTGAGACCAGCGCCATGAGGATAACTACGTTATGAGAGCCGGGCTAAAGATAAGGATGTAGCTGGAGCCCCCTGGTGAAGTAGTGTTAACACAACGTCAATATCCCATACTTCCGTGTACCTGGGCCTGGGAGAACTTGTGTTAAAGATATCCTTTATAAATCTGGATATCAGACTGTGAGACCCGACAGAGTGGGTCCCACTCGCTGCAACAAATATGATGAGAAGGCACGTCTGGAACAGTTAATGGCACTATAACTTAATTTATTGTCAAAGACCCATTTGAAAATGAACTCCAAGACGTCAGTTATCCATGCTGTATTATATGTAACATGTGCATTTAAACAAAAACGCATCCCATCTCCTGAAGAGGAAATGTACTGCTTTTTTGGTGCTATCCCTGCACTCTGCAGTGAGCACATACATGGATCGGTCTGACAACCCGAGCTGCAGGAACAGTCTTTTCAGAGTTTGCAAGTCAATGAATTGATTTTATTATGCAGAGGCTGGTTTCCCGAGTCATCGGCTGAACCAGCAAAGTTTTATGTTTAGAATAACCATATAATGTTCTATTATTATTCCCAACATTAGCGGGAACCATGGCTGCATAGGCCAGTCAGGCAGTACGAAAAACCTGAAGCGGGATCTTGCTGGATTTATTGCAAGACCCGGCTGATGAGGCAGAATGGAGGAAAGACATAAAAGAACATTCTTCCCCAGTGTAGCGAGAATGTATCTCTCACCACTTTATGCCACATATTTTTGCAACTGGTGAATGTGCCTGGATGTAAACATATCGATATTCGGTGTTCCATCGAGCCACAATATCATTAAATACTTTGTGATCCAACATCCATTCTGTGTTGTCATTGATTTTACGTGATGATACAACGGCACCAAATGAGGTTAAGTAAATTATCACAGGATACTTTGATTTGATTGCACCCATGTGACTAACATATGCCACCACCATAGTGTATCAACTTGGAGTTGAGCATGCAGATTATGCATATTCGCACAATAACCTTTAACCCATAGAATGCACCTAGTGTTTATAGGTAGTTGATACCAATAACTGAAGAATTGGTAACTCATGCAATACGCATCCGCCCCCGTAACTAGAGATGGCATTCATAATTTTCCATCTTTGAGCACTAGCATCAGTTTGTAATATAACTGAAGATTACTGACCAAAAAATTACTGCAGCAATGCTGAATACTGTTCGTCCACCATTGTGACTTTGGTAGCTTCAGCTGGTAATAGCAAAGGTCTGTTAATAATGATCTATATGGCTTGAGAGGTTACTCGTTTGCACGTTGTAAGTTCTGATAATGCAAAGGCCTAAATTGCACAACTGAAATACAGCTACTATTTTGCCAATTACACTTGATGAATAGAATGCTGCTTCATAACAACAAGGTTGTTACAGGCTTCTATTAATTCCAATCTCTTGCCCCAGGGTGGAGTCACAGGCAAATTAATAGTTAAAGGTAAATCCCAATAATCAATAACTCTGGTTGGTATCAACTTAAATTTAACTGGATGGATGAGAAACCCCAATTTCTTTTAAAAAAAAATTAGTTTGCGACTGCAGCAGTTAATTTTAGCAAAATACAGCATTTAAAATATCATCCAGATAGGCCATAATAAATGTTTTTGAGTTCTGAGCAGCCCAAGCACCGGTTTTAGTAATTTGGTAAATAACCTGGGAGCTGAAGTTAGCCCATTTTTCAACGCTTTAACTGTTATCATTGCCCCATCCAGATAAATTTCAAATATCTCCGGTGATCCCTGTGAATGGGAACTGAATAGTATGCATCTTTGAGATCGATGCATGCCATAAAGATCCTATGGAAATCAGTTGTAAGACAGTAACGAAGTTTCCTATTTTGAAATGTCTATACTGCAAATGGGAGTTAAATCAAGGATGAACCAACATCCTCCATCTTTCACAATGAACAGGCCACGCCTGCCATAATTCCGAGCCTGCCTCGAACGACAACTCTTGCCAGATTTCCGAGCCTGTCTCGAAAGGCAATCCTGGCCATAATACTGAGCCTGCCTCGAAAGACAACTCTGGCCCCAATTCCAAGCCTGCTTGGAACCCTTGTATCCTGTGCAGTATAAACTAATCACATGTTACCATTAGTTTATAAACAGATCTGAATCTCATGTTATCATTGTCATTTGTACAAAAAACAAGTGTAAATATTACCAACTTGTAAATGGTCCACAACCCCATGTTTCGGAAGAACCAGACCCACCTACCTCCATGGTTACCGGTGGTCTTATGTTAAGCACAAAGGCCCCATGATGCGGGTTCTTTTTCCATCCTTGATTGGAGAGTAGGACTGGTAGGGTGAGTGGATTCCATATTTTTCCTGAGACAGGGTTGGGCCTTGGCCTGAAGGACCTCTGTCCAGCTTTCAAGCTGCCACCAGCTTCAGTGAACCGCTTACCACCGATGGAGGCGTGGGGTGTGTTGTCACCGAAATGATGAAGCTTTGCTCGTCGTCGGTACCTTGATTAGTCTGACAGGTTTTGCTTCCTCATGCAGGCCTTACCTGTTGGATAAGTCGGCGGCTGGTTTCATGCCCCCTCCAATGTCACCCCTGATAGCGCTGTTCACTGCCGGCACTTGTAGCACGAGGGGAACTCTGGCCCCTTCCGGGTTTTCTGCCAACGGCTGGAGACCAACTCTTCCAGAAGCAACACCTTCGTTTGCGAGTATTCCTTGAAGCCATATGCATGTTCTCCAGTATGTTCCACGGACATACTTTCGAATTTGAAGTCAGTCACACACTGACCACTCGCACTCCCCTCCACAGAGAGGGAGATTCGTAGGCAGCCTTGAAACAGGTGCTGCCGCAGGCCCCTGAGGATACCTGTGCTGATATGGCCCCTCCTACAGACCTATATCAGGATTGAGCATCACATTAAACGTCCGAGGGCACTATCCATGCTCCATCTGGGTTAAATGTCCGAGGACGTACCCAGGTATGTCCGTGGGGAACCGTCCTGGCCTGACTCGTCCGCGTCCATAGGCCTAACCGACTTATTCTTGGATTTACCCCCTTTCTGGGGTACCACAGCGGTCTGGGAGCCGCTGACCGCACTGTCAGTGATTCGGGTGCGAAACCGACTTACTTTTGGCATTACCCCCTTTCAGGGGAACCACAGCGGCCTGGGAGCCGCTGACCGCACTGTCAGCGACGGGGGTAGCGAACCCGACGGCCGCCAGCTACCCGCGCTTCCGCGGTCCGGACCGGGATCTCCCCACGGTCCATAACCGGTTTCCCCGCGGCACGTTCGGACTTCGCCCCAAAATTGTCCAGCAGGAAAAACTGCTGAATACTGCAGGAGAGATTCCTGAAAGAAAAAACAGAAGCTGGAAATAAGTTCAAAACTTACCTGCAGGTTTAAACTTACCGCTGGAAGGAGCGTCACGCCTGCCAGTCAGTCGTTGCGCAATGCGTTAGACGCAATGACGCGCATGCGTGCTGATGGCCTTCACGTAGTCACTCACGTGACTCCGAAGTAAAATTATATTAAACCATCATATAGAAGTAAAATCAAAAGAAATTTCACGTTTCAAATA
The DNA here is from genome assembly GCA_963514005.1 of Raja brachyura. Next base: position 177,343,173 of record OY740781.1, read on the forward strand.
CCATGTTGATTCTACTGACAAAAATATCAACACCACAAACAAAATCCAGAAAAATATTCATTCATCTTAAAAAGATTAAACATGGGGAAAAGGTCTCCTTATCTTAGTTTCAAGCTCTCCGCATTCTTCAGTTGATTTTATTTTTCCGCTGAAATCCATTCCTGTCCTACTACTAATTAGTTTCTGTGCATAAGAAACACCAGCAGAAGTAAGCCATTTGGTCTTTGTTCCTGCTCCGACATTTAACTAGATTCTGGTTGATCCTTTATTCAGCACCATTTTCCTGCACTGAACCCATAACCCCAGATTCCCTTATCGTCCAAAAATCCACATTGGAGTCAGAGGGTCGTAACAGGGGGTCCTCCTTTAGATTAGAGGCCTGTATCCAGCGGTGTGCTACAAGAATTGGCGCTGGATCCACTGTTGTTCGTTATCTATATTAACCATTTGGATGAGAATGTAGTTGGTATAATTTGTACATGTGCTCCAACACGCTTCCTGATCTTGATAACTAGCTCCTTCATCTTGCTGATATTGAGGGAGAGGTGGTTGTGCTGACACCATGTTACTAGTTTCACTATCTCCACCTTGTCAATGTTTGTGATCCAGCCCACCACACTTGCAACCATATGGATGGAGCTGGAGTCAAATGTAGCCTCGCATTTGTGAGTGTACAAGGAGTATTGTTGTGGACTGAGAACACACCCTTACAAGACACCTGTCACACTGCCACACCTTTAGACTCTTTCTACACTCCTCCCCTGAGCTATGAGGAGTTACACCTGCATTTAATCTGCTCCCCTAATCTATCACTTGGTATAAATACCTGACATCATCACCAATTGGGTGCTGATTAATCAGTTCTGCATTCTGTCGGTTTGATAGCAGTTCTGAGTTCAGTCGGTTCCAGGTCTGTATCTTTCGGTTCCAGGTCTGTATCTTTCGGTTCCATCCGTGTCTGGATTTTGGGTTTTCTTCAGTACTTCTCGGTGAGCCTGCATTTAAGTCCTTTCTATTTCTGAGCCTTCTGACAACGCCGGTGTTGAGAATTATTGTGGAGGAAGAGCTGTCACCCGACCTCACCGTTTCTGGTCTGTGGTTTAGAAAGTCGAGGTCCCAGTGGCAAAGAGGGGTGCTGACTCCTAAATTGAGTTTTGAGATGAGATTGGATAGGATTATGATGTTGAAAGCAGAACTCTAGTTCAAAAATAGGAGCCTGGTGTAAGTCTTGGTTGTTTAGGAGTTTCAGAGATGAATATAGGGCCAGGGAGATGCTCGCTGCTGTGGGACTGTTGCAACGTTCAGTGAACTGCAGTGGATTATGGCTGTCTAGAAGCCAGAGTCAACGTGCACCATCACCAATCTCTCAAAGCCCTTCATGATGGTGAATATCAAAGCCACTTGACTGTAGTCATTAAGGCAGACCACCTTACTTTTCTGGCACCAAAATGATAGTGGTCTTCTTAAAGTAGGTGGAGACCTCAGAATGGAGTAATTGGAGGTTAAAAATGTCCGTGACTACCACTTCCAGCTGATCAGGGTAAGTTGCCTACCGTGGATTTACTTTCAGGAAGGCCGATCTTAAGTCTGCCACAGTAATTGTTGGTACAGGCGTAGCTGAGACCAGTGGTGGCAGGTGACATTCCTCCAATGAACCTCTGTTCAAACTGAGCACAAAATGCATTGAGTTCATTCGGAAGAGCCAGCTGCTGCCACTGGTATGACATAACTTTGCTTTGTAGCCCATTATAGCAGGCAAGCCTTGCTGTAGTCTACAGGTATCCACGTCATTGCCTCCAGTTTGGTCTGGAATTCCCTCTTGGCATCCTCAATGGCTATACAAAGGTCATAGATAGATTTCTTGTACTGCTTGGGATTGTTTGACTTGTATGTTGCAGTCTTGGATTTCACTTCTGAGTGGACCTCGCAGTTCATTCATGATTTCCAGTTGTGGAATACTCGTATCATCTTCTTTGTAATGCAGTCCTCTACATACCTGCTGATGATGTCTGTGAAAGTGGTGGCACATTCATCTGGCTTAGCCGCATAGTCCTTGAATATAGACCAGTCCATCGCAAAGCATCTTCCCTCAGACCAGCACTGCACCAGTTTCTGTACCACTTTCTCCCACTTCAGTTTCTGCTTGTAAGCAGGGGGTAGAAGCACAGCCAGCTGGTCGGATCTACCCAAGTGCTGCAGGGGGTGGAGTGGTGGGCATCTTTGATGTTTGTGTAGCAGTGGTCAAGGCACTTTGGGCCTCTGGGTGGGCAGGGTGTGTGTTGAAAGTATTTTGAGATTGGTCCAACAGAGAGGCCTGATTGAAGTCGCCAACCATTATGAACAAGGTCGCTGTTTCACGACCATTGGTGACAATGTGTAGTTCCCCAAGTACAAGCTCAGCATTAGGAGGGGTGGGATGTAGACTGCTGCCAGGATTCCTGTGGCAGGTAGCTGGAAAGGATGCAGCAAAGATTCACAGGGATGGAGCAAGCAGGACTGGAGGGCTTGAGTTGTAAGGAGGAACTGTTCACGCTGGGTTTTTATCCAAGGAACATAGAAGGCTGAGGGGTGAGAAATGCAAAATAATGAGGGGCATATGTAAGATAAATGGTCGCAGTTGTATTTCCAGGGTCGGAAACTCTAAAACTAGAGGACCTAGATTTACAGTGAGAGAAGAAACATGTAAAAGGGTCCCGAGAGGCAACGTTTTCACAGAGTAATGGTTATGTGGAAAGAGCTCTCGGAGAGAGTAGTAGAGATGGGTATAGTTGCAACATTTAAAAGACATTTGAACAGATACATGGATAGAAAAGGATTAGAGTGATATGGACTTGTCTATTATAGATCCATACTGGGGAACCGGTTCCCTAATGAAGTTCATAAATATTGCACTGCGGGAGCAATGATCAGAATAGTTTTAAAGGATAATTACATCTTAAAGCATAATATTTTTTTAAATGAAGAAACCATAGGTTCTGGACATATAAAATAAAAACAATAAGTTCAAGACAAACCCAGCTGGTCTAGCTGTATTAGACAATAGGTGCAGGAGTAGGCCATTTGACCCTTCGAGCCAGCACCGTCATTCAATGTGATCATGGCTGATCATCCCCAATCAGTACCCCGTTCCTGCCTTCTCCCCATATCCCCTGACTCAGCTATTTTTAAGAGATACTATAGAAGGAGAAAATGAGTAATTGTTCCTACTCAAAGAGAAAACGGGTGTGTGATAAATAGCAGAAGAGGGAGTGGTGAAAAAGAGAATATCTGGGATAGGGTCTCTGATCCAACGTAATGCCTTTGTCTCTCATATTTCCAGCATTTAGAACCTTTTTATTCTCTGCGAACAACTTAAGAATTTCATTGTCCTATCTGGGGCACATGACAATAAAACTCTCTTGACTTGAGGACATAATTATTGTGTAGTAAGGAACTGCAGATGCTGGTATAAACTGAAGATAGACACACAATGCTGGATTAACTCAGCAGGACGGGCATTATCTCTGGAGAGGAGGAATAGGTGATATTTCGGGTCAAGACCCTACTTCTTTTTGCATCTCCTCCACACCCAAGGGACAGGTTATACAGGTATTTGGATGGGCAAGGGCTGATTAGGGATAGTCAACGCGGCTTTGTACGTGGGAGGTCGTGTCTCACAAATCTGATTGAGTTTTTTGAAGACGTGACCAAAAAGGTAGATGAGGGCAGAGCTGTAGATGTTGTGTACATTTGTATTTAAGTAAGGTATTTGACAAGGTTTTGCATGGTAGGCTGCTCTGGAAGGTTAGATTGCACGGGATCCAAGGAGAGATAGCTGAATGGATGGCAAATTGGCTCCATGGAAGAAAGCAGAGGGTGATTGTGGAAGGTTGCTTCTTGGACTGGAGGCCTGTGACTAGTGGTGTGCCACAAGGCTCAGTGATGGGCCCGTTACTATTTGTCATCTACATCAATGGTTTGGATGAGAACATACAGGACAAGATGCAGTCCGCCCTTTCACCCTTTTTAATTTTTTTTTAGTCCTGTTAAAAAAAACAAAATGCTAGTTGGAGGTCTTTTATGTGGTGGGGAGGGGAAGGGGGAAACTTTATTTCCTCGTCCTTACCTGGTCGGAGAGGCGGCTTCCCTCCGAGTTGCTTCTTCGCCATGTCCTCGCGGCCTACCATTGAGACTGGAGCGGCGTTTCCTGTCAGGACCGGCCGGGACTGCAGCTTCGGCGGCGGCGCAGCGCTGGGGCACCATCATGGAGCGGGCGATGCCTTACCGGGTCGCCATGCGGTAAGCTCCGGGGTGCTGTGACTGCCGACTCTAACATCCGAGGAGCTGTGGCTGCGTGCTTCCGGCTGCGGCCGGCGCTGCATTTGGAACACCGCGGAGCCTGGGATCGAGATCGCCGGGGTCAGAGCTCCAACCAGCGTGGCCTGAGAACTACGGGTGCCACGGTCTCCAGGGAGGAGGTGGCCGCTCCAGACTTTCCAAGCCGCTGAGGAGTGTTCACTCGACGCCGGAGTTCCAGCTTCATGGCAAGAGGGCCTGAAAACATCGGACTGGCTGCAAGGCCACAAATGGGCCCCGACCTCGGGTGGTCACAGAGGAAGAAGACTAAACGTTCTGGTGCCTTTCCCCACAGTGGAAAATTTTGATTCTGTTGAGGGGGGATGTTTGTGTTGAACTCTTTTATAAAAATAAAAAATAAAAAAAAATAAAAAAATTTAAATTAATATTTTTATTAGAAGCAGTGTACAGTAATATAAACCGCAGCATATGACAAAATACATTTATTGTACATCTTCCATTTTAATCTTCCATAAAAATGAAATAGAAAAAGAGAGAAAGTGAAAGAGATAGTGAATGTGTAAACCCCTAAACTACCAAATAGTGTGGTCACGAAGTGAGTAAGTAAAAACTTAAAAAATAAAATAAAAACACAAAAACGAAAAATAATTTTTAAAAAAGTCCAAAACGTGTTGATGTACCTGCTTCGTTTCTCATCCATCACCCTGTCCGTAAATCGGTTTAATTCCAAAGTTGCGTTGCCCCATACTATCCTTGTAATGAATCAATGAAAGGAGACCACATGTTTGCAAAGTGCTCTGATTTTCCTGCTGAGACAAGACTATATCTTCAAGATGTAGTGTCTCCAACATGCTTGTGATCCACATTTTAAGAGTTGGGGTAGATGCATTTTTCCAAAATTTAAGTATGTTTTTTTGCCATTATCAGGCCATAGTTAAGGAGACGTCTTTGAAATATTGATAGCTCAGAGCAGGCTCCTGTTTTGAAAATAATCAATTCTGTATGGGGGGGGGGTCCAGTTTTATTTTCAATAATTTTGAGAACATTTCAAAGATTTCTTTCCAAACTCTCTGGAGTTTTATGCAAGAGGCAAAAGAGTGTGTTACAGTTGCTTCTTGAGAGAGAGATTGGTCGCAAATAGAAGATTAATTTGGAAAAATCTTATTCAGTTTAGTTTTTGAGTAATATAGTATGTGTAGTATTTTGAATTGGATTATAATATGTCTAAATCTATCATGTGTTGTGTCAATTTTCTTTTTTAAATCTTTTTCTATGGATGTACGGAAACTTATTATTTACTTTATGTAAAGCACTTTGGTTTCAACACGAGTTGATTTAAAAACGTGCTATATAAATAATACTTACTAAGATAAGCAAGTTTGCTGATACAAAAGTTGTGGTTTTGCAGATAGTGAAGATAGTTGTGAAAGATTACAGCAGGATCTGGATCGATTGGCCAGGTGGGTTGAGAAATGGTTGATGGAATTTAATACAGAGAAGTGTGAGTTGCATTTTGGGATGTCTAACAAGGGCATGACCCACACGTTGAATGGTAGGCCTCTGGGGAGTGGTGTACAGCAAAGGGATTTAGGAGTACAGGTGCATGGTTCCTTGAAGGTCGATTTGCAGGTAGATAAGGTGATCAAAAAGGCTTTTGGCACATTGACCTTCATCAGTAAGAGTATTGAGTATAGAAGTTGAGAGGTCGTGTTGCAGTTGTATAAGACATTGGTGAGACCGCATTTGGAATATTGTGTTCAGTTCTGGGCACCATGTCATAGGAAAGATATTGTCAAGCTTGAAAGAGTTCAGAGAAGATTTACGAGGATGTTGCCAGGACTGGAGGGTGTGACCTATAGGCAGAGGTGTAGGTTGGGTCTCTATTCCTTCGAGGGAGGATGAGGAATAGATCGGGTAGATGTACTGTCTCTTGCCCAGAGTTGGGGAATCGAGGACCAGAGGGCATAGGTTAAAGGTGAAGGGGAAAAGATTTAATAGGAATCTGAGGGGCAACCTTTTCACACAAAGGGTGGAGGATGTATGGAACAGGCTGACAGATGAGGTCGTTGAGGCTGGGACTCTCCTAACGTTTAAGAAACAGTTAAACAGGTACACGGATAGGACAGGTTTGGAGGAATATGGACCAAGCGCAGGCAGGTGGGACATGTTGGCCGGTGTGGACAAGTTGGGCCGAAAGGCCTGTTTCCACACTGTATCACTCTTCCACACTGTATCACTCTATGACCTGACTTCACTTGCTTTATCACCTGTCTATTATTTAATTCTCCTACCTTACTGCATATACATTGACTCTTTTTCTGCAACTTTTCTCTGCAGCTTTTCCCTATTCTGATGAAAGGTCTTTGTCTTAAAACATTATCTCTGATAATACAAGGCAGAAGTATTATTGTTTTTTGATAGTAAGGGATCAACAGGATATGGAGTTTGTGAACACAAGTCATGCTGAGGTAAAAGGCCAGCCCTGATCTTATTAGAGTGGTGCAGACACAAGAGTCTGTGTGCCCAACTCCTTGGTTCTGTTTCTTACACTTCTCTCTTCACAAAGTCCTGCCGAGCTTGATGAGGATTTTTAGCATTCTTTGTTTTGTTTTAGATATCATGCCCTTGCCATCATCATCAATTAACTAAATAAAATATAGGTGTCAAATTAACTAAAGGAATGGAAAATACCTTTTCAGTTGAAAATGTATTTTATATATAAAATATCAGGATGCCCTTGAGTTTACATTGGAATCAATATTCCTGCCACCTAGTGATTTTAGTTTGAGAAAAAGCTGAAGAGAGTCGTGGAAAGCTCCCTGGAATCTGAGCTCCCTCCAGTGGCTGCTTAATGTATTGCAGTGGCACATTGCCCAAGCTGTTGTGAGGAAATGTTGCAGGAAGGAGCTGCAGATGCTGGTTTAAACTGAAGACGGACACAAAATGTTGGAGTAACTCAGATTCTGAAGAAGGGTTTTGGCCCGAAACGTCACCCATTCCTTCTATCCAGAGATGCTGCCTGTCCCGCTGAGTTACTCCAGCAGTTTGTATCTACTAGTGTGAGGAAACTATTAGAAGCTGTGTTGTTGGCCAGAGCCCCAGAGATTCAGAACGAGGGTCCACTTTCTCAGCTCACCTGCATTGTGTCACAGCTCCAAATGTTGAGATTTGCACCATGAGGTCAGTTTCAAAAGGTGCATTTTGCAATAAATGGAATTTTAAAAAGGAAGATTGCATGTACTATTTTACTGTTTTATTAAAGAAACACTGTTAGTGACTGAACATTTTTTTGTTTTATTTCTCCATTGAAAGTTCACATCTTGTCTTGTTGCATATTTTGTCAAGTTTTCTACTTAATAAACTGTGCACTGCTACTGTATGTATCTCCAAACGTCACTCAATGAAGGACAATTAAAAAATATAAAAGTATTTAATTTTAAATGTAGGAAGGACCTGGAGCTGCTGCTTTACACCGAAGATAGATGTAAAATGCTGGATTAACTCACTATCACTTACATATATATTTATACAAAACTATATGTGTGAATAGTCTTGACTTTAGTAGAAGTTGACATGCATGCTCTCATAATTTTTCTTTGGTTTACAATTTTCAAATTAATTTTACAAAATCTTTCAACTTCGTAAACCTTTTTGGTTGCAGTGATTTTTAAAGTATACAGGTATATAATTTAATACTCGATAAAGAAATCATCAATATGCCAATCTACTAATCTAATGTACGCAGCAGGTCATGTCAAGTCCCAGCAGGATTGGATCCACTAGTAAAGTAGAGGTGTTGTGAAGTTGTCGTGAGATGTTGGAGGAGGCTGGAGAAGTAATCTTTACAGGTATGTGCTCTGCAAGAAAATATTGATTCAATGTAATGTTAATAACTTCTGAGGAATGCATCCTAGCAACTTTGGTATTGTCGATTGGCTCATCCTAGTGAAAGCATATATCTTCACTGTTATCTTAAACAGTAAGGTTAAGATAGTTAGTCTTATCTTAAGACTAACTTAAGCAGATATGCGGACCCCAGTCAATTTATGTACCAGTAAAAGTGTCGTTCGCACTTTACGAATTTGGAGACAAGTAAAATTTACTCTTAAACTAAGAAATCTATCTCTTCTTTCTCCCATAGCTAATAATCCGTCGTTTAAACCATCTATTATAGATAAAACATTTATTAATTAGGAAAGACTAGGAATTAAAGTTGGAGATTTATACGAAATGGGAAACCTTTTATCATTCCAGAAATTACAATCGAAACAGTCTGAAAGGTAATCAATATTTTAGATATCTTCAAATTCGAGATTATTTGAAAACATATACCCACGAATACCAAACTCTGTTGCCAGATATATTAGATGAAGGTATGAATAGAAACGCAGTCAAATAATTCAATATCATACTTGTACAATATTCTAAATCATTCCATCGTCAGATGCAATTAGAAGAGAGTGGGAACAGGAATTAAGCCTAAAAATCCCCAAAGACAGATGGGAAAAATATCTCCTATATATACATAATTGTTCGATTAATGTAATACATATTCTAATCCAATTTAAAATACTACACAGACTATATTACTCAAACTAAACGGAACAAAATGTTTCCAAATGTATCCCCTTTCTGCGACAAATGTCTTTCTCAAGAAGCAACTATAACACACTCCTTTGCCTCTTGCATGAAACTCCATAAATTTTGGAATGGAATCTTTGAAATCTTCTCAAAATTATTAAAAACAAAACTGGACCCCCATACAGAATTGATTATTTTTGGAACAACAGGCGCCTGCTCTGAGCTATCAATATTTCAAAGACTTCTCCTCAATTATGGCCTGATAATGGCAAAAAAACATATACGTAAATTTTGGAAAAATGCATCAACCCCAACTCTTAAAATGTGCATCACAAGCATGTCTGAGACTACATCTCGAAGATATGACACTCGTCATAGCAGGAGAATCAGAGCAATTTTTAAAGATATGTTCTCCTTTCATTGATTCATTACAAGGATAGTATGGTGCAACACAACTTCGGAATTAAACCGATTTACGGACAGGGTGATGGGTGGGGTGAGAAACGAAGTAGGTATATCAACACGTTTTGGTCTTTTTGTTTTTAATTTTTGTTTTTGTTTTCTTATTTTTTGTAAGTTTTTACTTAGTCACTCTGCGACAACACTCTTTGGTAGTTTAGGGGTTTACACATTCACTAGCTCTTTCACTCTCTCTTGCTCTTTTTCTCTTTTTCTATTTCATTTTTGTCAAAATTAAAATGGAAGATGTACAATGTATTTTGTCATATGCCGCAGTTTATACTACTGTACACTGCTTCTAATAAAAATATTATTTAAAAAAGTGTTGTTCATCATGGAAATATTACAAACTATGCGGCTATAAAAGAAATGTGAGACCACATGCAATCTGCTTCAAAGATTCTAACTATGATGCAATTTATAACCCCATATTACAGGCCTTGCATTTTTGCTGGGATTGCTATTTAAAGAAGAATTAGTTAACAACAAAATAATTAAAGTTGATTTATAAAATTAATCTGCAACTGAGAAAAAATATATAAAACTGACCACAATATGTCCTTTATAAGTATGTCTAAAATAATACGACTGAAACCTGGTTGAGGGAGGAGCAAGACTGGCAGCTCAATGTTCTCGGGTACAGGAGCTTCAGGAGAGACAGGGGTGAGGGAAAAAGAGGAGGGGGGGGGGGGGGGTTGCATTGTTGGTTAAGAAGGATGTCTCAGCTGTGTTCAGAGGTGACATTACGGACGGCTAGTCTGGTGAGGCTATATGGGTGGAGCTGAGGAACAAGAAAGGGATGTTCACCTTGTTGGGGGTGTACTACAGACCCCCAAATAGTCAACAGGAATTAGCTAGGAGATTGCAGACGGCTGCAGGTCAAATAAGGTTGTTTGTAGTAGGGGATTTAACTTTCCCAATATAGATTGGGAATAACATAGTGTGAAGGGTTCAGATGGGGTGCAATTCCTCAAAAGTGTTCAGGAGAGTTTTCTTAAGCAGTATGTGGAGGTTCCCACATGTGAGAGGGAACGCTGGATCTAGTATGGGAAATTGGGAAGGGCAAGTTAATGACGTGTGTGTGGAGGAGCCTTTTGGGACCAGTGACCACAGTTCGATTAGGTTTAATATAGTTATGGATAGCGACGGAGGGGGTCCACGTGTTAAAATGTGCAACTGGGATAAGGCCAACTTTGAGGGTATGAGAGAAGATCTCGCTCAAGTTCACTGGAGCAGGTTATTAGATGGGAAAGGAACATCGGTCAAGTGTGCTGAAGAAAGCTCAGGATATGTATGTCCACCTTAGAGTGAAGGGCAAAGCAGGCAAATGTAAGGAAGCTTGGCTGTCGAGGGAAATTGAGATGTTAGTCAAAAAGCAAGAAGGATGGATGGGACAGGTATGGGCAGATGGGATCAAGTGCATACCCAGAGAAGTTTCGGGAACTAAGGAGTAAATTAAAGAATGAAATCGGAATGGCAAAAAGGGGCCAGGAGATAGCTCTGGCGGGAAGCATTAAGGACAATTCCAAAATAATTTATAAGTACATAAGGGGGGAAAGGGTAACTAGAGAGAGTGGACCACTCAGGAATCAAAGCGGTCACCTCTGTGTGGAGCCACAGGAGATGGGCAATGTCTTAAATGAGTATTTCTCCTCTGTATTTTCCAAGGAGAAAGACAGTACGATGGAGGAAATTGGAGCAGTCACTGGAAGTGTCTTAAGAGCAGTCAGGGTTACCGTCGAATAAGTACTGAAGGTACTGTCATGTTTGAAGGTAGACAAATCTCCAGGGCCTGATCTGATATATCCGAGGACATTGTGGGAAACTAGAGAGGAAATTGCAAGAGCCCTGGTTGAAATTTACAAGTCGTCCTTAAATACAGGAGAGGTGCTGGAAGACTGGAGGGTGGCAAATGTTGTACCTCTTTTCAAGAAGGGCTGCACGGAAAATGCTGGGAACTATAGGCTGGTGAGCTTAACATCTGTAGTTGGTAAGTTACTGGAGAGTATTCTGAGGGATAGGATATACAGGCATTTGGATGGGCAAGGGCTGATGAGGGATAGTTTGCATGGTTTTGTACGTGGGAGGTTGTATCTCACAAACCTGATTGGTTTTTTTTTTTGGAAGATGTGGCCAAAAAGGTTGATGAAGGCAGAGCTGTAGATGGTGCGTACATGGACTTCAGTAAGGCATTCAGCAAGGTTTCTCATGGTAGGCTGCTCTGGAAGGTTAGATCGCATGGGATCAAATGAGAGATAGCTGAATGGATAGCAAATTGGCTTAATGGAAGGAAGCAGAGGGTGATGGTGGAAGGTTGCTTCTCAGACTGGAGGCCTGTGACTAGTGGTGTGCCACAGGGTTCGGTGCTGGGCCCGTTACTGTTTGACATCTACATCAATGATTTAGATGAGAACATACAGGGCAAGATTTAGCAAGTTTGCTGATGATACAAAAGTTAGTGGTTTTGCAGACAGTGAAGATGGTTGTGAACAATTGCAGCAGGATCTGGATCGATTGGCCAGGTGGGCGGAAGAATGGTAGATGGAATTTAATACAGGGATGTGTGTGGTGTTGCATTTTGGGACGTCGAACAAGGGCAGGACCTACATGGTAAATGGTAGGCCTTTGTTGTAGAGCAGAGGGATCTAGGATTACAGTTGTATGATTCCTTGAAGGTCAAGTCGCAGGTAGATAAGGTGGTCAAAAAGGCTTTTGGCACTTTGGCCTTCATCAGTCAGAGTATTGAGTATAGAAGTTGGGAGGTCATGTTACAGTTGTGTAAGATGTTGGTGAGACCGCATTTAGAATATTGTGTTCAGTTCTGGGCACCATGTTATAGAAAAGATATTGGCAAGCTTGAAAGGGTTCAGAGAAGATTTACCAGGATGTTGCCAGGATTAGAGGGTGTGAGCTCTAGGGAGAGGTTGAGTAGGTTGGGTCTCTATTCCATGGAGTGCAGGAGGACAAGGGGGATATTTTAGAGGTGTGTAAGATCATGAGAAGAATAGATCAGGTAGATGCACAGTCTTTTGCCCAGAGTAGCAGAATTGAGGATCAGAGGTCTAAGGTTCAAGGTGAAGTGGAAAAGATTTAATAGGAATCCGAAGGTAACCTCATACAAAGGGTGATGGGGTTCTGGAACAAGCTGCCAGATTAGGTTTTTGAGGCTGGGACTATCCCAACATTTAAGAAACAGACAGGTACATGGATAGGACAGGTTTGGAGAGATATGGACCAAGAACAGGCAAGTTGGACTAGTGTAGCTGGGACATTGTTGGCTGGTGTGGGCGAGTTGGGCCGAAGGGCCTGTTTCCACACTGTATCACTCTATGACTCTTTGACTCTAATAATACAAATAATTTTACAGAATACTACATTTAAAATCGTATCTTTTAATTTAATCTTTGAAATTTCAATATTAAAATATGAATTTACATCGATTTAAATGGCTTGCACAAACCAAGTTACACATTATTTTCATAATCTATCCATGGTCATATCTCTATGTCAACTGTAGATGCTGCTTTAAACCAAAGATAGACACAAACAGCTGGAGTAACTCAATGGGTCGGACAGCACCTCTGGAGAAAAGGAACAGATGACGTTTCGGGTCAAGACCCTTCTTCACATTGAGAGTCAGGGGAACGGGAAACTGGAGATATAGATAATAATGCAGAGAGATATAGAATAAATTAATTAAAGATATGTAAAAAAGTAATGTGACAAAGAAACCAGGCCTTGCTTCCCTTTCCCCTGACTCTCAGTCTGAAGAAGGGTCTCGACCCAAAACCTCACCTATCCCTTTTCTCCAGAGATGCTTTTTGTCTCTATCTTTGGTCATATCTCTACATTAATTCTGTGTTTATTCACTACATAGATTTTCCTGTAACAAAATATTTGCATGCCATATCACATAAAGCATCTTCCTAAACTTTGAATAATGGTGTCAGTCATAGATTAATACATTGTGGAAACAAGCCCTTCGGCCAAAGTCGCCCACACCGGCCAACAATGTCCCAGCTACACTAGTCCCACTTGCCTGCGCTTGGTCCATAACCTTCCCAACCTGTCCTATCCATGTACCTGTCCAACTGTTTCTTAAACAATGGGATAGTCATGGGTGGGCAGCATTGCTGTGTAAATCACCCATTGTATTGATAGGTTACTTTGCATAGGCCTGTTGCTTGGTTTAGATGTCCATTTCCCATGTAAAACTGAGCCGTCCAGATGGAACAGTCAAATAACTATTTTAACACATGGACTTAGAAACATAGAAGGCCTTTGACATCCCAACTTGGAGCACAATGTTACATGAACTGGCATTGGGATGGGAATTGGAGATTGGGGACATGGGACTGTAGACTGTCCCTCTCCCATCGTGTCCTGCCCTGCCCCATTCTATCACCCCTGCCTGCCTGGAGCGTTCTGCTGTACCAGCTACCTATATGGTCAAGAGGCCTTTGAAGTCTCAAGTAAGGTCACTGCTGAAAATACAAATCAAGACCCAACTTGCAGTTCTTGTGTCTTTTCTGAACCAGTCGGTGGTTGTAATTATGTAATAAGAGCCTTTATGATTCTGAAATCATCCTCTGTGTTTCATGGTTAATGTTTAACATTCCCGTGTGTGCTGTTTTAATAAAGTCATTAACTTCTCTGAAATTAACAAATACATTTCAGTCTAACTCAACAGAGGGTGAAAATAGACAATAGGTGCAGGAGTAGGCCATTCGGCCCTTCGAGCCAGCACCGCCATTCAATGTGATCATGGCTGATCATCCATAATCAGTACCCCGTTCCTGACTTCTCCCCATATCCCCTGACTGCGCTATCTTTAAGTGCCCAATCTAGCTATTTCTTGAAAGTATGCAGAGAACCGGCCTCGACCGCCCTCTGAGACTCGCCACTCACCACAGACTCACCACTCTGTGTGTGAAAAGGCGTTTTCTCATCTCCGTTCTAAATGGCTTGCCCCTTATTCTTAAACTGTGGCCCATGGTTCTGGACATCGGGGACATGTTTCCTGCCTCTAGCGTGTCCAACCCCTTAATCTTATGTTTCAATAAGATCCCCTTTCATCCTTCTAAACTCCAGAGTGTACCAGCCCAGCTGCTCCATTCTCTCAGCATATAACATTCCCGCCATCCCAGGAATTAACCTTCTGAACCTATGCTGCACTCCCTCAATAGCAAGAATGTCCTTCCTCAAACTTGGAGACCAAAACTGCACACAATAGTTGAGGTGTGGTCTCGTTAGGGCCCTGTACAACTGCAGAAGGACCTCTTTGCTCCAATACCCAATTCCTCTTGTTATAAAGGCCAACATACCATTCACTTTCTTCACTGCCTGCTGTACCTGCATGCTTACTTTCATTGACTGATGAACAAGGACCCCTAGATCCCGTTGTACTTCCCCTTTTCCCAACTTGATACCATTTACAGTGGCTTGCAAAAGTTTTCATACCCCCTGAACTTTTCCACATTTTGTCACGTTACAACCACAAACGTAAATGTATTTATTGGAATTGTATGTGATAGACCAACACAAAGTGGCGCGTAATTGTGAAGTGGAACGAAAATGATACATGGTTTTCAAATTATTTTACAAATAAAAAACTGAAAGGTGTAGCGTGCAAAAGTATTCAGCCCCCTTTACTCTGATACTCCTAAATAAAATCCAGTGCAACCAATTGCCTTCTGAAGTCACCTAATTAGTAAATAGAGTCCATTTGTGTGTAATCTAATCTCAGTATAAATACAGCTATTCTGTGAAGGCCTCAGAGGTTTGTTAGAGAACATTAGTGAACAAACAGCATCACACCAGACTGGTCATGGATAAAGTTGTGGATAAGTTTAAAGCAGGGTTAGGTTATAAAAAAAATATCCCAAGCTTTGAACATCTCACGGAGCACTGTTCAATCCATCATCCGAAAATGACAACTGCAAACCTACCAAGACATGGCCGTCCACCTAAACTGACAGGCCGGGCAAGGAGAGCATTGATCAGAGAAGCAGCCAAGAGGCCCATGGTAACTCTGGAGGAGCTGCTGAGATCAACAGCTCAGGTGGGAGAATCTGTCCACAGGACAACTATTAGTTGTGCACTCCACAAATCGGGCCTTTATGGAAGAGTGGCAAGAAGAAAGCCATTGTTGAAACAAAGCCATAAGAAGTCCTGTTTGCAGTTTCCACAAGCCAAATTGAAGTTTTTGGCCTAAATGCAAAATGCTATGTGTGGCGGAAAACTAACACTGCACATCACCCTGAACACACCATCCCCACTGTGAAACATGGTGGTGGCGGCAGCATCATGCTGTGGGGATGCTTTTCTTCAGCAGGGACAGGGAAGCTGGTCAGAGTTGATGGGAAGATGGATGGATCCAAATACAGGGCAATCTTGGAGGAAAACCTGTTAGAGTCTGCAAAAGACTTGAGACTGGGGCGGATGTTCACCTTCCAGCAGGACAACGACCCTAAACATACAGCCAGACAATGGAATGGTTTAGATCAAAGCATATTCATGTGTTTGAATGGCCCAGTCAAAGTCCAGACCTAAATCCAATTGAGAATCTCTGGCAAGACTTGAAATTTGCTGTTCACAGACGCTCTCCATCCAATCTGACTGAGCTTGAGCTATTTTGCAAAGAAGAATGGGCAAAAAATTCAGTTTCTAGATGTGCAAAGCTGGTAGAGACATACCCGAAAAGGGTTGCAGCTGTAATTGCAGCGAAAGGTGGTTCTACGAAGTATAGACTTGGGGGGGCTGAATACTTTTGCATGCCACACTTTTCAGTTTTTTATTTGTAATAAAATTTGGAAACCATGTATCATTTTCCTTCCACTTCACAATTATGCACCACTTTGTGTTGGTCTATCACATAAAATCCCAATAAAATCCATTTACGTTTGTGGTTGTAACATGACAAAATGTGGATAAGTTCAAGGGGTATGAAAACTTTTGCAAGCCACTGTAGATAATAATCTGCCTTCCTGTTTTTGCTACCAAAATCCACATTAAACTGCATCTACTATGCATCTGCCCACTCGAGCAACCTGTCCAAGTCACCCTGCATTCCCATAGCATCCTCCTCACAGTTCACACTGCCACCTAGCTTTGTATTATCCGCAAATTTGCTAATGTTACATAATCCCTTCATTTAAATCACCTTCATCTTGCAGTACCCCAGTAGTCACTGCCTGCCATTCTGAAAAGGACCCGTTAATCCCTACTCTTTGTTTCCTGTCTGCCAACCAATTTTCTATCCATGTCAGCACTCTACCCCCAATACCATGTGCCCTAATTTTGCCCACTAATCTCCCATGTGGGATCTTAAAAAATGCTTTCTGAAAGTCCAGGTACACTACATCCACTGGTCCTCCCTTGTCCATTTTCCTAGAAAATGGACCACATCCTCAAAAAATTCCAATTACATAAAAATGGTTCAAATTATACAGCGGAGCCACAAGGGACTGCAGATGCTGGAATCTTGCGTAGACTACAAAGTGCTGGAATAATTCAAAGGAACATGAAGTAAACAATTGTCGAACTTGCCACATGCTTAGCATTCTGGAACAGTTGTTACTTGGCACAGAAGCTATTTGGCATGAGAGCTAGAAGTCTTTTAAACAGTGCACCCTGCTGTTAACATGCACGTACACAATTCCTTTAACTGCTCGATGATATTAGTGACTACTGAACAACTTTTCTAAGGCACATCCAGTTAGTGAATAAATGTACCATACATCAATGGAGTGCACCATTCAGCA
The DNA here is from genome assembly GCA_963514005.1 of Raja brachyura. The sequence goes on from OY740781.1 coordinate 177,360,272, forward strand.
TGCTCCTGGCTTCAGGGCCTGCTCAGAGTCAGCCTGAGGACACTAAGCTAAAACAAGGGGTGCTTTAGTCACCCTTGAATTAACCTGCTCATGAGTTCTGATCAATGTGGGGTGCTGCATTGGAAGCATCCATATATCCACAGTTGAACGAAAATAACTCGCTTGGGTACAGATATGGCTCCAGCAGCACTCGGGATACATAGGGAGTAAACAAGCAGCAGGTGCCAGCTTAGGAAGGTAAATGGTTCGTCACCTATCATTGCAAGGGCTTTTAAATACAAATGTAAAGAAATATGAACAAGATTATTTGGAATACTGTCTGTAATAAATTATTCATACCCAATAAAGGATATATTTGTGAGTCAGTGCAACATAGATCTCTGGGAATGATTTTGATGTTTTGAAGCATGGGAGGTGATGTCATTAAATCATTCCAGGTAAAGAGATGGGTTAAGGGAATAGATGATGAGATGTGGTTCTTGGTGTTGAAGTTTTGCACCAGTGTATGGAATTTGCCACTTTAACTCGGATGAGGAGAAATTTGAGCAGCGGAGAGCTATAAATCTTTGCAATTCCTTCCTCAGAAGGCCGTGGATGCTCAGGTAAGCAATATATATGTGGACATGAAGATTTGGTAGGAAAGTGGACTATAGGCGCAATATCAACCCCAGTCTTGTAGACACAAAATGCTGGAGCAACTCAGCGGGGCAGGCAGCATCTCTGGAGAGAAGGAATGGGTGACGTTTCGGGTCGAGACCCTTCTTCAGAATTCTTGTTGAATGATGTTGCAGGCTCAAGAACACACACTGCATCCTCCAGCTCCTATCTTCTATGTTTCTTTTGCTGCCAGCCTCCACTGGTTTACGAATTAGTTTTGGAAACAACATGTTGGATGTACAAAGCAGCTGACTCTTTAGTAATTGTGTTTCAGTTTCCATTAAAGGCGCACAAAATAACGTTAACCCTAGGGACTGCAGATGCTGGAACCTTGAGCAAAACACTAAGTGCTGGAAGAACTCGGGGGATCAGGCAGCACCAGTGGAGGGAATGGATGTGATGTTTCAGGTTCAGGACCACGAATTTCTGCCCTATATACGTCAAGTCTCTTTTGTCTACCAATTGTCCAATCCCTCCAATTTCTAAACTATTCTGTTAATCACTCCCAATCCTCTGTGAGCGTATGCATACTTTCTAACATGCACTCCACGTGTAAAACATAAATGAACCACATTTTTTTTGCCGTCAGAACTGGCAATTATTTTATGTGATCTTGGGAAATGATAATAGTATTTTCACAAGGGGTGCCGTACGATTGGCAGACTTGCAAACAGTCTGCTTTTTTCTTCTTTTTTTGTTATTTCTGGTGTGTTTTGAAAGTTTGTTTTAATGTTCTCTGGCTTGCTTTATGAGGGGAAGGGGGTTGAGCGAAACTATTTTTTTCAATCACTTACCCCGCCGGAGATGCGATTACTTTCCGGGTTGTATCTCCGGTCGCTCTGCGGCCTAACATCGTGGAGCTGAAGGCCTCCTCAGGACTGACTTTGATCCCCACCGCGGGGCGTGGACTTGCCATCGGAGCCGATCCCTTGCCTGGGATCGACGCTCCAACCACGGCCTGCGGACTTTGACATCAAGGAGCTCGCAGTCTCGGGCAAAGACCGTGGATGTCGAGAGCTCCAAAACCCGCACGACTTTTGACTAGTCCCGACCCGAGGTAGATTGCCAGCCTGGGGGAGCTGAGATTCCCACCCCCCCCAATGCAAGAGCTTGATCGCCCCGACAAGGAGGCGTACTGCCGCGTACGGGAATAAGATCGTCCCCACAACGGATGGTTGGAGGACCAAGAAGGGAAGCGACTGAACTTTTTTTTGCCTTCCATCACAGTGAGCAATGTGGAGGAGTCACTGTGGTGGATTTTTTTATGTTAAAATGTATTTTGTGTGATCTGGTGCCTTTTTATTGGTATGACTATAGGGCAAATCAAATTTCTCGTAGGTTACAAAACATACTTGGCTAATAAAGTGAGTATGAGTAGTTTCAGCTCACTAACGCTCTGACATTAGTCCTTCTGTCTCAGGCCAAGCCAGAGACAGTGGATTGCTTGAACGCAACACAGTAACATGTATTTTCTGTTCTGTCAACTCCATATTTGCCGTTGCCTGAAAAAAAAGGTGGACAATTATAACACGGGAAAGAAACAGCCTCGATGTTGATAATAGCATAGGAATTTGGTCCCGTGAGATATTCAAACTGGATCTGAATGTTTGCTTTTTGAGTCACAACTTTCACTGTCCCTCTGAGAGTAAGGGCCTGTCCCACTTAGGCGACTTTTTAGGTGACTGCAGGAGACTATGCAGTCGCCACATGGTCGCGGGTGGTTGCTGGGAAGTCGCCTTCATGGTCGTGAGGAGTTCCCACATTCTTGGAACTAGTCGTGGCCTCATTATGGTCGCCGTGAATTTTTCAACATGTTGAAAAATTAGTGGCGACTAGACTGAAGCCGCCATGGAGAGAAGCGAGAATTCTCGTGCTGTAGATCGGTCGCCAGGAGGTCCTAGTGGGTTGACAGGAGGTCGAAGGATCTCCTAGGTTCTCGTAGGTTGGAGCCGGTGCTGACCAGTGAATTTCATTGGCTCATTGGGGAAAAAAAGTTAAGCAGTAGTTTTCAGAACCAACGATAACCGACCAGTAATGTTAAATGTCCACCGAGCTTCACAGCCGTGTATCTCTGGCTTCTTAAAAGTTGTCTCCACTCCTTCTCCCCTGCTTTTAAAGAACTTACCGTACAGTCAACCTTCCGGTTCATCGCGGTGTGTGTCTGTATCACCTTGGCTTTGCACCGTGTGAATTTCACTCAGACAGCGCTCCCCCTGCTTGCCCTGTCCCCCGCCTGCATAACGGGCTGGTGTAGGCATTTGCCTGAAAAATCGCCTGTGGGACAGGCCCATTAGAGTTGGATTTGGCTCTTAGCAATAAGGGAATCAAGGGATATGAGGGAAAAGGCCTGAACGGGGTACTGATTTTGGATGATCAGCCATAATCATATTGAATGGCGGTGCTGGCTCGAAGTACTCCTGCACCTATTTTCCATGTTTCTGTGTGATAACTTGCTAACTGTACAAAGGAAACTGGGTGATACCTGCCTAAATTGTCAGGTTTCATTTGCACATAATATCTTCAGCAAACAAGCTCCACCACCAAGTGAAAAAAATACTGGAGGTAACCAGCAGGTTTGGCAGCAGCTGTGAACAGTGAGTAAACATTTCATGTTGCTGACCTTTTTATCAAAACTGGTTCCCCTTTTAATTAATGAGAACAGAACTATTGTTCAGCTTGGTTCTGCATTGCTGGATCATTGTTGATTGAACAGAGAACTAATCAACATTAAAAAGGGCGGACTGAGTTAGATTTAGTGCCTGAGCCCAGAAATGCTCAGCTTATCTGTTGTGGTAAAACAGTGTTTACTAACTGTTTAAAAGTGTCAGAGACATTACCATATTGCAAGCCAGATTGTTGCAAGAGTGTCATCATGTCCCTGAGTAATGAAATGCTGAGTCATTTCAGCACAAGCTATTATGTTGATTTATTGCTAAAAACTTGCAGTTGCCAGCATTGTGGGCCAGGCATTGGATTCTGAATGTGTAGGTAGGAACTGCAGATGCTGGTTTAATCTGAAGATGGACACAAAATGCTGGAGTAACTCAGTGGGACAGGCAGCGTCTCTGGAGAGAAGGAATGGGTGACGTTCTGGGTTTCTTCTTCAGACTGAGAGTCGAGGAAAAAGGAAACGGGAGATATAGACGGGGATGTAGAGAGATATAGAACAGATGAATGAAAGATACAGTATGCAAAAAAGTAAAGATGATAAAGGAAACAGGCCATTGTTAGCTGTTTGTTGGATGAGAACGAGAAGCTGGTGCGAGTTGGGTGGGGGAGGGATGGAGAGAGTGGGAATGCAGGGGTTACTTGAAGTTAGAGAACTCAATAGTCATACCACGCCCAAGTGAAATATGAGATGCTGTTCCTCCAATTTGCGTTTAGCCTCACTGACAAGCTGAACAAGTACCAGGCGGAGTGACAGATTCTCCCAGGGATATATGACTTCCGCCTCATGTGCACAATACATTAGACCCCTGTGTTACAGCCAAACAGGCAACGGGAATTTATCCGTATAGAATTTGCAAATCTCTAACCATAAAATGTGGGACATGGAATAACATTCAGTCTCATGGCATTTTTGTGAAATAAGTAAATAACACAGCATTTTTCTTTTTCAACTCATATTTCCAAAAGCATGCTTAAGTAACATGGGTTTGCATTACTGAAAATCGTAATACAGACTACTTTCTAGGAACGTGACCTCTTTAGTAAAGCAGCCCTTAGTGCTGGGACCCCAGCTATTTACAATATATATTAATGATCTGGATGAGAGAATTGAATGCAACATCTCCAAGTTTGTGGATGACACGAAGCTGAGGGGCAGTGTTAGCTGTGACGAGGATGCTAGGAGGCTGCAAGGTGACTTGGATGGGTTGGGTGAGTGGGCAAATGCATGGCAGATGCAGTATAATGTGGATAAATGTGAGGTTATCCACTTTGGTGGCAAAAACAGGAAAGTAGACTATTATCTGAATGGTGGCCGATTAGGAAATGGGGAGATGCAACGAGACCTGGGTGTCATGGTACACCAGCCATTGAAAGTAGGCATGCAGGTGCAGCAGGCCGTGAAGAAAGCGAATGGTATGTTAGCATTCATAGCAAAAGGATTTTAGTATAAGAGCAGGGAGGTTCTACTGCAGTTGTACAGGGTCTTGGTGAGGCCACACCTGGAGTATTGCGTACAGTTTTGGTCTCCTAATCTGAGGAAAGACATTCTTGCCATAGAGGGAGTACAGAGAAGGTTCACCAGACTGATTCCTGGGATGGCAGGACTTTCATATGAAGAAAGACTGGATAGTCTCGGCTTGTACTCGCTAGAATTTAGAAGATTGAGGGGGGATCTTATAGAGACTTACAAAATTCTTAAGGGGTTGGACAGGCTAGATGCAGGAAGATTGTTCCCGATGTTGGGGAAGTCCAGAACAAGGGGTCACAGTTTAAGGATAAGGGGGAAGTCGTTTAGGACCGAGATGAGAAAATCATTTTTCACACAAAGAGTGGTGAATCTGGAATTCTCTGCCACAGAAGGTAGTTGAGGTCAATTCATTGGCTATATTTAAGAGGGAGTTGGATGTGGCCCTTGTGGCGAAAGGGATCAGGGGGTATGGAAAGAAAGTAGGTACAGGATACTGAGTTGGATGATAAGCCATGATCATATTGAATGGAGGTGCAGGCTCGAAGGGCCGAATGGCCTACTCCTGCACCTATTGTCTATGTTTCTATGTACTTGAGAATGCTTCTACATCACGAATGGCTGATGTTGCAATGATGGAATAGGTTATAAAGAGGGGGATCATTGAAACATAGAAATTAGGTGCAGGAGTAGGCCATTCGGCCCTTCGAGCCTGCACCTCCAATATGATCATGGCTGATCATCCAACTCAGTATCCCGTACCTGCCTTTGCTCCATATCCTCTGATCCCTTTAGCCACAAGGGCCACATCTAAATATAGCCAATGAACTGGCCTCAACTACCCTCTGTGGCAGAGAGTTCCAGAGACCCACCACTCTGTGTGAAAAAAGTCCTTCTCATCTCGGTCCTAAAGGATTTCCCCCTTATCCTTAAGCTGTGACCCCTTGTCCTGGACCTCCCCAACATCGGGAACAATCTTCCTGCATCTAGCCTGTTCAACCCCTTAAGAATTTTGTAAGTTTCTATAAGATCCCCTCTCAATCTCCTAAATTCTAGAGAGTATAAACTGAGTCTATCCAGTCTTTCTTCATAAGACAGTCCTGACATCCCAGGAATCAGTCTGGTGAACCTTCTCTGCACTCCCTCTATGGCAATAATGTCCTTCCTCAGATTTGGAGACAAGAACTGTACGCAATACTCCAGGTGTGGTCTCACCAAGACCCTATACAACTGAAGTAGAACCTCCCTGCTCCTATACTCAAATCCTTTTGCTATGAAAGCTAATGGCTCCCAGATTCTCAGAGACTGATTTGTACAGGTTTGTAGAATACCTCGCCCGAGTTGGACAGTTACAGAGAACCTCCAGGTGTACAGCCAGGTGTCCCCGGCTTGAGATGCCCATTGTCACATCTTGTTCCCAGAGATCTATTTGTTAGTGCGCTCTTACTCGAGTCTATGGTTTGCAACCAGATCATTTTCATACTACAAGAGACATCTGTTGCCAATTGATACAATGTATGTTTTCCACATAGAACATTGTGTTCTGGCGTGTGAATAAGTGCAACAATTACAAATAGCATTCTTGTGTTTCTAACGATATAGATCCTTAATCGTTTTTGCAATAATATAACATCTCTAGCTCTTCATAAAGAATGGTTTCCATCCATTAAAAAAGCTTTCTTGGATCAACTGTTGAGAATCACGTACATAAGTTCATAAGTGATAGGAGTAGAATTAGACCATTTGGCCCATCAAGTCTACTCTGCCATTCAATCATGGCTGATCTATCTTTTTCTCTCAACCCTTCTCCTGCCTTTTCCCCCATAACAACTGACACTCGTACTAATCCAGAACCTATTTTTCTCTGCCTCAAAAATATCCATCGACTTGGCCTCCACAGCCTTCTGAAAGTATTGTTTTATTTGGTTAGCTGGGAAATTGCATTTCCATTTCGTAGACTTGGATGACGGCACCTCTCTATGGGATGGTTGCTGTTGTATTGGTGATATGATGCCCATGACCCCAGACCAGACTGATCCTGGGATGTCAAGATTTTCATATGAGGAAAGACTGGATAGACTCGGCCTGCGCTCACTAGAATTTAGAAGATTGAGGGGGGATCTTATAGAGACTTACATAATTCTTAAGGGGTTGGACAGGCTAGATGCAGGAAGATTGTTCCCGATGTTGGGGAGGTCCAGAACAAGGGGTCACAGTTTAAGGATAAGGGGGAATTCCTTTAGGACCGAGATGAGGAAAACATTTTTCACACAGAGAGTGGTGAATCTGTTGAATACTTTGCCGCAGAAGGTAGTTGAGGCCAGTTGATTGGCTATATTTAAGAGGGAGTTAGATGTGGCCCTTGTGGCTAAAGGGATCAGGGGGTATGGAGAGAAGGCAGGTACAGGATACCGAGTTGAATGATCAGCCATGATCATATTGAATGGCGGTGCAGGCTCGAAGGGCCGAATGGCCTACTCCTGCACCTATTTTCTATGTTTCTATATGCAGACATTAAACTCAATGTTGCAGGTGTTGCCACAGGTGGTCTCTGTTTTATCATTTTTTGAGTAGGGTGGAGATGTTCGACCTATTTCATCCTGTCCTGGCTCAATCTTGATAGGTGACCTTGGGCAGCAGCTTTATTGATAACTTTAGCTGGATTTTATAAAGTTTAGTTTATTGTCACGTGTATAATGAGAAGCTTTTGTAGTGTGCTAACCAGTCAACGGAAAGACAATACCTGATACAATCGAGCCATTTACAGGTAGAGCTAAATGATAAGGGAATAATGTTTAGTGCAAGGTAAAGCCAGCAAAGTCCAATCAAGGATAGTCCAAGGGTCACCAAAGAGATAGGTAGTAGTTCAGAGCTGCCCTCTGGTTGTGGTAGGATGATTCGGTTGACTGATCACAGCTGGAAAGAAACTATCCCCGAATCTGGTGGTGTGCATTTTTACTCCTCTATACCTTTTGCCCGATGGGAGAGGGGAGAAGAGGGAGTGGCCAGGGTGCGACTGGTCCTTGATTATGCTTTAGCCACAAGGGCCACATCTAACTCCCTCTTAAATATAGCCAATGAACTGGCCTATCAGCGTGCCCTTTCTACAACCGATGAGCCATTGTAGTGTTTGCCTCCTTTCACTTGTACGTTAGTCAGTCATTATCTTACTTCTTGCTCATGTGGAAGCTGCAATTGATCGGCAAAGTTGTCATTCAGTTGCCAACCTCTCAATTTCATGTCAGCACTTTCAGATGTAACCAGAAGAGAAAATAAGTTTATAGCACTTAGCAGCACATGGTCTGTAGTCCGATAACAAACCCCTTAAGTTCGACTAACCTCAGTCTGAAAAAGGGTCCCCACCCAAAACTTACCTAATGTTCTCCAGTGAACATTCTCTCCTTCATTCATAAATGACTGCTAATGAATTTCTTCCTATCTTGGGATATCTTGTTTTTGGCAATGTTTGTGCTTCAGATGCAAATGCCACTGGATTGCCACATTATACTAAGGCTTTGAAAAAGGCATCAACTGGTAAAGAGCCTGTCCCACCAGCATGCAACTCTGCGATTAGCGCGACCTAACGTGGTCGCTTGAGCCATCCGGCGTCGCGGGGCCGGTCCCACTTCGATCGCCGGAGCCGTGCGGAATTGTGCGGAGTTCGTCCCGAGTTCGTCCCGACACCGCGCGGGGCTCCGAAAAACTGACTATGTCCAAAACTTCCGCGCGGCAACGGCTTGTCGGCTCGCAGTCGCCTCGACGTTTACACACCGCCCCGACATCGTGCCTCCGTAAACCTATCTGTAGGTGCCTCCGTGACCCTCTATGTGTGTGGCTCCGTGGCCCTCTGTGTGTGTGTGTGCCTCGGTGCCCCTCTCTGTGTGCCCCTCTCTGTCCTGGCGAACTTACCTTAGACTTTGCTCCAAGTTCGCCTCACTTTGCGCCACGTTGCGCCACTCACCCGACCTCCGCGCGGCCCCTACTACCGGTTTGGTTGCGCTTGCCGCATGCAGGCGCATGCTGGTGGGAATGGCCCTGTACAGGGGATCACCCGACCTCCGCGCGGCCCCCGCTTCTAGTTTGATTGCGTTCATCGCATAGAGTTGCATGCTGGTGGGACAGGCCCTTAAGATGTTGAGTTTCTCCTGTTGTAATGTTGCAAGGTGGTCTCAGTCCACACTTTCTCCTTAAACTTGTTTCAAGGCATCTACTTTCATTAGTTCTCTTGGGTTTTTCAAATGTTATGACATAGGATGAATAACAAAAGAATCTTCTCCGTGGATTGTCAACTTGTCGTGGTGGACCTGAGATCCTGAGATCCTGAGAGCGATGCCGTCTGGAGCCATGCTCCTGGTAGGGTCCCCCATGGCGGTAAGATCGAAGCGTTGGTCTCTGACAAAGAGCAATCCAACCAAGACCTCAACAGTGGAACAGGCGGAGGATGATGGCTGACCTTAGTGGAGCGTCACAACGGCTGGGAAGACGGATGGAGGCTGCAGCAGAAACGGGTCTCCGGTCGTCTTGGACTCTATGCCACTGGATTCTGACCCAGATCTCTCAAGGACCGTGGGGTGGCTGTCTGTGCACCAGTCTCCCCACGTTATACAAAGTCACGCACAGGCGTCCTCCATGAGAGGACAGTCATATTCGTTTCGAGTGACCGCCAATGAATAAAAGAATCACGTATTGGATTAGCACTGGAAATCTCTTTCTTTCTGGACCATTTGTGCCTTGTTCGCGTGATAGAACACTGTTCTACTATGTGATTACTATTCAAAATAATTGACATTCTTCTGTTTTTATGTAACATTTGTCTATGTTTACCTTGAACCCAGTTATTTTAGCCCCTGAAGGATAATAGGTTGCACAAAACCTGTCTTGATAAGGAGGGGGGCTTCCCTTAGTTTAGTATCCAGCGCTTTTCTTTTGCCGAACGCACCTTTAATAAACACATGTGTCAGGTGGCTGGATAACAAAATATGTCGTTCAACCTTTAGAGGAGCCTTATTATGCTATGCCAGTGCGTACCATCACACAAAAAACACAGGTTGCATCATTCCTTCCTGTCACTAGCGTGGTGCCACGGTGGCGTAGCGGTAGAGCTACTGCCTTACAGCGGGTTCGACCCTGACTTCAGGCGCTTGTCTGTACGGAGTTTGTACGTTCTCCCCGTGACCTGCGTGGGTTTTCTCCAATATCTTTGGTTTCCTCCCAGACTCCAAAGACGTACAGGTTTGTAGGTTAATTGGCTTGGTATAAGTGTAAAATTGTCCCTAGTGTGTGTAGGGTAGTATTAATGTGGTCAGTGCGGACTTGGTGGGCGCAGTCTGTCTAAACTAAACTAAGCAGTACACATTAATATGTGTTACTCAAATAGTGAGTAGTTTGTTGAGGGACGTGTGACCAGTTAGATAAAGCACCAGGACCAGTCAGTTATTCCGATAGTACTACCATCCATACACTCTATCCTAAATATTTCCAATAGTCAGTTGAATGGTATAAATGTTGGAAGAAAACTGGTGTGGATGTGGACTGGGAGGGATATTTGTTTCCAGACTTTCTGCAGGTTTCCATATCAAGAGTCAAGAGTGTTTTATTGTCATATGTCCCAGGTAGAACAATGAAACTCTTACATGCTGCAGCGCAACAGAATATGCAAACATAGTATGATATGACAAACGTGAGAAAAGAAAAACTGTGTGTGTGTGTACATATGTATGTGTACATATGTATATGTGTATATATATCTCTCTACCTCTCTATCTCATTAAAAGTCTCATCTTAACCACTTCTTGTCTGCGCTGTATATTGATTTTAGAAAAAAACGCTACCATATATTGCTAAGATTTTTGGATTTCTTACTCAGTCCTCCTACGCTCAGCAGGCTCTGAGGATTTTTCCCATCGATGAAAAAAAAGTTATGAGTGTTTAAAACCCCCCCCCCCAAAAAAAACCTTATGATCCTCTCGCCTGTCAATCACCGCGATGGAGGTAATGCCCCTTCGGGGGGTGGGGGGTCTGGTGCAGGATTATAAAACCCCGGATGCCTCTGCAAGATCGTGAGGGAGAGCCCACGACTGTCATTCTAAGCTGTGAATTAACTGAACTGTGAGTCTACAATATAGAATCTATAAAGGGGGAAGTCTTTTAGGACCGAGATGAGAAAAACATTTTTCACACAGGGAGTGGTGAATCTCTGGAATTTTCTGCCACAGAAGGTAGTTGAGGCCAGTTCATTAGCTATATTTAAGAGGGAGTTAGATGTGGCCCTTGTGGCTAAAGGGATCATGGGTTATGGAGAGAAGGCAGGTACGGGATTCTGAGTTGGATGATCAGCCATGATCATATTGAATGGCGGTGCAGGCTTGAAGGGCCGAAGGGCCGAATGGCCTACTCCTGCACCTATTTTCTATATTTCTATGTTTCTATGTTTCTTGTATAAATGATTTGTTAGCCCTTAATGACAATGCCATGAGTTGTTTGGCATGCTGCCCTGCCTGTGCTTGAAACTGCAATGCTTTATTAGGTCCGACTGTGTTTGGAAGGAATAAATGCTTTATTAGGTTTGACTGTGTTTGGTTCAAAAGTCCTGCTCATTTTGTGACTTCGGCTTAGTGGACAGGTCGCGCTGATTGCGTAATTTCCGGTAAGTGCAGAGGTCACGCTTATTGTGGAAGTCCCGCTGACTGCGGAAGCACCAAAGTGGAGACGCTGCGCTCAGCCGTGTGAGTATTCAAGAAAGTTTACTGCTGTGTGTGTGTGTGTGTGTTGTCCATACTAGCCCTCTGGAAAACAGTCCCTTTGGCCCACAACACCCATGCTAGCACCCTAGAAAGCCCCCCCCCCGGGCCCACTGTCCAGCAATATTGGAATTGGTGGAGAGGTGAAATACACACACACACACACACACACACACACACACACACACACACACACACACACACACACACACACACACACACACACACACACAGTACAGTCAGTTGCAACAATAATAAGAGTCTATTGTAGTTCAGAGCCTAAATGAGGTTGTAGTGTTTAATATTATATTTGGATAAACCCACAACGATAATGGAAGGAATCATTACACAGTGTCACAATCCTCAAGTGAAGCAGATGCAGAGAGCCAGATTGCTTTGTGGCATTTAGGCTCGTATTTCTAATTGTAGATATTTTCCCCGCAAGCCCTGAATTAAAGTATTTAATTAAGTTTTCAAATATATTAAATTTCAGCACCTGAAGAATATATTTGTTTGTAATCATTCCATCCGGGCTTCTAAAGATGTCTCTGAAAATGTTAGAATGAAATTGTTCTCCTCAACAAGAACATTTTCACTTTCAGTGACAAGACCAATTTAGAATAAATGTTGAATGCCAATGCGTGAAATTCCTAGGATGTTGTTACGTACTGCAAAGTAAATCAGCACTTAGAAAGATGTTTGTGTAATTTTCTGTCCAGTTTTGCCAAGTCGCCCTATCCTGCAGATGAATTAAAATTATAATGGGCTGCTTAAATTGTCACGTGTGTGCAGGTGATGATACCTTGCTCTTGTAGAAAACTAGCGTCAGATGTAAATCTCATTGTATGCATATTCTGTTTGTTGGTACACCAAGCAAAATCCTCCAGGCACTGTAAACAATCTGTCTGTCACCAACATTATGTCATTTTGCACAAGACACTGGAGGTAGCCTTGAAGAACTGGAAATAAACAAATAGCAGGTGATAGTAAAACACGAATGCCCCACATAATGGCAGATGTATGTCACCAGAAAGACTACTGGGACAAAATGGCTTCGCAATGTAAGACTTTGGAGAAACTTGCCCTGTAACAGGTCCAGTAACTGAACCTCAGTCTGTACGTGAACAATACTTTCTGCAAGCTTGTGCCATTGAATCCTTCTTTCTCTGTTTGCTACCAGCATCTGCCTCCACAATACAGTTTGGTTAATGCTGATCCTTATTCAGACAGGTGTGATCACAATGACTGCCACCATGGCTGCTCTCAATACACTGAGGAAAGGAGAAAAGGAGGATCAAGTTCCAAAATTCCCAAATCTTTCATACCCAACACTGTGACTAACATTTGCACAGAGGAAATTGGGTAAACAGCTGTTGGTACTAAATCTTTATTGATGCTGGGCATTCCAACCTTTCAGTAAAGTGCTATTAATCTTGAATAAAACACAAAATACTGGAGGAAATCAGTGGGTCAGACCGCCTGAAGAAGGGCCCTGACTCAAAATGTAATTTGTCCATTCCCTCTACAGATGCTGCCTGACATGTTGAGTTCCACGGGCACTTTGTGTTTGCTCCAGATTCCAGCATCTGCAGCTACCTGTGCCTTCATTATTAATCTTGTTTATTTTCATTTGTGAATTTCCTTATCCCTAAGAAATCTATGCTGCAATAGAAAAGTTTACATTTGTTTCTGAAAGAGCTCAACGTGAATTTTAACACTGTCCATCTCTCAAAGGCTTGACTATTGGTTTCCTCAAGATCCACTGCAATAAAAGTATCCAAAGTATCAGAGGATGTGGGTGTTGATCCATTGAGTGACTTCAAGGCTGTAATTAAAATATGTTTGAGCACCCAGTGTGGAATCCTCATGGGGGTTGGGCAGGAGAAGCCATGATACTGCATGAGAGCTAACTCAAGATAACATATAATGTGCATGAACATTCCTTGGATTATTGTTTAACCATTGACATTTAAAACTCACACTGTAAACCAGAGGAACATTTGCATAGGAATTGTATTTTCTGGTAAAGTATTTAATACAGAAACTATACCCAGAAGTATCTATTTTATAAAGCAATAATACTGACTTCATTCTAACAACATATTTATGCAGGGCAAAACTACATTCACTATCAATTGTCAGGCTCTGTCCCCCCTGTAGGTTTCACCCCATTCATTCTACAATCAGTCTAAAGAAGGTCCCTCTGAGGACCTGAAATGTCACATATCCATTTTTCCCCACAGATGCTGCCTGACCCATTGAGATCCTCCAATGCTTTGTGTTTTACACAAGATTCCAGCATCTGCAGTTTCATTGTGAAACCATTTGAGAATTATATCAATGGAACCATTTCAAATTAACTAATTGTGAATTATTACCAATACGCTAGTTCCATTTCTGCAAATGGAACCATCAGAGTTGACTGTTGTATAATGTTATGGAAAATAATAATAAATAAATGGAAGATACTGGCAGCAATAATGAAAGAGGATATTGTCTAATGGCAAATGAGGAGGTTCTGAGATTGCACTTACACAATGATAGAGAATAAAGTAGAATTTATTTTGTCACTGACTCGAGGAGGAACTCATTTCTGGATAGGAAAAATTCACTGTTTCCCCGTGTAAAAAAAAGTATTCTGTCTGAGTTCTAAGTTGCAAACACCGTATATTGAGATTTTGCTGCATTTCTTCAACCTCTGCACATTCAATCTATCTCATCGTCACGGATGTCGAAATATTATCTTATTTTTTAAAAACTAAATAGATCCAATTGATCCCTTGATCCAATTCTCTTATTTGGTTAATCCCAGTTTCTTCATGCTTTTGTAATGCATTGCATTATATTTCAAAAACAAGTGAATCAGCATCAAAATTAGCATCCTTGAGCCTGCTGTCAAGCAGTATCTTGTATGAATTGCGATTTGTCCATTTTCCTGCCATTTTCCACGCGGTTAATCCCCACAACCACTTTCTGGGGTTAGCTAGTTTCCAGTGTGAATAATGTGAATTGGGGTGGCACAGTGGCACAATGGTAGCATTGCTGCTTTACAGCTGCAGAGACCTGGTTTTGATCCTGACTAGAGGTGCTATCTGTGTGGAGTTTGTACATTCACCCAGTGACTGCGTTTCTTCCGGGTGCTCCGATTTCCTCCCACATTCCAAGGACGTGCAGGTTTGTAGGCTAATTGGCTTCTGTAAAAAACAAATGTGTAGGATAGAACTATTGTATGGGTGATTGCGAGCACCTCTCTCCTATTTTTCAACCTCACTATCTCCATCACAGAGGTCAAACTATCGAATGATGTCTACTACCCTCATAGAATACCACCGTTGACTGCACCTCCTCCCACCCTGCCTCTTGCAAGGACACCATATGTTATTCTCAATTGTTCAGACTCTGCTGCATCTGCTTCAAAGTTAAGGCTTTCTACTCTAAATTATCTAAGATGTCCTCTTTCTTCAGTAATTTTTGTTGTTTTTATCTTCAAAAATTGAATTAGATATGTAATTGGAGTTTAGAAGGATGAGAGGGATCTCATTGAAACATATAAAAATGTTACGGGTTTGGACACACTAGAGGCAGGAAACATGTTCCCGATGTTGGGGGAGTCCAGAACCAGGGGCCACAGTTTAAGAATAAGGAGTAAGCCATTTAGAACGGAGACGAGGAAACACTTTTTTTCCCCACAGAGAGTGGCGAGTCTGTGGAATTCTCTGCCTCAGAGGGCGGTGGAGGCAGGTTCTCGGGATGCTTTCAAGAGAGAGCTAGATAGGGCTCTTAAAAATAGCAGAGTCAGGGGATATTGGGAGAAGGCAGGAACGGGGTACTGATTGGGGATGATCAGCCATGATCACATTGAATGGCGGTGCTGGCTTGAAAGGCCGAATGGCCTACCCCTGCACCTATTGTCTATTGTAATTGAAATGTAACATTTACCTGGCTATAGGGAAGGAACCATGTAGCTATTTTTTCTGAATGCTAGCACAAGGGCAAATTGTCCCCCTCCTGTTTCATTCCCTAATATAGTCCAACCCCAATGTTCAGCAAGATTTGTACAGAGGCCCTGAGGTGGAATCTCAGTGGGTTTTCCTACTTCAACCTCTCAATGCTGACTCCCTGGGGACAATGAGGAATAGGATGGCCCTGAGTATCAGAGCTGTGGGCAAGTGTCAATAGTGTTTTATTGTCACATGTCCCTGATAGAATAATGACATTTTTACTTGCAGCAGCACAACAGAATATGTAAACATAGTACATTGTAAACAATGTAATAAATGAGAAAAAAAGGTTGTGTGTGTACGTATATATATATATATGTGAATCTATATCTATCTATATATATATATTCACATATACACATATATACAGATCATATGATAGACACAAAAAGCTGGAGGAACTCAGAAGGACTGGCAGCATCGCTGGAGAAAAGGAATGGGTGACATTTCGGGTGGGGACCCTTCTTCAGACTGGTTAGGGATAGGGAAAACGAGAGATACAGATGATGATGTGGAGAGATAAAGAACAATGAATGAAATATATGCAAAAAAGTAACGATGATAAAGGAAACAGACAATTGTAAGCTGTTTGTTGGGTGAAAACGCGAAGCCGGTGCGGGATGGATGGATAGAGAGTGGGAATACCGGGGCTACCTGCAGTGAGATAAATCAATATTCTGGGTCTGGATGTAGTACGCTGAAAAGCTGTAGGTAGAGCTCTATCCATACCACTGGGGTGTAAACTGCCCAAGTGAAATATATAGTAGGTGCCCATTGCTGGGACCCTGGGGGCGATGAGGATCAGGGTGGCTCTGGGTGTGGGGGCCGGGGTTCCCCTCCAGGGTGGGTGGGTGGGTGGGTGCTCGCTCGGGGATTGCTCGCTCACTGCTGGGACCTTGGGCTGGGAGAGAACCAGGAAGTTAACCCAGGAGGTGCGGCTCCCTCTGGCAGTCCCAGCCCAGCCCAGCCCAGCCCAGCCCAGCCCAGCCCGAGGAAGTTTCACATCGGCACCTACAGGTGAGGTCTCAGGAGGGGGTCGTGTGACAGCTCCTCCCCGTCGCTGCACCGCTGAGTCTGCTGCTTGTTGCAATTCTCCGCCGCCGACCTTGCCTTGCTGTGCTACACCGAGGGAGAGGGAGAGGGAGCAGATGGTGGAGGTGCCTGCCATGCAGGCGGGGAGGAAGTGATCGCTTAATCCAGGGGGGGATTAGAGGCCAGAGCAGTCTCTCACTCACTCCCCCCTCTGCACTCATGCAAGAGAGAGTGTTCAGACAAGCAAGAGCAAGAGCCCGGGACTTGGTGCGGAGACTCAGGGAGGGATCAGTCTGTGCACAGCTCCTGTGCCGGGTAAGTTTACTCTCTCTCGCCTAGCAATCTAGCCTGAGCAACCTCTACTCTACACACTTCGCTCTCTCTCTCTCTCTCTCTCCCTCTTTTCTATTGCAATGGGAAATGGCCGAGGCGATTTAACTTTATTTTTCCCTTTTAGTGGCGGGGTAACTCTTGTTTTTAAAAAAAAAAAAATGGATATATATTCGGTTCCCCAGTGGAAAGGGGGAACACGGTTGCTGCTGCCTGCAGCAGCGGTGGTTGGGAGATTCCACGTTAGCGCCAGTATTGGCAACACTTTGCTCACAAAGACTTTCACCGCTGGCTGGCTGGCTGCCGGTTTAGTGCAGGCGTGTGTACACAGTCATTGACTGAGCTGCACAGCATCAAAACAAGCCCTTCGGCCCAGCATGTCCAAGTTGCCCGGCCGAACCAGTCCCTCCAAATCTTTCGCATCCATCGAAGTGTCTTCCAAAAACGTTGTCATTGTATCTATCTCTCCCACTGCCTCTGGACGCTCGCCCACCATCCATGTGTGAAAAAAAAAGTTGCTCCACAGCCCCCCCCCCCTCCCCTCCCTCCTTTAAACCTTTCACCTTAAACCTATGCCCTGTAGAGTTGGGACCTACCATGGAGAAAATACTGTGTGGCTGCTCACCTTATCCATGCCCCTCCTGCTTTATGAATCCCTGTAAGGTGTGATGCATGTTATTGGCTGTGCAAAGTCTTGCTGGATTTGATTGTGTGAAGAAAGCTACAGATCGCTTATGGTTGAACATGCCTGCAAACGGAAAAGGGAGGATTTGGCAGAATATTGCAACTGGACTATAACTTGAGCTTGCTATTTGTTCATTGTCTGATTCCTTCAATGAGTAGAATTTTACTTTCGGATTGGGGTCTCAATTTATTAATGGGATTGAAACTAGCCGGGCAGTCCATTATAGTAAAGGATTTTTTGTTTTTTTGGGTGGGGGAAACTCTCTTTGGCTGCAATAGCACAGGAGTTTAGTGAATGTGGAACAAACTTTGTTGCTCATTGCAGTGTGTTCAGCGGGCAAGGCTGCAGCAACAGCGAGCAGTGGGGAGGTTGCACACTTGACTGTGGGCGGGCACCGGCCACCGGCCACATGAGCGGTTGTTAGGGAGATGTGTGTCTCGGAACGTTACATCACTATAGTTGTAGGGGCAACACCGCGCCGGGCTTTCACATGCGCCGCCACCACCTCCCTCTCAAATGTCCATCCTTTAACATCTATCCAGAGTTGAACTGCAAGACCAATTCAAGTGGAGATGTGAGTAAATGTCTTCAAAACCGTTCAGGGTCAAAAGAGTTGCAGCTTTTTGTGTGGTTGAACTGACTCGGTGCAATTGAGTTTTTGGTTATTGCTTTATCCATGCCACACAATGATATCCACGAGTCTATGATATAAACACGGTGGTGGAAATTTGTGGGCAAATTTGCAGAATTGTTGATTTAAATTCCTAAATTGATGGTATTGATTTATTATTGTCACGCGTACCGAGATGGAGTGGGAAAACTTTTTGTTTAGCCTACTATCCAGGCAGATGAAACCTTGCATCAGTACAATCATACCATTCGTGGTTACTTACAATAGGTAGTACAAAAAGAGCGAGGGGCAACGTGCAGAATACGGCGTTACAACTACAGAGAAAGTGCAGATGAAAAAAGTACACGACCGCACCGCAACAAGGTAGATCTGGAGATTGGCATTACAGATAGCTTTTGACAGGTCCATTTAAGACTCTGATAGCCGGGGGGGGGGGGGGGGGGAAGCGCTGTTCTTGAATCGGACGTGTTTTCTACCTGAAGGAAGAGTTGAGAAGAGAGAATGACTGGGGTGTGAGTGGTCCTTGATTATGTTGGCTGCTATCCTGAGTGGATAGAGTTGGCTGCTGTCCAAGTGTGGATAGAGTTGATTGAGAGGGGGGGGGGGGAGAGACTGGTTTATGAAATAGACTGGGCTGTGTCCGGAGCTCTGCAATGATTTATCATTTAGTAATATGGAATTTCAAATAATAAAGAAAGATATTTGCATTTATTCTGTAACTGTAGTCAAGTCAAGATAGTGTATTGCCATGTGTCCCAGATAGGACAATGAAATTCTTGCTTGCTCAACCACAGCAGAATATTGTAGGCATAAATGCAGAACAGATCAGTGTGTGTGTGTGTGTGTGTATATATATGTGCGTGTGTGTGTGTATATATATGTGTGTGTGTATATATATATATGTGTGTGTGTGTGTGTGTGTGTATATATATATATATACACACACACACACACACACACACACACACACACACACACACACACACACACACATAAATAAATAAAGTATGTATCTTTCACACCAAAGTTGTGTTTAATAGCCTGATGGCTGTGGGGAAGCAGCTGTTCCTGAACCTGATGTACCAGATTTCAGGCTCCTGTACCTTCTACCTGATGGCAGCAGAGAGATGAGTGTGTGGCCAGGATGGTGTGGGTCTTTGATGATGATGGCAGCCTTTTTGAGGCAGCGACTACAATAGATCCTCTCGATGGAAGGAAGGTCAGAGCCGATGATGGACTGGGCAGGGTTTACAACTTTTTGCAGCCTTTTCCGCTCCTGGACGCTCAAGTTGCTGAACCAAGCTACGATACAACCGGTCAGCATGCTCTCTACTGTGCACATGTAGAAGTTCGAGAGAGTCCTCCTTGACTTACCGACTCTCCGTAATCTTCTCAGGAAGTAGAGGCGCTGATGTGCTGTCCTTATAATTCCATCAGTGTGCTTGGGACCAGGAAAGATGTTCAGAAATATGCACGCCTAGGAATTTGAAGCTCTTGACCCTTTCCACCATCGACCCGTTGATATAAACAGGATTATGTGTCCCTATCCTACCCCTTCCAAAGTCCACAATCATTTCCTTGGTTTTGCTGGTGTTGAGAGCCAGGTTATGTGCTGGCATCATTTGGTCAATCGGTCGATCTCACTTCTATACTCTGACTCATCCCCATCAGTGATACGTCCCACAACAGTGGTGTTGTCGGCGAACTTGATGATGGAGTTCGCACTATGTCCGGCTACACAGTCATGAGTATAGAGTGAGTACAGCAGGGGGCTGAGCATGCAGCCTTGAGGTGCTCCCGTGCTGATTATTATCGAGGATGACACATTTCCACCAATATGGACAGACTGTGGTCTGTGGATGAGGAAGTTGAGGATCCAATTGCAGAGGGATGCACAGAGACCCAGATCTGAGAGCTTGGTAACCAGCTTGGAGTGGATGATGGTATTAAATGCCGAGCTGTAGTCAATGAATAACAGCCTGACATATGAGTTTTTGTTGTCCAAGTGGTCCAGAGCGGAGTGGAGAGCCAGTGAGATCGCATCCACCATTGATCTGTTGTGGCGGTAAGCGAATTGCAGTGGGTCCAGGTAGACCACTAGTTTCAGTATTGAGTCAGCTTTAAATGGATATTTGTGAATGGGTTGGAATCTTTATTTGTGGAAAATATACACTTATCAGGTATGTTTTGTCAGGGAAAGTAATAGGTGCCATTTTTTTTGCACTGGCATAACTTTCTGTACAATTTGTTTTTTTCTCATGATGAAGTTGTTTATTGCATGTTCCTGCTGTTGGCAAAAGGCGGCATCACAGATTGAGGTTCACTATAATATAGTTATTGAAAAAAACAATTCTTAATGCCCAATTCTTATCTACTTTATTAGTACATTTTCATGGAATAGGAGATTTAGGAATCATTATAAAACAATTTATATTAAGTAGAGTCTCACTAGGTTCATTGTTTTATTAGTCCATTAGTTTGAGATGGTTTTGAATATTTCCTTCAGTCACCTTCCATATAAATGAGACCACATTAATCAACATTAAAGGATTTCCCCAGGGAAAACAATATATGGTCGAATTACTAAAAGTTTACATTAAGTCATACAGACAATTGCTTCCTAAATGATATGATTAAGCCTTCTGCTTTTCCTTCCTTCAATTTCTGTTCTCCATTTCCTATTTCTTATCGACCCCCAGGATGATTTGGTAGACCTTTCCCCCTGGAACTTTTGCAAGGTAGTGGCTTGAGAATTGGGGCTTTTAACCATCTGTTTCCAAGGAGAAGGGTGATCTGCTCGTGGTAATGGCTGGAAGGCCAGTAGTTTAACTCTCGCCCCTTGCTGTTATATTTAAAAAAAAAGGAACTGCTGGAGGAACTCTGCAGATCAAGCGTCATCTGTGGGGGGCAAAGACCTGCATCAAGATTGAAAGTGTTGACAGAAGATAGCCCTTACAAAGAAGTGAGTGGAATTGGGTGAAGTTGGGGCGATGAGCAGGTAGAGCCAGGCGGGTAGTTGGAAGGAGGGGGAGTTTAGAGTAGGAGGCTGCTGAGTGATAGGTGGAAAGAGATGAGGGGAAACAATTGGCAGAGGGTGCCAAGTGAAGGGAGGAAAAGGAAGGTATAGACATATTCAGGATAGTGATCAGTGAACCCAAATAAGGGGTGATGGTCAGATACAACCAGATTGGGGAGAAGGATAAGTCAAAGGCAAATAAACCCTTGTGGGTGATGGACAGATAGAAATGGAAGAGGTGAACAAAGGCCATTACCTGTTTATTTGCACGTTATCAGTTTATTTATTCATGTGTGTATATATTTATATAATGGTATATGGACACACTGATCTGTTCTGTAGTCATGCCTACTATGTTCTGTTGTGCTGAAGCACAGCAAGAATTTCATTGTCCGATCAGGGACACATGACAATAAACTCTCTTGAATCTTGAAGGGGAGAGAGAAACTAGGCAGACTGTAGGAATGCAGGTGGTGTGAGGTGAGTCTATACACATGCGTTTCTTCTTTCTTGACCGAAGCTTCCTATCCTCTTCCCCAACTGGTTCCCTCAGCTCATCGTGCTTTCCTTATCAGTGCACACCCATTATCCACCAGCCTCTATCTCCAAACTCACTCCTCCTTCCTACCTGGCCCCATCTGTCCCATCATCCCCCACATCAGCTAGTTCCACCTTTCGCCTAGCAACCCCTGTCTCGCCCCTCCCTCTCACCCTTTTACACTTGCTATCTTCACTATACACAGTTTGCTAAAAACTTGACATGTTGACCACCCCATTGTCTCCAAAGATGAATTCCTCAGGTAGTTTGTTTATTTTTCCTCCAGACTCTAGTATCTGCAGCCTCTTGCGTCTCCTCGTTGTTATATGTTGATTATAGTTAATTATGCATCAAGTCACTAATTGAAATGCGAGCCCAGTGTATTCCTGTTTAACCATTGCTGTCCTGTAAAAGAAAAAAATATTGTGGGTGCTGCAAACCAGAACTATAAGCAGAATTTTTATTTATTCATTTTTCAGGATGCTGGATTATTTGCATGGTTGGTAATCATTTCCCATCTTTAATTGGGGAAAGTGGTGAGCTGTTTCCTACTATAGTTTTTCGCAGTAAATGTACTTGTACAATACTGTGTAGGAAAGAACTGCGGATGCTGGTTTAAATCGAAGGTAGACACAAAATGCTGGAGTAACTCAACAGGACAGGCAGCATCTCTGGAGAGACTGATGTCAGGGGAGTGGGCGGTACAGAGACAAAATGTAGCCGGAGACAGTAAGACTGGTGGGAGAACTGGGGAGGGGATGGAGAGAGAGGGAAAGCAAGGGCTACTTGAAGTTAGAGAAGTCACTGTTCACACCATTGGGGTGTAAGCTACCCAAGCAAAATGAGGTGCTGTTCCTCCATTTTGTGCTGGTCCTCATTCTGGCAATGGAGGAGACCCAGGACAGAAAAGTCAGTGTGGGAATGGCAGGGGGAGTTAAAGTGTTGAGCAACCGGGAGATCGGTAGGTTTAGGAGGTGTTCAGCGAAACGATCGCCGAGGCTGCGCTTGGTCTCTCCGATACACAGGGGTCCACACCTGGAACAGCGGATACAGTAGATGAGGTTGGAGGAGGTGCACCTGAAAAGACTGTCTGGGTTGACAGTCGAGGGGGGAGGTATAGGGACAGGTGTTGCATCTCCTGCTGTTGCAGGGAAAAGTACCTGGGGAGGGAGTGGTTTGGGTGGGAAGGAGCGAGTTGACCAGGGAACGGCCTCTGGAAAGTGGAAAGGAGTGGAGATGGGAAGATATGGTTAGTGGTGGGATCCCGTTGGAGGTGGCGAAAATGTCAGAGGATTATATACTGTATGCTAATTGCACAAATTGGAGGAACAGCACCTCATATTTTGCTTGGATAGCTTGCACCCCAGTGGTATGAACATTGACTTATTTAACTTCAAGCGGCCCTTGCTTTCCCTCTCTGTCCATCCCCTCCCCCTTCCCAGTTCTCCTACCAGTCTTACTGTCTCCGACAGCATTTTATCTCTGTACTCCCCTGACATTAGTTTGAAGGAGGGTCTTGACCCAAAAGGTCACCCAGTTCTTCTCTCCAGAGATGCTGCCTGTCCCGCTGAGTTACTCCAGCGGTTCCAGTGTTTAAACTTGAGGACCATGAAGGAAATCCAAGTATGTGTTGGTTTTTCCACCTACCCACTGTTCTTGACCCACTTGCTAGTCAATTTGGGGGGTAGCAGTGCTGGAGAAGTTTAGATGGACAGCTACAGTGCATTTAGCAGAGCGTCCTTGTGGTCACTTTGTGCCGGTGATAGAAAACAATTTAGGGGAGTGGGCGAGGTGCAAATTCAAGGGCTATTTTATCTTGGATGCTGTTTATGTTCTTTCATTATTGATAAGTGACACAAATTGAACAAGTACAGAGTTTTCAATTGTGCCCCTGGATTGTTATGTAGATAGCAGAAAACAATTTGGGGTGTTGGGGGTGGCTCATGGCCACAGGATGCCCAGTCTCTGATTCTCATAACCCTGGTATTTACGTGGTTAGTCCATTCGAGTGTCTGGTGACCCCAGCAAATTGGAGGTGGGGGCATGTTGTGCATGATGCCATTAATTGGAAAGGGTGGGTGGTTACACTCTATCTTATTGGAGACGGCATTGACTGGCATATGTGTGGCTTGTATGTTACTGGGCACTTGTCAATTCATGCCTGAATGTTGTATAGGACATGGATGCATGCTGATGAGTGGCCAATGGAATAGAACATGCTGCAGATACCCAGTAAGCTTGACCGCACCAAGAAAGAAAAAAATGAAATGTTCATATCTATATTCACTTACCTGTAATATCTTCCAGTTTAAACCTAACAGATTGTTTAACAGGGACTCAGCAGGGAAAGGCTGTGGGAGACAGGGAGGAAGAGAACAGAACAAAAGGAATTGGTGCTGAAGTCTCTAGTTTTCTCAGTTTGCTCAATTTATTAGATATGAAGGGACCAAAGTTATGGTTCTAATTTTTCTGATGATAAACATAGACAGGAAAGCGAATAGTGAAGGTGTCATAGGTTTTAAAGGGATGCCAATCTAAAAATATCCCATAAGATCACACCTAAACTGCCGCTGTGTAAATTGGGGGGAAGCGTACTGTCCAAATGATGAGAAGTTGGTGAGATGGGTGCAGCAGGTAACGTTCCTTGGACAACTCAACTGAAAAGTAGGGAGCTTTTCTTAGTTTAGAGATATGGTATGGAAACAGGCCCTTCTGCCCACCAAGTCCACGCCGACCATCGATCACCCATTCACACTAGTTCTATGTTACCCCACTTTCTCTTCCACTCTGTACACACTAGCGCCAATTTATAGCAAAATATTGACCCACAAGTCCACACATCTTTGAGATATGTGAGGAAACTCTGTGGAATTCTCTGCCTCTGGTGGAGGCAGGTTCTCTGGATCCTTTCAAGAGAGAGCTAGATAGAGCTCTTAAAAACAGTGGAGTCAGTGGGTATGGGGAGAAGGCAGGAACGGGGTAGTGATTGGGGATGATCAGCCATGATCACATTGAATGGCTCGATCATGATCACATCACGATGCTGGCTCGAAGGGCCAAATGGCCTACTCCTGCACCTATTGTCTATTGAAACCGGAGCACCTGGAGGAAACCCATGCGGTCACAGGAAGGACATGCAAACTGCACACAGACAGCACCAGAGGTCTGCATCGAACCTGGGTCTCTGGCACTGTGAGGCAGAAGCTCTACCAACTGTGCCTTTCAATTCTATAAGGAATTTGTGCAAAACATCTGGAGTACTGTGCACTGTATAGGTCTCTTTTCACTTGAATAATACCTGGAATGAACAGGTTAATTTATGAGGAAAAGCTGGATTAAAGGGAAACATTGAATCAGTAGAGGCAGAAGCTGGAAGATGGAAACAAGAAGCTGTAAATGCTGGGTTCTGATAAAGAAGATGATAAATGTACACAAAAAGCACCGCAGGAGTTGGAATCTTGAGCAAAAAATACCAAGGTGCTGGAGTAACTCAGCGGGACAGGCAGCATCTCTGGAGAACATGGATTGACGACATTGCAGATGCAATAAGTGTAATCATATAAGGGAGATATGATAAGCAAATGGAATCAGTTTGGTGAAGGGATAGGAGAATGAGAAAATGTAATGTGGAAGTGACAGACAAACAAAATGAGGTGGGGGGGTGTATTGAAACCAGGGGATGGGTGGGGAGATCAGCGGGGGAGAGAGAAAGGAACAAACCATTCATACCATTGAGCTGTGGACTATCGAATAGGAACAGGAGGTGCTGGAGACCTGGTTTGCGTTCGGCTTCACCCTGGCAGGTGAGAAGGCTAAGGACTGGTAGATTATTGTGAGAATGGAAAGGCATATAACTGGGAGGCTAGATGTCCATTGCAGATAGAGTGTAGATGTTTCTCTTATTGGAGAATCTAAATAAATTCCTCTAAATACCTACCACCTTTTGTGTTAAAAAAGTTGCCCCTTAGGTTCCCGTTAAATCTTTTCCCCCCTCATCTTAAGCCTGTGGTTCTTGATTTCCCTGCTCGGGGTAAAAGACACTGTGCATTTCCCCGATCTATTCCTTTCATGATCTTATTTACCTCTATAAGATCACCCCACATCCTCCTGCGCTCCAAGGAATAAAGTCCCAGCCTGCTCAACCTCTCCGAATAACTCAGCCAGTAAAAGCCTCGCAGTCCCAGCAACTTGGGTTCATTCCTGATCTTGTGGTGCTGTCTGTGTGGAGTTAGTGCATTCTCCCCATGACTGCATGGATTGCCCCGATGTGCTTTGATTTCCTTCACTGATGTGTGAGTTGATAGGCCACAGTGGATGCCCCCATTGTGTAATTGAGGTATAAAATCTAGGGTAGTGCTGATGGTAGTGTGGGGAAAATAATATGGGATGTTCAAATGGATGCGTGATTTGTCAACTGTTCCTGTGCTGAATGACTCTGCAATAATAACTGAATCTGCTTCTGAGATGTTGATAACTTGCATCATGGTCTGTTTATGTCAATAAATAATACAACTTATTTGGTGAGGATGGATAACTTGATCATTAACCTTTCAAGGAATCTCCCTCTCAGCATGGCCTTCACAGATTGCTGAAAAATATTGTGCATGATGCATTGTGGCTTTATGTGAGAATGTACTGGGAATATTTACTTACTTTTAACTCCTGAAACTTAATACCAATAGCATACTATTCCAAAACATTTAAAGAGCATTACCAACAGAAGCTGCTTAAGATTTCGGCGCAGATGACCAAAAGGTTTATGGAAGATTTAAGATTTTACGAAACTGCTTAAAGGAGAACGGGGTGGTGAGATTTCTGAACGTTTGGACTCCTGAATGCACAATTAACAAAGTGGTGTGACTCAAAGTTGAAGATTCCTCAGGAGGCTAGAGTTGGAAGAGTGAAGAGATCTTGGAGGGTTTTAGTACTGGAGGAGCCCAGAGAGGTACAGAGGAACAGTGCAAGGATGTATTGTAGTGATGGCAGCCAACAGTCCTGGTGATGGAGAAGTTATGGGGTTAGTAAGTCACAGAGTCAGATCTGATGCCAAAGTTGCAGATGGTCAGTAATAAAAATCTAGCATCACGTAAAGTGACTTTAAAGTGTTTTCAGAATCTAGGGAATTGTCCCATTCTCATAAGTTATGGCAGTTGTTTGACTTGTCTTTCCATTTGCTTGCTGCTTCCTTCTCAGATTTTGATATAGAAATGATATTAATTCTGGAATCAATTGCTGGAATGATGCTTGAATTACATTAAATATATTTCGAATCACTGAATACGGAAATGAAAGGACATTTTATTGGAGCCACTGATGAAGTGGAGTCCCAAAGCGCTTGGTGTTATCCAAGAAAGCTATGGACAAAAAAAACGGAATTAACCTAAATAGTTGCCTTTGGATGGCATGGATATGATGAACCTCCTGTTTTGTGCATGTCTATGATTTTGTGAGCAGCTGGATTGACATTATGAACCTAAACGTTTCCCTAGTGTTTATTTTGTAGACCTGTCCATTTCTATAACCACTTTGTTCCTGATCGTGTTTAGAAGTGACTCCAATTGTACATCCGTATGTTTTATCCTCAACTGCTCTCCAAGCTGGTCCAGGAGGCTACTCAGTTATGTTTTTAAAAACTAGTAGGAAACATGTCAACATATTCACAGGGATGGGTAATAACTGCTGGTCCCTCGGGGATGGGTGGGGGTGAGAAAATGCTCTCAACACCAGAATATAATTCTTCCTTTCTTCTTATTTGAGTTATGGTTGGTTCTTTGTGATAAACTTTCTTGTTGTGAAATAATAGATTATAATTACTCGGATTAAAGATGATTGTAAAACTGCCTGTGGTTAGCTCTGATTCTGACATGCTGCAGGAGGCCAGGCACACAGTGTTGTGGGAACTATTTGTTTATGGTTATAATCCTTTGCAAAGCCATCTTACCTTTTTATTTAATTATTCATAGTCGGGTCAAACCAGACTTCTTAATTTAGTCATCAGTCATCAAGACCTTTTAATTTTATTGGAAAGAGGTGAAACATTCGTATTGCATTTGAGCGGTTCAACATTTATCGAGTCACTTTATCTGATACTTGGCATATTTACTTTAATTTCTTTTCAGAGAAACATTTTGCAAGGAGAGGTTGTACTTGAATTATTTTGACTCTAACACAAACTGACAATGTCAGTCAATAACACAGGTGTCACTGCCATTGGTTCTGTGTGTGCTTTGTATTTTGTGCAGCTAAAAAAGCCGGATCAGAGTGACATCACTTACCTTTTTAATCGTCTTCAAAGGTTTCTAGGCAACAGAGAGGCAGGTCTGATGAGATCACGATGCTGTTTCCTCTGTACCTGCCAGACAATTGTGGATCCGAGGCTTGTGTCTGACACCAGATCCGAGTCTGCCATGATGGGGTGCGTCCAGGCATGTTTTGTTTTAAGAACTATTTGATTATGATTTGGAATCTCATGCAGTCCTTTTTTTAAATTCTTTTGCCCATCATTCTTGTACCACTGACCAGGATTAAAATTAAGATTCAGATTCCAGATTCAGTCAGTTTTGAAGGCCCTGTTTCCATGATGTGTAGGTCTACGACATTATATAGTAAGGTTCGGGAAGAAGTCAGAGGTTGTTCTAACCACGAATTAAAGATATTCATGTTTATGAGAAATTGTGTTAATTAAAATAGAAGCAGAATACATATGGATTGAGTTGGTCGTGTTAATAGAATATCCTGTTGACCGTCTCACAGTGAACAGAGCAGAGGAAGAAATATGTAAACATGTCTACGAAATTAGTGAATCCTATATTGAAAACAGAACTAGCTGGAGAAATTAGTAAAAGATAACATACTGCAGAAGCTTAAAAAGCTCAAACCAGCAGGTCAGACGAGGCTTTATCTGTTAGCGTTTCTGTTGGATGTTTTTCATCTGCTGAGTACTTCCAGCATTTGTCTGTTTCAGTTGAATTTTTATCTACAGGTATTTTTGATTAAACTAGTATGGCAAAGGAATATAATTTTGATTGTGGTTAAGAATGTTTTTATCACACGGAAGGCCAGTAAGAAGAATTACAGGTGGACAGAATAATAGGAAATGAAACTGGGAAGATGACACATGGGAACGTTAACCCTAACACAAATTGGAAGCAGGACAAAACCACTGGGGACTGTGAGTGATCAGTATTCAATAAGGATGTGGCTGGCATGATTGTGAACACAACTCGGCATTCCTGAACACCCCCAATAACTTTTTATCCTCTTGCTTATCCAGAATTAATTTACCTCTGTTTTAAAAATGTTCAAAGACTACTCTTGCTGGTTTATGAGGAAGTATTCCAAAGAGATGCAGCCCTCCCTCTCCACCTCCCCCCTGAGAATTTTTTTTTGCTGTTTTATTTTTGTATTAAATGGGTGATGTCTTATTTTTAAACCATAACCCCTTGGTTCTAGATTCTCCCTCAACAGGAAAACGTCCTCTCCACATCTGCTCTGTCAGACATCTCAGGATCTTGATTCTTTTAGAATCAAGTAATTCTACTCTCTGGTAAACTCCATCAGATGCAAGATGACCCTTCCCCATTGGAATAGACCTGTCCTCCATTCATATCCCACCTTGCTGGAAGTTGTAGATTAAGTTAATTGAAGTGAGGACTACTTATGGGAGGGGTGGGGGGGGGGGGGGGGTGTCAAAGAAAGGGTTGGACAGATGTGGGGAGAGGAGAAGATGGTGAAAGCTATCAGCAACAATGTTTATGGGTATGAACGATGTCAATATGTAATCATGTAGACTTCTAAAATTTGAAACTCTGCAGAATAGATTAGCAAAATTTCACAATATTAACGGTGTTTCGTGGATCATTCTCACCACCTTTTGGCAAAAAGATCTTAGGAAAGGTTGAATAGGAAACTGAGAGGCTTTTTTTTACATAAAGTTGTAGGATTACGCTGCCAGATGAGGTAATTGAGGCTGGTACTATAACATTTAAAATACATTTGTACAGGAAAGGTTTGGAGCAATACGTGCCAAGCGCAGGCAGGTGGGACTAGTGTAGATGGGGCATCTTGGTTGGCATGGGTAGCTTGGATGAAAGGACCTGTTTTTGTGCTGGAAAACTCTATGACTAGAGTACTTGAAGGGAAAGATAAATAGGTGAATTAAGAAGAAGGAATCTGCTGATGGAAATAGGTGAGGTAAGCTTGAGCTGAGACTGTCTGTACGGAGTTTATGTGTTTTTTCCTGTGACGTTTCTTCTTCACACTGTGAGAGTCAGGGGAGAGGGAAACTATTTTTATTCCCCATAATATCAAAAGCTATCAAAAATTCCCGTAATATCAAAATCGACATCCGTCTTCTAAATTCCAGAAATTGCAACCCTGCTTTGTGTAATCTCATTCATAATTTTAAAAACACTCTACATCAACTCTTCCCGAGTGCTCTTTTCAGAATTGTGCAGTTTTTTGCTTGGGCTGCTCACTTCCTTTCAATATCTCCAGGTTCTGAGGTGTTGATGAAGCTGATGTGATGCCTATGGAGTCTGCTACAGTTGAGTAAGGTGTGTGGGTGGGTAGTCTGGGAGGGGATGCATCTCTCCCCTACTTTTGTCAGGCTTTCATGCACTTGCCATGATAGGGCTTTCATGCACTTCAGCTTCTCAGTGCCATCTTCGATGCTTGATCTTCAATGGGGTGGTCATGGAAACCCTTGGCCACTGAGCTGGTGGGATTGTATACTTTTTCCAAAATGCCTTTGAGAACATGCTTTTCTTTTTGTTTATTTTTTTTATTTTTAGCGGTACTGTAAGTTACATCAGTGTACATCCCTTGTATTGTATTCCAGTCATTGTACCCCTTCATTTTTATTTTTATTTTAAGGCCTTAGAAAAGAGAGAATAGAGAGAAAAATAGCAGCATAGAAAGTAGAAAAGTGAAAAAGAGATGTGGAAGTGCCAAAGCATGACAGAGGGAAAGGAAACCCTTGAAGAGATACAAACGGGAATTAAAAGATAGACCCTGGAGAAGAAAGAAAAAGGGAAAAATAGAGAAAGAAAAAAGAAAAGCCAGTTACTTTATTATAAACATCTCGCAAAAGGAATCTACCAACTCGACAATTTTTGTTCCCCCCCTTACCAAGACCCGACACCCGGTACTTATTTGAGGTATTCTTGCACCTTATCCTTGTAATAGATTTATAAATGCAGACCACTTTGAGAACATGCTTGATCCTTGAATACTCCACACACCACCTAACCAGAAATTAGTACAGCTGCAGCAAAATGTCATCCCCTTGTACTTCGTCTGTGGATGCAAGGACCAGTATTTCATTTTGTTTGTTCCTTTTTTCATATTCATGACCTTTTAAGGACTTACAAGATCAGTTCTGTTCATCGACGTTAATAAACCCTCCAGACTTCCATCGTTTCTTGCATTTAGTCATTTATTTACAAAATAGATGTAATTTAATGCTTCATCTATGATGCTTTCAACACTGATTTTTCTTTGTATCAAACATAGATATATAACTTTTTATCTCATCCATTGTATCTATAAGTACAATAAAAAGCTATCACCAAATCCTTGTGGGACACTAGTAATCACATTCTCACAATTTGAATACTGTTCTTCAAACGTCACACTGATCAGTTCTGTTCTGTATTATTTATGCCTACTATATTCTGTTGTGCTGAAGCAAAGCAAGAATGTCATTGTCCTATCTGGGACACATGACGGTAAACTCTCTTGAATCTTGACATGCTATTGCTTTCCAGTTGCTCTTCCAAATTGTCTTTAACTCCAAGTTGCAGCTTTACCTAGTAGCCCCTTCTAACTAACTGCTTTAAATGCTTTATTAATATCCACGTAAATAACATCCTTTGATATTTCCCTTGTCTGCTGCATTAGTTAAATTTCAGTTAGTTAAATTTAAATTAAAATTCCAATTTCAGCAGCTTTTCCTGGATGACCTTACAGATTCTCCCAATAAATTAAAAGGTCAGGCCTTTGCATTTGATGTCTCATCATCTATAATTTCCAACTATGGGGCCATCAGCAGCCCTACATACCTTTCCCCTCCCTTTTTTGGCATTTGAAAAGCACTGTTCCCTCTGGATTGCTCGTTTGCTCTTCCACCCTTACCAATAACACTTTCCCTTCCCACTTGCACCTTCTGTGCAACTGCAGAAGATGCCACATACGCCTGTTTACCTTCTGCCTTCTCCGCTGTCACGCAACACAGAACTACGTGCTCTGTGTGCTGCACACAGTATTGTTTCTACACTGGGGTGACTGAATGCAGATTAGGTGATCGCTTTGTAAAACCCCTCTGTTCTGTCAACCAGAGTGACCCTGAGCTCCAAGCCACTTGTCGTGTTAATTCTCCATTTTACGTCTGCTTTGACATCTGCATTTGGTCTCTCACTGTGTTCCCAGGGATTAACATATCCTTGAGGTATAACAGGACACGTTACAGGCTTTTTGGACTCTTCTGAGTTTAACAATTTCAAGTAGCCAGCATTCCAGACATTTTATCCCAGATTTGCAACATTCCTTTCAAACTTATTTGGTAATTTTCGAGAACTATTCTGCATGTTAATCTACTTTGGCCTTTTGAGACTTTTCACTCGTACCACTTGTCATGTAAATCTTTTCAACTTTCAAGTTTGCCATTGACGTTTTAAATTATTTTGCCTTCTCTCACTTTCCTCAGCATATTGTTTTCCAGATCTGATGATAGGTCTTTGACCTGACCTATTAACAACTCTGTTTCTGATTGTAAAGCTATGTCTGCGCCTATTGGGTATTTTCATAATTTCTGCTTTTATTTGAGAAAAAAAAAATAGGCCCTTCAGTTACCTTGCCTTTGATTGTTAAGAAATTAGTAAAGTTACTGGGTCCAAAATTCCATGGCTGCTTCCTTGCCTTAAATAGCTGGTCGATGTTCTTTTTACAGACTCTGAATCAACTGAACTTTGGAAATTTGCAGTTGGTTCAACTATAGTATTCTTACCCTTGCTATAATACCCTAGGAGAGAAGCAATATGCTCATACTTCAATTATTCAGTACAACAATTTGTTTCTCATTTAAAAAATATTCAGGACCGATCCTGCGCCAGTGATTTTGTAATGTCACAAAAGACCAAAATAAAGGATATCAGTCATGCGTCTTATTTTCTTCATGTTATGACTTTCCTTATGTTCAGTTCAATAAATACCCATTCCTGAATATTTGGCACGTTGTTCATTTCCCCTTTTAAATCTGATGTAAAATCATCGCTCAACCTGCCTGCTGTTTCCTTATTTTCATTTACATATTATTGTTACTTGATTTTCAGAGCACACACTGCACCTGACTGTTCTTTCCTCTCATTTAATGTTACTGGAAACATCCTTGAAGTTGACTTTGTTCCCTGGCAAATTCCTGTTTACTGTGGCTTGAGGATTACTTTGAGTGCACCCAGTTGCAAAGACATTTGATTTGTTTTGTATCGGCCCAGCTCTCCTGTTGGAGGAGATGGGAGAAAAACAATCACATGCTTATCGTTTGCAGTGACATGGGAATTCCATGATGACTGTAAGAAAATTCACTTTATTACATTTTGTTGATAAACCGGGGGAGATTATAGCAGTTAGTGAGGTTGGCTCTGATGTGCTGCTGAACAATGTAACTGGTTAAAAAAATCCTCTTACCCTGGCTTTAGTTCAGCTATTGGGATATGAATCCAGTACAGCAGATGGTATTCCAGCTGACCAGAGAAAGAAAATAGCTGACTATAGAGTAGAATTAATACATCTATGCCAAGGCAACTCTCCAATGTTTTCTGATCGCTATATCAGAAGGGGAAAGAGTACTGTTAATACTTAACTATGTCTGAAACTAATGGTAACCTGATAAGGTACATCAGTGAACTTATCGCAAGCAGTGAGGGTTGCTTTTTGTGTGAACTATACTGCAAGATGTGTTCTGCACACTTTGTTACAGTGACTGAGGCCTTCATTGGGGAAAGAATAAAATTAACAAAAACGGACATTTTTGTACTGAGGAAATATTTAAGTGTTATTTGTCAGCTGGGGGAGACCTGTATTGTATTTGGTGTTCACATTGTGGTCAAAGCACATTCGGCACAGTGGTGCAGCTGGTGGAGCTGATACCTCATTGTGCCAGAAACCCTGGTTTGGTCCTGACTTTGCATGCCATCTGTGGAGTTTGCATGTTCTCCATGTGACCGCGTGGGTTTCCTCTGGCCGCTCAGTTTCCTCGCACGTACCAAAGATGTGCGGCATTGTAGGTTAATTGGTTGCTGTAAATCGCCACTAATCTGCGGGCGAATAGATGAGAGAGTAGAATAATATTGAATTCATGTGAATGGGTGGTCGACGATCAGTGTGGACTCTGTGGGCCGAACGGCCTGTTCCATGCTGTATCTTTCAATGATTCAACAAAATAGATGGTTTTGCAGAGCACCCTATCAGTATTCAAAGGCAACTTCCAATTTCTGGTCACATTAATCATTTTTCCTCGCTTCCAATTTGTCCTCCTGCAAAGTCCAACATAACCTGTAGATATATTACAGCCATTAGACCCTAATATTGAATATAACAATTTCAAGAGCCACTGTTTTTCTTTGTACAGATCTGGCTGTATCTTTATAATTCACTTTGGTTCAGTTTTCTGTTTGTAACGGATGTTTTTTAAAGTAATTGTTACCTTAACAAGTTTGACCTCCACTCTATGTCAGACATTTCCGTCTGTGCTCTCAATGCTATTTGAAACACACTTGTTTTCTTCACTTGTTTTCTAGTTCTATACAAGACCGTTGACCCAAAACCCATAACTCACTCTGTTTCTCTCCCCAGCAATGCTACATAACTTCTGTATGTTTGCAGTCTTTTCTGTTTGTGTTCTTTAATCTGAAAGCCATCTCCAACACTTAAAAGAATTTCTGTTGCTATTTAAAAAAAAAACAGAAAGTAACCCTGGTGTTCTCGTATTTTAAAAAATAAAAGCTTATCTGGGCATTACCACATTGCTGTTGTGAGAATTTGCAAATTGTATGAAGTTTCATGCTGTGAGCCACTTAAATTACTATTAATTAAGCAAGTCCTTGTAAATAAAGCCTAGAAACAAAGGACTGGAGATTCTGGTTAATAGACAAAAGTACACAAGGTGCTAGAATAACTCGGCAGGTGATGCTTCAGGTTGAGACCCTTCTTGTAGAATATAAAACCCGCCAATAAAAGTAATCAATCCATGCTCTCCAGAGATGCTGCTTGAACCACTGAATTACTCCAGCACTCTGTGAAAGGTCACCTACTCATGTCCTCCAGAGATGCTGCTTGAACCGCAGAATTACTCCAGCACTCTGGCTTTATTTTCCACAAAAGGACACAAAGCCTTTAATGGTGACTATAAAACGGCTGGAATGCTGCTGTGGGAAACTGATTCACAAATACTTTCACAAGGAAGGAAATCCTTGCCTTTATGTGGTTTAGCCTGCCCCTGACTCCAGTTTGATAAGAATGTCATTGACTCTAAACTGATATCTGAAATGTCGTAGAAAACTATTCAGTGTAATGTCATTTAGATTTGTACAATGGACGCTGCCCTTGCCCATGGCGTCCACAAACCATGAATGTAAATAATGTAGGCTGATATGTTTCCTATACATTGATCGTGAACACACTTTAAAAGTGGTGGACAAGCAAAAAAAAAAATTTAATCTTCTGCAAATTGTAAACATCAGTCAAAGATACATTCACATCTGATTTTCACTTCCACCCTGCAAATCCCTGGCCATTGCTGACTTACAGCTGCCACCAGGATGAAGGATGTACTTTAACACATACCGATCAATGAACTAATCAGTGAAAGCAACTGATAAACACACTCAGATCCATGAACTGGTGACCGAATGGAACCAACTACAGTGAATAATCAAAGATAGACATAAAATGCTGGAGTAACTCAGTGGGACAGCCAGTATCTCTGGAGTATTTTGTGTCTATCTTTGGTATAAAACAACATCTGCATTTCCTTTTTATTACAATGACTAATCAACAAGTTTACAAGTACTATATATATATTTTTAAAAAGGCAAGAAGATCCAAAGAGAAAAGTGACCCATCCATGGTCATTAAGGGATTTTGAATACAGTAATAGTTAATCAAGAAATTGCAGGTACTGAAAATCTGAAACAAAATAGATCGAGCAGCATCAGTGAAAAGGGAAGACGGGCACAAAGAGCTGGACTAACTCAGCGGGACAGGCAGCATCTCTGGAAAGAAAGGAATAGGTGACATTTCGGGTCGAGACCTTTCTTCAGACCGAAAAGGGAAACTGAATTAAAATTTCAGGTTAAGAACCCTTTGTCAATAAAGGGTTCTTATCATTAAAGACATTGTGTCCTTTTGTGGAAAATTAAGCCAATGTGCTGGAGTAACTCAGCAGGTCAAGCAGCAACTCTGGAGAACATGGATTGGTGACGTTTTGGATCCTATTAAAACAGGCATCCGATCTGTTCATCAGAAGCGGCATTAGACTGTCTGATCTGTTGAGTATCACCAGCATTTTTTGTTTCCAGATTTCCAGCACTTTTTCTTTGGACTTGAATTCAACAGGTCAGGTAAATCACCCGTCATCAGAACTTGAAAAATGAGAAAACAATTCTGCGACGGTTTTAGATTGCAGAAGTAGGTGGAGGTTATGATAGAACCTGCTTCAGTGTGAAAAGCTATTTTCAAGTCAATGAGAAAGATATATTGCATTTAATATCCACATTGTTTTACTATAAAGCAAAGTAAACACGGATGCAACTAAGAATTAGTTATTTAGTTAAGCAAAAATATATAGTATTAAGGTTTGTATTCCAATAGTGTGTGAGAGGTGCCACAAAATGAAATCAATATCTGCCAAACATTTTATTCTTTGAATTAAATGTTGTGAGTGTCAAAATGTTTGTAGAAAATACAGGGTTTACATCATTAATGAAGTTATGATGATAGAAAAGCACAAAGGAAATTTATTGTTTCTGGGAGAAGTTTATAAATTAACAGGAGAAGACAAAGTGCTGGAGTAACTCAGCGGGTCAGGCAGCACGTCTGGAGAACATGGATTTGTGACCTTTTGCGTCGGGACCCTACTCCAGACTGAAATTACCAATGCTGGTTCACGAGAACAAAGAGCTGGCAGTATGCCTGGTTTCATTTTCCACCTATTCAACTCAATGGGCAGGTAGTTGTGTTTCATGTGTGTCTGATGTGTGTATCTGGCATGCCAGCACCACACCTGGAAAATATGTCCTTGTGTTCAAATGTCAGTCACAGAGCAAAAATGAAACATGATCAGAGGGAATGGAATAGGAGACAAAGGACGGTGAATAAACCAGTATTATTCATGAACAGAAATCTTTTGAGATTTGGAACATAGGAAATTGATAGACAGGATTAGATGAACCTTCTCCACACTTATGGTGTTGGCTGTATTTTGATAGGACACTTGCATCCACCTCTTCTCTTGCCCATTTACCAGCCACATACATTTCTGGGATTAGCAAATAAATAAGTGGGGGAGAGAAACTCCAAAGGGGAAGTTAAATGGAATCTGTTGACTAGATCTCTGCTAACTTTTGTTGCATGTTAGTAGTTTCACATTTCACTCGGGGCAGTGAACTGTATCAGTCAAGTAATCGCTACTACAAAATTGTCCTTCAAATAATGTACATCTTTGCATCAGACTTTGGCTCATTTCCAGCAGATTACATTATATTCAAGTTTCTTTTGCTTGAGTATGATTGGTGGATAGAACTGAGTCTCAAGTTTTAAGTTTAACTTTTAAGTATAGTATTACGTTTTGCTCAATTTAGCAAATCTTCTTACAAACAGAATTTTTTTTAACGTTCCAATTAATTTTGCAGAAAGTGCCTAATAATTTTGACCATGTGTTTTATGGAATTGGGAGAATGAAGATGTGGAGGAATGGAAATGATTTTTTTCCCCTAGGCTCAGAATCCATTTAGGGATATCATTTGCAGAGCTCAATAGCCATAACCCAGATGGCAGTTTTCGCAAAAAATAAAAGCAACAATATACTGTCAAACATTATTTTCTAAAAATGTTATGAATCGCCCTTGCAGAGATTCACTCCTGCTTTTGTAAAGTCTTTGTCTGAGATTACCTGTTAATCCAGTTCAGAACCTGCTCCACAGATCCTAATAAGAAATGACTTCATTTCACCTGGTTATTCAGCTTTCAAAGCCATTGGGTGGTTCAAAAAGGTTAACTTTTCAGAAGGTTACGACCAATGCTAGTATCATAAGAGAAAAAACCTTTTGTCTTGACCTACACTTTCTTTGTCAAACACCAAAAGCTTTAGACACAAAGAACGGCAGATGCTGGTTTACGAAAAATGACGCAAAGTGCTGGAGTAAGTCAGCGGGTCAGGCAGCATCTTCGGAGGACTCGAATAGATGATGACTCGGGTTGGAACCCTTCTTGTAGTGACTGATTGTAGTGTGGAGGAGAAAGCTGGAAGAGTGATGGGGATGGTACAATGCCAGGCAAGTGATAGGTGAAGGGGTTTGATTGGCAAATAGTTGGACAAAGGCCAGAGATGAAAAGACAAAAGGCTGTACGATAAGGAGAGAAAAAGCATGACATGTAAAACCAGAGGAAGGGATACAACTGGAAGGGATGAAGGGGGGGGGGGGGGGGGGGTAGATGCATAAAAAGAGAATGTCCAGGGTGGCAAGTATCCTTGAAGATTGTTTTAACCTTCCTAATCCACTGCACTGTGAAGGTGGACTAGATGGAAGGAAGTGATGAGCCAGTAATGGACTAGACTGTGTTCACCAGTCTCAGTGGTGTATTGAATTAAAAAAAAACACATTATGCAACAGTCAAGTTGGCTTGCCTTCTTGACTGTTGCATAATGTGTTTTTTTTAAAAATTCAATTTAAACCAAAGCTGGCATTGTAAATAATAGTAAGGAACAAATTAATTACATTTAATTTAGTGTTTTAGTGCCCACCGCGTAGGTCTAGTTCATCAAGATTGCAAACTATAACTTTGTTCCTTATTTTCAGTCACACTGCCAGCTTTGGTATGTTTTGCCAAATTTCTTTATCATAGTCTACTTTCAAATTCCATATGCAGCTGTTCTGTGACTGTGGACCCTGCTCTGGATCCCTGCTGGTCGGACGCTAGCATTAATTTAGTTAACGTTTCTTGTCATTAGAAGTGCCAAGAAGTCTACCTTGAGATTTGCTCTGAGCCCAAAATGTTCCAATCCCACCCTCAATGGACAAAGCATAATACAAACAGTGAAATTGACAACTAAGGTCCTGAGAATCCATCATATGAAACCAACATTTGTATGCCGAAATGGATCAGAGAATGTGTTCCCAACAATCCATATGGGGTGATATAAATAATTGATAGCCTTGAATACTTTCATCCAGGAAAGGAATTGGATAGATGGGCAGTAATTATTGTAAATGAAAATGAACCCAGGTGAGCAGGCAAACTGGAATAGCAATTCACTTGGTGGTAAAGACATGCAGGAATATCAGCAAATCTAGTTTCCCTCTTCCCTGACTCTCAGTCTGAAGAAGTGTCTCAACTCGAAACGTCACCCATTCCTTCTCTCCAGAGAAGCTGCCTGTCCCGCTGAGTTACTCCAGTATTTTGTGTCTATCTTTGGTGTAAACCAGCATCTGCAGTTCCTTCCTACACATGAATATCCGCAGCTCCTTGTATTTCCCCACTCGACATGCATTCTCATTGATCTCAAGTTACTCCGGAATAACTGCCTAGATGGTGTTTTTTGCTTCTCCTTCTGACAAGTTGAATTTCGAAGTTAAGACAGCGGCCATGAAAATGTTATGCATCAAGAGGAATTTGTAGTGACCCTGTGGAGCGGGCCCAGATTCAGTTTGTGCAAAGTTCCTTGATATTCAGATTCCATCCTATAAAAGGCAAAGGGTCTTTCCTCTATCATGTCAGCAAGGAAATGTGTTTGATAGGATGCAGATTGGTATGTGTGGATGCGAAGAGAGAATCAGACCTGGAATTCGCAGCATTCTGGAGCATTGGCCATTGTTGGAGGACCCAACCATTGATCAGATCCCATTTATATCCAAAATCAAGGAATTGAAGATCCTGGTCTATACCAAAGATAGACACAAAACATTGGATTAACTCCGTGGTTCAGGCAGCATCCCTGGAGAACATGGACAGGCGACGTGTCGGGACGGAACCCTTTATCTTAGTCTACTTTGGGAGTTCTATTCATTCAGTTGTGACTTCATCAAAAGTATGAACATAGGAAAAAATGCCAATAAAGTTAAATAACTTGAAGCTTATTCTTTAGTCCTGTAATATCACCATGAAATACTTGGGGAATTTACTTTGTGTCCAGTAGTTTAATCTTTGCAAAAGGTAAAATGAGATTCAAACTTGAGTTTGATTTATATTCTGTATCTGTTTTTTCTATTAGATCTCCATTAACTCTTGCCTTTCATATTGTGCTGCATGTACCATTCTTGCATTTTGTGGTAATGGCATGCTCAAGATGCACAAGGATAAGGTTGCAAATACATTTGCAAATAAATCAATTTTTAAGACGCATTCGCAAACAACAGTTACCGACCTAGGACGGTAAAGAAAACGAATTTGTGTTTGACAAGTTGAATTTTTGCATTCCCTCAGCAAACTCAGTTATGTGCAAACTGGAAAAATAATTATAGTACAGTTGAAGTTATGCAGGGTGTGGTCTGCGTAGGAAGGAGCTGCAGATGCTGTTTTAAACCGAAGATAGACACAAAAAGCGGCAGTAACTCAATGGGTCAGACAGCATCTCTGTCTGACCCACTTTGGAAATGCACCCACTTTGGTGCTATCAGCAAAATTACTAATCATGTATGCCTTGTACATTCTCAACCAAATCGTAAACCATTATCAGCAATGGGCCCAGCACAGATCCTTGAGGCACATCATATCACAGGCCTCCAGTCTGAAAAACAATCTCCCATCAACACCATCTGCTTCCTTGCATGAAGCCAATACTCTATTAAGTCAGCTAACGCTCCCATTTGAGCTAACCTTCCAGAGCAGCATACCACGCAGTCTCTTATCAAATGCCTTGCTGAAGTCCATATAGACAATGTCTGCAGCTTTGCCCTTGCCAACCTTTTTGGTTACGTCAAAAAACTCAATCAGATTTGTAAGACACAATCACCCGTGTACAAAATGTGCTGACTATCCATAATCAGCCTCTGTCTATCCAAATGCATATATATCCTATCCCACAGAATCCTCTCCAGTAACTCGCCTACCACACATGTTAGACTGGTCTATAGTTCCCAGCTTTTCTTTGCAGCCCTTCTTAAGTAGAGGCACAACATTAGCTAATGTCCAGTCTTGTGGCACTTTTACCCATGTCTCATGATGATCCATACACTGTGTCTCAGGCAGAGGGCCTGCAGTTTATTATCTAGCCTCCCACAGTGTTGTTGGATTTATCTGATATAACCTGGGAGATTTATCTACCTTCATATGTTGACCATAATATGGACTGCTAACTATAATATGGACATCTCTGTCAACTGTCCCAAGATTCCCAGTTTTCATGTCTTTCTCCATGATAAAAACTGAGGAAAAATACTCATTGAGGACCTTGCTT
Source organism: Raja brachyura (assembly GCA_963514005.1). The sequence goes on from OY740781.1 coordinate 177,401,709, forward strand.
TGCCTACTGAGGGCCCCTAATCTGTCTCTAGTTGTAGTGACAGATTTTGTATGTTGTTTCAAGGAATCTTTCCTTTAGTCACTATGAAGACGGGATCAGAAGATAATCGATACACACTCATGAGCTCTCCATGTGACATTCAAAGCCGTCGACAGATAAATCTTCCAAACACAGTCTCCTGATTAATAGTTTCTTTATTGTAGTAGTAAAAACAGTCAGATATTCATCCAAACTTCTTCTTGTATAAGTACAATTTAATCTTACACGTGGCCATACACGTGCGTGGTCGAAAGCTGTGACCTCTCCCCCATGCTTCTTCAAACTAAACTAACTACTAGGGAGGGTACACAAAAGGCTAGAGAAACTCAGCGAGTGCAGCAGCATCTAAGGAGCGAAGGAGATAGGCGACGTTTTGGGTCGAGACCCTTCTTCCTAGGAACTTCCTAGAAGAAGGGTCTCAACCCGAAACGTCGCCTATCTCCTTCGCTCCTTAGATGCTGCTGCACCCGCTGAGTTTCTCCAGCCTTTTGTGTACCCTCGATTCTCCAGCATCTGCAGTTCCTTCTTTAACTACTAGGGAGTCCCAGCGAGAAACCCAGCTGCAAACACACTTCAGACTACGTATAAATCCCACCCACATAATTATAGGCAGATAAAATTTAAACGTAACTGGTTATAGTTATAACATACTGAGTTAAGCTAAATGGCTACTACACTAGTTACCCTCTTTGGATTTTCCTTAATCTCTTTGGATTTTTCTTAATGTTATCTGCCAGAGCTATTTCCTGCCCCCCCCCCTTTTCCCTTTTGATCTCCTTCTTGAGTATGCTTCTCAGTTCCTGAGACACCTCCAGGGATATATTTGATCCGAGCTGCCTATACCTGTCCCATGCCTCCTTTTACTGACCAGAGCCTCAATTTCTCTTGTTATCCAGGGTTCCATACTCCCACCTGTCCTGCTATTCTCTCAACCACGGACATGCATGCCCTGAACTCTTGTCATTAAACTTTTAAAAGCATTCCACTTTCCATATGTTCCTTTTGCAGTAAATAACCTACTCCAATCAACATGAGCACTTCCTTGTCAAATACCATCAAATTTGGCTTTGCCCCAATTCAGAATTTTAACTAGTGGACCCACCCTGTTTTTATCCATAACTATTTAAAACATAATAGAACTGTGGCCAATGGTCTCAAAAGGCTCCCCACAGACACTTCACAGATTTCCTTAGAGTAGATCAAGTTATGGTCTCTCTTTTGTAGGGGTTTCTACAAATTCCACCCTGTCTCAACCCTTGATACACTTGACACTTCCAGTCTATAATTGGGAAAGTCAAAATTCCCTATAATGACAACCCTATCAGTTTTACAGCCTCCTGCAATCTCCTGCCATTTTGTTCTTCCGATTGCCAGTGACTGTTTGGGGGCCTGCAGTACACTCCCAACAAGGTGATCATCCTTTTTTAAATTTCCCATTTCCACCTATAGGGCCTTACTGGACAAACCATCAGTAATGTTCTCTCAGACTACGGCAGTGACATTCTCCTTAATTAATATGTCTAACTGAATCTCTTCTGCACCCTTTCCAAATTAATGATGTCCTTCCGATAGCTGGGCAATCAGAACTGCACACAGTGCTCTAAATGTGGTCTCGCCAACAACTTGTACAGCTGCATCGTGATGTCCTAACTTTTCTAGTCACCACCCTGCAATTTAAGGCAAGCAAGCCCATTACCTTCATCACCACACTCTCCATCGGACTTGTCAGTTTTAGGGAACCATGCACCTGTACTTGCAGATCTTTTTGATCTGCAACATTTTCCAGGGCTCTACCATATATTGTGTATGTCGTGCCCTAGTTTGATATATTTACTGCAGCACCCCACTCTTGTTTGAGTTAAATTCCATTTTCCATTTCTGGCTCACCTTTCCCAACTTAAAAACTGTAAACTTAGATATCTTTTCTCACTGTCTGCTGCATATCAATACTTTTTGTGTCATCTGCAAATTTACTAACTACATTGTCAATTAAAATATTCATGTACATAACAAACAGCAGCGGATCCCGCACCAACCCCTGTGGCCCATCACTGATCACGAGCTTCCAATCTGAAAAACAACCCTCCACAACTACCCTTTGCTCCTTCCTCCAAGACAATTTTGAATCCAGTCTGAAGAAGGGTCTCGATCCGAAATGTCGCCAATTCCTTCTCTCCTAGATGCTGCCTCACCCGCTGAGTTTCTGCAGCATTTTGTGTCTAAGCCAATTTTGGATCCAGTTGATGAGCTCACCATATGATCTAACCAGCCAGACTAGCCTACCACACTGACCTTGTCAAAGGCCTTGCCAAAGTCTACAGTGGGGCTTGCAAAAGTTTTCATACCCCTTGAACTTATCCACATTTTGTCGCGTTACAAACATAAATGTATTCTATTGGGATTTTATGTGATAGACCAACACAAAGTGGTGCATAATTGTGAAGTGGAAGGAAAATGATACATGGTTTCCAAATTTTATTACAAATAAAAAAACTGAAAAGTGTGGAGTGCAAAAGTATTCAGCCCCCCCCCCCCCCCCCCCCCTGAGTCAATACTTGTAGAACCACCTTTCACTGCAATTACAGCTGCAAGTCTTTTGGGGTATGTCTCTACCAGCTTTGCACATCTAGAGACTGAAATGTTTGCCCATTCTTCTTTGCAAAATAGCTCAAGCTCAGTCGGATTGGATGGAGAGCGTCTGAACAGCAATTTTCAAGTCTTGCCAGAGATTCTCAATTGGATTTAGGTCTGGACTTTGACTGGGCCATTCTAACACATGAATATGCTTTGATCTAAACCATTCCATTGTAGCTCTGGCTGTATGTTTAGGGTCGTTGTCCTGCTGGAAGGTGAACCCCCGCCAGTCTCAAGTCTTTTGCAGACTCTAACAGGATTTCTTCCAAGATTGCTCTGTATTTGGCTCCATCCATCTTCCCATTAACTCTGACCAGCTTCCCTGTCCCTGCTGAAGAAAAGCATCCCCACAGCATGATGCTGCCACCACCATGTTTCACAGTGGGGATGGTGTATTCAGGGTGATGTGCAGTGTTAGTTTTCCGCCACGCATAATGTTTTGCATTTAGGCCAAAAACTTCAATTTTGGTCTCATCAGACCAGAGCACCTTCCTCCACATGTTTGCTGTGTCCCCCACATGGCTTGTGGCACACTGCAAACGGGACTTCTTATGCCTTTGTTTCAACAATGGCTTTCTTCTTGCCACTCTTCCATAAAGGCCCGATTTGTGGAGTGCACAACTAATAGTTGTCCTGTGGACAGATTCTCCCACCTGAGCTGTGGATCTCTGCAGCTCCTCCAGAGTTACCATGGGCCTCTTGGCTGCTTCTCTGATCAATGCTCTCCTTGCCCAGCCTGTCAGTTTAGGTGGACGGCCATGTCTCGGTAGGTTTGCAGTTGTGCCATACTCTTTCCATTTTCGGATGATGGATTGAACAGTGCTCCGTGAGATGTTCAAAGCTTGGGATTTTTTTAATAACCTAACCCTGCTTTAAACTTCTCCACAACTTTATCCCTGACCTGTCTGGTGTGTTCCTTGGGCTTCATGGTGCTGTTTGTTCACTAATGTTCTTTAACAAACCTCTGACGCCTTCACAGAACAGCTGTATTTATACTGAGATTAGATGACACACAAGTGGACTCTATTTACTAATTAGGTGATTTCTGAAGGCAATTGGTTGCACTGGATTTTTTTTAGGGGTATCAGAGTAAAGGGGGCTGAATACTTTTGCACGCCACACTTTACAGTTTTTTATTTGTAAAAAAATGTGAAAATCATGTATCATTTTCCTTCCAATTCACAATTATGCGCCACTTTGTGTTGGTCTATCACATAAAATCCCAATAAAATACATTTACGGTTGTGGTTGTAACGTGACAAAATGTGGAAAAGTTCCAGGGGTATGAAAACTTTTGCAAGCCACTGTATATAGACAACGCCTATTTGCACTGCCTTCATCAGTTCTCTTTGTGACCTCTTCCAAAAATTCAATCAGATTTGTGAGACACACATTCACACATGAAGCCATGTTAACTATCCCAAATAAGTCCGTGCCTATTCTAATACTGCTAGATCCTAACCCTAATTATTTCCACAAGGGGCAGTTTTACCCTGATACACAACCATCCCCCGAACTCAAGCTGGTTGAGCAAACAAAGTGCTGGAGGAACACGCAGGTCAGGCAGCATTTGGAAATGGACAGAAGACATTTTGGGTTGGGATCCTTCCTCAGATCTCAATGAGTTGCTTGATCGTCATTCCATTGCTCCTTCACTCTAACAAAATGAAGGTAGCATAGGACGGCATTATTATTAACAGGATGTGGTGCTTTTAAACAATTGACCGTTTATTACTTCAATGGCACTGCATGTAATTGTATTAAACCGAGGTTAGGTTCCAACAACTTATTTGTAGTGGTTCCTAAGTATAATTGTGTGGATTTAGTTGGAACACTTCCAACCATTTACAATGGGCAGGGTGGAGACCCTTGTGCATTTGAAATGGGAAAAATAAACATTGCTTGCCACCTGCTTATTGATTTAATTTAGAACCAGCTGGAATGTTTGAAGAGTCAAGAATGTTTAATGTGTAGGAAGGAAGTGCGGATGCTGGTTTAAACCGAAGATAGACACAAAAAGTAGGAGTAACTCAGCGGGGCAGGCAGCATCTCTAGAGAGAAGGAATGGGTGACGTTTTGGGTCGAGACCCTCAGTCTGAAAATGTCCACTGTGGTTGAACAGACTCCTTATTAATGCCCATCAAGTCCATACGTGAAAAACCACTATTGGTGTAATTGGGTTACTGTGCCTGTAAAGCCTTCTTCAGTCTGAAGAAGGGTCTCGATCCGAAACGTTACCCATTCTTTCTCTCCAGAGATGCTGCCTGACCTGCTGAGTTACAGCAGCACTTGTGTCCTTTTGTGTACGCTAGCATCTGCAGTTCCTTGTTTCTACAGTCTACTATGATCCTGTCTTCAACTCGGAGACCATTATTGTCCTGTATCCACTTCAATTTCTCACGAATATTTCCCAGCAAAGAGACACTGAAACCACAATCAGAAATCCTGGTTGAGCTTTGCTCGGCCGAAGTACACTGCAATGTCAATTTATGCAGCCCTTTAAAACTGTGTAATGAAAGCACATGATCTGGCCATTCAGCCACTTGAATGTGCTCTGCTTTTCAATGAGATCATGGCTGATGAGTGCTTATTGTACTTGATCAACAGTTATAGTGGTTGGACCAGCCAACACCACCCCCCTCCAGCTCGAACTGTCTCCCCTCCGCTCAAAGCCCCGGCTTCTAATGCCACCCCCAGGTCGCAAGGACCCTTCTTCTCCCACCGCACGGTCTATTTGGCGCGGCTGTTGTTGCGACTAACATTGTAGCGCCTGGGGACAGCGCTTGCTTGTCTCGGGTCGCTGCCACTGACAGGACGTGTCTGGTCACCGTGGTGCTCTCTTCCCACACACCAGCTGCTGCTTCTACTGTCAGCGGTCCCTTTGCTCACTCGGCCTCTTTACCCTCTCCCCCCCTCCCCCCCCAGTCGCCGACATACTCCATGTCGGAAGATGTCGGCCACTGAGGGGGGAGGGACAAGGACGGGAGATGGAGGATGAGGCGGCAGTGGGGTGAGGAGCGGACAAGGCCAAGGAAGGAGCGGCTGCGGGTGAGAGGGGAGGGAGCCCCACAGTGACTGAGCGTGTCTTGTCGTTGGCAGCGACCTGAAGAAAATGGTGCCGGCCAGGGGCTGCAGCATGCGTGGTAACAACAGGCGCGTGAACTGTTGAAGATGGGCTCGCTGGTGCAAACCAGCGGCATCAGAGCCTAGTTTTAATGTGAAACTACACACAGTGCTGGAGTAGTAGCATAGCAGACCCAATCAGCCTGAAGAATGGTCCCGCGTCATCTAACCATGTTCTCCAGAGATGCTGCCTGACCCACCAAATTACTCTAGCACTTTGTGTCCTTTTGTGTATTTACCATCATCTGCAATTCTTGGTTTCAGCCACATACAATGATAATACTTTACCCGGTTATAGCGGACAGTCGGCAATAAAGGACACTGTTTCTCCCTTTATGGTCTGTTACAACAAGGGTTGCTGTATTTTATTTTTCAGCCTGGGACAAAGGTTCTGACTGTCTACCCTATCTATGTCAGTCATAGTTTTATGTATTTCTATCAGGTCTCCCCACAATCTCTGGCATTCCAAAGCAAACAATCCGTGTGACAAATATTTTTACAAAATAAATTGGGCACTCTGTAAGAACTAACTAATGGAAATATAAAGAAGTAATTATTGAATTTTTGTTTTTGTGCTCACATTTATCTCCTGTAATTTTCTCCAGTTATGTAACCCACAAACCTCTGCACTTCCTCATTTCTGACCTTTTACACATCCCAGTTTTAATTGCTCACTGACCTTCATCTGCCAAGCCTGTAAACTCTGCAACCACGCCTTCTCTTTCCTCCAAATCCGTCTTAAATCCTACTTCTTTGATCAGGCCTTGATCATATGTCCCAGTATCTCCATATGTGGTTGCATGTAAAATTTTGTTTCATATTGCCCCTGGGAATTGCTTGGGATCTTTACAGCGTTGAAGTCATTGTGTAAGCTGTAAGCTAGTGTTTTGGTTTCTTCCAGTGTTAAGTACTATAGTCAGCACTGAGTGCAAAGTGTGTGCCTGGGAGGGAGGGAGAGAAAGAAAGAAAGGGGGGGAGAGAGAGAGAGAGAGTGATTGGTAGCTCCAGATTGTCACAGCTGGGGTATAGATATGTGTTGTGTTGAAGCTCTGTCACAGTGTTTTATTTTTAAATGGTTTTCTTGCCCATTTAATGGTGCTAAAATAATACAAGTCTGTCTGCAGAGCAAGCAATTTCCTAAAAGCTGACCTGACTAATTAAAGGAGTTGAATATTAGTGGCTTTGGAATGTTTCATTTGCGGAACACACTTGCAGCTTGTCCTTTCAAGCTTGACGGGTTTAAACCAAACAAGGACAAGCTATTTTACTGTTCGTGATTCACCTAATGCTTTGGACAACAAGCAAGTTACTTCATCAATTAATATGTAGGAAGGAACTGCAGATGCTGGTTTAAACCAAAGTTAGACACAAGTTGCTGGAGTAACTCTGCGGGTCAGATAGCATCTCCGGATGGAAGAAACAGGTGACGTTTTGGGTCGAGACCCTTCTTCAGACCCATGAATCCATGATTCATGAATTATTTTTTTTCTTCCTTGTGGGGCTGCAACACTTTCCTTTGAAGTGGTTGTGGATGGTTCAGCATTACAACTGTTGCTGCACTGGCGCAGTTGAAGTCATAAGAAACAGAAGCAGCAGGAGGCCATTTGGCCCCTTGCGCTTGTTTCATTCAGTAAGAACATGGCTGATTTTTAAAAATCTAATTTTAATGTTTACGGCAGCATTTCAGCATTAGAACTATCGGCAACTACTGCTGTGAAAGTCATTTGTGATTTCATTAAGGTTTAAAGGTATAGAGTCATATAACATGGAAATAATTCCTTTGGCCTTATTGGGCATTGTGATCATCAAGTACTTATTTACACTGCTCCCATTTTTAATTTCACCACATTCCCTTCAACATCCCAAATTCTGTTATTCATTACCCACGATGGACAACCTATCAACCCACATGCCCTTGGAATGCGGGAGGAAACCAGAGTACCTGGAGGAATCCCACAATGACACAGGAAGACAATGCAAACTCCGCACACAGCTCCAGAGATCAGGACGAGTCTTGGGTCATTGGAGAAGTGAGGCAGTAGCTCCACTAGCCGTGCAGCAATGAAATATTAAAAAAAACATAATTGGTAGGATCATGAAAACCTGTTGATTAATAGCCCTGTCCTACGGTACGAGTTCATTCCAAGAACTCTCCCGAGTTTAAAAAAAAATTGAACTTGTGGTCAGCACGGAGAATGAATGTAGCGGGTACGTCTGACCTTGGGGACGTCTCTTAGCGGCTCGTACCGCTAACGGCAGGTACTCGCTAACGGAAGGTAAGCACGGGAAGACCCGTGAAGATTTTTCAACATGTTGAAAAATGTACCGACGAGTGGCCATTACCGTAAATCTCCGAGTTCGAATCTGGGCAAGCTCGGGAGGGCTCTTGGAATGAACTCGTACCGTGGGACAGGGGTTTAAAGAAGACGCAATGAATACCAAATTAAAGCACTCAGAGAATTTGTATATGAAGTGGAGAGCTGAAAGAAGACAGCGAAACAAAGTAACAAATGCAGAGTTCTGTACAGGATCAAAAACATCAAGATATGGATGGCTATTTAAAACAACAATAATGGCTATGATTTTAGACGAAATGGTGCTTCCTTATAACAGACCTTTAAGGAATAGCAGAATGAAAAGAGGTATTTTTGCCAGGACATCATAGATGCCAGCAGCATGTAAATAAAATATCAAAACCCAGATTGAAAAAATCTTCACCAAGACACTCAGTGCTAAACATGCATACGTTAAAATATTTGAATCAATGTAAAACTGACAACTTGTTCATTTTACGCAGGATAATATCCCAACACACTTCACAGGAGTATTATCAGAAGAAACGGTGGCTCTAGGCCACATAGTTAAGGAAATGTCCAACCGCTCGGGTAAGGGGCAGAGATGCTGAAGTTAAAGGAGGGCATCTGAGAACTTGGGCCCTTTCCAATATCTAGCTTCCAGTGTGGTGTGATTGCTCATATCTAGGAATGGAAGAGTGCAAAAGAAGTAAAGACTTTAGTGCGGTCATTTACAGAAATTGGAATAAAGGAGGAAGTAAAAGATGGGATTTAATAGGAAAAGCCACTCCAAAACAAAGCATTTAAAAATCTCATGTAAAGTCTGAAGGATTGGGACTCATTCCTTGTTTTAAGCTCCTAGAAAGTGTTTGGCATTGATTGGAATTGATCACATCATCAGGAAAGTGCACACAACTCATTGGGCCGGCCGCAACATTATGACATATTTTGTGGGCGAGTATCCCAACTTTACAACCACTTTGTGGTGAAGTTTATGGAGGAACAAAGCTCAGAGGGCAGTAACTTCCAGAATGTTATGTTTAACTGATAGAAATTGATAGTGAGGGTGAACAGGGAAATCCTAATGTGCTGCAAATTGAAACTTTTGCAGCAATATTCTGTTGTGCTGCAGCAAGTAAGAATTCCATTGTCCTATCTGGAACACATGACAATACAACTCTCTTGACAATGACATTGATTTCTGTCAGGGTTGGTGAGATAGATGGCATGTAATTTAAGCCTGTGGAAATTTCCGTATCAACTAAGTAGTTTGAACAAAGACCACAAAAAAGTATCCTTCTTCAACAACTACGATTGTTGTAAGTGTAATTTTCGGCCTTTGTAACGTGTGGAGGCACTGAACATGGTCGATGTCCTCCCAACTAAAAATGTTCCGTTTTGTGGGGGAAAATAGTTAACTGATATTTTGTTGCTTAGTTTAAAGCTGGAATAAGTGTTGAAAAAGCAAAAAATATTATCAGATGCTGGAAATGTGAACTAAACACAAAATGCCAGACTTACTCAGCAGATTAGGCAGAATCTGCGGAGAAAGCAGGATGGCACTTCACCTGAACTGGAAAGGATGGGATTTAATAGGAAAAGACACACAAAAACAAAACATTTAAAAATCTCATAACAAGTTAAATCTGAAAGCAGGTATGAAATGAATTAAGAGAGGAAGAGGTGTGAAGGAAACAAAGTAAATATCTCTGATAGACTGGAGACCAAATGTATCCAGGTGAAGCATTTGCTCCTCGTACCATCTAAGAGCTATGTTAACTGGGGTTGAATAGAGATGGGGAATGTTTAATGCTTATGAAAGCAATTAATCATTTATCAAAGTGGTGACATATTGGCAAACAACATGCTGAATATGGAGACAGTATCTTGTAGCCACAGTACTGTTACCGTGCTGTTGGTTCATAGAGATTTGCTAATTGCATTCAACCACACATGCTCGGAAGATTTAAGTGAATAATAATATTACGATCTGCTAATTGAATCTAACCACACATTGCTGGGAACGTTAAAGTGAATAATGTATTACCTTCAGTGTTCCCTCGATCATAACATTCTTGCCTGATCATGAATTTCAAGTCAAATAACTCGGCTTTCTGAGGAGCCACGAGACAGGAGTTCTTTCTACCTTCTCAATTGAATGTAAAAGATCCCAGTATAATGCTCAACTAGCAAACTACCTTATAATCATGTGAGATCTTGCAGAGTGCAAATTAGTTTTGTCGTTCCCCACATTAAAAACTATGACTGCATTTCAACTGATGGATTAGATTTTGGGAAGACATGAGTGAAATACCAAATAAATGGATGTTTGTTCCTTTAAACCACTATTGGCATATGTGGAAAAGTAGATTATAAATCTTTGCCACCAAATCAAGTGAAATGTACATTGATCATGATGGAAGAGGATATACAATGTGTCTAAGAATGTGGAGATGAGGTTACGAGTGATGAGGAAGAGATAGAGACAGTGGGGTTATGCACGTGGCACTTTATGGAGGTTGATTGTGGGTGGATGAGAGCAGCAAGAAGATAAATATGGAACAGGTGAGTATTTTGATAGCAACGTGGCTTGTGATGAAAGGTGGCATAGGCAATATTGGTCTTGCAAGTAAATTAAATGTGTCTAAAGGTCGACCTAACTGAGAAGCTGCTGGTGGCAAAACAGTGGAGCAATGTTGGTCAGGAACTGTTAGAAACAAGGAACTGTAGATGCTGTTTCACAAAATAAGACACAAAGTGCTGGAGTAACTCAGCCGGACCATCAGCTTTCCCGGTCAGGGACTGATCGCTTAGATTTTCAAATGCTGGTCAGAGGGAGATTTGACATGGATATTCATCACTTGAAGGCATGCTAGGTGGTGGTTATGCCAGGTTAAGGGAGCTGCTGTGCGGACTTGAATGTTGTCGTTATTTGTGTGTAATTGACCATGATTTCCTGCACGTGTGGAAAATCTGACTACGAGACGACAGATAGGTGAGGAAGAGAAGGTTAGACCCGTGGAAACATGTTGGGTGTAAAGATGCAAAAGTCAAGAATAGCAGTTGTTGCTGAAGGTATTTAATTAGTAGGCACAGAACTATCAGGTTCCACAGCACTAACAATGTAGGAGAAACATCTTGAGGGGAATGCTGTCGAAAGCTTGCTGAGAGTTGAAGAGAACAAGGCTTAATAATGCATCTGCGGAGAATGTTACTATTGACTGTCCAGAGTTCAAACTAAGATCCTTTGGACATGTGGTGACATATTTGAGGATGATCGGATTGAACCTGTTAAACAGTTAGGTTCATGGCAAGGTATTTGTCACGATCTTGCTCAAAATAATGTGTCTTTGAGAAAAAAGTACTGTGGAGGGGAAGCCATTAATAAGATGGACACAAAAAGCTGGAATAACTCAGCGGGACAGGCAGCATCTGTGGAGAAAAGGTGACGTTTCAGGTCGAGACCCTTCCTCACACTAAGCCATTGACAAGGCTGGCTATTATGAAACCAGGGAAGACTGGGTGAGTTGTTTTACACAAGTTGGAAAAAGAATTGTGGAATAAATTATCTTTTTGGAAAATAGCTGCATTGTGTTCTTCTTGGAAATGTAATTTTCATAGAGTCCCACAATTACTTGAGTCATTTGTCACAGATGTACGCTTGTCAATGTTCACCCAGAAAAAAAGGGCACATACTTGTGCAAAGCAATGCAACACGGGTTTAGCTATGATTTAGTGTCAGATGAATACTGGTCAACTTCCAGCGAAGTTTCTGTCTCCTGATGACATTCAAAAGCATAGGTCTTCACATCTGCTAAATCTCAGCCAGTTCCCTCATCTGCCACAAATTAGTTTATCACAGCTTCTGAGACAGCTAAGAACCACAGTTTGGATGTCCAATTCTGGATTACTAGCCCGAGCCCACTGCTGGCAACTGAGCTTGGATGGCAAGGACCTGTCAGGGCTGTGCGGCTCCTCCTCGTGTAATAACTTTCCTCACTACCTTGAGTTTAAACATGGTCACAGGTGGAAGGTATTGATCATGGGATAATGACCAAGTAATTGGTATCTAATTGGTATTTTTGAAGAGGGTGAAGGAAACTAAGATGGAAGAATGGTCATAAAAGTCAAGCCCGTCTTCATCTGTGCAAAGAAATCCTAAGATGGACAAAATACTGGAGTAACTCAGTGGGACAGGCAGCATCTCTGGAGCGAAGGAATGGGTGACGTTTTAGATCGAGATTCTTCTTCAGTCTCGACCCGAAACGTCACCCGTTCCTTCTCTCCAGAGATGCTGCTTGTCCCGCTGAGTTACCCCAGCATTTTGTCTATTTTTGGTTTAAACCAGTGTCTGCAGTTCCTTCCCGCACACAAGAGTGTCAGGAAATTAATCTCTCGTTGTTTGAATATGGAATGGATGTGTTTAATGAAGGAACCAAGTGAAGTATATGACTGTTCAAGCAGGTGCAAGAAATGTGTGTTCAGTGCCTCTTGAAAATGATTATAAATTATTGCCCTTCAGAGATTGCCATGGCAACTATTTGTAAACTCTGAATGCACTGCAAGGCAATAATTTGGACAACAATATGACTGTGTACACTATTGTTGCTCCACTGATGGAATAGACTCTCATTATTCAAATGTGACAGAAGATACAGAATACGCGGTGATGCTCATGGTGGATTGAAGCAGGAGAAAACAGCTTACAAAGCCGCTGATAAACAGCAACTTTAGATATTGAATACTTCACGGTGTGTACACAGGCTAGGAGTCACCTGCAAAGATTAATCCAGTTAATTCTATTCTGGCTGCTCCAAGTTAAACACTACCCAAAAATGGGATGTTTAACAGCAGTCTTTGCATTACGGTCATGAGTTTACAATCTCTCCCAGGATGATAATCAGAAGAAGTCTATGGGCTCCATGAGTGGATGTCATGCCAACAAAATGAAGGGAACCAATTAGCTTCTGGTGTTGGTGAATGCCGTAGTTTCGCTTTTGGTTTAGTTTAGCTATGAGACACAGCTTATAAACCGACCCTTCAGCCCACTGAGTCCACACTTACCATACATCACCCATACATTAGTTCTATGTTATCTCACATTTGCATCCTACACACCGGGGTGGAAGATTGCAACCTTCACGTAGTCCGCCCTGTTTCGACTAATGCAATCAACTCGACGTGCACAAACAGAAGATCAAATAGAACAAGTTGTCCAACAACTTTAGGCTGTGCACGCCACACGAAAGAAGAAGATCCTACACACCCGGGGCAATTTACAGAAGCCAATTAACCTAGAAACATGCACGACATTGAAATGTGGGAGGAAATGCGGTCACAGAAAGAATGTGCAAATTCTGTACAGACAGCTCCCGTCGGTAGGATTGAAACTGGGTCTGGGGCACTATGAGGCAACCGCTCTACCATTGCCATTGTGCTAAGTTGTGTCAATGCTGATCTGGGAGTTCCTTGAAAAATCCTGAAAGGAACATGGCGTAGCAAATTGGCTGACTTTCTAAATACACTCAAGTTCCAGGAAGGAACACTAGACAGCAAAATTGAGGACAGTGGATTAATTGCACTATTGCAGGTCTTGCATTGAGAGGTGGATTTACCCTGGAGATCTTTTAACATCACATAGATAATTGCAATCACAGATTTCTTTTGGAGTCTAAGCAAATTCTTCAGATAGCTGCCATTGCCTGTGAACAATTTGCTTTGTCCCCACAGATCATCAGTACTGCCACTTCCATGCTCTTCATTCCCTCTGTAAAGCAAATAGCAAGATATAATGGGGAAGAAATTAATCTTGGATTAATCATTTAACGCCGACAAAAATATTGACATGAATTACATTACCCTCCATAATGTGCCCTCCATAACAAAGACCCATCGTTTATTTATTTGCCTCTGTACTCCACAATTTGAGGTTTGTAATCGAATAAATCACATGTGGTTAGAGTGCACATTGTCAGAATTTATTAAAGGGTATTTTTATACATTTTGGTTTCACCATGTAGAAATTACAGCAGTGTTTATACATAGTTCCCCCATTTCAGGGCACCATAATGTTTGGGACACATGGCTTCACAGGTGTTTGCAATTGCTCAGGTGTGTTTAATTGCCTCCTTAATGCAGGTATAAGAGAGCTCTCAGCACCTAGTCTTTCCTCCAGTCTTTCCATCACCTTTGGAAACATTTATTGCTGTTTATCAACATGGGGACCAAAGTTGTGCCAATGAAAGACAAAGAAGCCATTATGAGACTGAGAAACAAGAATAAAACTGTTAGAGACATCAGCCAAACCTTAGACTTACCAAAATCAACTGTTTGGAACATCATTAATAAGAAAGAGAGCACTGGTGAGCTTACTAATTGCAAAGGGACTGGCAGGCCAAGGAAGACCTCCACAGCTGATGACAGAAGAATTCTCTCTATAATAAAGAAAAATCCCCAAACACCTGTCCGACAGATCAGAAACACTCTTCAGGAGTGGATTTGTCAATGACCACTGTCCGCAGAAGACTTCATGAACAGAAATACAGAGGCTACACTGCAAGATGCAAACCACTGGTTAGCCACAAAAATAGGACAGCCAGGTTAAAGTTTGCCACAAAGTACTTAAAATAGCAACTACAGTTCTGGAAAATGGTCTTGTGGACAAATCAGACAAAGATTAACTTAGATTAGAGTGATGGCCAGAGCAAAGTATGGAGGAGAGAAGGAACTGCCCAAGATCCAAAGCATACCACCTCATCTGTGAAACACGGTGGTGGGGGTGTTACGGCCTGGGCATAAATGGCTGCTGAAATGGCTACTGGCTCACTTATCTTCATTGATGATACAACTGTTGATGGTAGTAGCATAATGTGTATAGTGTTTAGACACATCCTATCTGCTTAAGTTCAAACAAATGCCTGAAAATTCATTGGCCGGCTGTTCATTCTACAGCAAGAGAGACAATGATCCCAAACATACTGCTGAAGCAACAAAGGAGTTTTTCAAAGCTAGAAAATGGTCAATTCTTTAATGGCCAAGTCAATCACCCGATCTGAACCCAATTGAGCATGCCTTTTATATGCTGAAGAGAAAACTGAAGGGGACTAGCCCCCAAAACAAGCATAAGCTAAAGATGGCTGCAATACAGGCATCACCAGAGAAGACACCCAGCAGCTGGTGATGTCCATGAATCACAGACTTCAAGCAATCATTGAATGCAAAGGGTATGCAACAAAATACTAAACGTGACTACTTTCATTTACATGACATTGCTGTGTCCCAAACATTATGGTGCCCTGAAATGGGGGCACTATGTATAAACACTGCTGTAATTTCTACATGGTGAATCCAAAATGTATAAAAATGGCCTTTATTAAAATCTGACAATGTGCACTTTAACCACGTGTGATATTTCCTATTACAAATCTCATGTTGTGGAGTACAGAGGCAAATAAATAAATGATGGGTCTTTATCACAAACATTATTGTGGGCACTGTATAATGGGGCCAGCCTGGAATGCTTACGATTATTTAAATCCTGTTTTTTGTGAGGCACTTTGGGAGGGCTAATAAGAGTAGGAATAATGTTGAATATTAATAATATCATAATGAATGATAGAGTCCCAGGGAATTTTGATGTGCAAGTCTAAGAATCCGTGAAAGCATCAAAGCAGATAGATCGGGTGGTTATGATACTTGCTTTCATTGCCTGGGGCATAGAATATAATAACATGGAGGTTAAGTTACAACTTTCATAAAACATTGGTTCGGTCATAACTTGAGTACTGTGTGCATTTCTGTTTGCCATGCTATCGGAGGGATGTGATTGGACTGAAGAGGGTGCAGAGCAGATTCACCAGAAGGTTGACTGATGGAGAATTTCAATTAAGCAGAAAGACTGGTTAGGATATGTTTTCTTTGAAGTGGAGGGGGCTGAGAGGGTACCAGATTGGTGTGTACGCGGGGCATGGATGGAAGCGATTATAAAATACATTTCTCCACAGCAGGGTTTAATAGTAAGATTAAATGAGAACATACCAGTTTGAAGTTTGATCTTTATTTTATGAGGAGTTACGATGAGGGATTACGTGAAGACCCCGCCAGCACGCATGCGCGACATTCTTCAAAGCAGTGGTGTGAAATCACAGACAGCAACGTAGACTAATATAGTAAGATAAGAGAGAACTTTCATACCAGTTGATCTTTATAATAGAGGGTTTGGGAGCGGAGGGCACGTAATCCCTCATCGTAACTCCTCATAAAATAAAGATCAAACTTCAAACTGGTAAGTTCTCATTTAATCTTACTATTTTACTTCGGAGTCACGTGAGTGACTACGTGAAGATTTCAAAGCTCTGTGATTTCATGCCCTGGAACACCCCATGCTCACACACTGCTATGCTGGGATAAGAGGATGAACGTATTTCAGACATGACACTGGCTGAAAAACAAAATGGGTATTTATTCATACCAAAAACAAAATATATATCCCATATAGGGTAATTATTTAGCAGAACTCAAAATGCTTCCTGCAAAAGAGTCAGGAGAGGCCACGGGTTTGTTATAAAAGCGTTGAAACGTCTTCTCATTGCTCCAACCCGCTGTGGCCAGGATGTGGTCCATGGGTACTTCCATCATCCTAGCCGCCGAAGTGGATGCTGCCCTGGTGGAGTGAGATTTAAAAATATTAGTGTCCACCCCCGCCGCATCCAGTACCACCCTTAACCATCTAGATATGGTTTGCACTGTGACTTTGTGGTGGGGCTTTTTGTGGCTTATAAGCAAAACTTTCTCCGTGCCCCTGAGAGACTTGGTGACTGAAATGTAACGTGATATCAAAGTGACGATGCAGAGTCGAGTATCTGCTGGATAGGCTAGAAACTCTAATGTATGTCCAGACGATCCGGGTCGATCTTGTTTTAACAGCCCCTGCATATGAAAAGTGATTTTGCCATTGGAGATAGTCATGGCATCCAGATTTAACTTGTGCAGGGACTGGACCCGTTGTGCCGTGACAAGTGCCATAATCATTACCATTTTGTAGGTGAGTTCGTCCAAGGTGAGCCCCGAGTTTGGTGTCCATCCTCGCAACATAGTCAATACTATGCTGAAATCCCACATGTGGTTGTATCTGGGCCTGGGGGGATTGGAATTAAATATTCCTCTCATTAGCTTAGACACTCATGGATGTGATCCAATGCCCAGTTGATCACTCCCCTTGCCCAGATAGGTTGATAGGGCACTCCTGGCACAATTAATGGCACTGTAGCTTAATCCTTCATCGTAGTGAAGGGTAGCCAGGAATTCCAGAACTTCCGTGATGGTTGCCGATTCGTAGGTTGTTTTTGTTGTAGAGCAGAACACTTCCCACTTCCTGATGTAGGTCAGGTACTGTTTCCTAGTGGACTCCCTGCATGACGCTGAGATGGTATCTATTGTTCTGTTGGTGAGTCCGTATCCCAGAAGTGGCCGTTTCAGAATCTGCAAATCAACAGGTCCATGCGGTCATGACATGGATGGTGTTCCCCTGTGATGGGATGTATTAATAGGCTAGGTCGTTTGTTGACCCGAATACAAGGTTCTATGGCCATCTTCTGTACCGCTGGGAACCATGGTTGGGTAGGCCAGTCGGACACAACCAAAATACCCGATGCGGAGTCTTGTCTGATTTTTTGCAAGACCCGACTGATGAGGCAGAAGGGGGGAAAGGCATAACAGAACAAATCCCCCCAATGTAGCGTGAAAGCGTCCATTGCTACTGCCCCTGGGTCTGGTTCCCAAGCAACATATGTTGGCAGTTGGTGATTTAATCTGGATGCAAAAAGGTCGATATCTGGTGTCCCATAACGTTCTACAATATCTGTGAACACTTTCCGATCCAACATCCATTCTATGTTGTCGTTGAATTTGCGTGACTTGGTGTCTGCCACTGTGTTTAGCTTATCTGGAAGGTAAGTGGCTGAAATCCAAATTTCCCTTTGCAGACACCAGTGCCAGATATTATTAGCCAATTCATCACATGATATCAACTTTATTCCACCCATATGATTAATATAAGCCACCACTGTGGTGTTGTCAATTTGTAATCTAACATGTACTTGGTGCATGTCTGAGCAGTATGCCCTAAGACCATGAAATGCTCCCAGCATTTCTGAATAATTAATCCCCAATGTTTCAAATAGGGTTAGCTCTTGTGCACTCCATCTGCCTCCACAACTAGTGGTGGTATTAGTTGCTCCCCAACCTTTGGCACTGGCATCAGTTTGTAAGATGACCGAGGGATTTATGATAGTGATGGGTTTGGAACAGAATTGAGCATTTTCCATCCACCAATTTAATTCAATTCTTGCCTTTTCTGGTAACTTCATAGGCCTGTCGAAATGGCCTGCATGACTTTTGAGAGCTATAATTTTAGCTCTTTGTAGGTTTTGATAATGTAGTGGTCCGAATTGTGCTGCGGGAAAAGCAGCCACTATCTTCCAATTACCCTGGCCACCTGCCGTATGGATGGATCCCTGATGCCAGTAAGGCTCCTGCAAGCTTCTATCAAGTACACCACCTTGTTCGGTGGTAAGGTGATAGACATTTGCACCGAGTCAATGGTGAACCCCAAGTAATCCATGGTAGTAGAGGGTTCCAACTTTGATTTATCTGGATGTATGATGAACCCCAGCTTTTGAAAGAGATGTTTTGTGGCTAGAACTGCCAATGTAGCCGTTTCCAAATTCTCCCCGACAATGAGGATATCATCAAGGTAGGCCATAACAGTATGGTTTTGTTTCCTTAAATAGGCCAAAGCTGGTTTCAATAGTTTGGTGAACAGCCTGGGTGCTGATGATAACCCATTGGGTAAGGCTTTATATTGCCATAATTGTCCCATCCAGATAAATTTAAGGTATTTCCTATGATCCTTGTGTATTGACACTGAATAGTATGCATCTTTAAGGTCAATGCATGCCATGTAGTACCCATTAGCTATTAGCTGTCTAGCTGTGTCAAAAGTGTCCATTTTGAAATGAACATACTGAACAGAAGTA
This sequence comes from Raja brachyura, assembly GCA_963514005.1. The sequence continues at coordinate 177,420,835 of OY740781.1, forward strand.
TTCAGTTCGGTCAGATCTATGATTATGCGGCACCCGCCATCTTTTTTATTTTTGGTAACTATATTAGATACGAACTCCTGAGATTCTCTGGTGGTTCTCTCAATTACCCCTTTGCTAATTAGTCTTAATAGTTCAGCATGGCCTGCCGTTCTTTCTTTTTGTGAAAGTATAAACCTTCGGCTAGGCGAATGCTGGACCGGGGTAGGGAGTTCGTAAATGAATTCAATTTTATAACCCTGAATACTTCCGAGTATGTAAGGATCAGAGGTAAAAGTGCGCCATACTTCATAAAACAAGTGCAACCGGCCTCCCACATAAGATGAATTTAGACAAGCAATGTTCCTGGGGGAGCCAGACCCACCTACCTCCAAGGTTATTGCCGGTGTTGCGGTCTTTGCCCTTGTTTCTTCTGTTGAGTTGCTGCGTTGTAGGGGTGGCGCATTTTCCAAGAAGGCCGGGCTGGGCCATGGCCTAAAAAAGACCGTTGTGCAGGTGGGCCGGCCTTCGAGCTTTCACCACCGGACGGTCCGTTGTGATATCGCTGTCCGGTGGGTGTGATGGGGTGCTGCCGCTGTTGGTAGTGAGGTTTGGAGGTACTGGGTACCTTAATCAGGCCTATGGCCTTGGCCTCCTCGTCCAGGTCTTTCACCTGTTTTGGGAGGTTATCCCCGAACAGCAGATTTGGTGGTTGAGCGTTACCTGGTCTGCATAACCCCGCAAACTTGGGGTTAAGTGCCGGTTTGATAATGCTCTTCCTGTAGTTATTTATCTCGTACTGTGTGTTATACAGCAAGGCCAGAGCATCCTGTAGTTCTTCCGGTAACTCTATTCCCACCGCAGTTCTGGCCACTGCCGTAATCCCGGCGGTCAAAAGTTTTAGGATCCTCTGAAGTTTGACTTCTTGCCCTCTAATCGTAGGGCTCATGTTCCCCCATATAGGGTTATTCACCGCTGGAACAGTCAGTGAGTTACAATTTTCAGGAGCAAGATACTTATCAGCTGTTGCATTGATGGCTTGCTCCTGAAGCTGGTTTGTAGTCATATAATTGATACTAGCTGCCAGCTTAGGGTGGATAGGTAGGCCTTTTTGAGAAGGAACTGCATGCTTGTTTACCATATCCAGTAACTCTTCTTGCACCCCTGACACTGTTGGTTGTTCAGCCAACTCCCCCTCTTCAGGGTCAGCCCAGTTCTGACCCCCAATGCTCCCCTGCGAAGAGGACGAGACATTAGGCAGTCCATGATAGGATCCTGCTGTGGGCCTGCGAAGAGGCCCACCATGACTCTGCCCCTGCAAAAGCAGGTCACGCTGGAGCAATTGCTCCACCATCCGCTCCATGCGGGCAAGACGACCCCCGTCGCTATCAGCGAACGGGGTGTCCTCGGGACTGGACCCAACTGGGTCGGCGGCCCCGTCCGACTTTCGGGTGGATTTACCGCCCGACCGCGGCGTATCTGCGGCCCTCATAGGCGAAAAGTCGGGAGCTGCAGGTAACACCTGCAGCTCAGGAGAAGCGGCACGCTGCTGGCTGCTCTCCATGGCAGCAGCTCTTGCCGCTGCTCTTTTCAATTTCCGCGACTCCATGTAGAATTCCTGAAAAAACAAGTATACACTGAGTCGCCACGCTCACCACTCCGGTGAGACTTACCTTTCGTAAGTTTTTTAAACTTACGCTGGAGGAGCCCTGCTCCTCCCGACTGTCGCTTCCGCATGCGTACGACGATAAGTCGCGCATGCGTGCTGGCGGGGTCTTCACGTAGTCACTCACGTGACTCCGAAGTAAAATTGCTGGTGGGTGTTAATAAAAGGCAAGGGGTAGGTGGTTTAGAAGAAAACTGGTGAAGATTTTTCCACCCAGGTTGGAAACTGGAACACATTGCCAGAGAGGATGTTGAAAGCAGAGGCATTTATGCTATTTAAGAACTATCTTGATGAGCACTTGAACTGCCATGGCACAGAAGCCTATGAACCAAAAATGAGATTAATATAGCTGCTGGATGACCGACAAGGATTGTTGGGCTGAAGGGCCTGTTTTAAGTGCTGCATGGCTCTGATTCTAAAATGCACAGAAGCTTGGAGCTGACGATGAAAGATCTTTACCCCACCTAATTCTGATGTGTGGAGTATAGAGTGATCGGTGCACTGCTGACTTATACAGGTAGGAAACCTTATTAACGCTTTTTGAAAAGTAGTGACAGCAAATAAGGTGGATTTTGATCTTAGAGTTGATAAGGAAGCCCCCATGTTCAGAGGTTTGTTTGGTGTGATAATCGGAACATGGTCATTATAACTACACAGCATTGTTCTGTGAATGTATCAAGCTTTGAGAAATGGGGCAAGTTAAAGTCACTTTAGAGTAGATCAGATTCTGAAATAGTAAAAACTGAGCAGCAGGATAACATGTTTTAATTTGATATTGTCCACATCGTGAGCAGGGTTAACACATACATCTTCAGAGTTAATGTTGATATAAATAAATTGGTCCCCTTTAATATATTTTACAAATGTATTTATTTAGATCTACATTTGGAGCACCTTTCCATTAAATTACCATTAATATCTACTCCACCTCAGCTGGTTGTATTAGCTGCAGTGGTTACAGTCGACAGCTAGGGCTGTCTAAAGTCAATTTTTTAGGAATGTGATTCAGAAGGAAGTATTAATCGGAATTGAAACGGGAGAGAGACTCGGCTTTTGCTGCTCAACATCTGTTGTCTTTTATTTCTATGTGATTTTATAGACAGGGTGAAAAGATGTCCAGGACCAGAAGGGACCTTCCTTATGACTAGATACCAATGTTAGCAGGTGTTGAAGGTTGTCCGTCAACGTTTGTGAGCTGCTGTGGCTTCCCTATTAGAAGAAGAGCAACGGAGGATTTAGAGACACCAGCATGGACACCTTTCCAACTGCTTATGGTGCAGATGGAGCAGGAAAATGGTTAGGTCTAGGAAGGAACTGCAGACTCTGGGATGGTGGATCCCTGCGGCCGGGGCCGTGGAGGTGTCAGGAGTGGACACCTGGCGAAGGTCGACAAGGGGGTTGCTGGCGGTCGATGTCGGTGGTTGCTGAGAATGCTGGCGGTAGGGGTCGCGGTTGTAGCGATCGATGGTCGTGGATGACGCCGGCTGTCGAGGTCAGGCTAGCGGCTGAGGTCGAAGATGGCACGTGGGAGCCGGAGGGCGGGTTGCCGAGACCCATGGAGGACCTGGTGTTGGGGAACAGGCAGCATCTCTGGAGAGAAGGAATGGGTGGTGGAAGAAGGGTCTTGACCCGAAACGTCACCCATTCCTTCTCTCCAGAGAGGTCGGTTGTCCCGCAGAGTTACTCCAGCATTGTGTGACTGTTAGGAATATGGTTAGGACTTTGCACAGGGCCTTGAATAGCATTTGCTGCACCATGTCATTCCCACACATACACACACACACGGTGTGTGAATACATCATCTCCAGTCTTTGTCAAGACAGGTGCCACTCTTTGAGCCTGGAAGTAAAGTTAGGGCTTGCCCACCCTGAGTAATCTGCATCCCCACTGTAACCCCAACTTAGCCCTGCCTGTTGGTATCTCGGCTTTATGACCTATTGAGTGCCAGCATTCCTTTGCTCCTGTTGTCCAGTGTTGTGCTGCAGCTCATCAGGAGACATCTAGTCAGGATTCTGTGCAAACTAAATTTACCCAGGCCTTGGACCACTGAAATTGGCTCCACCACACATTCTCACCATTGTGTTCATAGTGAGGTGAACTTAGATCTTGATGCTTATTTATCTTTATTGCTTATGCAATCTTTATTGTAAGTGCATCATGTTAAATTATTGAACAGCATTAATTAATTAGACATCGCCGCATGAACTGAGTCCTGACTAATTGTTCCTTTAAGGCTCGAAATAACTTTGCTGAAGAAGGGGAGGGAAGTATTTTTTGCTGCCTCCGCTGCGGAATCAGGCATTCTTTTTAGTCTCCTCACCTGAATCCACCTATCACTTTCCAGGCCTTGTTCTGACCTCTCTTCTGGCTTACTCCCCACTCCCCCCCCCTTCCCCCCACCTCCACCACAATGATTGTGGGAGTAGTGTAGATGGGGCATCTTGGTTGGCGTGGGCAAGTTGGGCCGAAGGGCCTGTTTCCACTCTGTATGACTCTATGACATGGCGCTGGAGTCATTCGGCCACTTAGACAGCATCTCTGGAGAATATGGATAGATAACGTTTCGGGTTAGGATCCTTCTCCTGCCTGCCTTTGGCCCATATCCATCTTAACCGTTTCAATCCATATAAATGTTCGAATGCCTTTTAAATGTTGTGATTGTACCTGCCTCAACTACCTCCTCTGGCAGACTGAGACTGACTACCCCCCACCCTCCCCCTCCCCAATCTTTGCACATACCCAATCCTTTCCACTCTTCACTTTAATTTCATGTTTCATGTATTTTGTGTTTTTATGACTGTTGGCAGATCAATTTCCCTCCTGGGATGAATAAAGTTCTATGGAATTGTCTTGTACCAGTGCCCATTGGCAAGATCATCATTTATGTTCCTAAAAACAAGCAAAAGGGACTTTATACTCCACTGCCTTTATGTGATGACTCTTTAGATTATTTACCAAATTTAAACCTCAGTTCACTGGGGGAAAAACTCTGAGGAAAATTGTTATTTTAATATAAATTTAGCTCGTCTAACACCATATGTATAGAATAATTGGGAGAGTAGCATGAGCTGATGGCTGTTCGCTGTTGCATGCTTTTGCATAAGGGGTACGAGTAGTTATTTATAGATGAAGGTGACCTAATTCGTGAAAGCTTGTGGTTCTATATTTAGGGTAGAAAGTTATATTCTTGGTGCTGTGTATATATATATATTGTGGAGGATGAACCATTATGTACTCATTTCTCCTCAACCAATCAAAGTTTATAGAGTATTAAAGAGTATCACTTTCGTATTCACTTGGCTGTTGCAAAATTGATGATGAACTCAAGTATCGAATTTCCCAGTGTCAACCATGGCTCATTGAAATCTCTCTGTAGTATTAAACAGATTGCTTTGATATGACTTGATCATTTGAGATTTCACTACTTGATATTGGAGGGAAAAGCATGGCATTCCAATGACCACTATCTATCCACACTGAGTTTTATGGTTTTAATGAAGTGTAAAACCTGAATCCAAGAGTTAAGTTATTCTGATCTTTTCTATTTGGCTGAGTCCCAAGAATACAATTAGTCAGGGACACGAGAGAAGCTCTTTTTAGGTATGGGCTGGGTGTAGGTGTACCATTGTCACTGTAGTGAGGTACAGTGAAAAGCTTTGTTTTGCATGTTATTTAATCAGATTAGATAATCTGACCGGCGGGGTCACAACATCGGAGGCCTGGATCGCCTCAGCGCAGAGGGAGAACAAGGAGGGAAAAGACAAAGACTTTAAGACTTTTGCCTGCCATCACAGCGAGGAGGTGCCTGGTGAACTCACTGTGGTGGATGTTAAATTTGTGTTTATTGTGTGTTTTTGTTATTTTTATTATATGTATGACTGCAGGCACGAAATTTCGTTCAGACCAAAAGGTCTGAATGACAATAAAGGTAGCATTTCATTTCATTCATTCATTTCATTTCATTCATTCATTTCATAATACTATACATAAATACAATCGAGTCAAACGCGTACAATAGATAGAGCAAAGTGTGTAGGAAGGAACTGCAGATGTTGGTTTAAATCAAAGATAGGCACAAAATGCAGGAGTAACTCAGCGGGACAGGCACCATCTCTGGAGAGAAGGAATGGGTGACATTTCGGGTCGAGACCAGGCTGAAAGAGCAAAGTGCGAGATACAGATGCAGAATATAGTTCTCGGCATTTGTTTATCTGTTTGTTCACCATTATCTTGCCAAGATAAAAGTTAGAAACAAAATAGATTGGTATCCCTCCTGTAACAAACAAATGCAAGCACTCTTTTTGTTTACATCAAAGTCACATCACAAATTACGGGATGTAAAGGATAAAAGGATGTGGTTTTACTATCTTCTCATTGGCAGCATTTGTTTTTCAATGTGGCCACTGAGGAACATGCACAGGTTTTTGAGAAGTAGAGGAATGCAAGCAAATGCCATTCTTTGGTATAATTGCACAAATACAGTTTTATCAAAAATCCAAAGGTGGAGGGTTTTTTTCACTTCTGCAATGCAGCTTTGAGCACTAAAGTGGAATATGTGGCACGTATCAGCACAATCCTAGGTTGAAGTTTTCTCAATATAATGGTGGTGTTGATATTGGCTCTGAGAGCACATCAGGAACCTACATGACCTGAACAGACCTGAAATCATCTATCCATGTTCTCCAGAGATACTGCCTGATCCGCTGAGTTACTCATGCACTTTGTGTCATTTTTGGTTGAAAATAGCATCAGAATTGAATCTTGGCAGTATATCAATGTTGCTGTTGAAAAAAAAATGCTTTGAAAAAAGTTTGTGTCATTATGGAGCAATTCAAGCAGAAACGTGTATAAAATTTGTTAATTCAGATTTTGTCTACACAATGCCAAAATTTCGGGCATTGCACTGACAGATTAGCACAGTAAACTTTGTACACAGTAGTATGAATAAATGAATGATTTTTGTTTTATTGATCTCACGAAGAATAAATTGGCAGGACACCAAAGAGTTTATTTTAAAAAAAGAACATAAATTGCTGGAAACACTTGGCAGATCAGGCAGCAGTTTTGAAAAGAAAAAGAGAGAGACAATAGACAATAGGGGCAGGAGTAGGCCATTCAGCCCTTCGAACCAGCACCGCCATTCACTGTGATCATGGCTGATCATCCACATTCAGTATTCCGTTCCTGCCTTCTCCCCATATCCCCTGACTCCGCTATCTTTAAGTGCTCTATCTAACTCTCTCTTGAAAGCATCCAGAGTATTGGCCTCCACTGAGACAGAGAATTCCACAGATCCACAACCCTCTGTGTGGAAAAAGTTTTTCCTCATCTCCGTTCTAAGTGGCTTAGAACGGAGATGAGGTAATGTTTCTGGCAGAAGATCTGTGAAGGAAAGAAAACAAGTAAGTTAAGTTGCAGAGGGTGTGGGCGAGGGGTGGGGTGGCAAGCACTCTGATTGGGCAATGTCATGGTTGCTCTAAGAATGAGCTATAGGTGAAGTTCGCTTTTTAATGGGTTAATGAGAGGGTTTGGAAAAAACAACAAATAAAACAAAGTAAATCTCCAAAATGCAGACCTGTTGAAATTGCCAGCTGGTCCAGCTGTGCCAGTGGGGAGAGGCAAAGTAAACATTTCTTTCCCCCTATCCCCTCTGCTGCTTAAAACAAACTTGTTTTCTGTCTTGGGCAGACACAAAATGCTGGAGTAACTAAATGGGTCAAGCAGCATCTCTGAAGAAAAATAATAGGTGACATTTCGGGTCAGGACCCTTCTTTAGACTGCTTTTCCAAATTCTGACATAGGGTTGTTATATAAAAGGCTAACTTTTTTTCCATAGACGCTGCCTCATTTACTTTGTGATTATTTCAGATTTTCTGAATCAGCAGTTTGATTTTCACCAGGGAAATATTCCCTGCCTTTCTTCAAATTAGGGCTTTGGGATCTCAGGTGTCCACTTGAGAGAACAGATAAGCCTTGAATTAACTTCATTAGAAATCTGCCTAATGATTTGCATTAAGGTTGTTGCAGAACTGTTCATGTATGTTTGTTTTGGAAGAAAAATGATGGGATATGTTAACTGATGGTTAACAACAGATCATTACCAAACATAAAGTTCTGTTTTGAGCCATTTCATTCATAGCTGACCACAGAATGTCCTACCCCTGCCAGTTACGAGCAATCCTTAAGCATAAGGAAGTCACACTGCATCTAGAATGTTAAGCTTAAATACCCCTGAGTATGTCTAAAAATAAAATAGTATTACAGTCAGGCACTGTGCAGCTTGGGGAACAGATACGGGCAGAATCCTCAGTTGCATGGTTTCGAGTTGCACCGATGCACGTCTAATGTGACCAGTGTTCCAATCCAATCCTGCATCTCCTTTACATGGTCTTAAACACCTGCCCTTCCCACTGTTGTGCCAGACCGCTGGCACAAACCAATCCCTCTGCCTGACATTCCTGCAGCAATGGCTCAGCCCCACAGACTTGCTGTGCATGGGCTACAAATAAAGGCTGCTGTTAAGTCATAAGTCATGAGGAATAGGAGTAGAATTAGGCCATTCAGCCCATCAAGTCTACTCCATCATTCATCCATGGCTGATCTATCTCTCCTTCCCAACCCCATTCTCCTGTCTTCTCCCCATAGCCTCTGACACCTGTACTAATCAAGAATCTATCTCTGCCTTAAACATGTCCATTAACTTTGCCTCCACAGCCTCGACGAAATGGATTCCACAGATTCACCACCCCCTGACTAAATACATTTCGCCTCATCTTCCTAAAAGAACGTCCTTTAATTCTGAGGCTATGACCTCTGGTCCTTGATGCTCCCACTAATGGAAACATCCTCTCCACATCCAAAACATCCTCTCCACATGGTGTTAGGTTGTCTGAGGTGAGAGATCAGCCCGTTCAGGGGTTTGATCTGGGACCTGTGTTGCATGGTTGGATTGGTATGGTTAGAGTTGGCCATTGCTGATGTGATGCAAGGGTCTTGCTCATCACCTCCTGTCAGGTGTAATGGAAACTGCTGTTGCCCATTTGCTTTGCTCTACTGTGCAGATCTTTCTCCCCCCCCCCCCCCCCCCCTCCCCATCCGGAGATTTCTCTGTAACTCAGTAACCATTGGCCACTGTTGTGAAGAAAGGTTTTCATAGGACTGTTAATCCCAATGTTCTGTATTCAAACATCCATTTATTCTTCGTTAAAGTTACCAGGTCTTGGTGCCAAACCGCTTTCCAGCCTGTTTTCCACTGATTTATTGCTCGAGTGACTCAGATTCAACTGCTTTTATTAGGAATATATCCCCTGCATATCGTGGACTTTGACTGTAATGTGAATAGTTTGCTGGTTTTAGCAAGGTGCAATTCTTTTGACAAGCAGGTGTTTTCGTAAACCTTTTGCATGTTAACATTATACATTGGATGTTGTTTTAATTGATCAGCCTGCAGAGCAATACAATTGTGAGCCGCTAAACTGGAAACTTTTCTTCTTTACATGATTGTGATTTATCATTTGCTGTACAATTAACCCATTAATATTGTAAGTCCAAAGAAACGTAATTACCTAAGTGTCAAAATAAAGAAATAGAGTGAGCTGTTGGTATTAAACTTACAAGAATGACAAGGTTATTATCTGTTATGCATTTCATCTATCTGTGGCTTAGTAAACTAAATAAGGAATAATTAACTGTGCATTCCATTAATTAATAAGGTATTGATATTTGCTATTAGTTTGTCATTGTTCTTGGTTACATGGATAGCCAAACACATATTTTTTGCAATAAATCTTGCAGCAGATATTCCTTGTGTGTGTTGTTGAACTCTCTTTACTCATATAAAATAGATCCTCTTAAGAAACGCAACATAAATATCACTGGGGATATTTGTGAAAATCATGTTCCGATGACTCTATACGCGTACCTTAAGTTGATTATGGAAGAATAACATTTATTGATCTAAAAGGGTTCTTGTCGGTGTTGTAGTCTTTTATAACAATGGACACTTATGAAATACCCTTGACTATTAACTGAAATATTGAATCTGTTAAAGAAGCAAACACTTAAATCAAGTAATATTATGCACTCTTTGAAAGAAAAGAGGATTGGATTTTTGTTGCACATTTCACAACTTTGGAACTTGCCAAAGTGTCTCACATATGATTAATTAGCCTTTTATTATTAGATTTCATGCTCCAGCCTGGGAAGTATTCTTTAACGGCAACAGAATGTTAAGAAGGAGAGCTGTTGGCTGAGATGTCAATGTAATTATGAAGATAGACACAAATGCTGGAGTAACTCAGCGGGACAGGCAGCGTCTCTGGAGAGAAGAAATGGGTGATATTTCGGGTCGAGACCCTTCTTCAGACTGTAATATCTTCACTCCTCAACTACTGCCTCCTCAACTCTCGCTCCCTGACTCTCCATACAGCAATAGGGACATAAATTATGTATCCAGGTTTTCTGGTTTTTCTACTTGCTGGAGAAATTCATAAACCATCAGGGGAGCTTCGGATACTGACCCACCAGCTGTGAATTTCCCAAACTGGATTTTTTTAATGGCATGGCCATGAGTATTGGAGTAGATTTGGCGCAGTGCCTCTCTGAGGTGGTCATGTGCATCTCGGAGGACAACAGAAGGCAGAGTTAGCACTGAGAATGTTAGTAATTCTTGCCTGCTGTGTCCAAAACCACATTCAGATGGTTCCTTACAGTTGACTGAGGGTGTTGCCAAGATCCACACAGGATCCTGACCTCCACTTTTGTTTCTATTTTTCTTGGAGCTAATGAGATACTTTTACGTGATTCTTCACTTCTCCCTGAAGGACACAAACAGCCAAGTGGACAAAAAAAAGGTAGAACAATCTCTAATTGTGGGAGGATGGAAGGAAGTCACATTGGGTCAAAGGAGCAGATGGGAATGGGATGGGATTGAACTGCAAACGTAAGGAAGCATCTATTCACGGGTTGTTCCCGGCCACCCTTGGAGCATTGAACGTGGGGGCATGTTACTTATGGCCAAAAGCAGTGCTGCCATGGCAATTAATCCAATCATACAAACTACCTGGTTGCTCCCTTTGACTCCCAATGTGACTCACAGTGAAGTTGGAATAGCTAATCAAAATAAAATATCCCCCTCCTGAAAATACGTTGTTAGACCAAGTGCTGCCTCATCGCAGTTAAAACCAGAGGGAGGTGGGTAAAGTTTGGGTTTGGCTTCCCACCTGCCCTAAGGGTTGTGGGTCAAAGTCACCTAAAGGACATGTCGCGGGGTGACGCCTGTTTGGTGGTGAGTAGTCGCCCAAAGAGTCCAAATCCTCCTGCCCAAATCGATCGAGGAATAGATTGGGTAGATACACAGAGGCTCTTGCCCAGAATAAGTGAATCAAGGACCAGAGGACATAGGTTTAAGGAGCAGGGGAAATTATTTAATAGGAATCTGAGGGATACCTTTTTCACACAAAGGCTGGTGGATGCATGGAACATGAAGATTGTAGTTGAGGCAGGGACTATCCCAACATTTAAGACGCAGTTAGACCGGTACATGGATGGGACAGTTTATGGACCAAATGCTGGCAGGTGGGTCTAGTGTAGCTGGGACATATTGGCCAGTGTGGGCAAGTTGGGCCAAAGGGCCTGTTTCCACACTGTATCACTCTGTGACTCTATTGAGAGCAGGGCAAGTGCAAGCTGCACTTTTTCACAGCAAAGCTGGAAATTCAGGCTTGTAGAAACATCACCACCGTCTTGTAAATTGTGAAGTTGCTATTTGTGAAGTTGCTTCGTCAGAGACATGAAAGCATATAACATACCCTAAAGTACCTGAAGATGTACAAGAAGAGTTGATGATGGTTGAATGGATATTTACAGATGTTAAAAAATGTATGTAATTATTTTCTAGTACTTCTGCTAAGTGAGCATGGAATTGTTCTAAGGCATCTACTTTCACCTTTTTAATAGAAACATAGAAAATAGGTGCAGGAGTAGGCCACTTGGCCCTTCGAGCCAGCACCGCCATTCAATATGATCATGGCTGATCATCTAAAATCAATACTCCATTCCTGCTTTTTCCCCACATCCTCTGATTCCCTTAGCCCTAAGAGCTAAATCTAACTCTCGAAAACATCTAGTGAATTGGGCTCCAATTCTTTCTGTAATTTTTGGACATTACAAATGTTCATTTCTATTTGGTTCGGACATATTCAGTTTTGGGTTCAGAGAAAAAGACCAATGCATCGCCCTCACAATGCCATCTAGCTAAGTGGCATCATTCACACTGTGACCACTATCTGCATGTGTAAAGTGCTACCTAAGGACACCCCAATTGTTTTCAAAACCTTGCTTTCTTTATCTGAGTAATGAATGATCTTGGTCTCAGTGTGTGGAAATAGGGGAAATTATATGTGGAATCTGCCATCTGGTTGAGGTGAAATTAGATCAGAATTTTTACCCAAGCCAATTATTGTGAACCTACTCGTGTTATCTTCTATGAGTGAACCAAATTGACCAGTGTAATTAACATAGGACTGGTTCAGGGCAACGAGGCAATAAATAGAGTGGGATGGTATAAAAGCTGAAGCAAAAATATTCTTTCTGGTGCGGCTGGTGAATCATTATCACTCCTCAAACTTTTGCTTCAATATGTAAAATTCTAAAGTAGAACATTTTTAAATGGTTAAGAGAAAACATGATGGCATAAGGACTTGACTGCGGACTTCTGTCTAAAATATTTGCTTTTTTGTTCAAATAGTGGACTAACTAATATGCATTTTTGTTTATTCTTTTTCAGGTCATTACAAATCTTAAACTAGACAGATTTGGTACAGCATGTTTGTTGGAACAGCAGGATAGCAGAAAAGGGCGACATATGTTGAGCTGGCATTTTTCCGGCATGGTCTAAAGCAGATCTGCTGAAGAGCATGGCTTCAGCTGCCCTGAGCAAGGGGAGTCGACAGGTCCCGAGTCTCTCAGGAGTGGACTCGGAAACCTGCACCATTGTGTTTAAAAACCATTGGGCTCAGGTGAGTCTGTCTAACGCCAAATCAACCACAGCTTGTTTCTTCTATCTGTTATGAAAACTATGGGAAAAGGCAGATTAAGATACGAGAATAGACCTGTTTGTAGAATGTATTGGAAGCAGCCTGCAGAGTTGGGTTTAGTTTAGTTTGTCTTTTAGTTTAGTTTGGAGATAGAGCGCGGAAACAAGCCCTCCGGCCCACTGTGTCCGAGCCGACCAGAGATCCCCGCACACTAACACTATCCTACACACACTAGGGACAATTTACAATTTTACCAAGTCAATTAACTTACAAACCTGTACTTCTTTAGAATGTGGGTGGAAACTGAAGCACCTGGAGAAAACCCACGCAGGTCATGGGGAGAACGTACCAACTCCATTCAGACCGGCCGCAGTCAGGATCGCCGTTGTTAGGCAGCAACTCTACCACAGCGCCACCGGGTCTTTAAGCCTTGTTTCAAACATTACTTTCTCCTTTATACAACCTTTTCCTATCAACATCCACAACTCGTATGATACCTTCTGTCACTTTAACCATCTCCAGGTCATTACTTTTAGAATTTTAAACATCCAGTCTCTACTGAGTACTCTCTCTTTGCTAGTAGAAACACATGAATATGACAATTCTTGAAAATTAAAAAAAACTGCAGATGCTGGAAATCTAAAGCAAAAACAGAACATTTTGGGAACACTCGGCAGGTCAGGCTGTATCTGTGGGAATACTCCATTCTGTTGGTTTCATCATCTCTGCTATATTTTCATTGTTAATGTCCCCTGGGCACAGCGCTTCCAAAGCCTTCCTTTCCATTCAACCAAGACATCTACTCCATTAGGGATGTCAGAGCCCTCCAATGAGTTTGATCCATTTCCTGCACTACTTCACTCATCTTTTTTCCTTCCCTTCCCAGAACCATTGTGTGGATTCTCTTCTCCACACCTTCCCCTCCACCGTGTTCAATGGATTATCCTCTGCCATTTTACCACCTGTAGCATGTTGCCATCATCAAGCATATATACTGTGCTCCTTTTAGCCCTCTAGAAGGATCATTCAGTTGTCCAACAAGATCCTGAACCAGCCATTTAATTCTCTGTTCACTGCTCCTGTCCAGTTAGTTGCTGATGTTGATTTAGTAAAGCCCAACAAATGCTTGGGAATACCATTTCACCTTGTGATGAGTAAGCTTCAGATTTTGATTTCAACTGTTCCCCAATACCAGTGGTTGTTTTAACCACTTCTCTAATATTTCAGGATTGGAGGGTTAACGTCTCCTGTTACCACTTACTCCTCCCCAAGGTCATGTTTATTCTTCATTATTATTTTTTAATATTAAAATGAGCGGAATCCCCATTTTTATTGAAGATATTAAACTTCGTTTCTCCACAATCTTCCCAGTTTTTATCTGTGACCAATCTTTTCAAATCTGAAATATCTGTCCCCATTTATGTAGCAATTTGTTCATCCCCAAACTTAATTATTCTGCTACTGGCAATTGTACCTTCAACTGCCTAAGTCACGAAATACTCTCCAAAAGTTCATTGATACCTCTATGTCTCTTTCCTGCTTGAAGGTATCCATAAAAAAAACACTTTGATAAAATCCCTTGTATTAATATTGCTTTATGTGACCAGCTATCACATTTTGTTAACTATTGCCACTGTGTTGTGTGTTGCGACATTTTAAAGGAGTTATACACATGCAAGGTGTTTCTGTCCTGGAAATAATTTGCTGCAACGTTCACTTTACTATGTTTCATTTTCGTCACATCGCTGCCTTAGAAATGTCAAGGCATTGCCAACAAATCTGCTGTTTCCTTCACTGAATTTCCAATGACAATGCTGATTTTCTCAACCATCTTTTGGGAAACAGAAGGGCTCACATTCAAAGACAAATTAATTTGATGTCGAAAATTTGACAAGTTTGAGGATGGCTTGCCTCGGTTCACACATTATTCCTTCACCGTTCACGGTGGTGTGTTTTACCATTTCATACAGTGACCAGTGAGAAAAGTGAATCTGCTGTGCCAAACCCAGTACTAATGACATTACAATTATATGTTAATTTAGGTTTTGCTTCTAGTCAGTGCTCAGCCACACCCTAAATTATTGAAATATTAGACATTTTGTGTAAATGGTGATATTCATTTCATAGGGAGACAAAAGTGCTGGAGAAACCCAGCGGGTGCGGCAGCATCTATGGAGCGAAGGAAATAGGCAACGTTTCGGCCCTTCTTCAGAACCCTTCTTGCACTTTTGTCTACCTTCGATTTTCCAGCATCTGCAGTTCCTTCTTAGACATATTAATTTCATAGATATTTAATTTGATCTAGTTACCACATCACAATTTACACTTTTTTGTTTTTCTTGGGTTTTCAGTAAAATAAAGTTTTTTTGCAGTACTTAATGAGTGCTACTCCTAAATACATTGTTTGTCATTGTAATTGTGAATAGCAACTTGTTTGACCAGATGAACTTGTCTCTTTCTGGATTACTGGTTTGGGCTTGTTCTGGTTGCCAAAAATGTGTTTAAAAAAGACTAAATTGCAAGGTGTGGACTGTCAGAATATGCAATTAGGGCACAAGAAACTGTAGATGGTGGAATCTTAAGCCAAAAAAAAAAAACAAGCTGCTGTGGAGCGAAATGAACAGACATTTTGGTCAGGAGCTTTCTTCGGACTGAATAAGTATCCCATCCCAAAATGTTATCTGTCCATTTCCCTGTATATATGCTGCCTGACTCACTGAGTTCCTCCTGAGATTTTGCTCCACGTAATAATTCCTGCTGTATCATTGCATATTTTGAAAGGGTTCTTGAAATTAAGAATCAAGATCATAAAATACAGATGTACTCAGTAGATTCAGCAGCAACTACCTCAAATTCCTTTATTATGGCTAGAAGTTCTTACTGATGAACAATATCCACACATTAAATATTTATTTTTCTCTCAATTGATCTGCTGAATTTTTCCAGTATTTTCAGTTATTTGTTATAAATACGTCCCTTGTTTGTTCTAGAATAAATAGCGGGATGTTCTTATTCCACATGAGCATATTTTTCCATGCAACTGAAGTGTCTTTAACGAAGTTCCATTCCACAAGTGAACTCCCAGCATCTGGCAAAAAACACCAAACCCATGTACTTTGGGCGTGGGCTGTCATTTCTTCAATCCTTTAAAGAGTGACACTGACTACCTGGGAGTTTGTTCTTATGATAATGTACTGGATTAACCTGCTCACTTCAAACTCCTTTTATATTAATGCAGTCATTACCCTGTTTATGAATGGATTTTATTCAAATTATTAATCTATTTCAGTCCTTTGCCATTTTCAAAAGCGGGGCGGAGGTGAAGAATGCAATATTTCCTCCAACATTAAATGCAGTCGCACCCAATTCACCTAGTAATAACTGCTGTAATATATGCATTAAGGGCCACTTCTTTCCTTCCCTTACCTGCTAACCCCAGTAACAAAACAAATGTATTAAACTCCATGGATGCCCTGGTGGTTCATCATGTTTATTTATTTACTGATGTGTTAAACAGGAACAATTCCTTTGCCCTCTCACCCCTGAAATTTATGCCCATCTGCTCCTTTTTATTTTGTTTTGCCGTTAAACTATACTAAAATTAATTTTCCAGTGGTCATTTAACCTACCAGAACCAGTTGCTGCACCACCATGCTGCCAATATAATAGAGATAGAGGATTAATGAAAAAGCCAAGGGGCTTCAGCTTACCATCCAATGCTTTTGTAGCCTGTAGCAGGAGAAAGAAATATTGGACGTTGCCTTGACACATCTCCTGCTGAGAAAAGCATTTTACAAAACCCTGCGGTATATTGTTATTTGCCATGCACTAGTCAAGAGTCAAGAATGTTTTATTGTCAT